>CM054120.1:41256917-42456917 GCA_028673005.1 Tanypteryx hageni
AGAGGAAAGGTTCAATATTGGGCGGTCCGTGATATTCCATTTTTCTCATAAAAGTTTTATAATGGGCAGCACTGGTTAATGAAAGGCTTGTTTTTTCAGTTGTCACAGTGTAACATTTTCAAATGATGGGTGGTTTTAAATTGATGTTACTGTCCTTAGTGGATTATTTAGATAAAACACCTGTCTGCGGTCAAGTTTCTGTTATTACACGTCTGCAATGAACTTTCGGTTGAGAACCGCTGCTTTAGATCATATTATTCCATCAATTTCTAGATCAGTGGTTCTCAATCTGTGATCTGCTGACTAACAGCAATATGAGTATTTCTTTTTGTGATTATTGCAAAAGATTTAAAAATCTGAGTTTAAAGCTAGAAGCAATTGTGATACAGGTGGGACTGTACCCATACTGGAAAACACCTAATAATACACAAGCAATGGCAATTGCAATGTATCATTAAAAATGGACGTTATGGCTAGAAGTGTATACCGTTAATTTTTTGTTGGTGTTGATAACGATATCATCAACTGAATCAATAATACACACACAAAAATAATAGGCTCATGGATGCAGATTGAGGTAAAATTAAAATAAATATATCTTACCGAGATTCTTTAACGATCGCCTGACGGTGTACACCCAAGTTCCAGACTGAGTGTATTAACATGTTGATGTGATAACGAATAGAGAATTTGTCATAAAACTCTGTACTCGAACCAGTTGTCTCAACATCTGGCAAGATAAAAGTAAATAAATACTTTAATATAAAGTTTGTAAAACACTGCTTTAAGTCCACATAATATTGCAAACATTTTTTACTGGAATTATTAAAAAATATTAACTTACCAGCATAAAACTTCATAAGGCAAGAGGACAAGAACACTTGAGCAATGGGGTGAGATATTACTCGCATGAACAAGGGCTTTACATGGACCAAGACATCTGGGCACATTACGAAGAGAACCTCAACAAGCTTGGCAACCAAGTATGGACTCCTTACAAGATGGGGGCAACATACCATAACTAGCAGCCATCTTATTAACGGTTCATCTGCACAATCCATCATAACAGTTGGAGCAAATCTGTTAAATTAATCAAAAGGAATAAGATAATGATTTTTGTAGAAAATGCATTCAATAGGAAATAAAATTTTGGAATGTTAAACTGTAATAAATGCGAAGACCAAGTTAGGATCAAAGATACCATATATAATCGAATGTAACCCGATGCCGATTCTAAGCCGAACCCCACTTTTAACAAGGGCACACAAGGAAAATTTCTTGTAGGCTGTACAGACGTTTTGGTTTTCAAAGATCTTTTGCATAAAAAATACTAAAAAGTATAAAAGCTTCTCTTTTTCTCTCCTCCTGTGCCTCATATTCGACTCGACAATCCCCATGCGCCATTGTGCAGCAAGATTAGATGTTTCTACCGCAAATTCGATCACTTGCCTCTTAAATTTCGCAGAATGTGACTGTTTCATAGTGGGGTTATTGTAAAAAACTGAAAATCTCACCACACTGAAGGACTGAAATTTATGCTTGCAAAGGCACGAGGAAGTGATGGTTAGCTCGGGCAATTTCAGTACGTGCATACTAGACACACTGAATTACCTAGTAAACAATGTAAATGTTTTGAAAAAGTAAAATGAAACATTGTGTACCTACATATCTAGAGTAGACAGCTTCTTACGCACACGAGTGCTAGGTATTGCAGCGATTTCGACGAGGAGCACACTTTTTACATAATTTACTTTTTGTATTCAGTCATTATGATTCTTTTTTTAAATATTAAGTAAATTGTTTACTTCCACTTTAATACACTTACATCTTGAGTTATAATGTAACTACGGGCATTTTGCCGCCTTTCCGAGCATGAAAAGCAAGATGTTTGCTGTACGAAGAAGGAAAAAATAAAATAAGATATCCTAAAGTGCATTGAACATATCAGAACATAATATAATTAGGGTGCTTATGCATTTATGTCGAAATTCAAATTTTCTTCGAAGGTGCTAACACTTATCCATATTCATTTGTTTCTCGCGTGCATTCTTCTGCATTAGAACAGCATAGGGCTCTTGTGGTGCCAACTTTCTGCGCTACCATTCTTATGAAAATGACCCTTAATGCGTTATTTTCTTTTTCGTTCACTGATTTTTAAGACACCGATTCTAAGTCAAATGGCAATTTCTAAGAAGGTAAAAATTACAACCAATTATATATGGCATTATCAATGTAACTCTTAAATTTTTAAAAGATAAGTCCATATCAACAAATACTTGAAAGTACCATTCTACTAAGTATCATTCGTCATGTCTCTCACATAATTGTGATACAATATTACAAAAGAGATCGGACACATATTCCATAAACCAAAAATATTACCAATGAAATGCATTTTGTGGTCTCCTATATTCATCTGAGAATGGCATCTAATCTATGTCACTATTCTTGTGTGTTATCAACTGACAAGGAATAAACATGCAATTAAGAATATTGCTTGTATTAATGTGTTTACTCTAGTTTTATCTACTTTGTAGTTCAGTATACACCACCTTTTTGAACTTCACAAATAACTGGTTCTGGAAAACTGATGCAAAATGCAAATTCGAAAAGTGCAAGTCCTATTTTCCCCTAAGACGTAGTGTTATTATGGGAGTATGGTTCCCAGTCAACTTAAAAAATTCACTTTTTTATCATAATGCAGTTTAACAGAAAATGAAAGAAAACGTTACAGCAACGTAACAGCAAATGAATAACTAGCATCAAAAAGTGAAAAAATTCTTTTAATTTCTTTCAAAACGCATAATAGCAAACGAAAACCAAGCATTACAAAGTGATAAAACTACTTTCAGCAATTGTGCAGTTTACATCCGTCACATTTTTGCTTGTGATTTTCGATCTTTTTTGTTCATTCCAAGGAAATCCTTTAATTTTAATTGATGAACTCCTGAAATGGAATGTTGAGTACGTGATGCACATATGCATTCTTGGGTTCTGCAACAAACATTTCCAAGTCACAAAATCACTAGCATTATGAAGTGGTAACATTACTTTTATTAATTACGTTCAAAGTGCATAACAGAAAGTCAAAACTTAGCGTAAGAAAGTGATAGCATTTAGCATGTCCAAAATATGCCACAAAAATAAAAACGAAGTATTTAAGTGGTAACATTTTTTTTAGGAATTGCATTCAAAATATGCAGAATAAAATTGTAAAATTTATAATAAAAAATTAAAGCCTAGCAAAGCAAAATAACATTTCCTTAAATTACATTCAAAATATGTACAAAGATAATAGCAAATGAAAACCTTACATTCCAAAATGATGGCGTTTCTTTAAATTTTAAACTAAAGTTTCGTCATCAAAAATAGCAGCGTTGGCAGTGAAGTTCCAACTGACCTACAAAATAATTACCTAAGTCAAAAGTTATCACGTTTGTTTACTTCAAAAACTGCTAATAATGAGCATTATAAATATAATATAATAATGACTTTTCTAGGGCATCAAAGTTTAAACAGAACTTCGAAACAAAAAAGTAGAGGGAGTTCACGCTTGTTGACATCGCAGACTTATGTATCGCGAAATGCAAATAATCGACGTGAAACAGAAGTAATGACCATAAAAAATGTTGTTGCGAAATGCCAATTCGTGAACTGCAAGCATGCAAAGTTCAAAAAGGTGGTGTATATTAAATGATTTCTAAGCTTTCTATGAAAATATGGTAGCTCTTCTCATGCATGTGATCTATTAAAGCTGATTTTTATTCATCTTCCCCAAGATATTTATAGGCGTACCATTCGAGGTTGCAAAATGCAGACTTTCCCAGAAAAATCTATTTCTCACTAATAGGTACTTGACCCATACCAATGATGGTTGCAGAGTGACTAAAATGCATGCAGTACTTTTCAACTGTTTAACATGTTGACCTATTAATCTTGTACTCTCAAATCTATTTTCATTAATATACAGGTTCTTACTGAAGGGCAAATAATAAGAATTCTGCTATGTCCTCCACAAAATATTCTGGAAGAGCATAGAACTCAGGAGGAGCAGATGATGGGAGAGGAGTCATTTTATCAGCTGGAAAGCCTTTCGGAATACTTCGCTTATGCTTGAGAAATTTAAAAGGATCCATAAACGATGACTTTTTCTTTGCCTGATCATCGCTAGAATCATCCGACTCATCATCAGCCTCCTCAATTAAACATAACTCTGCAGGGTTCCCATTTCCAAGAGGTACCTGAAAGAACAACCAGAATCAATATGTTGAATGCTTCTTTCCTTTTTAAAATAAACTGTGAATAAGATTTCCAAATGATACTCCAAACTTTTGAAGTATTCAGATATTTTCTAATAACAGTTCTGATTATAACACTCACAACTGGATATAATTTGGTTGTTGGGGAACTGAGTAGTTTCAGCATGAACTCAGCCATTGATGTATAAAAGTCCAGAATTTGTCTCAGAAGGTGCTCATGAAGCAGCTCGGCATCAGCGCACATTTTTTCATCTTCAACTCTCTGAAAAATAACAAAAATGAAAATCCAGTGAATTGATTAACCAATTATAAAACATTGCAAATAAGATGATCTTATGAATTTTTCCGTGATTACTGCAATGTAAATGCAACCATATGGGAATAACGTGGGCATGCAAAGACACAAGAAATCGTAGCTGTCACATCCTAAGAATAAGAAGGCGATAGCAGGATATGAACTATACTGCTGATTACAACAAGAAATTCTCCAATGTACACCTAGTTAATGTATTATTGATTGCTTAGTTTGATTATTCAAACAAACTGAAAAGCCTAACTAGTTTTATCCTCAATTAGGATGATTGATGCCCTAACGCAGGGGAGCTCAATTTGTTCACCACTAGGAACATGCGGTACATCACTCAAATATACCATATTTATCGACATATAAGATGCACCCCGGTTTTTTAGAAGATTTATGAGGAAAAAAGTATTTTGGTTCACCAAGGCATTTACAAACGGCAACGTCATGTATCATATCCAGCCATGATTAAGTCCGTATATGGCAAAACATTTACAGAAAATATTTTGGCTAGATAACAGTTAAATATAACGTTTTAGATAAACTTCATTCGTGAAATAAATAGGGATGATCTAAAACATAAATAATTGCTTTGAGATTTGTATAGCTAAGTGTGCCCTGCATGAACTCGGCCATCATATTAATTAAAGCTGTCGGAATGTGCAGCACACGTTGCACATATAGATACCCTCTACCGATACTACTTACTTCAACTTAAGTTCAAGATGATATTTTAATATAATGGAATAAATAATAAATGGAATGCATATGTAATAACTATACATACGCTCAACCAGTGCTTTTTCTTTTCCAACTCTTTTTGCCTCATACATAACAACTTTGACCAATATAGCAATACCAAACTTTCTGTTCTACTATCCATCACCTCTTCTAGTTGTGGCCATTTAAGACCAACCTTACAAAGATTGTTTCTCTTATCCCAACAGCTTCAGTTTTTCCTCCCATTTTCTCCATTCATGGATCATTTTTTTCTATGGGAGGTGGACTGAAATGAAGTGCTACTGCTCGGTTTTTGTATGTTTTTGCATACTGAATCGCCTGAAGCTTATAACTCATAGCATAGGCATATCTTTTCATTTTTGTAGCCATTGCGATCTCAATATATGTAACATTATTTATCCTAGATACGTATAAAATATTTATGGCATCTACACGAATTCTACTGTTCCGTGGCAATAATCGCACTATTCATTAGGAACTAAAACATCGCATATGCGCTGAAATTGTAATCACTGTGAGTGGACATGTATTAAAGCGTAATAATGAAAATGTGTCCTCGGAATTCATGTTGCATAAGGTATTACTCCCTCCCTAAGGACTGCATAACCTTACAGAGGAGGGAGGGTTTGTGTACTCTTACGAACCAAAGAGCTATGCCGGCGGGAGATAATTCTCCTGGTAGGACCATCCAAGCCGGAAAGGTCTGAGGGGAAGAGTCAGACTAAGAAGCAGTCTTGGGGGTTTTACATCCCCCTGTGCAAGGGCAGCAGCTTGCACAGTACCTCTGTAGGTGGTGATCATGTGGATCTGAACAGCTACAGATGGGTAATCACTCTGTGAAACTGCGATGAGGAAAGCAAGGGGAAACTACCTCATTATATTTCCCATGATAGGCTGAAAAGCTGAAAATACCTCTATGGATCTTTCAGGGGTAAAATATTCCGGAGGTAAAATAGTCCCCCAATCGGATCTCCGGGTGGGGAGTACCCTAGGGGATGCACAGAGGAAATTTAACATTAATAAGAAAGCAAGTGGTGAGAAATTAAGAATAGGCACATGGAATGTTAGGACTATGAATTCAGGGGGTAAACTAGAGAACTTAAGAAGGAAAATGAGAAGAAATAATGTAGGTATAGTAGGTCTTAGTGAAGTTCGGTGGGAAGGAGAAGGCGAGATAAATTCAGACGAATTTAAGATTATTTACTCGGGAGGAGAGAAAAAGGAAAGGGGAGTGGGGATTATAATGAGAAAAGAGATAGCTGAAAGAATTAGCAAGGTAGTGACAGTTAATGATAGATTAATAGCCGTAAAACTTCAGATGGAGCCAGTGGAAATGCTTATAATTCAAGTGTATATGCCAACGACTAATGCTGGCGACGACGAAGTAGATGAAATCTATGAACAGATTATGGAGATATTGGAGGAGGAGGGAAAAGGAAGGATCACCACCATAGTAATGGGAGATTGGAACAGTGTAGTCGGAGAGGGACAGGAAGATAACATAGTGGGAAAATATGGACTAGGGAAGAGAAATGAAAGAGGGGATAAACTTGTGGAATTCTGCCATAGAAATAGATTAATTGTAACTAATACATGGTTTAAGCATCACCAGCGGAGACTTTACACATGGAGAAGCCCAGGAGACCAGAGACGATACCAGATAGATTACATACTAGTCAATGAAAGATTTAGAAATAGCATTAAAAATGTGAAAACACTACCAGGGGCAGATATCGATTCTGACCACAACCTTTTGGTGGCAAATATACAATGTAGACTGAAGAGCGTTAAGAGAAACATAAGAGTTAACAAGAAATGGAACTTAGAGGAACTCCTTAAAAACAAGGAGGCTATCATGACTGAGCTGGAGGAAAGGTTGGGGGAGAGAGATGAAGAAAATAGGAAGAATGTAGATGAGGAGTGGAGATACATCCATAGCAACATTAAAGATGTAATGGAAAAGAAGGTAGGAAAGATAACGGGTGAAAGAAACAAAAAACCCTGGATCACAGCAGCTATGCTGCAAAAAATGGAAGAGCGGAGAAAGTGGAAGAACATAAACACTGAAGAAGGCCAAAGAAAGTACAAGGAGTTAAATAATGCTTTAAGAAGGGAAACAGATAAAGCCAGAGAACAGTGGATAAATGAGAAATGCGAGGAGATTGTCGAATGTGAAAGAATTTGTAGAACAGACCTCATGTATAGCAAAGCAAGGGAACTATTCAAGAAAAAAGCAAGAAAGATAGGATGTAAAGGAATCATGAACAAAAGTGGTAAAATAGTATCGGAGCCAGACAATGTAAAGAATGTCTGGAAAATATACATTGAGGTTCTGTATGACAAAGAAGGAAAGCCAAGAAATATTGAATTAAATGAAAAAGAGGATGTGGAAGAAGATCAGCTGGGACCAAGTATTCTCGATTCTGAAGTTAAAAGAGCAATTGATGACAAGAAGGAAGGCTGTTGGGAGTGATGATGGACGTTCTTAAGGTTTTGGGGTCTAAAGCAGTTAAGCAACTCACAAAATTTTTTAACCAAGTATATGATACTGGCATATGGCCTGAAGATTTTTTAGATGTTGTGATGGTACCACTGGAGAAAAAGAACAATGCAAAATGTTGTAAGGATTACAGAACTATTAGTTTAATTTCTCATACAGCTAAAGTTCTAACCAGAATAATAACCAAAAGAATTGAATGTAAAAATAGAAAAGGAGCTGCAAGATAATCAGTTTGGTTTTAGAAGAGGAAGGGGGACTAGAGATGCTATAGGATGTATGAGGATGATGATAGAAAGAGCGCTAGAAGTCAATAAAGGTATGTATTTTTGTTTTGTAGATTGGGAGAAAGCTTTTGACCGAGTGAAATGGGATAAAATGCTGGGTATTTTAAACAAAATAGGAATAGATTGGAAAGATAAAAGACTGCTTAAAAACCTTTGATCAAAAGATTAGAGTTAGGGTTGAAGGAGAAGAAACAGAAAGTACTTCAATAGGGAGGGGAGTGAGGCAGGGTTGCCCTATTTCACCAGCGATATTTAATATTTATGCAGAAGCAATAACAGAAGAAGCGTTGATGGAAGAGAAAGGATTTAAGATAGGAGGTGAAAGTATTACCACCATTAAATATGCAGATGATCAGGGCTTAATAGCAGAAGGCGAGAAAGAGCTTCAGAGGATGACAGACAGACTAGTTGAGGTTGGCCAACAATATGGAATGAAGATCAATACAGAAAAAACGAAAGTCATGGTGGTTTCAAAGGAACATAAAGAATTAAATATAATGGTAAATGGCCAAAAATTGGAACAAGTAAGTAGTTTCAAATATCTCGGCAGTATTTTAGCACAGGATGGAAGTAGTACACAGGACATCAGAAGTAGGATTGCAATGGCAAAATCAGCATTTAACGAGAAGAAGGAGCTTCTCACAAGCAAGAAAATAAATTTAGAAACAAGGAAGAAATTAGCAAAATGCTACATATGGAGCATAGCTCTTTATGGCGCAGAGACGTGGACGGTAAGGAGAAAGGAGGAAAAATATTTAGAAAGTTTTGAGATGTGGGTATGGAGAAGAATGATGAAAGTGAAATGGACAGAGAGGAAGAGAAACGAAGAAGTATTAGAAATGGTGGGAGAAGAAAGGACGCTAATAAAAACAATCAGGAAAAGAAAAGCAAATTGGATAGGGCACATATTGAGAAGACAGTGTTTACAAAGGACGATCTTAGAAGGAAAAATTAGTGGAAGAAGAGAAAGAGGGAGAAAAAGAATAGGAATATTAGATAATATAAAGCAGGGATATACTACTTATAGAGGTATAAAAGAGGCTTCTAGGGAGAGAGAGAAATGGAGGCAGCGATTCAGTTAAAACCTGTCTTCGGACAGAAGCATGATGATGATGAAGGTATTACTGCATATATTGACAAATTTTTCACTATTAATAATGTATATTTATTTGTTTTTGCGATGAATGACTGCCAATTATTCCATTTTGGGAAGGAGTGAGTTCATTAGTGTCAGTACTGAGAACAGTAATAATCTTATCCTCGGCATATAAGACAGGCTGATTTTAGGGGTCATTTTTCTGTCATATATGCCGAGAAATACAATATGTGCCGAATTAATGCTATTCTTCAATTACATTTCTTTCTTCTACCTTTGAAATAATATTAAAAATTTACATTTCCAATTAACCCCCTGCAATAGAAACGAGTGGAAAAATATTTCTTTCACATCAACATTTCAAAACTCTTAAGTTGCAGCTCACTCAATTTACAGCTTTGACTAATGTCAGCTTAAAACCTAAAATCTTTAAAACGATTGTACATTCTATTTATTAACAATACATATATTTTGTAGTGTGGCAAATATGATGAGCTGATTGCCACAAATGAAAATGGAAAAACCTCCTAATACCCATAAAAAATAATAAAAAGGAAGTACTCACATACACGCCAGTTAATGGGAAATTACACCAGGGACTGAACACACACAATGTCACACACTCTCCAGGTTTAGGGAAAACTACTCCATGCCCGAGACACTTTTCTCACACATGCACCTTTTTCTAATTGCCAAAAGTTTGGCAAGCATCAAAATCCTATCAAATACCCCTGCTCTCATGATTATTATAAGATGCATACTTGGAGAAGGCTCCTGACAGAAATTCTTTTAAATTATGCCAACGCTCAATACAACAAAATTTTTTTTAATTCTAGAATCTGAATGACAATTCTAAAATCAATGAAAGTAATACAATCTTCAAGCTTAACACATTTCAATTTTTAAAGGGAAGTTTTATGGAATTTGGAATTTTTTACATTCAGTCTTTGGCAAAGAAGTAACGTGTTCTTGCGAAAAATATCCTTCAAAAACTCATTCGTTTATAATGGAAAAGAAAAACAATTGTGCCAAACATTGAACAAAATTTCCCATATCTGTACACTTAGAAACATACAAATGTGAGAAAGTTTGTGCAGTAATAATTTAGACAGGTCTATCATAGCATTTGAAAGAAAAAGCAACCTGTAATTCCTCCTTCCACTGCCTCAGTGTCTCCCTATTCCTTTCAGCATAAGGTTGAGATCTCCAAACATGTTCCGATCCTTGCAAGTCAACAATCTGAAATTCAAAATATCATTACAATAAAGGGAAAGATAAAAATATTACAAATGTAATGCGTAGAACATGAATAAAATTCACGGTAGTGGGCATAAAACTTGTGAAACTGTTCCATGATGAACATTAAGCAGCAACTTTGTATTTTCCACTGTTTTAATATCTCAATATGACCTCGGTTTTGATATGATACATCATCTTATTCATCTAAAGATGATGTATTGCTGTTTGGTCTTCGGAGAGACGTTATACTGTATTTTATCTGCTAGGGTAGTTGCATAAGCCACCGCTAGAATAACCTTACCCTGCTGCCTGAGACTCTTCTAGTCCTTTTTCATCAACCATCACCGACAGTCAAGGTCAACACATTGCCTGGAAGTGCACTTCCATGCTCGAATCAGCCCAATCAATGTAGGTAAGCAACCTAAAACCATCTCCATCTGTTTTTTAATATCAATAAACTCCATTTTCTCTTTCTGTTCCAGCCAGTTCTGTGCAGTCAAGGCCGGCCCGAGCTATGGGAGAGCCAGGCGGCTGCCTGAGGCACCCAAGTATTGGGGTGCTAACCAGATTACACTGGGTAACAAATTTTTATTTATTTTTTGTTCCAGGGTAGTAAGTGTTATTTCCTAATTGCTTATGCCTCAAAAGTATAGAAAATGGCTATTATTCCCCACAAACCTTGCTTTTGTGACCAGGACAGTGATATTTTGAAATTTACCTATTTTCCAGAACATTCCAGATAGATTCAGTGCTGAGTAAACTTGGTGTAACTTCTAGAACTTTCCAGTAATCTAAATAGTAATACAAATACAGAGGCCTTAAGCCCACCAGTTCAGTTTAGTTCCAGCTGCCTAAGTGGATACATATCTGCATTTTTCTGAGATGGCATAAAGAGACTGCAAGCATCCAGTAGATGCATTTTGCTGTCTGCAGCCAATTTATCAAGACAAGAGCAAAAAAGTACTCCGTGGAAGCATCTGCTAAGATGTGTGAGGCCTACAAGGCATATTTTGGCATGCCTGTCGGGGATCAAGACAAACCCTGGGCACCTCATTTCACCTGCGAGCACTGCAAAAAACTCTGGAAGATAAGATAGACAATTGTAGCTCGGAATTTTGTTATAAAATTTTTAAAAATTTTCAATGTTATTAAAAAAATATATCATATATGAAAAATGTTGCGAGAATCTCTTACACATTAGTCATGGATGAAATAAATTTATTTTTTTCATTATTACAATTTTACTTTGTTCTTTTGTAGAATGGTACAGAGGGGAAAAGAGAGCCATGAAGTTCTCTATCCCAAGAATTTGGCAGGAACCCACTGACCACTCAAGCAACTGCTA
Organism: Tanypteryx hageni; assembly: GCA_028673005.1. Lineage (NCBI taxonomy): Eukaryota > Metazoa > Arthropoda > Insecta > Odonata > Petaluridae > Tanypteryx > Tanypteryx hageni. The sequence continues at coordinate 41,268,683 of CM054120.1, forward strand.
CTTCTGCATGGTGGACCCTTCCAAACGTCGGACTGGCAAGAATGCACTTGCTATCACGTATCCGGACCTTCCTTCATCCATCGCCCCGATGCCACACTGCCGAGTTCTCCATACCCACTCCTCCGGAGAGAGAGCAGCCGTCTTCAGAAGAGAGCAGCAAGTTAAAGAGCGAGGAAGATGTTGTAGATCCAGATGACAATTTCAGAGGTGGAGCTGAGGAGAGAAACCATTACTACCCCAACCAAAAAGACCTCAACGACTTGATCAGAGATCTTGGTCTCACCAAGTCCAATGCCGAGCTTTTGACGTCTAGGCTGAAGCAATGGAACTTGTTGGATGAAAGTGTGCAAGTCGCAGATCAGAGGAGGTGTCACCAAGCTTTTTCCAGCTTCTTCACCCATCAAGATGGGCTCTGCTTCTGCCACAATGTGACCAGTCTGTTCGAGGCAATCGGAGTCGCCTGTAACCCGAACAAGTGGCACCTTCTTCATTGACAACTCATCCAGGAGCCTCAAAGCTGTGCTGCTCCATAATGGGAACAAGTACCCGTCTCTTCCCCTGGCTCATTTGGTGCACCTCAAGAGGATTACAACAGCATCAAGGCCTTGCTGGACACCTTGAAGTATGATGAGTACGGTTGAGAGGTCATCGGAGACTTCAAAATGATGGCATTCCTAATGGGTCTCCAAGGCAGTTTTACCAAGTTTTCCTGTTATCTTTGCTTTTGGGGCAGCAGGGACACCAAGGCACACTACCACAGGCAGGACTGACCATAGCAGACCGAGTTCTCTGTGGGGAGGAACAACGTCAAGTGGGAGCCACTGGTGGACCCCCGGAAAGTGCTGATGCCATCACTGCACATCAAACTGGGCATTATGAAACAATTTATCACAGCTCTAAATAAGGAATCGGCAGCCTTCAAGTACCTTCAAGACTTCTTCCCTAAGCTGTCTGAGGCAAAGGTCAGAGCCGGTGTCTTCGTCGGACCACAGATAAAGAAGATCCTGAACTGCAAGGAATTCCCCAAGAGCTCACTAGGAAGGAGAAAGTGCCTTGGAACAGCTTTGTCGCAGTGGTTTTGGGCTTCCTGGGCAATCACAAGGCCGAAAACTATCTGGAGCTGGTTGAGACTCGGGAGAAGAACTATGGCACAATGGGCTGCAGGATGTCCCTCAAAGTCCATATCCTTGATGTTCATCTTGATAAATTCAAGGAGAACATGGGAGCGTACTCGGAGGAGCAAGGCGAGCACTTCCACCAGGATATACTGGACTTTGAACGCCGCTACCAAGTACAGTATAACGAGAACATGATGGGAGACTACATTTGGGGGCTGATTTGTGAAGGTGATTTACAGTATAATTGTAAATCTCGAAAAACTACTCACTTCTAAATCTTTTGCTGTCATTTTTGTATAACTTTAGTATAAATACATGTTAATTTTGATTCATATGTTGCTTTTTTCTGACTCTATGTGAACGAAAAGACGCAAATTCGCCCATTTTCTCATTGTAAATAGGTAAATTTCAAAATATTACTGTCCTGGTCACAAAAGCAAAGTTTGAGGGGAATAATAGCCATTTTCTATACTTTTTAGGCATACGCAATCAGGAAATAACACTTACTACCCAGGAACAAAAATTGTGCTACATTGTGTTATCTATCTATACATTACATACAAATGAACAAGTGTTGGATATCAAATTAAATTGCAGAACAGGTAGGAATCTAGATGAAATTATCAATTACTTCACGGGCCAATGAATAAATGAACAAGTTTTTAAAAATATCTGAACAAAACTCTACAGAAGTGACACGAGTGATTTCTCGTCCAGGGTACCAAAATATCTCGGACCACCCCGGGGTCCAGTATTAAGGAACAATCACATAGAAACCCAAGTCTTGTTGAGATATTTAAATTGGAAAATAAAAAGTTGCTATTTTATTTTTTCATCAGTATAGAACAGTGGTCTTCAAACTTGAGATACCCGTGGAACACTTTTCAAAGTAAAAAATGAGTGCGGAATACATTAATAAATACGTTTCATGTAATACATTTTATTTGAACAAAATGTTACAAATAATGTTGCAATAATACATTTCATACAATGTCAACAGAAACTATTTATAAATGCATTAATGAACCCATTTATTACTTAGTAACTAAATAATATTATATTTACTGAATACATACTAAATTTTAGTATAACCTCACTAAGAAATAATATGAAAAATTATACTTCATTTTAACGATTTGGATGTGCTTGTTTTTTGCCACAAAGAAAATCAAAATTTGGTGTTATTGATGACAGTCGCAAGCGCGTTTCTGGTTCTGCATCCATTTTATTCCTGTATTTTGTTTTTGTCGCTGTATACGTGGAAAAAGCCTTTTCACATAAATAAGTTGTGACAAAAGGCATAAGAACCTTTATTGCAAGATCAGACACTTCAGGATATTCACTGTAAATTTGCAACCAAAAATCAAGAAGTTTCCTGTCGGTACTTAATTTTTAAGGTTGAATCTGTAGATATATCAATTAAGAGATATGAATGCTTACCAGCCATCATATCATGCCAAAAAGAGGATTGCAATTTCAAGGTTCATTCAAAACTTGTACTGGCTTCGAATAAGATTTTTTATATAAAAAAAGAAAATAATCATTCTACTAAGTATTTACCATTCGACGAAGGTCAAATATTGTCCTTATGATTTTATCACTTCTCCTCAGAATAGGGCTTATTGCCAGGTGGGCACAACGAACAGTCAAAAACCAACAATGGGATGAGAATGTAGGGTAATCATCTTCTTTCTGACCAGTAACTGTTGACACAAAAAAAAGGAAAACTATAAATAGAAAACACAGACACATGAAGGTAATCACTAAAAATAACTTTTTACAGCTCTCAGATATATCAATAAAAATTAGAAATTAAAGAAATAAAAAATACATCACAATTTCAAATCCTCTCGAGCTGGGGTTACCAACATTTATGTGCCCAAGAACACATTCAAATTAAAAGGAAAAGCTAGTGGGTGCTAATATGTTTGTACCCGAGAATTCAACATGCAGCTTCTTTCCTTGCAAAAACCTTTTAGAATAGATGATAGCCAAGTCCATTATTTTATTCTCAAAGAAAATATTATTCATGGACTTAAAAGAATAAAAAAATTAGACAACTATACCTCATAAATTGCATTTTAAATTAAATCAAAATAAAATTCTGAGATGTGCTCTTGACTTTATCTAGGTCTGCACCAATGAGAGCTGGCACTACATTTCATCAGCCGAATTTTCATAAATCATATCCCTGCTCATAAACAATTATCCAGATGGGTGTCAATGTTTGGTTTTTATTGCTTTCATTGTTGAAAACAGCAACTCACAGAAGTATGTTGAGCCAAAATACGATTTTATCTTACAAGTAGCAAATTTTAGACAAGGCAATTTGTTTGGGTAAAGAAGTTTCCAAAAATCACTGTCACTTAAGTGAGATTTCAGAAGTAGGTCATTTTGTAGAATCAAAATCTCAAGTTTAGGTTCTTTAATGCCTCCTTGGAGGAAAACTCTAATAGCAGTCATCCCCTCCTTTCACTGTTACAACAGTACAGCAGAGAATAAATAACAGACCCAATACAACGACAGCGCATTTCACATCAGCTACTGATGATGAGCGCTTGGCTCTCAAAATATGTATTTAGCATATTTTGCTTGTTGTCTGTATTTAGAAAATTTGTATTTGACATCAAATAAGTGCATGCGTGAATGTATTGTCTAACAGATCCCTGTTGCTGTCAGAAGACACAAACCTTTTAGACAATTGCCAGATTAGGTTCCTGCCACAGAATAACTTTCCTTTAACTTCAGTATTAAATTTCCTTCTTTTTTCACTTTGATTATTTGCGTGTTTGTGTGAGCATGGCTTTTTAGTAGGTCCATGTGACTGTCTGTCAGACTGACAAACTTCCTAACAACAGTGTGATATCCAGATCCCTGGTGCAGAATAATTTCCCATAAACCCGATTTTTTACCTTTTTCCATTTTTGGATGTAGTTGTGTTGGAGTGATTGTACAAAACATCTATATACCGGATATCACGCTGCAATTTGACTAAAATAAATTGGTATTAGATATTTTTTAAATGAATACCATTTTATAATTTCAAAATCTATTAGAATTGGCAATGTAATCTTTTCATTTCAAGAGGTCTTAAGGTGGTGGCCCTCTTGGACTACTCTGGACTTATGAATTCAGCCATAATAAACTGATTCGATCGTAATCAAGTGATCTCAATAAAATAAAACTACAAATACAAATTAAAGATAAATTATGACTCACAATGCTCCTTTGCCCAGTTTTCAGCCTCAGAAATTGAGTATTTTAATCTCGTTTCATTATTAATATCCACCATTTTGTCTTTATGGTAAAGATAATATCGATCAACTTTATCCAGATTAATCTGCAAAGTAAATTTTTTTAAGATAATAGAAAATAAAAATACACAAATAGAACAGCATAAATAAATGTAAAATGGATTAATTACCTTAACACAAAGTTGTTGAAGAACGGAGAACAAATTAAGCATAAATCCATCTCCAGCATAGTCTTGAGGAAACGACTGTAGCTGAACTCTTCTTTGATTCAAATGTAGCATATTCCGTACAAATACAAGAGTCATCATCCTTGAAGAGGCATTTGCTGCCATTTCATGAAATACTTTGTGCATCAATATCTATTTGGACAATCACAGAAAAAAATCATATGAAATCAGTTGTGAGATTTTCAGTTAAAAATCTCAAAATATAATTCAAAGAATGACAAGATGATTCCATCAGTGAATAATAATATAATACGGCAAAGCTTTCCAACTAGGATAACAAGTATCACTGCCATCATGTCATACTATATTTATTGAATTATATTCTTTTAGTATTACCTCAAATATCATGTTACAAAAACAGTAAAACCTCATTAGTTCAACATTAGGTAATCCCAAGTACAATGTGCTATGATATTACAATATTTTCAAACAACACCATTGGGTTTTATATGCTTTTTTAATATTGTTAATTCAAAATTCATCTAAAATGAAGTTCGAAGTTACAAGCAGTTCATTTACATTAAAAATATTTTCAGGCAGTTTTTACAACCAAGTCTCTTGGTTCTCTAACTCTTAATGATGTCATTCATATAGGATTTTAACATTACTGAAACATCTTTTTGCATAACAATGCAACAAATTAATGTCATTATGTGAGAGATAGCTGTATTCTGTAATATTTTAAAAAAAAAGGCCCACCTGTTATTACACATTGCTTAGAAAAAAATGATGCAAATGAAGAAATTCAACATAAATATTAATATAATATTAATTTAAAAAATATGAATTCAAAAAGCAAAACTATGTTCTACTGATCAGCCATTCAGCTACCCAAGTTTTACAGTACTCATTCTGATGATCTGTGCAATTCTAAAAAATTTCTCTGCCTTTTCAAGATCTGGTAAAACTAGTTCAAATAAGGATATATTTTTGACATTTATGATAATTCAAACCCACATATTTCTAAGTCGCTCTTTTTTGGTCCTTCCAACTTCAAACTAATAAGGTTTTATTGTACAATCTTATTTTGAAGATAGTCATAATAATAACTGCAATGCAATTCTTTCCTCACTTATTTTAAATCTGATGAAATGATCACTGATGAAATCAGAGCCATCTAACCCCATAATAGGAAATGAGTTGCTTAAAAGAATGTTACTGAAGATTTTACTGCACTAAATTGTTATTAAATCAACAAAACCAGGTAGTCACACGACATACTAATAATGCATAAGGTGACACAAACCACCACTTTCATTACATCCACAATGCTTACGTAAGATTGAATCATGAATCCTTACATATGCAAATCAGAAATAATAGCTAAGAGTAAATTAATATTCTTTCCCAGAAAAACAGTCATTTATCATGATTAAAATAACTTCTGAATAGAATCATAATTTCATACCCTTGAATACTCCAAAATAAAGCGCACATTCTCAGTCAGACTTTCTTTGACCACCTTTTTGTTTGAAAGGTAAGAACATGCTACTTCATGGGAATCTTCAGGAAAAACTGTCCCCATAAGGAATGCTCCAAAAAAGGAGGTTTCCACATACTCTTGTCCTGGGAATGCAGTAATCAGATTGGGCAAAAAGCAGTCCTAAATATAATATAAATTGAAAATATGAGCATTGTAGTTCTAAAATAAGAAGCAATTTGAGCTATAGCTAGCAGAAGTAAATAACAAGCAAAAGAAATCATTCATTTCAACCAAGTATCAACATATACAATAGTGTACTCATCAATGGCAAGTGAATATTCAAGTTTGATATGTGGAAAAATAATCAGCTCTCCTAATGCGTATACCATTCTTACTCCTAATGGATAGAGTGAAACCTACATAATAAGTTTACCTTGGGAACAAATGTTAAAATTATTACTTAAAAGTGAAAAATTGCTGCCCAACATATTTAGAAGTTAGGGAAAAAAATTTGAATTAGAAAAGAGAAGAATGTAATGATATAAAAAATATAAATCTGGCTTAGATTGCTTATCTTATTCTGATGAGATATTTTGATGATATCAAATCTATTTACCAGATACAGTAAAATCCCACTCGACCGAGGTTTAATGGGGATGTGTCATGCCATCAAGAAAAAGGCTAACTAACTTTATTAAGGGAAGCCAAACAATAAAAAATGTATGCTAACCACTTCGAATAAATTAAGTTTGCTTCCCAGTTTTTTCTTAGCTTTTTAACTTTCCATAGGAAAGTAGGCTAAAAATACTCCAAAATTAAATTTTAGTAACAAATGTGTTAATATTTTGTCATCAAACCAAAGACGTTAGGTTATCAAAAAACCGTCTCCCTTTTCCATCACAAAAGTATCAACCCCCTCTAGAGCATGACATAATTTATGGATGCACCCTACCAATAGAATTCCCATGCATCTAAAATGACCAGACCATGACCTGTCCTAGTGTGAACCAGCCATTAGGGCCAGAGGACTGGTCACCTGAAGATGATGATAATTTGTTGAAACCAAACATGCAGCTTAAATTTGTAGAAATAGTGCAAAATGTATAACATCGTGTGCAATATATTTCATTTTTGTGTTCTTTACAAAAAGTAAAAAAAAGCTTTATGGTCAAGTCGTGTCCATTCATTCGTCTGTCCATCCATCCATCTGCGTTTCAACTGCAAAATTACTGGGCAGATGTTCATGAAATTTGGTATTTAGGACATAAGTGCAAAGAAAATTATATAAATGGTTCACATAGGTTAATCAGGAATGCCACCTTACTGGTGACAAAATAATGAACTTTCTTTTACTCTTGTAAATATTACTTATATCAAAAAAGTCTTCAAACAAACTTTGTAGAACTAATTAATTAGCATATGTTTTGTTCGGTACATTTTTATCAAAGGAGTAGCCAATTTCAAGAAAATCAAATGAGAAAGTTGTAAATTACTTTGAACTTACAAAATTTTTTGTTGTCAATAAATACAACCTTTGTGGCAAGGAAGCATCAGCTGTAAATACCTAATTACATTTAATTTTATTTCATGTGCACGCAACATTTGGTAAATGAAGGGAAATGGATCATCAACAACAAAGAAATGAATGTTAATATGCCTATTTACTTTATGTATAACTGCACAGCGTTTATAAGTGAAAAGAAATGGGTAATCTACGATGAAGGAATGAATGTAAACAAAGTTTATATTAATACTATTCACGCGAGGTATGTTTTAAATAAATGTTTATTGTTTTATTAATTACAACTGATTAAGAAATAAATAACTGAATCAAAAATCCGATATTTCCTTGGCATCACTACTAGCATATCATTTTCAATTCTTAGACATTATACTAAGCCAATAATATTTATCATTTCTGACATGATTGCATACATTGTAAAGAATGCCTATGCCTCACATGTATGCATGCATCTTTCCCCTCTTGTTTATTTCAAATTACATTCATTCCCCTATATCGGAGTCCCACCAAATGTTGGCCCCTCCACCAAAATATGGCGTCTTTTCCTTATTATTCATGATTGTTGATTCACATTGATGGGTCTGGTAATTGAATATTATTTTTATTTCAAAACTGTTTAAATTTATTGCAAATTTTGTATGGTTTGCTCAACATTAGTTTCTGTAATTGGTGTTTTAGGCTATTTTAATGCAAAATATGGGGAATATTTGTTCAGTATATTACTCTCAAATGTTACTTCTCAGAAATGGTTTCAGAATGTTGGTCAATTGTGGGCAGTATTCCTTAATACCAAACAAATTAAAGCAAGATCAGAAATTTTTGTAATTTATAAAATTATTTTACAAAATGTTTTGTAAATTTTCATGATGGAATCAGTGGAAAGCACTTCAGAAATATGCTTGCACCATAAGGATAAACAGGCTTGGAACAAGGAGAATGCACTTCAGAAGTCAGTTGGCAACATAAGGATAAACAATCTTTTACTGTTATTCACGTACACCTAATGGTAGAATCTGCAGGGACTTCTCTGGATAGTTAGAATGACTAGTGATTGTGTAAGTCATGTTCAAAAATAACCACGATTGGAATTATACCTTGCAAACTTCAAGACAAGGGAGTTATAAGAATATAAATTCTTGGATTATTAGAAATCTATTATGAATCATTACATCAGACACATCTTCATACTTAATGATAAAATGCAGAACTGTCTGAAAATGCAACTTTGTCTGGCATAAGCACCTATGCAGACTTGTTACTATACGTACAATTTTAAATTAAGAAATACGCCATTTGGAGACCATTATGTTTTTATTTATTTTTGAAACTTTATTAATTGGAAAAAACACGACATAAATAATTAAGTTATTTTTGTCATGTTTTTTAGTAGTACCACCAAGTGAAGGCCCATACAGTCAAGTACAAGTCAAGGTCATGATAACTGGGTAAATTACCCTTCAGATTCATAATTACAAACTTCTTATCCTGAAAACTTTTGAAAAAGATATTTCATAAGAAGGAAAATTTTGCATACATCATATGGACATTATGGCGGGACTTAAAAAAATCAAACTTCTTGCAGGGGAAAATTCTAATCTGGATTCCACTGAGCATGTTATCATGTTCAGGCAAAATTCAGATTTTTTCTACTCCTTGCTCTTTCTAAGCACCTTATTTACCTGAATCCAAGACGATCCTGAATCTAAGGCCTTTTAGCAGACTGTCAAAACAGAAAAAAGATTTTTATGACCTAATTTTTCACTGAATGTACAGTCAGACCACCATTTGTCAGTCACTGACATCGGCGTTAAATAGCGGGTGGCGGTAAATCGAGGTATACACTTTACTCTATGTAATCATAAGATGGAAGTCTGTTCACAACGATTCATGGGTGGTATGCGGGGGTGGCACTACATGAACGAATGCTAAATCAGGGTCAAACTGTATTTGGTGCATATTTCAAACAAACATATTCAGTATAGACATACTAGTTAATTCATTAATTGAAATGCTTTGTTACAAATTTTTGTACGAGAAAGAAACCATTTTTTAAAATGCATTTTAAAAATTAATACTGTATTAATTGAAATCCAGATCATAAGATTGTAATGACAACTTTCAGTAGATACAATTATTTTATCTTATGCATCATTTCTTTAAAATAATATCGATTAAACTCATAACAATAGTTCCACGACAACTCGTCATGATCAGTTCATCGCATGTCAATTTGTCGCTTATGAATACTTTTCACAACATACTTATCGCATGTCAATTCATCGCTCGACAAATTCGTCGTGAGAAAAACTGGAAGGAGAGACACCATGGCTGGTGTACGGTAGAGGGAGACACTTTTCCACAGTAAAATTTTTCTTTATATTTCGATAATACCAGAATGAATCACAATTCTCTTTGCAAATTATACAAGGAGAGACACATTGGATGGGATATGGCAGGGGGTGATTCCCAATCCACCCACCTGCCTTACACCAGTCATGATGTCCTGCCTTGTCTCGCGATGAATTTGTCAAGCGATGATTTGATGCTCAATAAGTTTGTCATGCAATGCATTAAAGGGCAACCAGTTTGTCATGTGATGAATTGACATGCGAAGAATTGACGCGCGATGAATTGATGCACGATGAATTGACAGTATACCACTTCATACTCGAATTTAAGACCTCGGTTTTCGCAAGCAGAAATTTGGAAAAAATCTCATCTTGGATTCAGGTAAATACGGTAATATTCAAAACAGAACCTGCCATGAATTGAGGTAATTTGAGAAGTGATATTTTTGTTTAATTGGTGGACTAAAGAAACATTTGTTAAACCCTCATTATGGTATAATTCAAAAGTTATATGTAAAATAAATCATCAAAAATAATATTTATGATAGACAGGATTCAAAGATCAATCCTTAGTTTAGTAGGAACTTAGAAACTACAACACAGCTCTATTTAACTGAAAAGAAATTACACCTTGCTGTCTTTCTACAGTCTAAATAAGTACTAATAAAATGTGCACCTTTCGCTGACACTTTTGTAAATGAAAAACACATATGATAGGAAATTTGCCTTGAAATAGTGTACACTTGGTAGCTTTCATTCCTCTTGGCCCATTCAATTTGTAAACAAATGATAATACAACAATTGGGAAAAGTTGTTATGACATTCTGATAACTTTTCAAACGCTCCTTATATAAGTGAAGTCCATTTGTAGTAATGCATAGTTTTTATTTAGGGTAACTTTTTTGATTGAGTCTAGCTGGAAATTCTGATTAAAAATATGCTTGTCATTGAAATTTTACTTAAGAAAATATTATTTATTGTTAATGTAAGACATCATAAACTTTTGTATTCTTCAATGCACAATAAACCCTCAGTTACTGATTTTTCATACCATGTACAATGTTAATTGTGAATACACTATTTATTTGCATTAAATTAATTCACCACGTATCATAAAATATCCAGTAATTGTACAATTGCTTTTTCTTCTGAATGTGAATTTATGGAACAGGGACCTTTGAACAAGGCACCAGATAGCCAATTACAATATCCTCCCTGTGCAGAAAATTCAAGCATCAGAATTAACCTAGTGATAGGCAATTTAAAAAAATGTACACAGATAGTAAAGGTGCACTCTTACAAATCCAGGGTGCTTGGGACTGAGATACTGCCAGATTTCCCAATTTTATAAATTAGGTATATTTCCCAGCCTAGGTGTCTGATAATTTCTATTCATTTGTTAAAAAGAATTTATACAAAAGTTCAACAAAGTATAAAAATCAAAGCTGTCACCAACTTATTGACAAGCAGTAAAATATGCATGGCTCATTATTTAATTTTTTATGGACAACACAAAAGTCAACTGGCAGTAGGGCAATGTCCCTTTGGCTGGGAGCATGTGATTTATAAATCTGGTCCTGCATGTGTAACATCATGGAATAAAGAATAGCCTACTTAATAACATAAAAAAATAAAGAATTAATAATATTTTTATGTACTTACCAAATTATTTTACTATTACTGCTTTCAAATTGAAATACATAAGAATTATTGGTATATATTTACAATGAAGGCGGCGAAGGTGAGGTGATAGATGAGGTGCATATCATATGATTTATAAGATTGGAATATGCAAGTGGGTCTGGGGTGGAAGATGGTTCAATGCATTTCTTTGTAGATTTTATAAAGACATAATGCAGCATAATGTGTGCCACATATTTAGTCTTTTTCTTCCCAAGTTTTTCTAGTAAACTAAGCACATGCAAATTATCTTGTCCAGGCATAAATCATTTTCTTCTACACTTTCAATTAAGTCATTGCATAATTATATACATCTACCTATTGATATTTTTATTAGTGCTTTTGACTCATCACTGTCACTCTTTATCATTTTTAGGATTCATAACCACGTCCATGATCTCTCCATTAGTAAGTTGGAGAAAAACTGGCACATCATTGTCCAAAGTTATCCATTGCTCAATGTCACTTTACTGTATATCCTTTACAAAAGCACTATGTCTTTGGCAATTCCATTAAACCCAACAGGTCTCATTTCTTTGCTAATACATAAACCTTCAAAATCAGGTTCAGCTACACAGTCATTTTCATTGAACCTAATGGCCGACTACAAGTCATGCTACCCATATTTCAAAGTAACTTAACCCCTTAAGCAGGGAGAAAATTTTCATTAACTTTCGGCTGGTGGGGAGCAAATCTACACATTTAATTAATTTAAAAACTAACTTTTATTAATGCTTATGTTTATTTATGACTTACAGAAACACTGTTTTGTAAAAATTAAAAAATATTTTTTTTGCTTATTTTCAGTTGTTTTTGGAATTGGTGTAATTTTCTCAAGATAAAAATTTATATAAAATGTCATAAGAACATAAATAAGAATTAATAAAAATCCAAATATTCATTTTACAAAATTTAGTATGTAATGCAATATTTTGAAAAGTTAGAAATTTTGATAAAAAATTATCTCTAGCACATAGTGATAAATAACAGAAAAAACAAAATTAATTGCAATAAATATATAAGAAGTCAAAAGATATATGATAAAACTTTAAAATTTTCAAAGTAATTCATTATGAAAACTCATTCAAAATCAGAGCCGAACTCGCATGAACTAGCGCAACTAAGATGCTTACACTGTGTTTCTCTTCGATGCATAGAAGTAAAAGAAGATTCCAGAAGATGGCAGAGGTATACAGAATAGCCTATGAAAGGATCTGATACTGTAGTTGCTTTTCCCACCGAAAAATCAGCATTTTTCCGATGTGCAATTTAGGTCACACTCCCCACCAGATGATGGACTTGGGTACGTGACTAAGGTCGCTTACTCCACCCAAGGGGTTAAGTTACAATATCCCAGGCTTTGGTTACAAACAAAATTCCATCCTTTATGTTTAAATTCCCTTGAATTCTTCTATCCCTGCACTACAATTACAAGCCATATGCATGCACCTCATGAACCCCTCTCTGTAGAAGCATTTAGTAGAGGGCAAAATGCCTTGGTCCAATGGCTGTATAAAAGAGGTGCAATTTAGGATAGAAAAACAGTAAACACTAAATAAGTTCTGCATTTGGATAAGCAGAGCAATTATCCCAAACTAAAAGAATCTTACAACCTGGGCCAAGCCCCTTTTAATTATAATAATTTTTAGCGACTCAAGAAACCAGCCAGCCACAAAACAACTCTGCGACTATCATGACTTTCTTTGCATTTTAAATTATTTTATGAACTATGTATGTATTAATTAATGCTTTTAGTACTTAATATAACACTTTTGCAGTGTTATTGGCAAAAAAACACACGTTTAGGCTTGAGTCTGGAACCTTACGCAGTTTCACTTTACATACTGAAACCCTGGAATGCATCTATATGCTATAGCGGTGTATGCCTATACTATCCTCATGCCTTAGAAACACAATAGACCAGGGATGTGCAACATTTTTACACTGTGGGCTGCATTCATAAATATGTGTGATTTGCAGGGCATAATTAGAAGTCGCAAGTGCCTCAGCAGGTCAGATGTGAGTATACATAGAAACTCACTCAAGAGATTGTGTTATTTTAAAAATGAAAATCAAGCTAAAACAATTTTTCATGTTAAAACTTTGCCAGACAAGGTTTTATAGCAATAATTTCAATTTAAGTATATAAAATTATCTGCATTAAATATCACAGACCCCTTTTTATTAAAGCTTCACCAGTCGCTTAAAATACTGTTGCAGGCCAGATGTGGACCATGGGCCATAGGTTTCACACCCTGGCAATAGGCCTATCTGTCTTCCAAATGAGTACCAAGAAAGAATAGAGTAAAACCATATAATGAAACTGGCGAGACCAAATAACAGGGATGTTCGTTGTAAAGAGGTTTGTTGTAGGGAGGTAATGGATGGTTGCATAAACACAGGCAGACCAGCCATGCATGGGTACATCAGCCTTAACCCCTCAGAGATGGGCTAGATTTAAATACCACTCTACCATATGACCAGCAGGTGTTTAATTGAAATGGTCGATTTTGATGTAGTTCATTATAAACATTTATAACGTTTTATCTAATAATCAGATTTAGGTGAAATTTTTGAAATATCTATGCCATAGTAGATGTTATATAGCTTCATTACATTATTCTATTTCAATAAGCTTATGCGTTATAGCATAAAGAAGTAATAACAGTATATACTACACAAATGTTTAACTCTTAATCACTGCTTTTATAGTGCTAGAATAGTTCCCATGAAATTTAACTCCATTCAAATAATGCAATCGAGTTCTCTGTAAATATTAAGCTTGCCGCTTCGTTCTCCTTACAACGCTGTAGCTGCGAGTCTCTTCCCACATTATCTCTTCCAAACACAGACGTTGTGACACTCGAGAACTGCTTGCTAATAACATCACACACATACGATTTATGAAAATGAGAGTGAATCATCTCTAGCTGTCCCCTATTCCCCTTCTTCTCACAGTGCCTTAGTGACCTTGACCACTACTAATTCCTATTGATTGAGAACACTCGCCTTTTGTTCTGTACATTTGATCATATTCTTTCTGAAAACAGGATTTTCTGATGAAAATTATCGACTTTATAAAAAAATTATTTCCTTACATAAAGAATGAGCTAATTTCAGAAAGTGATTTAGAAACAAATATATTTTTAGGAATTGAAAGAGATTATAGGTGAAGCAAAACTGCAAATCATTTTTACTCGCATCAACCAGTGGAGCAGATGTAATTTAGTTTTGCGTAACTAAAATGGTCAGAAAAATATTGTATTCAACATCTTCTTAAGGTAAAAACTTTTCTATGTAATAATGTGAAAGCCAATAAAAAAAATTAAAAAATTATCTCTATGTAACAAATTAAAAGCAGCATGGCATGGGTGTGTACCATGCACAGAGGCTGGCGATACGGTAAGTAACCGAGGTCCGTACCATGCACAGATCGGTGCAGAGAGGTTAATCATGGGCCTCATCTAATCAAGTAAGGCACTGCCAACCCATTGAATATATGCATAACAATATGTAAAGATTAATGTTCATTATCATAATAGTGCATTCTATGAAAACAATAATAGTCAATATTAATGTCTCACTACTAATAAAAGTGCGAGATGAGATAATGATTTTTATCTTAATATGCATTCGAATCATTTATGCACTCCATCTGATAGTGGGGCAGAGTATTTGTGAACGAGAGTACATAAAATATCTCACGTTATTAATTCGCTATAAAATGTATCATACATATTACAATTTCTTACGAAATATAGACCAAAATTTATAGTGTGTATTACATTCTTGGGAATACAGTTATTCTGTTTAGCTTTAAATAATCGCTGATTTCAGAAGTATTCTTGCTGGCAACTTGAATGTTGTTAGTTTAAAATTAATCTGGGAACACCTGATTAGAAGAAAATAGTGAAAACTATTATTATGCGTCCTATAGTTCATTCCCTGTGGGTACAGAAAATGAGAGGGTAGGCAAAATGAAATATTTCAAGTCAAAACATGTATGTCATACAGGACTGGCTGGTAAAATGTTACCAGTTAATCATTGACCAGCCCCACTAGAGAAAAAGCGTTACGTAGACGCGGTAAATGTCGGCTCACCGAGATACCCGGAAAATCTCTGCAAAGCAGTGGGAGGGTGGAGGTAGGGGTGGGCTCTGCATTTTCCATGAGCACAAGTGGGAGACATTTTTGACCAATGATAAGCCAAGATTCTTTCAACTCAAAAGTTGATGTTATCCGAAGTCCTCCCCAACTATTCAAGTAACCCTGCCAGCGAGGCATTCATACTGAGAGGTTTTGGTTATTCATACATTGCAACAGAAATGATATTTAGTTTAACGCACTCATCTGGCTTAGGGAAACAGGAAATTTCGGATGTGTTCAGTAAAAATTCTTGGAACACAAATTCAGAGCATTTTGTTTCATATTTTTAATTTGTGCTCAATGAAAAAGAAAGGTTACTTTACTTTTAAAAATATAACCAAAATGAGAATATATAACAAACATATTTTTTAAATCAGTGGTATTCAACCTAAAGTACGCTTATCCCTGGGGATATGCGAGATCTTGCAAAGATACAATATTAGGGATATCTAATGTAAAAATATATATGAGTCCGGTGGTGTAGTGGTTAGGATGCTGGCTGCTACTCGCCCGATGCTTGAAAAAGTCATCGGGTACGAATCCTGCACGAGTAGGATTTTTCTCAAGGTCACCCGGCCCTCTGTTTGCGTGGTTTGAGGAGACAGCGCAACTTCAGCTGTTCCGTCCTTCGGAAGGGACGTTAAGCCGTTGGCCCCCCTGGTGCTCTTCGTAAGAGCAGGCAAATGCCGGCACCGGGTTTCCCTCCTCCCTTCTGTGTGAGTCCGGTGTGGAAGGCAACGGGAAACCACCACACCGTGTATGTATATTCCCTAGTCAAAACCAATTAATTAATTAATTGGTAGGACCTGTCGCAAGACAGAACACGAATGAAATGAATGTAAAAAACTAGCGAAGCAACATCTAATAATTATCTCACGCATAAAATATACGTAAATCATATCATTAGAAAGTGCATATATATTTGTTGACTCTACCCAATAATAACCGAGTTTGTTAACTTTAAAATATACCAGAGGACACGAATTTCGTCAAAAATATTTAAGGGATATGCCGACTAAAAAAGTTGACTACCATTGCTTTAAACCTCTGGAAATTTCTTAGCATTTTTACGGACATCTAAATATTTTACAGACCTTACGGACATGTCCAATTTTTGCTCTATTTTACGGACTGATCATAAATATATGGACGTTTGGCAACCCTGTTACATACTGTAATACAAAGTAACACTGTCAGACTCCACCCTCCCCTTTGTATCACAAAATTTGTGAGCAGTCTCTAAGTCAGCGGTTTCATAAATAGTGAGTGCAGCAGCTCAGAAAGAGTCAATATTGAGATACCACTACACAGAAGCGATGTATATATCACTTTATCTGAGGTATCGATTTTGTTCATTCTCCATATTTTTTTCTTACAATATCACGTCCCTACACCTCATTCTAATTCTCCCTGTTAAGACAACTGTTATTCATTTGAGTGACAACAGCCAGGAAGAACTTTACACATAGGCAATGGCGATAGATTCGGATGAGTGTTTTAAGTACAATAATAATCCACGACTGCATCTTGCGATTGAGATAGCTTAAAGAGTAATTGGCGAGCATGATCCATTCTCTCATTCGGCCATTCCCAACTAGGGATGGTGATTCGGCGAGAGTAGAGTCATGCGCCATTAGGGTGACGTTGTTTTTGTGCTGAGACAATCCGGTGATAGCAAATGTTTACAATTTTGTTTTCATCAAAATTTTGTTGCACATAGATGGACTGAATTTTGGGGTTCAGCCTTCGCTCTACGGGAGTTTCATAGTTATGGAGATTCGTTATAGGGAGGCCTCTTGTATGCATTTTACATGTTCCGGGGTCAGGACCAAGATCAGAGTTTGTTATATGAAGGTTCTCGTTATAGGGAGGTTCGTAAGTTAGAAGTTTTACTGTATTTACCTTCATTACACCAAGTGGCTTGCTAGATACTTTTTACAAAGGAAGAAAATAAGAATTTCATTAATGACTTATAAACAATGTTTAGCCAGACATCAGATGAACATGAAATCTAGAGCACAAAGCAAATGAAGCAATAATACTAAAACCATCCTGGTTTTTACTTCAACTTCCCAGAAAATTATCATGTTGATTTCAAATGTAAAAATGGCTGGTTTTATCAAGTCAGTTTTCTGAATCTCGGATTTGAGGGAGTGCACCTGTACAGAATCTGAATTAAGTTAATTAGATATGCATACCTGGTTTCTAAAAATATAATTGGGACAAAATAAAATCTTAATGAACTATTGAAAATTACACTCACTAGTTTGCAAATAAGGTCACAAATTACACGGCAGCCATCTGGTCCACATCTTAGCTCAGTGAGCTGATACAATGTTTCAATAGGCTTATTATAAAACACATCCATCACTGTGAATCTCCTCATACATTTGGCTAATTCTTTTAATACTTTGGTCATAACCTATAAAGACAAAACAGAATGTATGCATAAGTGTAAAACCTTTAATATCTATAGAACTGGATTTAAAACAAAAAAATCATTAATACCACCTAAAATACTATTTAATTCGTTTACCAGTCAAGGCTATTAGGAAAGAGTAACTCATTATATACCATGGGGTAAAAATTTCTTCAAAAATGTTTTAAGGGTACGCTGACAAAAAAGGTTGAATATCAGAGCCAAAAACCACTGGGTTGTTTTTGGGAGTTTTTCTTTAATATTTGTTCTTACCTAGCCTCAACTTGAAAATCTGCAAGCAAGGGCTTGTATACCAGTATATTTCTTCACACATTGGTTATCTTTTTCGTGTTACTCTTTATCCACTGCCTACCCCTATCAACTTTATTTCTAAATAAGGACATCACTTTTACTTTGAAGCAATAAGGATAGTGAGAGTTATGTCTTTTATCATTCTTTTGTTCATTCAGCATCAAGTTAAATATAACAGGTTAGCACTTTCATTCATAAAAATTAAACAATGTTTTATTGCTTTCTCTTAGTATGCCATGTTAATTTTTATTTTTGCTGTTTTTTAGTAAAGAAGCAGGTTTTAATCTTGTCTATCTGAAGAACATGCCATGCATCAAATCTAGTCAATGGAGCATTTTGAAAATTACAGATGTCTCAAATTTTATGAAATTCTATTATACAACACCTTTTTGAACTTTGCATGCTTGCGGTTCGCAAATTTGCACTTAACAACAAAATTTTGTGGCCATTACTTCTGTTTCACACCGATTATTTGCACTTTGTGTCAAACATTTGCAATGCCAACAAGTCGAAACTCCCTCTACTTTTTTGTTTCAAAGTTCAGTTTAAACTTTGGTACCCTAGAAAAAGACATTATTATTATATTTATAATGATCATTATTAGCAGTTTTTGAAGTTAACAAACATGATAACTCTCGACTTAATTATTGTGTAGCTCAATTTGAACATCGCCGTGAAAATTTAGTGTAACATTTAAAGAAATGCCATCATTTTGGAATGTAAGGTTTTTATTTACTATTATCTTTGTATTTTGAACATAACTTAGGGAAATATTATTTTGTTTAGTTAGGTTTTCATTTTTGATTACAAATTTTTAATGAAAATCTGAGAATTGCTATCATCTTGTAACGTAAGATTTTCTGCCACGTATATTGAATACCATTACTAAAAGAAATGTTACCACTTTAATGTTTTGTTTTTTATTTCTTGTGACATATTTTGAACAATTAAAAGAAATGTTATCACTTTCTTACACTAGGTTTTAATTTTCTGTTATGCATTTCGAACGTAATTAATAAAAGCAATGTTACCACTTTTTAATGGTAGTGTTTTTTGCGGCATGGAAATGTTTGTTGCAGAACCCAAGAATACATCTGTGCATCATGTACTCAACATTCCTTTTCAGTAATTCATCAATTTAAATTAAATTAAATTTCCTTGGAATGAACAAAAGAAGATCGAAAATCGCATGCAAAAATGCACTGGAGATAAATTGCATAATTGCTGAAACAAATGTAATTTATTTATTAATAATTATCCAAAGACCAGCAGGTTTGGCCTTTTACATAGGATATTGTAACAAATTGTTAACAATAACAAACAACAATAACAACAATGAGAAATGAAATGAAGTATTAGATGAAATGATGATGGAAATGTGCTGAGGACTACTGGTTAGTTTCTTGTTATTGCAGAGCTGTATGAGGGAAGTGATGAAAACAGGTCGAGGGAGGGATTGAGTGACGATAGAGAGTTGAGGATTGAGGGATACGGTAAAACATGGATCTTTGAGATATGAAGAGGCGACATTTGGGTTGATGAAGAAGTCTGAAGTTATGGGTAGGGCGGGGAGTTACCCTAAGAGTAAAAAAGGAGGTGATGTTTGATCTGCAGCGGCCGTTCATTACGAGGTAAAGAAATTTCAAATCTGCGATTTTGCGTGAGGGGGAGAGGGGTTAAATGGAGGGTAGAAAAAATTTCGTCTCGCGTTAAGATGCGGAAATTTGGGACATGATATCGAACTATTGCGAGGAAAAAGTTAAGTGGGCGGCTTAGGGGAGCGAGGGTTGATGGGGAGGATGAGGACCATATAGGGGAACAGTACTCAAGAAGGGGTAGTACACAGGCAGTAAAAACGGATTTAAGAGCATGGGGGTCCTTGAGTTCTGTGAATCTATGAAGGAGGCCAACTATTGACATGACCTTAGATGTGATTTTGTTGATGTGGTTAGCAAACGTAAGTTTTGAATCGAAAGTTACGCCCAAATCCTTATGTGAGGTGGAAGAGGGGATTACCTGATTGGAGTAAAGGTAGGATGTGGGTATGGGATTTTTATGGAGCATGAAGGTAAGGGAAATCGATTTTGCTAGGATTATTCACCTTTCGGAAAATTTTGCAGTCATCAGCATATAAAAGAATGTTACAGCCTCAAGCGACGACGGAATCCACATGTCGTCTAGGTATAAGGTGAACAAGAGGGGCCCGAGGACACTGCCCTGTGGGATGCCAGAGGGAACGGATGTGGGGGAGGAAGAAATTCCATCAAGAACGACACGCTATTGACGAAGAGATAAGAAATCGGACAATAGGGAGAGAAGAGGGCTATGGATATTGTAGCAGTTTTCTAGTTTGTGAGTAAGAAATTTATGGTTTATGGAGTCGAAAGCTTTTGCGAAATCGATGTAGCAGACGTCGAGTTGGGAAGACTCTTCGAATGCTGCGGTGATGTGGTGAAGAAGGACAGTGAGATTAGTAAGGCATGATCCACCGGGAAGGAAACCATGTTGATGAGGTGAAATATAGGGAAGTGTGAAGGAGAGAAGGCGGTTATGGAATATACGTTTAGAGGATAGATAAGACCGGGAGGATGGAAATTGGGCGATAGTTCTCCACATGATCTTTAGGGCCACCCTTCGAAATTGGGGTGATGTTGGCTGTCTTCCACATACTCGGGAAATAGCCGACTGTAAAAAATCTATTAAAAACTATAGAAATGGGAAGATGGAGAGTGGATGCAGTATGGCGAAAGAAAAAGGAGCCGATGTTGTCCGGACCAGTGGCTTTATGAGGAGGTAGGGTAAAAAGAATGCGATAGACTTCATGAGGAAAGGTCGAAATAAAAGGGAGAGATTGAGGACAAATAGGTTTTATGGGGGGAGAGAGGTAGGATGGGGGGTCGTAATGCTATGTTTTCATTTGCTATTATGCATTTTGAAGATAAAATAATTTTTTTCACTTTATGAAGCTAGGTTTTCATTTGCTGTTATGTTGCTGTAACGTTTTCTTTTATTTTCTGTTAAACTGCATTATTTATGATAAAAAAGTGAATTTTTTAGGCTGACAGGGAACCGTACTCCCATAAAAACATTACGTCTTATGGGAAAATAGGACTAGCACTTCTTGAATTTGCATTTTGCATTGGTTTTCTGGAACCAATTATTCGCGAAGTTCAAAAAGGTGGTGTATATATATTTGCAAGAAGTGGTATGCATGTGTATAAGCCTCCTGTGTTATTATATGAGAAAAATGCTACAGAACAAGTGCAGAAAACATTTCAATTTCATTTTTAAATTACTAAGGATCAGAACTGAACCAAAGCCCACCTAAAAGAATGAATATTCTTTTTCCTTCTAGGGAAACCATAGAAACTATACAATATTAAGTTCTGAACATGAAAATTTTACATATTTTGAGGAAAAAATCTACTTTCACTAGTAAATGCATTATATGTAATACTAAAGATTTATTCTATGGTATAGTTACTGTATTTGTTGGAATATAAGATGAACCTTTTTTTCAGCAAAATTACTCTCAAAATCAGCCTTATAGACTAAAGGTATGATTATTACTATATTTAGTAGTGATACAAACTCACTCATCTCCAAAATGTAATAAATGACATTCATCACAAAATCATTAAAATATGCATTACAGTAAAACCTGCAAGGGACCAGCCTATTTTTCCATCTTTCACAGGTTTTCCGCCTTATAGAGGTTAAAATAATTTGCACAACTTTTTCTTTTAGGAGGATTTTAATTATAAAATACAGTAAAAACACGTATTTACATTATCGGAATGTACGTTTTCCAGCTACATATACATCTAAAGTTTACCCTGCAAGCCACCGCAAGGGTGTGTGGCAGGGGGTGTATTAACACCAAGGGGAAAACTCCAAAATTAGGCCTTGGTTTACGCCCCTATGCGAGGTTACTTTTGATCGCAAGTTTTATTCTGCTCAACTATCGTTCTAGGGAAAAATGAGCCTTTGTATCCCTCTGTCCTACAGCTATTTACAACATTTTATATGGGTCCCATCAATTTTCCTATGATTCCAATGTAAGTAAAACCCTGTATTTACGTTATTTCATTTAAAATTTTCCTGCTATTTGCATCATTTTATGTTAGAATTTCCAATTTTTTAAAAACAATTTAGCATGCACTTCCCAACAATTTTTAACGTTTTTCGATTTAGCTTTGCAAATAAATCCGAATTCTTTTGTGCAAAGATTTTATCACTCCAAACTTGATCCGTAGACTCCCACAAAACATCATCTTCACTTCCATCCATGGCAATGGATAAGCAGCACTTCTTAAATGCACTCACAATTATTTCTGTAGTTATCTGTTTCCATGATGCCTTGATCTATTGGCAGAGCATTGAAATAGTAGGTTTCCTTTTGATGTTAGAGGGTGATCTCCACTCAATAACTGCTCAGAATATAAACTCTTTAAATTATCTTTAAATGGATTGTTGACAGCAACATTAAGAACTTAAAGCTGTGATGTCCTAACTCCAAGTATTATTACGAGGTCAGTATTCATTGCAATTAATTGAATCTTTAACTACAGGAGTTGTGTCCTTTGAATGAATCTAGTACAAGCATCCCGCATTTTCTTAATAGTGCTCCTGGTCTTCTACTCCAGACAACGTGTAACCAATCTCTCATAAGTTCTTTTGACAACAATCCATTTTCTAGACATCGAACTATTATTCCAGTAGGCATTTGATCCTTTTTCGTTTTAGGATAACATATGGGGGTAATTTTGATCTAACTGCTAAAACAGCCAACATTACTGTAACTCATGTTTTTTCATTGTCATTTTTATTATTACAGATTTTGCACTTTTTTCATTGCCAGTATAATTAGATGACATCATAGAAAACTGGAGTTTCATAAGCTTTATCTTATCTCTACATGATCAGCCATTTTAAGGTTGAGAGTGACCCATTTAAAAGAAATGTAAGACAAAATCACAATTATAGAATTTATGACATAAAACTGTTAAATGGGGAAATCCCAGTTAACTATGCCGTCATTTGTTTTGACGTCTGCAAAATGATATTCACCAATAGACAAGGAAAGTTTATTTCACTTTAAAAAATCATTCGTGCTATAATTGTTCACTGAACGTTATCATTAAAAAATAAAATTCAATAGTTTTCTACTTCGTTAAATAACACGTCATTTGTATGTATTCTGTGTATATTTCAAACGCACATATTCAGTGTAGGTATAGATGATTCATTCATTGAAAAGGTTTGTTATTTAAAAGGAATGTAAGACAAAATCACAATTAGAGAATTTATGGCGTAAAACTGTTGAATGGGTTAATTCCAGTGAATTATGCTATCATTTGTTTTGATATCTGCAAAATAACATTTGCCAATAATTCACATAATAATTGTTCACTGGACATCATCGTTAAAAAATTAAATACAATACATCTAGTTTGTTAAATAACACGTCATTTGTATGTATTCGGTGTATACTACAAACGCACATATTCAGTGTAGGTATAGTTCATTCATTCATTGAAAAGGTTTGTTACAAATTTTTGTTTGAGAAGAAATCATTTTTTTAAATTTATTTAAAAAAATAATACTGTATTAATGTAAATCTGGGTAGTTAGTTCTCAATGAAAAATTTCAGTAGATATAATTATTTTATCTTATGTTTCATATGTACAAAAAAACTTTGATAAATGCATTACACTACTTTATACCTGAATTTAAGATGACCCCTGATTTTCGCAAGCTGAAATTTGGAATAAACCTTGTCTTGGAATCGGGTAAATATGGTACCTCTTTTGAAAACAATCAATGAAGAGGAAAGAAGGAAACAAAATACTTGGAGAAGAAATCTAGGTCTACTATAACAGCCAACAAATAAAATGCCAACAATTAATTCTCAATTTAAAATGTCAATAAAGAAATTAATAAAAGTTGCTGACCTGTTCAAACATCGTCTTGTCATTGTTCCACAACCACTCAACAAAGTTTTTAAGGAATCTCTCTGGCAATCCATCCAGGATCAGTTTGTTCATAAACATTACTCTCGCTCCATCAGCCTGCTCACTTGAATAGCAAGGGTCAGGAAACACTTTAAAGTCACAAGGTAAAATTCCAAGGCATTTCTTTTTATCACATCCCAACATCATTGCAGTGAAGAAAAAACACATGTGTTTGATTTCGTCCAACGTTTCCTGTATAAATTGTACTCTTGTTTTCTGTCAATTTGAAGAGAAAAATATTATGAACATTTTAGTTTTAAAAAGACGGCCATTGACTGCTGAAAGATTGAATTCTTATATTTACTCTAGCCAAGTACTTATCCTACTTGAACTAATAAATATAAATAACTCAAATCAATAATGGAACAACAATGTTAAAGATGTAAGCATAATTCCAGATTTATAGATAAATGTGATGGGATATTTTTTTAATTGTAAATATCCAAAAACAGCCATGTTTGGCCTTTTACATTGGAATATAACAACCAAATAAGCAACAACATAACATAATATGCTGACTTGGCAAGGTAGCATCATAATATACCATACTTGCTTGTCTAAAATATACATGTTCTGGAGAAAGTTGCCTAAAATTGATGATTGGTAAACATTAGGTACTCATACCATCATAAAATCTGCACAAGAACAGAATAGGTCAAATGAGTGCTACTACCAGTAGGAGAAAGTGGTCTTTGCACTTGGTGGGCTACATAAAACAAAATCACTTTCTCTATGCAAATCATTCAACTGGATTTTATCCATATAGAAAAAAGATATAATGAAGAAGATGATACTCCATGGATAGAAGGGAAAAAAGAAAACTCCCGAGGAAATACCAATTTCTTAAACTAACAGTATGTATTTCAGTTTTAAAAAGTAACCATCATCATTGTGATGGAACAAAATGGTCACTTAATATCAAGAAACGATATGGTGTATTTCTTAAATGAAGGCTTGGGCGTTCACAGAATATAGTGAAAATGGTCATACTTGAGATACTCAAATCTAAGCATTTGATCAAATGTATACCCAACCACTGATTCCCCATAAAAACACTTAAGGGCTACATTTTTTAAGTTAATACAGTAACCATCTGTTTGATTTGTGTACTGTAGCTATCTGAGCCTCTATGATGAATAAACGTCAATTTTATTGCTATGTTATTTAAGAATTATACACTGGCTTTGTTTTAAAAAATAACAAAGGTGCAAATATATGCATTGAAATAGTTTTCTTAATGTATTGTTTTAAAACTAAGTGCTTCTTAGAGACAGGCAAATACAGCAGATATAATTTTACTGTTTAGACCTTCATCCAACATTCTTACACCAATAAACATTATGAAGAGTTCTGGAAAAATTCTACATTGATCAGGAATTGAACCTGAGTCTTCCACTTGGCAAGCAGTTATTTTACCACTGAATTACCAAGGCAAGCTAATTCTCTTGTTTAAGAATTAGGTATTTCTCATGTGTTCCTCATGGAGGACATCTGTTTGGGGGAAGCTGATAATAGCTTGACTAGACTAGCCTCAATGCATGAGAAATACAGTTCTGAAACAGTAGAATTAGTCTGTCTCAGTAGTTCAGTCATAGAATATCTGCCTAGCAAGTGGAAGACCTGATTTCGATTCCCGCTCAAGGCAGAATTTTTCTCCTGCTTTTCCAGAATTCTTAGTGTCGAGCATATGATTGACTGCATAGAACTTTCAACAACACTTTCATATGTGAATAAACATCAAGTTTAAAATTCCTACAAGCACAATTTTCAAATCCAATAATATCTATGTAAATTTAACTATTATGTTAATATACCCTTGGATTTACTCTCTCTTCTAAAATAACTCTGTGAAAAATGACCAATATCTTATTGAAATGATTTTCCATGGCTTTATCCTTGTTCTCCAGGCAAGGCATGGCTTCAGCTAGAAAATTCTTTAACCTCAGTGATGAACTGAAAATATACAAAAAATCAAGTCAGTAACCTATATCTTTCTCATATCCCATAAAGTTTCAAGAGTAAACAACCAATAAAAGTAAAAATACTAACGCTTGGTTATCTAAGAATGCTGCTTTTGAAGTTGACGGTTGAGACAAACTTCTTGTGTTTAAGAACGCTGTATGACTTTTTGAAGATGACCCTGGGATATTTGTAAAGAGATCATCCTCCATGGAAGGATTTTGAGCTGTGACAATTAGCATCTCATAAAATGCTACTCTCAAGAGCTGTTTAACAGTTATGTCTTTCCCACCAATCTGAAGGGATTTTGACACAATAATGGAAGTCAAAGGCAAGTAAGTCCTGTTTAATGTGTCCTTCTTTTTATCAGTGACATAACCAATAACTCGACTTATCAAGTCACATTGCTGTTCTTGTGCAAATGAGTGAGTTACCAACTGTAAATGGTCAACAACATCAGTGGAAGATAAAGTTTTCTTTAAACAGAGCAATAATCCATTTATAATTTTACTGCAGATATAAAATTAACGAGGATAAATTCAAACAATGAAAAGTAGAAAGAGTAATACAATGAAGGAATTAAATTACTAGCATAACACTTGAAAATTATCATCTAAGCTATATTAAAATAATAATTAGTCCATCATACAGAAGAAGTTTGCATAGAAATTCTCTATGTGAAAAGAGTTTTGATAATAAAACAAAAGATTTTATAAAACCAAGCCAGAAAGTAGAGAATTGAGTTTTTATATCAAAGAACTGTGAGCAAATTTATGCTGCAATATCATCCATGTCTTTCCACCTCTTTTACAACATTTTGTAAATAAATGGCAAAAAAACAAACCTTGCATCGAGCATCAACTTGGCCAGAAACTTTGGAAGATTTTACATCCATATTTTCCATGTCACTCTCACCATTCCTCAATTGACATGATACACCAGATCCACTTGCACATTCAGCAGATTCCCCAATATCAGGTCTGTTTGCCGCACAATTACATTCACTTCTTCCACGCTTTAAACCACTACGTGTAAGCGGCCTTCTTGAAACAGCCTTGGACATGTGGCCAGGATCGGATTGAGCTAAGAATCAAATAGCAAATGACAATGAATTTAAAAATGATATCAATGCAATACTGATATACATAAATTACAGTAAACCCTCCATATTCGCGGATTTAATATTCGCAGTTCTGATTATTCGCGGGTTGTCTTTGTGTACCTATTTCAAATTCGCGGTTTTGATTTTTCATGGGTAGTTACTCTGCAAGTCTATGTTACATTTCAGGCACATATACAAGGTGTGGCAGAAAGAACTACCCGATTTGGGAGGGGCTCAGCTAGGGGTGGGGTGGGGGTACAGGAGTGGGGAGCGTAAACCTTGCATCGAGCATCTACTTGCCAGAAACTTTGGAAGATTCTACATCCTTATTTTCCATGTCACTCTCACCATTCCTCAACTGACATGATACACCAGATCCACTTGCACATTCAGCAGATTCCCCAATATCAGGTCTGTTTGCAGCACAATTGCATTCACTTCTTCCATGCTTTAACCTTTAAAGGACTGAATTTAAATGACCTGGTAAATCCTCCCGGCCAGATTTTTTTGGCATTTAATCTTACGTTAGGACAAGACTA
The DNA here is from genome assembly GCA_028673005.1 of Tanypteryx hageni. Classification (NCBI taxonomy): domain Eukaryota; kingdom Metazoa; phylum Arthropoda; class Insecta; order Odonata; family Petaluridae; genus Tanypteryx; species Tanypteryx hageni. The sequence goes on from CM054120.1 coordinate 41,296,746, forward strand.
CGTGTTATCCTTCTTATCAGACAAACCAATAATGATAAAAGCACAAAACAAAAACTATCTTATAGAAAACGTTTCATATTAACCCATATATTTTTATTAATTATTGGTAAGCGAAACTTCTATGTAAAAAAATAGTACCTTGAATTTTGGATAATATTTACTCCGAAATCTGGAATATCCTCAATTACTGCCGTATTTATTTTATAGTCTCAGTTGAACTTTTGTGTGGAAAATTCAGAAACACGGCGAAAGACACAATGCTACATCGCACTCACTACACTTCACTTGAACTGTGCGGCGAATTCCATTTTCCGAGCATACAGTGCATCGTCGTCTTCTACCTTGATCTGGCCAATGGCGACTATGCCGGTATTCCAATCGAGTCAACTGTTGATTGTGAGCACTTGGACATCCCCTACGTATAGGTGGTAAAGTGGGTTCTTCTGTTGCCTGCATTACTAATTCACGAATAAGTTTTTCCCGAAATTGTTTGTGCGACACAGTATTACCACACACAGAACGGTAAAGGATAAATGCATTCAGCACTGTCAAATCCAACAAATGAAAAAATAATTTCTTTTTCCACTTCCATGTTTTCCTCGATATGGAATAACTGTTTGCCATGCGGTCGCTAAGATCAACGTAGCCCATGTTGCGGTTATAGTCTTGGACAATCTGAGGTTTTATAGCATTTCCTCTTTCGTCAGTGTAGTTTCCATCTGCAGGAGTGCGAAGCATGTTGCTTAGAAGGAACACCTCTTTTATCTTTCCACACAGTAGCAACTAAAAATCCTCTTTCTTTAGCTCGTATATCCCCCTTTTTCAATTTTATGTTTCGCCTGTCCCAATTCGAAGGCATTCCTTTTCTATTAGGTCTTACAGTTCCACAGGCACTTATTTTTTTTCTGTGTAGATCGATTAAAAGATCGGGAGATGAAAAATAGCTATCCATATAAACGGTATGCCCTAATCCCTCGAAACATTTCATTAGGTTGACAACTGTCCCATGCATCGCTGACATCCCTGATGATGCAGCTTCTCTTTGCCGTCCTACATAAACCTGCATATTTATGGTGTATGCAGTCTGATCACAAAGTTTGTAGATTTTCAAGCCAAAACGTTTATGTTTTTGGGGATATATTGTTTGAAAACTACGTGACCTTTAAATTTCACTATCACTTCATCGACAGCAAGGTTTTCAGAAGGATAATAAACTTCCCCATATTGAGAATTTAGTTTTTGAAATAAATCCCGTATTTTCCAAAGAGGATCATAGTCGGGACTGTCTATTTTTGGGGCATACACATTGTTAGAGAAATGAAGGTAGCGTAAAATATGAAGAAACCTATCCCTACTGATCGTTTTGCCAAAGAATTCACAGTAGTACAACTCATCTGTGGACCAATATTCTTTGATAGTGTCTCTTCCGGTGTGCCCCATCAACAATGATATAGCATTCCTTTTCTATTAGGTCTTACAGTTCCACAGGCACTTATTTTTTTTCTGTGTAGATCGATTAAAAGATCGGGAGATGAAAAATAGCTATCCATATAAACGGTATGCCCTAATCCCTCGAAACATTTCATTAGGTTGACAACTGTCCCATGCATCGCTGACATCCCTGATGATGCAGCTTCTCTTTGCCGTCCTACATAAACCTGCATATTTATGGTGTATGCAGTCTGATCACAAAGTTTGTAGATTTTCAAGCCAAAATGTTTATGTTTTTTGGGGATATATTGTTTGAAAACTACGTGACCTTTAAATTTCACTATCACTTCATCGACAGCAAGGTTTTCAGAAGGATAATAAACTTCCCCATATTGAGAATTTAGTTTTTGAAATAAATCCCGTATTTTCCAAAGAGGATCATAGTCGGGACTGTCTATTTTTGGGGCATACACATTGTTAGAGAAATGAAGGTAGCGTAAAATATGAAGAAACCTATCCCTACTGATCGTTTTGCCAAAGAATTCACAGTAGTACAACTCATCTGAGGACCAATATTCTTTGATAGTGTCTCTTCCGGTGTGCCCCATCAACAATGATATAGCATTCCTTTTCTATTAGGTCTTACAGTTCCACAGGCACTTATTTTTTTTCTGTGTAGATCGATTAAAAGATCGGGAGATGAAAAATAGCTATCCATATAAACGGTATGCCCTAATCCCTCGAAACATTTCATTAGGTTGACAACTGTCCCATGCATCGCTGACATCCCTGATGATGCAGCTTCTCTTTGCCGTCCTACATAAACCTGCATATTTATGGTGTATGCAGTCTGATCACAAAGTTTGTAGATTTTCAAGCCAAAACGTTTATGTTTTTTGGGGATATATTGTTTGAAAACTACGTGACCTTTAAATTTCACTATCACTTCATCGACAGCAAGGTTTTCAGAAGGATAATAAACTTCCCCATATTGAGAATTTAGTTTTTGAAATAAATCCCGTATTTTCCAAAGAGGATCATAGTCGGGACTGTCTATTTTTGGGGCATACACATTGTTAGAGAAATGAAGGTAGCGTAAAATATGAAGAAACCTATCCCTACTGATCGTTTTGCCAAAGAATTCACAGTAGTACAACTCATCTGTGGACCAATATTCTTTGATAGTGTCTCTTCCGGTGTGCCCCATCAACAATGATATAGCGACAAACTTTATCATTTCTTCTCTGATAATCTCGGGAAGTGATGTTGATCGTTGTTGATCACGCGATTGAAGATATTGTTTATAATAAATATTGGTCACTAAAACAAGCAATTCAATAATATCATCCTTCCAGAGCATTCGAAAGAAGTCTATAGGTTCACTACTTACATTCAAATTAGGCGCTTTAGAAGTCTTTATTCCTTGGGCTTCCCCAATAAATGACTGTTTTTCACGATTATCCGCATCATATCTGTTTATCCATTCAGTTGGAGGTTCACTATATTCCTCTTCCTCCTCCGAATCTTCAATCTCACACTCAGCCTCTGAGTCATCGTCGAGAAAAACTTCGATTTCATCGTCACGTAAGGCACTCATTTTAGGGTTCACAGAGACCGCACTCACATAACAAAGAAGGGACTCGCTCAAACGCTCGAAAAAAACTGACCTCATCATATGATGAAACCTTCGGCCGAAATACCCACCCTCTTTCCCAAACGCCTTGGGTTGCATATGTATGTCAACACAACCCCCACTCAGGCATGGTCATCTGTTTCTTATCTCACGCACTTCCAAGACCTAATAGCTGAGAAAGAAACAGCCTAGAAAGAGCTTACATGGCCAGAAAAATTCATTTAGATTTTTGTTTGGAAAGGCAATCTCACATAATGAAGTGACTTGTCAACCATAAATAACAAAAATTCCAGACCGCAATATTCCATCCCAAGCTCTAACCTAGGGGCGATAGTTGGACGAATATGTGGAGGGAAGTGTTCTATAACAGATATGAGCAAAAGAAGCATTTTTTAGATAGGGAAACGTAAAAAAAAATTATTTCGAGCAAAGGAACTTTTCGCGCATATGCTGCATCGGCCGGAATTTAAAGCCCACTTATCCGCGTGCATATGTTGCGACGGCCGTCCTTTAAATGTTAAACCACTACATGTAAGCGGTCTTCTTGAAACTGCCTTGGACATGTGGCCAGGATCGGATTGAGCTAAGAATCAAATAGCAAATGACAATGAATTTAAAAATGATGTCAATGCAATACTGATATACATAAATTACAGTAAACCCTCCATATTCGCGGATTTAATATTCGCAGTTCTGATTATTCGCGGGTTGTCTTTGTGTACCTATTTCAAATTCGCGGTTTTGATTTTTCATGGGTAGTTACTCTGCAAGTCTATGTTACATTTCATGCACATATACAAGGTGTGGCAGAAAGAACTCCCCGATTTGGGAGGGGCTTAGCTAGGGGTGGGGTGGGGATACAGGAGTGGGGAGTGTAAACCTTGCATCGAGCATCTACTTGCCAGAAACTTTGGAAGATTCTACATCCTTATTTTCCATGCCACTCTCACCATTCCTCAATTGACATGATACACCAGATCCACTTGCACATTCAGCAGATTCTTCAATTTCAGGTCTGTTTGCCGCACAATTGCATTCACTTATTCCACGCTTTAAACCACTACGTGTAAGCGGTCTTCTTGAAGTTGGCATGGACATGTGGCCAGGATCGGATTGAGCTAAGAATCAAATAGCAAATGACAATGAATTTAAAAATGATGTCAATGCAATACTGATATACATAAATTACAGTAAACCCTCCATATTCGCGGATTTAATATTCGCAGTTCTGATTATTCGCGGGTTGTCTTTGTGTACCTATTTCAAATTCGCGGTTTTGATTTTTCATGGGTAGTTACTCTGCAAGTCTATGTTACATTTCATGCACATATACAAGGTGTGGCAGAAAGAACTCCCCGATTTGGGAGGGGCTTAGCTAGGGGTGGGGTGGGGGTACAGGAGTGGGGAGTGTAAACCTTGCATCGAGCATCTACTTGCCAGAAACTTTGGAAGATTCTACATCCTTATTTTCCATGTCACTCTCACCATTCCTCAACTGACATGATACACCGGAACCACTTGCACATTCAGCAGATTCTTCAATATCAGGTCTGTTTGCCGCACAATTGCATTCACTTCTGCCACGCTTTAAACCACTACGTGTAAGCGGTCTTCTTGAAGTTGGCTTGGACATGTGGCCAGGATCTGATTGAGCTAAGAATCAAATAGCAAATGAAAATGAATTTAAAAATGATGTCAATGCAATACTGATATACATAAATTACAGTAAACCCTCGATATTTGCGGATTTAATATTCGCGGTTTTGATTTTTCATGGGTAGTTACTCTGCAAGTCTATGTTACATTTCAGGCACATATACAAGGTGTGGCAGAAAGAACTCCCCGATTTGGGAGGGGCTTAGCTAGGGGTGGGGTGGGGGTACAGGAGTGGGGAGTGTGTCGTTAGACAGCTGTGTTCATGCCGTTTCCAGTTCACACCATGGCTTGGTTGGGAGAGCACCGCGCTTTTGTTGTCGAGGAGTTCATTCAAAATGGCGGTTTGGCGATAACGACGCAGAGTGCCTTTCGCAACCGCTTCGCGCTCAGTGGACGTGATCCCATTCCCAATAAAAAACAATTCACAATTGGGTGTCAAACTTTAGACAAACAGGTTCTGCATTAAAAAGGAAATCTACTGGCCGACCTCGGACCACAACAGGACGTGAAAATGTGGCCACTGTGAGAGCTTCGATTGAGCAATCTCCACGGCACGGAAACACGGGGCTGCCCTACGGTTATCAGATCAAAGTGTTCGGAGAATTCTGCATCGAGATCTCAAAATGCACCCCTACAAAATTGTGATTGCACAAGAACTGAGTGAAAGAGATTATGAAACCCGTACAACTATGTGTCGAAAACTCCTTCGGAATGTTCCCCCCACAGATGTTTTGCTCTTTACGGACAAGGCACATTTCCACCTTTCAGTCACAGTCAACAAACAAAATTTCTGGTACTGGTCTCAAAATAACCCTAGGGAACTTCACCAACGACCACTCCACAGCCCTAAGGTTACTGTGTGGTGTGCTGTTTTTGAGTTTGGTGTGTGAGGTCCGTACTTTTTTTAAGAGGATGGTGTTACTGTAACAGTGCACTCCAATCAGTATTGTGCAATGCTAGAGAACTTTCTCCGGCCTAAATTGGGTGATCTTTTCGATGAACATGGAGAAGAAAATGTGTGGTTTCAACAAGATGGTGCAACAGCCCACACATCTCGTCGTTCACTCGGAATTCTGAGAGAAATGTTTCCTGGGCATGTTGTCTCCTTGCGTGTTGACATCGGGTGGCCGCCGCGTTCGCCAGATGACCCCGTGCGATTTTTTTCTCTGGGGCTACCTCAAAGCCCAGGTATACCAACATCGTCCCCAAACTTTGGAAGATCTTAAGGAGGCGATAACCCACGAAGTTGCTGCCATTCCACCCGAAATGACACGCAGGGTCATGGAAAACTACCGGGAGAGGCTCAATCAGTGTATCGACAATGGAGGCCGCCACTTGAGTCATGTAATTTTTATAACTCATTGATATAAAACTGCATTATGTGCACTATTCAGGAATAAAAAAAATTTTTTGTACCTTGCTTGGTTTGTTTTTTATTAGCTTCCCAAATCGGGGAGTTCTTTCTGCCGCACCTTGTATTTGTCTCTACATAGTTATCCCGCAGAGGTATACTTCATGATTTTGTCTATATACTCACGCAAATGTGTACTGAAAGTTGATATTTTTTTATTTTTCTTGTAACAGTGTTTCTTTGGAAACCAAATTGATCATTTTTTTGGGTAAATGATCAAAAATGAATTTTGAAAATTGATCATCCATTAACCATTTAAAATGGTTGAAAATGGAATAGAAATTGTCACAGAAAATACGAATGATGTATGGTTGGAGGAGAATGCACTCTCGCACTTTCTTGTCCAAGGAGGAGAGGTCTGCATTGGGATTTAAGGCGAGTAAGGATCGGCTAACTCTTGTCTTTGGAAATGCAACAGGCAAATTCATGATGAAGCCAATAGTGATATACAAATCTATGAACCCCAGGGCCTTCAAAGGAAAAAACTAAGATAATATCACGGTGTTCTGGCATGCTGACAGGAGAGCCTGGATGACTGCCGAGCTGTTTTTGGAATGGTTTCGTAAGTGCTTTATGAAGTAAAAAAGTACCTTGCAGCCAAAAACCTAACATTCAAGGTCCTTCTGATCATAGACAATGCGCCAGGCCATTCTGAAAGTCTGCAGTTTGCCCACCCGAACGTGGAGGTAGTCTTCCTACCACCTAATACCACCTCTCTTCTCCAACTGATGGATCAAGGTCTCATCGCAACATTTTATTCGCATTACACCCGCCGCATGTTTGCGAGAATTTTCAACCAGATGGAGAGCGATTCCTCTATGTCAGTCAGCGATTGTTGAAAAAAGTATAAAATCGCTGACTGTATTACAATTATAAAGGAATCTCTAGATGATATCAAACCATCGACTTGGAATGCATGTTGGAGGAAGCTGTTGCCTGACACAGTGAAAGACCTGAAAGGCACCCCATCGGTAGAAGAAGAGCCGCGGAGGATTCTGAGATTGGTACATGATGTGAGAGGAGGGGGTTTCGACGATCTCAAAGAAAGCTAGGTGGAGGAACTCCTCGACCCCATAAAGAAGAGTTGACCAAGGAGGATCTTGCAGAACTCATATGCTCAAGTGAAAGCAGCGAGGAAGAAGAGAGTGATGTAATTCAGAAGCCTCAGCTGTCGCTTGAGGCACTGGCGGAGATTTTGGACATGTCTAAGGCTCTGGCTGACAAGGTTTATGAAATGGATTCTTCGATGGAGTGTAGTCTAAAATTTAAGAGGGTTGGAGGCTCTTACAGCCCCTTACAAGGAGAACTACAAGTATTTGCAATGAAAGACGAAGCAAACGTCCATAATGAGTTTTTTTAAGAACATCGCAACTACACCACCTTCCTCTGCGGACTCCTTTAAGTTCCCTTCCCAGAAAGATCTTCAGAAGGATCCTACATCTCTCTAATCCATCCTCCTGTATACCCACCACCGTCATTATCTTCTCAATATCGACATTGTCAGCGAGTTAAATGTTTTTTTGCATTTTTTGTTTATTTATCGTTCATATATAACATATCCATAGTGTTTTTATTTATTTTTGTTATAATAAATATGGTTATTACATAATTACAAGTTAATTCTTATTGATCATGAACGTTTGCCTTGATTTCCATAAGAATGGTCCACCTAACCCTCTTTTGGTCTTAAAATTCACGGTTTTAATATTCACAGCGATTTCCAGGAACGTATCTCCCACAAATATCGAGGGTTCACTGTACAAAAATCCTAACCAAGTGGTTAAATTTGGCAGACAGCAAGTCTTGTTCAACCACTTACTTAAAAATGCGACTATATAAATAATAGTTCTTCCACAGAGAATAATAATATTTTCCCAGCAGATAAACAACCTAGACTTAAAAATATTTTCAATTGATGTATTTATGCTTCTGTTGCTTATGGGAACAAAAACAGCTAAACACATTAAAATAACCAAGTAAAACAAAGTTTATCTATAGTAGAATCCAACATAGTTTCTAAACTCATATGAAACAACAGATTACTGTACCAACTCCGAAACATACTCCAGCAAAGCATCCACAGTAATTCTGCACTGGCTATTAAGAATTACCTGGGAATAGAAACAGGCCGTACACCCACAGCAAAATGTTAACATTTGTGACTCAAATTTTTTACATACCGTATTATACTGTATATTAATCAACTCACCATATAAGTAAACCCTGATTTATTGGCATGAAAATGCATGTTTAGGCTTATATTCACCACTTAAGTCAACCTTCATTCAATTTAAAATTATTTTAAGTACTGTATATACTCATATATATGTCAATCTTGTGTATAGGTTGACCCTCCACCTTTTTATAAAAATTTTGGTTTTTCGTATGTCTCATGTATAAGCTGATCCTAGTTTTTGAGGTGTAATAGAACGACATTCTTGATTTTATTGATCCATTTGATTCAATAATACAATATAGTTCAATATATTTATAAGTAAAATGATGTAATAATCTATTTAAATGCATTATTTGTAACAATATACGGTGAAATACAATTTTTTCCTGAACACCAAAGTCAAAATAATAGTTAAAACATCGTCAAATATAAACAATAAATATTTTCTATTGATTGAATTCATTTCTATACATTTATCTTTACAATAATCTTTGCATTTACTTTACATATTGTTTATTTAGGGTGACCATATGTCCCAGTTTAGCTGGGACAGTCCCAGATTTTAGATGTTGTCCTGGCATCCTGTCCGGTTTAGTATTTTTCCCGGTTAAAAATTTTTTATTTCATAAATATAGAATAAATAAATCACATTCCACCAGTTACATGTCATTACACAAGCAATCCATTTATTAGGAATTAAAATATCATCTTTCAATTACGTTTAAATAAGTACAATCCATAAGGGGTGCCTATAGGTGCGAGATGTGCAGCGCACTCCGACAGTCGAGTGCACACAGGGCACATTTAGCTATATGAGTTTTGAAGCAATTATTTATGTTTTAGATCATCCATATTTACTTTCATGAATTAAGTTTATCTAAAATGTTATATTTAACTGTTATCATGCCATAATATTTTCTTGAATGTTGCCAGATACAGATTTAACCACAGCTAGAGATGATATGCAACGTGGCTTTTCCTAAATGCTTTGGTGAACCAAAATACCTTTTTTCCTGGAAAATTTTCTAAAAACTTGGGATGTATTTTATAGCCCGAAAATATGGTAAAAATGACTAAATATTTGTTCCCATCAATCATCTGACCAATTCTGTAATAATTTTGTGCACATAATGTTAGAATTTGAAAAGATTATGGGCTACTTTGTCAAGAAATCATGGCCAAGCTACGCAGAATTTATCTATTTGGCATGTAAGCGACAAAACAACTAAAGATCTTATAGTGTCCCAGTTTTTCTTCCCCAGAACATGTTGTGTCCCGGTTTTACTTCCTCAGAATCTGGTCACCCTAAGTTTACTACACTTATGTTTGTATGGCTTAGAATTGCCACCTGAGGTCCTTTCAACAGCTTGGTTCATTCAATGTGTGATATCATGTTCTTAGGTAGATATTTTCCCGAAGAGCAGCAGAACTTCAATTCTGATTTCTTAGTGTTGCCAAGCTATGTATTATGCCCTTTTAGCCTTCAAATTAACTTCTATTAATCCACGTTCTTTAATTTCATATAGTAGTTAAGAAATACTATTGTGAACCTATAGTTTTAAAAGTTATGGATTCCATAAGATGCAGTTACACAGCAAAGTTCAAACTCAAAGTCAATGAATTTGCAGAGAAAATAACAATTAGGTTGCAGGGAAAGAGTTGAATGTATCTGAAGAGAATGTTAGGATTGGAGGAAGATTTCTACCCAGTTGAGGAGCCCTAAAAATAAATGTGATTTATGTGAGCACAAATGTTTTCTTAGAACTAATTCAAATTGTAGTAGCTCTTTCTTTTGTATATATTGATATTTGCTCCATAAAAGTTTTAAAACCACCAGATCAATAACATCATGGTATTACTGGTGTATAAATTGACCCTCTACTTTTTCACTAAGATATTGTCTGAAAAACTACACCTATACAAAAGTATATATGGTAAATACTATGGGCTCCGCCTCTGATGCCTGATCCCTTGACATGCTCCACACAACCAATTCACCACTAGTGCTCACCTGGTGGCTTCAACACTGGATCTCCCTCCCCTGGTATATATTTGAGGAAATCTATTTCATAAACTACCAATATATAGTTTTTTCAGTAGCTAACAGACGAAACTTTCCAAGTCACGTTGCTGTGCCAATCTAGATATCTTTCCAAAAGTTTTTATGCAAAGTAGCCTTAGATGTATCTCAAGTTTGGTTTCTAAGAAGTTGCATGCATATTTTGCAGAGAGGCCACAAATATTTAGTACACAGATTCCTCTACTTCATAACCTCATTGGAGAATGTGCTCCTTTTAAAATACATTATTATGTTAAAATATATTCATAAATGTTTATTAAAGAGCATACATAAATTCCAGAATATATATTTTGCTAGAATGGCAAAGGAAGAATGAACAACAAAAAACCAATGATGTGTGGAAACAGCAGGAATAATAGGAGCTTTGCATTACATTTGCTACTATATTGTAATTCAAAAACCCTCACTTCACCTCTCATTGTGAATTCCCTAACTGTACACAAATTTTTTTCCTTCCCTAACACTACGCCTCAAGGGATGGATGGGAGGTAAATGCATCATGGTAGGAAACAAGGCGAGGGGTGGTGGGTTATGTAGCAAAGGCCTCAGGGGAAGAGCCCCTAGTTGCAAACAAAATAATTTTGAGCAGTGAAAGATGCTTCATGCTTTAAAAAATGCATGGGAAAAGGTTGAGGGAAATATATTTACAAAATTATTTATATTAAATTTATTGTATCACTTTTTTGCAGGCTGGATAAAATTATCTCATGGGATAGAGAAAATTATCTAATGGCCTGAATACAGAGTGACAAAGAAGTAAGTTGACTATTTATAAAAAATAAACTATAAAACTAGTGAAAGATTTACTGTCACCTATATTTTTGTCTAATTTAGTTAATAAAACATTGTTGGAATATCTGTATGCAGGAGCATAAATACAGATTTAAGTATATGTACAAAGATGATGGACACCATTATGAATGCTAACTGTAGCTCCAGCAAAAATTTACTAACAGTAATTACATTAGTAGTGGTGGCTCTTGTAATCACAGTTTTCATTTCCAATGTTCGAGACTGTCTGACAATGAAATTAAAGTAATCCACTGCAATATTTGTATAATTTGGTTTATTGTAACATGTGCTCCAATACGAGCCCCAAAGCAAGTCGGTATCCACCTTGCTGACGAAAGTATTAGCATTGATGACATCTGAGCTGTCCTAAGTGTTATTCAGATGTGATTATAAAAGCTTCAAAATTCTACTGAGGCCACAAATAATAAAGTCTTGGTTAATGCACCTGATGCATTAAATGTTAATAAACTAAAGGAGTCGTAACTCAACCCGCCCACCAGGAATGAAGTTAGCCTGACATCACTCTTTCCTGAAGATAGAACTGTTGAAACAGGAACCACAGGGCATGGAGCTGACAGGTGTAAGTACCCATCTGCCATTATCTCCAAGGTGAATAGTGTATCTCTGTTCAACCACATGAGGGATGTGGTAAAAAACTGTGCAAACCCTTGCAATCTCTCTCCCATGTGTAATGGAAATCAGATTAATCAGTCTGGTTGGACGGTTTCATCATTATTCACCATAAGAAGTCCTCCTGCATGAGAAAGTCTAAGGAAATGGTGTGAAAACCAATGGTAGAACTAATTCTTTTCTTGTCTTGCATGACTACTTGTTAGTTATGTAAAACAAGATATCACTTATGAGATGATTATTAACTATTTAAAGTAAAAATTTCCTAATTCTGACTTTACTTGCGAAAATGTTTTCAAAGTTGGTGCTGACTTATCACTTCTGCGTGACCTCTACAAAAATGACACATGGCAACTTGGAGTAACAGTGCACAGGTTTAATTTTATAAATTAAAGAAACAAGATCCTGTGAATAAGGAACTCGTTAGTCCTGGCTCCGCCCCTACTCGCTACCGCTCACCAACCCCCAACCTCTGCTTGCTTCGCACGCTCCGGCGTTTTCAGCAAAGTACTGGTCGTTTCTCGAGAGCTGGCACGTGGTTATAAGCACTTGCATAAAAAGGTCTTGCCTGTACCGCCTGCCCCATTGATAAAGAATAGACTGCTGAAAATTCGGATCAGCAAAACTTTCCATAATGGCTGTAAAAATCATTCGCTGTTTGTCGTTCAACTGTCCAATCATTTGTTCTGCAATACTGCAATGTTCGTCAACAGAAATATCATCTTCAAACAAAGCGGCATTAATATCGATAGCTGGTAAGTCAAAATCTGTTAATAGATCTATCGTCACCTCGCAATTTCTGCTCAATTTCCATTTATCCAGATTATTATCCACACGCCTACTTTCACGGCTTCAATTACATTGTCTTTCATGCTCACAATCTAAATTTTAATGATAATACTCTCTTTGACCCCGTCTATCGAGTTCATGACATTCTTCACTTGAAAAATGCACATACGGCATAATAACCCTGAAATGTAGTCAGTAATGAGGTCAACAACTGCACTATCTACAATTCGTCGATGGTCGCGTAAAGAATCACCAAAAATGTCAACAACTGCGCCATCTACAATTCCTTGATGGTCGGGTAAAGAACTACCGATAACATCAGTGGGCAGCACGGTCTAGTTTTTTATGCAATAGAGAGATTCAGTGTCTCAAAAGCAAGGGCTATAGTCTTGAGGTCCTTCTAGATCAGTCTTTCTCAGGCCAAATTTCATCATGGCTGCATCTGCGGCCACCAACCAAGTTCTGGTGGCCGCACTGTTCAACTTAAAATAAAAGTGATATTTGGTCTTTCGAAAATAAACCCAAATATTAATTATAGCATTATTGTTAAAAGGAAAAATAACTAACTTTTTTCTATTGTAGAAATAAGGAAACTTATTTGGTAATTTCTCATAAACTTGTGTAATTACCAAATAAGTCTCTTTATTTCTACAATATGAAGAAATTCCACCAAGTGACACCTGAAACCATTAACTATACACTTCTTTCTTCCCAAGTCGCATTGCCACTTCAAGGTTTCGAACAGAGGTTGTTTTGAAATTTGCTTTTTTTATGAAGGGCACTGAATGACCTTTCACACATCACTGTTGCTGGAAAGACGCTCAAAATCAGGACAGCAATAAGAGCAATGTCTTTATAATGCTTCGAGTGCTTGTATAGATCACACCATCAAATTCGGCTTCAGATAGATTATTCAACCAATATTGCTGTAAAATATCAAAATTTTGGAAGTGCAGAAATTACACGAATTACAGTTATTTTCCAGATTTTTTTTAACTCTAAAAACGGGGGTGCAGACATTACCTGTGTGTCGGTATTAAACGAGTTCATACAGTATATGACAATTATTTTTAAATAATTATTTATTATGAACTTATTGGTGAACAACAGCTTCAAAAAAAATGAATTCTTTATGATGGAAAATCACAATTTTAACTGTATTATACAATAAATGAGATATGCAAAATATCATAAGTATTTCTGGTATATACTTGGTAAAACATCAATATAGTGTATTACCTTGACATGTTCCTAAAATTCGTCATGATTACGAATATTTTTGATGATGATTGGCCAGCACAAAAGTAAACAAAAATGGAATACGAGTGATATTACGATTCAGCGCTGCCGCCGCAGCTTCAGACACATAACTATAGCATAGGTACCAACAGCAAAATAACATCAGAATAACAAATGACTAATGATAACTTAAGTTAAAGTTGTCATGAATCTAATCTAAACTAATCTTAAGCAAAAACCCATCCAAAGCGAACCCAACCATGCACATCTCAACAGTAATATTATTAACTTTAAATCTTCCGATGTTAGTATCACTGCAAAAGACTGTGGAATTGTGGCAAACCAATGTAAAAAACATAATAAAAATGAAAAAGTGAAATAGAAATAAAGATAATAAACATATAAATAACAACTTGTCTTTAATTAGAGCGGAATGACTATCTCTGAACAGAGAGTGAAGTACAAATGAAGGTAAGTGACAAAAATGCTGGGTCCATAATAAAGGACCGTATTTAGGAGCATTAATTTAAAATTTTTCAAAAATTAAAACTTGAGTCACAAGATGCCAACTGTGCTATATCAAAAATGCGCTAAAAGAACGTGCTAAACGAGGCATACCTGTACTGTGCATACCAAATTATGTTCAATAGAACCCCTCAATTACTTTTATTTACATAGTCCAGATTTTTCCGTTATAAATTCCTATTACTATCACCAGTATTCATTACCAATCATAACACTTTCTCATAAAATATCAATCAAATATCCGTAATTTTTACTGGTGACAATCACAATTACAGTAGCCTGCAATCATCATTACAGCAGGAGCAAAATCTACAGAAGTACTCTCTCTCTACTAGCCATTGGAAAGACATCATAAATGCTTATAATGATAATAAATAGAAATTGTCTTCATAACAAATACAAAGTCAAAAGTTAACCCTGTAATAAACCACATTGCCGTATTTATTATGAAAATTTAAATAGAAATAGTAAATACACCTTCAATCTTCAACAATTTCCATAAAAATATACTCTACATCATGCATGAAATATTTTCCACAGTCACTGCTTTAAATTGATATGTGAATTGAAATGTGGGAGACCTATGAGAACACTGTTATATGATAAAAATGTCACACCGCTCTAATCGTCCTCTGAAATATAAGCGAAGATACAGTGCGCCAATCATATTGGCACACAGCAACAAAGTGTAGAAAGGAAACGTAGGAACAGGTACCATTTTGGGGCAATGCCTTGTTCTATAACAGGAACAATACCCTGTTACACTTTAAATTGAATAATTTAACCAGCTCTAATATTAAAATCATTAAAATCCTACAATAAATTAACCCAAAAATATTTTTCAATAGAGCATTTTTGCACCATTAAAATATTTAATCTCTTCAAAGATATCAATAGTATTGCTTTCCTGATGCATTTAATCACAAAATAATTAATTTATCGATAATGAAATATATGTACAGTAGAACAGAGACAAAATAGCATCCTGCAAATTTAAAATTATTTAGCAAATCGGGTTTTAATAAAAGCATTAAATAGAATCAGAAAATATGTATGCTAAATTTATAATGTTTTTGTAATCCATTATAATATGCACATGCAAATATGTGATCAAGTTTTAATCCACTTTATTATAAAAGATAAATGGACTAAAACCCAAAATTCTGATTTTTTTATTCGAAAATAATTATAGATTAATTAAAAAATTAGTGCTTTATGAGGATGATATAAGAGATAAGTACAAATGTTTTTCATAAAAATGTTCCAACCTCAAAAAAAAACCGCTAAAGGTGTTATGCTGATGTGCTGGTTAACCATGTGTGGAAAAGATCCTTCTCCAACCACAAGACAGGAAAGACTGAAGTGAGCGCAATTTATAGAGAGGAGAATTGAGGGATATGGACATCTGCATGTTCTGAGGGGGGAGGGGAGGTTGGATGATCCTTTTCATTTGCATTTCAAGAGCAAGCTGGAAAAAAACCCTTCCTGGAATGTAGAGAACCCGAGGCATCTTCGACCGTCTCATCAACCTCTGGTCACCAAGAAAACATATCTCCTGTGTGCAAGCACCCAGGGAGTAATACTTTGGCAGCATCAGGAGGATAATCACATGTGTGAATATGGACATATTTGAGAAAGAAAGGAAACCCAATTATTATTGAGGATATTCGCTTGGTATCAAAAACCTACAAGGTAGATTTATCTCGCAGTCATGCTGCCGCTGGATCGAAGACCTTGGATCCTTCATCGGCCTAGGACCACGTGGGTAAGAAAAATTCAAAACAACAATAACTGCGAACTTCCTACCATCAGTCGCTTACACCATGGCAAACCAAAAGACAGGCATAATTCATATTGCGTCTAGATTTTTGCTCTTTTGGGGTAAAATATTAATTAAGTATAAGAAAATGTGGGTTTGCAGTCTGCATATTAATCATATCATGTTGAAAATTTTGTCGGTGGCCACATGAAGATGATCTGGTGACCACAGAAGAGAAACGCTATTCTAGATGAACTAAAGACAGATATATGAGAGAAAAATTTTAAAGAATGATGTTTTATTATTGTGTGAACATTGGCCAACTAAAGAAGAAATTCCAATATTTAATATTTCTGGATACAAGATGTACGAAGCATGGGTAGCATATGTTAGAATAGGCTTTAGTCTCTTATTGTCCCAACTTTTTTCTTGCTTACCTACATTGGTTCTCCACTTCATTGATCCAAAGATACTCAGTACTCTAATTAAAGGCAAATTTGTTGTTTTTTATTCATTTAATTTCTATTTCACTTTCACACTTTTACTATGATTTTAGATTGTTTTGATGTGATTCTAGTATTTTGCAGTGATGCCGACATTGAAATTTTTACATTTATTAATATTACTGTTGGGTTGGGTTCACTTTCAATGGGTTTTTGATTTGGGTTGGATTGATAACTGAATTTTAACTTTCATAAGAAGTTTTCCTGTAATTCCGATATTATTTTGCTGCTGGTACCTATGTTACATTTCCTAGGCCTGAAGCAGCACAGCCATCACTGGGAACATTATAACAGACCTGTTCTGTTAGGATCTGTGAAAGATTTCAATGCACCTACTTGAATTTTAAATTAATGAGCAATAATACAAAAGGATATTTGGGAGTAGTTTGTTCTGGCAGCAAACAAAAAATTTCACTCCAAGTGTTTTGGGGATATGAAAAAGCAAGTAATAAAACAGAAGCAATTTACCTTGATTGGTAAGTACTGATCGGGACACACGAGACGTAGTTGGTACTCCATCTGGCTGTGACGAAACCACCGTACTTGTAACTGGAACATTTTCAGATTGGGAGGGTAATGTGTCATTACATATATACATATAAAATTATTTTATTTCAATAATTTCATAAAAACAATGTACAAATATTAAGTATCAAGGTCGCTAAAGTAGTTCAATTGTCTACTTCTTAACAACAAATTCCGTAATTTTTTTCTGTCTAGCATTCATAATGATCTTTTTTCCACAAATTGTTCCAAATCATCAACCGTTTCATACAAACTGTCCCTATCTGTTTGATTTTCCAAAAACCGACACACACTTTTTAGCATTCCCTGGATATCCGCAGCACTTGGCACTGACATCATTCCGTCGTCATAGTCATCTCCACTTTCACTACTATTTTCATTTTCTTTTGTTGCACTTGATTTAACAATGTCCACAATGTCATTGTCTGTTAAAAGTGACAATATGGTCATCCACTGCTATATAATCATTCAGCATGATTTCAGTTGTCAATCTCATAACAGACGACACGCGACCGAAGATATCGCACAATTCACTTTCAGTAGATGTATTTACCCTAGTTTCTGTAGTCGATTCAGTTTCATCCTGTCCAGATCTGCTGATGGCGAAGAGGAAAATCCAGCGTGGCGAAAACAATTTTCGATTGTTTTTGCTGTAACTGACCTCCAAGCGGCATACAACAAATGCAAGGAATCCAAAAGTGTCACGGGCTTAATTTCCTCATTTGATTCAATACTAGATAAATATTTCTGGAGTAATTACTTCCGATAGTGGCATTTTAGATTTTTTATAATACCCTGGTCACATGGCTGCAATACACTTGTTGTATTAGGCGGCAGAAAGATCAGTTTAATTGATTTCAGCTTTTCCATTTCTGGATGAGCAGGGCTGTTGTCGATAATTAAAGCTATTTTGCGCTTCTGGCATGAAAAGCGCTTGTCCAATGTCCTAACTCAGTCTGTAAAAATGTTTCCCGTCATCCAAGCTTTTTAATTTGCAGTGTATTCATCTACATCTATATCTACAGTTTACCCTGCAAGCCACCGCAAGGGTGTGTGGCAGGGGGTGTATTAACAGCAAGGGGAAAACTCCAAAATTAGGCCTTGGTTACTTTTGATCGCAAGTTTTATTCTGCTCAGCTATCATTCTAGGGAAAAATGAGCCTTTGTATCTCTCTGTCCTACAGGCTATCTCTCTTATTTTACGAGGATGGTCCATTCTACCGATATAGGTGGGAGTTCTTATTATTTTTTGACGTCGCTGGAGAAAGTACTCGTTGTATTCCACGGGAAGCTTCTTTACATTCTTGAAGCAGCGAGGATTCAGAAATTTACCCACAACAAACATCGGGATTTTTTCAGAACCGTCTGAAGTGCAAGCCACCATTACCGTAATGCGCTCTTTAGATTTTTTTCCACCAGAGCAATGCTCATTTTTAAATCTCAAGTTTTTTCTGGGAGGCAGCGAAAAAAAATTCCTGTTTCGTCAGCATTAAAAATGTCCTTAGGCGCAAAGTCTGTTAATAATTTAGTCAAGGTAGAAGTTGCCCACTCTGATGTCATATCACGGGAGACATCTCCCGACTCGCTGGAAACAGTCTTAAAAATTATCCCATTCCTCACCTTGAACCACTTCAACCATCCAGGACTAGACTTGAATTCAATTCCCAATTCTGATCCTAAAACATCAGTCTTCGCCATCAAAACAGGACCAGAAATAGGAGCATTCCGGCCTCTTGCTTGCTTAAACCAGATGATCAGTGCCGCTTCCAGATCCTCGTGCTTTGCCGTGCGTAGACGCTTCCGTTCCGGTTCAAACATGCTTCTCTCAAACACAGATGTTATTTTATCACAATTTTTTATAATTGTTGACAAAGTTGAAAAGGGAATTTTGAACTCTTTGCAGATGTCCGCTTTGGTTCTATCACCGTTATCAACCGCTTGTAGGAGCTGCATTTTCACTTTCAGCGGTATTGCTTTTTGCTTACGCAATTTACCAGCCATTTTTATGTGGGTCTTTTATCTTTTATAAAAATATAAAATCACAACTGAAAACGATCCCGAAAAAGAAAGAAGAACTTCGCTCACAGATTCGTTACACATTCGCTATAAAAAAAACCGTTCCACACGGAAATTCAGAATCAACGGAATCAACTGACAATGAGTAGAACTGTTCTGCGTAGGGGTCTAGAGGCGAGAGCAAGGGAGGAGTTGAGCGTATTGAAAGACGGGGAAAGGGAAGGTACAGTACAGATAACAATCTGCACCTCCAAATCCTTCCCCTTTCATTCGAAGATGGTAGTTCCCAGAATTTAGTTTATTGCTGCCAAGGAAATCTCGATAGCAACCCTCTCAACAGGGGCGCGTGAGTTTCTCTGAGGTCTACTAATGACCATGCCTATTGAAAGAGCCATCACTGGGAACATTATAACAGACCTGTTCTGTTAGGATCTATGAATGACTTCAATGCACCTACTTGAATTTTAAATTAATGGGCAATAATACAAAAGGATATTTGGGAGTAGTTTGTTCTGGCAGCAAACAAAAAGTTTCACTCCAAGTGTTTTGGGGATATGAAAAAGCAAGTAATAAAACAGAAGCTATTTACCTTGATTGGTCATTGCTGATCGGGCCACACGAGACGTAGTTGGTACTCCACCTGACAGTGACGAAACCACAGTACTTGTAACAGGAACATTTTCTGATTGGGAGGGTAATGTGACAGCCAGTCTAGCTAGTCTCCTCCTACGAATCTGAATTGTAAAAATTGAACATATTAAGATAAAATTAAATATAAAATATGATCAAGTAGTAAATAATAGTTAAAATGGCTTCCTAGGCATAACAGAAGATTCTTGATCAAAAAGAAAGGGAATAGGCAAGAGGAATGTTGATTATGTGATTTACCTCAGCATCTTCTATGAATTCAGTTTCATTACAATACTCACAAATGTTCATTGCAACCAAAGCATTTGGTGTGACTGCACAAACCCTTAGCTAACATGGAGACACCAGATAATAACTGGTAATTTGTTCAAGTTTTCTGAAGGGCAGAGATGCCGTAAACATCAAAGCAGACTTGAAACATACATTGAAAAATGATTCATCCAGTTACACAAATCTGAAATAGTGGTTAGCAAGCTTCGAAAGGGTAAGAAGCTCTGACAACAAACACTGCAGTATACATTGCATCTCTACCAAAATGAAGGAAAACATTTAACATCTTAGAATGTATCATATACTAGTCTTTCTTCTTTATTGGCATGGCATCATTTAAGGTATTTCCCTTTGGCAAGTGGATAAGACAAAATCATTCTAATGTAACATTTATAAGTTTTACAGTAGCATGCCTCAGGCTGAGAAAATTCTCAAGCATTCAGATAAAGTCCAAATTCTTAACATAAGGGCACCTCTTCCAGTGTCACCAGTTTCATCTCCATGGTCTCTCATAACTCTTCCATTTCAACTGTTTCTTTTCCAAGCAGTTTCATTCACTTAGGTAAAGTGAAACGAATTTACCAATCTTGAAATTTTCTGCTAGACCCATAATACTTGGGGAGGTCACATCTTATTCTGTTTTATTCCAATGGTATCAACAAAAACACGGAAAGACCTTTCAGCTAACATTCAGTTTTATCACCAATCCTGCACAGTTTTTGATTTTCATGAAATTTAATAAAACTCAACAAATTGCATTACAAAAATTGGAGGAAAGTTGTATATTGGCACAACTGCAATACATATAGAAGTGTGTACTTCTTACTGACTTCCCTGTATGACAAGCCACACTACAAAATACTATTGAATCTTGCTCCACAAAGTTCGCATTGATGTATCCAAGAGAGTTGGAAATAAGATAATCAGGCTTCAACACAACTGAACGTTATAATCCATTCAGATCACACAGCAAACACTGGATGAATTAAGCTTTGAAATTTTACCTCGTCTCCTTATTCGCCTGTAAAAATATATATGCAAGCTGCCTTTGGTGTGAAGTTATTCACCTGACATGGAATCTCCCAAAAATCATGTTTTCTCAAAATTAAGAGAACATTCAAGATAAAAACTTGGAAAGGGGTGACAATGTTATCACTGCAGTAACATATCCGTGCAAACCTCAGGATGCATCTTCCTACAGAAAAAGATTACTGGATTTGGAGCTCCACAGGAAAACTACAGAAATTTCTGGAAACTATGGTGCAAGTTTATGATATTAATGTTACAATTCAACTATTTCCTATCTTGGCAGAAACTTTTATGTACCTTATACAAAAAACCGAAACGGCTGCTTAATTGGATAAATTACCTTCTTAAACTTAATGATAATCACATAATTACCTACATTTACATTGACAAAACGAAATTGACGAATTAAAAATAAATTTATAACAGCTGCTTAGGAAAACATCACAAAACTATTTTAAATATCTGAATTACACGATAAATACCGACCGCTAGATAAATATCATTGTAAACTGTCCAGAGTTCACTAATAAATATTTAATAATAAAAATACATGCGACCACCAATAATAATGAATTCTGCTATTAGCTTTTCATTATGAATTTTACGTAAATTTTTGTGAACGATTAACTGTCCAAGGATTCATGTCTTTAAAAGTATTAATTCATATTAATCCAAGTGTTCTTACCGACACTTACTAAGATAAAAAGTTAATGGTTTCGTTAACAAACCCAAATTTTTCTATAGCATTATTCTTAAACATTTATTTGCTGAAATGAAGCACGAGGCTAGAAAACTCAACTAACAAAATTTAGTTATCAAATTCGTTTTGTCATAGAGAGTAAATCGTTATTCAAGTTAAGAAACAGCAAATTTACCTCTTCTGGAGTAAGGTCACTCATTTTTTCACATTTCTTCTTTCGACTTCCTAGATGTATATATCAGATTAATCGCTCAAGTGAAAAATGCAGTAAATTTTCACAGTCAGAAATTCCAGTATCAACGAAATATGCCTATAAAGATGACAATAAAACATATGTAACCGCAAAGTTAAATCTTCACAGCTTATCCGAGGCAGAAAATTCTAGCAACTTCGGTTTTCACTACATAGTCCAACTTATCAACCGAACAATCCACTACCGTTGCATTACTTTGAGTTACAATGTTACTATTCAATGCCTTGGCTACTTGGCGCTAGCATCGAGCAAACAGTTGCGGCAAGCGTTGCGGTTTTCGACTTTCATTTTATAAAGTGCTAAATTTTCCGTCAATTGTAATTCAATTTGTTTTCTACAAATTCCTATATCTCTGAAAGTATATATATATATATATATATATATATATATATATATATACTAGTAGTTGATGCTTGCATGCTGCAAATATTTCATATCACCTTGAAAAAACATTCATTTTTCAGACAGACATTTCATCATTACAAATATTCTTTTAATTCTAAAGATTTCACCTTAGCAGCGATTTTCGTTTTTACCACATGTAAAAATAATAGTTTAAAACAATCCTCAAATGATGTAATTTAAAAAATTTTACACTTTCGTCATTATGGGATACTAATGCTACACATTTTAGCCAAATTTTAAAGTTGTAGCACTTCTAGAAGTATAATAATATTTTTCTGAATGTTTAAATTTAAATAATTTTTAACGGTCGCCACAATTCATATATGGTAAAATACTACTAATACTAATGTTTAGCCACTTCCAGATGAGCTGGAGATTCGAAATTTTTTTCTTAGCTAGGATTTTGTGCAAAACCAACCAGAAAAAACGAAAATCTTGAAAAAGTGCAACAATGCGGCCGCTAAAAATTCGCAATTGTTTAAACAAATTTTCATGGTTTATGTATTTCCGAATGTGCCACGGAGTTGAAATTTTTTTTATAAGTAGAATTCTTCAAAAAACGAAATAGGGATTATACAAATTTTGATGATTTAATTTGTTTGGCAGTTAAAAATTCTTAAAGTTTAAACAAATAGATAACTGTTTAGGTACTAAGGGATGAGCTAGGAAGCTGAAATTTTCAAATTATTTACAGAGTAGTAAACTTGCACAAATAAACATTTCAATTTTACAATATATGAATTTCGGCGGCCGTTATAAATTATTTAAATTTAAACAATTAGAAAAATATTATTTTTCTTATAGAAGTGCTACAGCTTTAAAATTAGGCTAAAATGTGTAGCATTAGAACCTTATAATGAAGAAAGTGTAAAATTTTTAAAATTGCAACATTTGGGGATTGTTTTAAACTATTATTTTTACATGTGGGAAAAACGAAAATCGCTGCGGAGGTGAAATCTTTAGAATTAAAAGACTATTTATAATGATGTAATGTCTGTCTGAAAAATGAATGTTCTTTTAATGTGAGATGAAATGCTTGCAGTATGCAAGCACCAACTACTAGTATGTTATATCCTCCTCTGTAAGAGTCGTCGATATATAATGATAACAGGAGGATACTAATGTTTAGGCACTTCCATATGTGCTGGAGATTCGAAATTTTTTTCTTAGGTAGGATTTTGTGCAAAACCGTCTAGAAAAAACGAAAATCTTGAAAAAGTGCAACAATGCGGTCGCTAAAAATTCGCAATTGTTTCAACAAATTTTCAAGGTTTATGTATTTCCGAATGTGCCACGGAGTTGAAATTTTTTTACAAGTAGAATTCTTAAAAAAACGAAATAGGGATTATACAAATTTTGATATTTTAATTTGTTTGGAAGGTAAAAATTCTTAAAGTTTAAACAAATAGATAACTGTTTAGGTACTACGGTATGAGCTAGGAAGCTGAAATTTTCAAATTATTTACAGAGTAGTGAATTTGCACAAATAAACATTTCAATTTCACCATATATGAATTGCGGCGGCCGTTAAAAATTATTTAAATTAAAACAATTAGAAAAATATTATTTTACTTCTAGAAGTGCTACAACTTTAAAATTTGGCTAAAATGTGTAGCATTAGTACTCCATAATGAAGATAGTGTAAAATTTTTTAAATTGCAACATTTGGGGATTGTTTCAAACTATTATTTTTACATGTGGGAAAAACGAAAATCGCTGCGGAGGTGAAAACTTTAGAAATAAAAGAATATTAGGAATGATGAAATGTCTGTCTGAAAAATGAATGTTTTTTCAAGGTGAGATGAAATGCATGCAGTATGCAAGCACCAACTACTAGTATGTTATATGTTATATCCTCCTATATAAGAGTCGTCGATATATAATGATATATATACTAGTAGTTATGAATGAATGAATGAAATTTTATTGATTCCGTAGGCCTACATAGACATGGAATAGGTCATAATAAAACATAATATAGCACAGACAATACAATACAAAAAATTGAAATGAAAAACAGAGAAGACAATTAGCTGGTATTATTGTCACATTACAAATCTCTATCAGTCAAGTATTCAGAGACACTATAATAATTTTTACTTATTAGATGGCGCTTCAATCGCCTCTTGAAAGACAAGGTACAGGAGGTTGACTTAATCCTAGAGGGTAAGTTATTAAACATAATAGAGGCAGCATGGTGAGGTCCTTTCAGGGAAAGGGACAAGTGATACTCATTTAAATGAATGTTTAGTTTATTACGAGTATGGTGCGAGTGGTAGTTGGAATTTGTTGGGAATAGGTGAGGGTGTTGTTTAACAAAAGTAGCACAGTTTAAAATATAGATTGAAGGGAGAGTTAATATATTAAGGGAGTGAAATAATGGCTTGCCAGGAGTTCGGTAAGGTAATTGCAACATTGCCTTGATAGCGTGCTTTTGTAAAGAAAAGACTTTGTTGGAGTAGCTAACATTGCCCCAAAATATGACGCCATAGGACAGAAAAGAATGAATTTTAGCAAAATAGAAAAGTTTTAGGGTACTGATGGAGACAATGGGTGCCAATTTTCTTAGCATAAAAATGCCAGTGGCCACTTTTTTCATAACAGAATTAATATGGATTGACCAATCTAAGTCCTCTCTAATGTGTATACCTAGAAATTTTACCGAGGTAGAACGTACAATGTTTGAATGGTCCATTTTAATAATGGACTGCAGGAAGGAGGTGACTTTTTTGTGTGAAATTGAAGGTAAAGGGTTTTATTACTATTCACTTTAAGATTATTGGATTGACACCAGTGAGGTATGCTGTCCGCAGAAGAGTTTGAAATATTAATTAAATCAGGCAGATTTTCGGACACATGATGTGTCATCTGCATATAATAGGAGTTTGCTATTAGCAATATTATGGGAAAGGTCATTCATGAATATGATGAAAAGCAGTGACCCTAATATTGAACCCTGAGGGACACCACTCCACACTTTTAGAGGTTTAGATTTAGAAGTGATTACACCATTAGAAGTCTGATGTGTGTATTTTACAATTTGCTGCCTGCCAGATAGAAAGGAATTTATCCAATTGAGGGCATTTCCATTTATTCCCACATTGCGAAGTTTAGTATATAGTATTTTATGGTCAATGCTATCAAATGCCTTTGACAGATCATAGAAGATACCAAGAGTGAAGTCTTTTTTATTTAATGCCTGATGGACCTGGTTAATTAATTGGAAGGAAGCTGATATAGTGGATCTAGCTTTCCTGAAGCCATGTTGAGATTCATGGAGTAGAAGAAAAGATTCAAAAAAATGGATTACTCGGTTATAAAATATTTTTTCAAATATTTTGGAAAATACCGATAATACTGATATAGGCCTATAATTATCTGAGTTAGAGAGAGAGCCTTTTTTAGGAATGGAGAGAACACAAGCAAACATAAGGCTAGAGGGGAATTGCCCTTCATAAAAACATGAATTTATTATATTAACTAGAGGAAGAGCAATATAATTAATGACAGCTTTAATTATAGGCATCGAGATCTCATCAAGACCACATGACCATGAGTTGTCAAAAGACCTGACAATATTTTTTATTTCATGAACATTAGTAGGAGCTAAAAATAGTGATTTAGAAGAAGGAGTAGGCATGGAATGATAAGAAACAGTTGGGGTAGTTGCAACAGGAGTGGTTTGACAGAACTGTAAGTTGAGGTGCTGAGCTATTTCATCAGGGTTGGAGAGAAGGCAATTATTGAAACTAATGTTATTTTGGTTTGGGTTAATCATTGTGGCTTTGGTATTGCATTTAATTACATCCCAGGCAGATTTTGGTGCTTGCATACTGCAAGCATTTCATCTCACCTTGAAAAAACATTCATTTTTCAGACAGACATTTCATCATTACAAATAGTCTTTTAATTCCAAAGATTTCACCTCCGCAGCGATTTTCGTTTTTCCCACATGTAAAAATAATAGTTTGAAACAATCCCCAAATGTTGCAATTTAAAAATTTTTACACTATCTTCATTATGGGGTATTAATGCTACACATTTTAGCAAAATTTTAAAGTTGTAGCACTTCTAGAAGTAAAATAATACTTTTCTAATTGTTTAAATTTAAATAATTTTTAACGGCCGCCGCAATTCATATATGGTGAAATTGAAATGTTTATTTGTGCAAATTCACTACTCTGTAAATAATTTGAAAATTTCAGCTTCCTAGCTCATACCGTAGTACCTAAACAGTTATCTATTTGTTTAAACTTTAAGAATTTTTACCTTCCAAACCAAATGAAATATCAAAATTTGTATAATCCCTATTTCGTTTTTTTAAGAATTCTACTTATAAAAAAATTTCAACTCCGTGGCACATTCGGAAATACATAAACCTTGAAAATTTGTTTAAACAATTGCAAATTTTTAGCGGTCGCATTGTTGCACTTTTTCAAAATTTTCGTTTTTTCTAGTAGGTTTTGCACAAAATCCCACCTAAGAAAAAAAATTCGAATCTCCAGCTCATCTAGAAGTGCCTAAACATTAGTATCCTCCTCCTCCTCCTCTGTAAGAAACGTCGATATATAATGATAGGAGGATACTAATGTTTAGGCACTTCCAAAAGTGCTGGAGATTCGAAATTTTTTTCCTAGGTAGAATTTTGTACAAAACCGACTAGAAAAAACGAAAATCTTGAAAAAATGCAACAATGCGGCCGCTAAAAATTCGCAATTGTTTAAACAAATTTTCAAGGTTTATGTATTTCCGAATGAGCTACAGAGTTGAAATTTTTTTATAAGTAGAATTCTTAAAAAAACGAAATAGAGATTATACAAATTTTGATATTTTAATTTGTTTGGCAGTTAAAAATTCTTAAAAATTTAAACAAATAGATAACTGTTTAGGTACTACGGGATGAGCTAGGAAGCTGAAATTTTCAAGTTATGTACAGGGTAGTGCTTTTGCACAATTTAACATTTCAATTTGACCATATATGAATTGCGGCGACCGTTAAAAATTATTTAAATTTAATTGATTTTTTTTAAAAACATTTGTAAAATAGTGAGAGTTTTTAAAGTGAAAGAAAATAAGATTTTTAATGGCTCATACATTTTCAGAATTCTTTCAATGCAGGAAAAATGGCCAAGCACCTCGTTCTTGAATGTTTTCAAAGTTGACTATAATCCACAGAAACAGAGCAGGGTATCCAATTCCGATTAACTGCCCAAAGTCCTGCTGACAAGGGTGCAAAGACATTCTTATGACCATTTTTGTTTACACTGCCAAAATTGGCTTACAGTTGTCCACTCCAAATGCAAAACATTTTTCTGACCAACTATAATCTATTTAATATGAGCTGACTTACTGTCTCTGCTGATCTACTTTAACCACATTTCAATTCAACTAGCTTATCTAAGAGTTCTCCAACAGCATTAACAAAATGCTGTATGATTATTGGAAAAGGTTTTGTTGATAAATTATTATTAATATCAATAGAGACCCCAATGTACTAAACCTCATACTTAACTTTACTTTTTATTAATTGTAGCGCTCATTGTGCTACTTAGTTGAATATTGCTTTTCTTGAAATTTTAATGGTTGTCTTAGAATTGGCAAATAATTTTGCATGTAGCTAATTTGTGCAATCCACTGAAATGAAGTGATGGCGAACTATATGCAAGCTTCAAGTTGTTTCACAAGCAGAAATAATTTCAGCATCCTTGCTGTTTTAATGACAACATAGTTTATAATTCTCCCTGATGTATTTTCAGATATGCTATTTTTCTTATGCTTGGCTGAATTCAAATGCTGTTTGCTCCAAATCTAATTGTCTCTTCAATGCTCAAGATATTGTTTTATGACAAATAGAGCAATAGGCTTCATGTTCATTTTTGGCACTTTTTAAGATTTTATACATTCTTTCCAGATCCTCATGAAATTTAAATTTTCGATTTGATCGAGGCATGTCAGCAACGATTAATCTGAAAAATATTTTATATGGAAAATTAAGAGATGAAAAATTCGCCATAGTTCAAGGAAATAATTTAAAAAAATAAAATTCATGGTAATGTTAATCATCATAAGTGGTTTCAAGAAATTTATTCATGAAATTGTGTTTAGCAATGATGGTTGTTATATTAAAAATATCATGGATTTCACAAATTATGTTTTTATTCTCTCAAAAAATTTTGAATTAAATAATAGTTGTGTTTACTTATATTAAACTTAAAGAGTCAGAGTTTTGGCAAAACGTGCCAGCTATTTATTTTAAAGAAAACCACTGGACTTTTTTGAACAATTTTTGTGAGGATTTTTATGTCAATTTCCAAAAAAAGCATCAACAACCATAAATATATTACTGGAGATATTGAGAAATTCCGAAAAAAATTTTAAATGTAAAGTTACATCTTATCATATTCAAATTACATAAGGATGGATGTCATATATCGATGCCAATGAATATGAAGCATCCTCTTTCGAGTATGTCTTGAAAGACTTCAATATTTTCACTCCACATGCCACTGTTTTGAAGTCACTCTTGATTGTGAGTGTGCAGCTGATTCGCCTCTGTCCTACACACAGAGGACATTTGCCTGCTCTTATGAAGAACACCAGGGGGGGCAACAGCTTAACATCCCTTCCGAAGGACAAAACAGCTGAATTTGCACAGTCTCCTCAAACCACACAAACATGGGGCCGGGCGACCTTGGAAAAATCCTACTTGCGCAGGATTCGTACTCGCTGCCTTTTCAAGCAGCAAGCTACTAGCAACCAGCGTCCTAACCACTACACCACCAGCACCCCTACTATTTCAACTTTTAGGTTGAATAAAAAATTGCAAAAGGCTGGTCATAGTCACAAAGTGGAACGGGACACGTTCATCAGTTAGCGGAGCACACCTCTCCACCAGATGACACATGAAGATTTGGAAGCTGAAATTTTAAAGTTAAGTAGAGCTCAGTGCATTTAAACTAACAAAAATTTGAAAAGCTCCAACAAAGCATTATTGCGGCCACATTAAACTTTTGAAACTTAAACAATTAAATAAATATTATTTCACTTCTAGTTGTGCTACAACTTCAAATTTAACAAAAATGTGTGGAATTAGCACCTTACATTGGACAAAGTATAATATTCTTAAAATTGCAAATTTAAGGATTGTTTTAATCAAATATTGTTCAATAAGGAAAGATAGAAATTGGGTGCAGAGGTGAAATATTTTGAATAAAAAAAAATTTCTAATAATGCTATATCTCTCTGAAATATAAATGTTTATCAGGGACAGATGAAATGCTTGCAGAATGCAAGCACCAACTACTAGTATGTTATATCCTCCTCCTCCTCCTCCTCTGTAAGGAACGTCTATATATAATGATATAATCTGATATAGTATAACCTGTGAAATTGGTCCCCCCTTAAATTAGCTACCTGCCTAAGTTGACTGCGTTTTTCTGAAACCGTGAATAGTCTTAAATTGCACAGAGCATAAGCTTGTTTCACCTAATCACCTAACTTCAATCTTGGCCTCTCAATTATTATTTATGCTATTATTCTTTATACCTTTTATCCTCCTTATCTCTACTCAGCCACAAATTTGGTATTGCTGCGTTAATAATAATAATATTTGATTAATTCCGTGGGCTTGCAATGTAAACATGGAGTAAGTCAAAGGTACATATTTTATGCAAATACAAGTTTAATAGATATATAATAAAAATAAATATGCGGTAATTCAGAATATATAGTCATACATGAGACTTATTATGATTTAGTGTTTTTCCAGGTATTCCTGTCTGCTATAGAATGAATTCATCAATAAGTAATGTTTTACTCGTTTTTTAATTTTTCTATTTTGTCTAGTTTCTTTATATCATTAGGAAGGGCATTGTATAGTTTGCCACAGGAAAGGTAAGGATTTCTTTTTGAGAGGGTTAGTCGATGGGGTATTGTTTGTTTTACCTCTAATGGAGTAGTTATGTATGAAGGGGTTTTGAATAAATAGATGGAAATCTTCTTTGGTGAATGTTACTGGTTTATATATAAAGATACTAGACAGCATCCAGATTTTGTTTCCATTGAAAGCTGTTTCAGGTTTTCTATCCGACAGGCATATTTCTAGTTGGTCTAGTTTATTTAGAATACACTGAATGGATGATTTTTATTGTATTTAGTCATAAGGACTTTGGCTTGATGATTCCAGCTTTGAGCCGGGTGGTCATGTTAAATAAATTGTTTGTATGGAATTTCTGGCTAATCAAGCTCTTGGGTTGTTATAGCCATAACTCCTTACACACCGAACACACAACAGAGGAGGGAAAACCAGTGCCGGCATTAGCCTACTCTACAAAAAGCACCAAGGAGGCCAACTGCTTAACATCGGTTCCAAAGGATGGAGCGCTGACTTGTGTGATCTCCTAACGTCACACAAGTAGGGGACGGGGTATCTCAGGTTGAAAAATCAGACCAAATTCGAACCTGGGACCGCTGTGTGGAAGGCCAACGCTTGAACCACTATGCCACCCCATATGTTAAATGAAGCTTGATCATTCTCTTTAGTTTCTAATGGAGGATTTGGGGATTTTTCCTCTGTTATGCACTTTCTTGTTTGGCTGGTGTTTGTGAGAGCAGAGGGGTGGAGTTTCTCCATTTTCTAATATCAACAAATGAGGTTTGAGAAGCAGGTACATTGGTCGCACTATGAATATTTACTTTTGGAAAGCAGAATCGTCTGATAATAACCCCACCAATTTTCACTTCTATTGAGGACCTTTAGCAGAGATAGGCTTAAGCCCTTCTGTGTGGGGGCAGAACCAGAAATATACCTGGCTAGAGGGGACTATGCTCAGTTTTTGAGGCACAATAGATACCCGTGCTTGTTTAAATTTGAAATATTACACTAAATAACAACACAGCATAAAAATCATTCATTCGATTTGCCAATGATTCTGCTTGATGTCATCGTAGGATGAGTCTTGACTTCACCAGAATTAAATCTAAATGGTCTGACCGCATCTATTCTACTTTCCCATCTTGTTTCATTCAAAGGTTTTAAGGTGAATTTATCGATCAACTTCATTAATACAGACCAGCATCGCGTAGATCCACTCATAAAAACATAAGTTGCTAGTATTAAACTAAAAAATGTGACTGCATCATTAAATGACGTAGCAGCGCCATTAACAACAAGATTCAAAGTGAGCATGGCAAGGAACAAAAATACTCCAATATTTATATTTAATATCCTTTTCTGAACACCAAAATGTCTACCTTTTATATTTGCAGCATTATCGTAACCTTGTCCTTGCACATTACTCAGAGAAATATCAGCCATTTCAAGTTCTTTTAAAATTGCCTCCATAAATTCTAACCCAGACGTTTTATTGACTGGTATAAAGTTAAGGAAGTGTTCACAAACATCTGCTCCTCCATTGATATTGACAAAATGTAAAATTATTGACATTTGTTCAACAATGGTTATGTCCGGTGTTCCATGCAACAATTATAAAATAATACTTATATTTTTTCATCATCATGAATAATTTTTATTTAATGTTAATTTACATTTAAACCATAATTGCAAGTATTACTTACATTACCTCAACATAGCATCTCATCAAATATGCCCGAGAACAATATACACAAACATATTTGCAAATGTATATATATCACAAACATACATAAAACCTCATCATGTCACTTTAAAATCTCATCTCTACATATCTTGTCCTGACTTATCATCACCTTAACAACATGTTTACATATAAAGCATACTTATAAACATCCAAATATATCACCTCAACATAACATCACATCAGTATGCTCATATACATATAAGATATATATATATAACTATATCATATATTTACCATCTCATCATGTCCTTCTAACCTTGTTTCAACACATCTTGCCATCCTTTTACATCACCTTAAATACATATATATAAAAACATTCAAACATCCTTTATTTCACTTCAACATATCATCTGTCTAAATATACAAACATATATACAACATCATACATAGGTACCTATCATGTCACCCCCAAACCTCATCTCAACATTTTTTGTCAATTCTTCTATTCATCACATCACATCACTTCGTCTCGATTTATTCTTTTGATGCTTAATTTTTTTTGTTTACTTCAGCTATTTTCATCACTTCTTCATTTATCCTTGTCAGATTAAACATTCAAGACCCATTGTTATATTTTATGAGCAAATTACAAGGAACCACAACTATTTGTTTTTCTTTATTTTACATAAATAATAATAATATGTTAGTTAGCTTAAGGACATTTATCATATACAAATTCTTATATACATACAGGGTATATCGCTAACCTTTATGACTTCAAAATATAATTTATACTATATATTATCAGCATTTTATAGCAAATAACCATTTTTTATCTTTACCTTCAGAGTTGAAATTTTGTTAATTTCTTTTAATTTTTTTGGCAAATTATTTAGTAATGACTTCCAGCTGGTTTTTTCCTCTGTTTTTTGAATACCTAGGTGTAATACATATATCTAATTTTGTCACGTTTTTCCATATTGTGCTGTTGGGTTTGCTTTGTTGTAAATTTACTACCAAAATAGTTAACGAGGATTAATATGTATTTATAAAGTGAGTCTAGTGGTAGTAAGTTTAAGTCTCTAAATATTTCTCCCATATTATTTTTCTTATTGCAGTGTTTATTCTCAGCTATTACTTTTATTTTTTATTTTTCTGCATGGAGGTTATAGGTTTTTTGTGTATTCTTGCTGTGCTTCCCCAAACTGTAATGCCATATCTGATAATTGACTGCACTAGAGCA
This sequence comes from Tanypteryx hageni, assembly GCA_028673005.1. NCBI lineage: Eukaryota > Metazoa > Arthropoda > Insecta > Odonata > Petaluridae > Tanypteryx > Tanypteryx hageni. The sequence continues at coordinate 41,330,016 of CM054120.1, forward strand.
AGATACAGAGTTCTTTTAACTTGGGTTGGTATTAAATATTTTAATTAATGTAACTGGTACAAAACTTCTCTTAGTTTGCTACTTATTTTCCTTGCATGTGCATCAAACTTGAAGTTTTCATTTATTATCAGTCCCAGTAATTTTGATGTGAAACTTATTAATTGGTTCTACCCTCGATCTACTAGTGTCCTCTTCCGGGCTAATGTCTGTTGCTATAAAAGAAGGCTTCCCACGAAAAAGGGCAGGGTGCGTCGCAGGCAGGGGTCGTGAAAAACTGATGGGGAACTCGATAAACTGTCAAAAGTAGGAAAATGCTGCATCCCCCCTCACTTTCGATGAGTTCCCTCACTGTTTAGTTCAGCAAACAAAGTCACACTCCAGAGTTTACCGACGCACCAGCTTGAAGCACAGCATAAGAATCCGAAAATAATCACAAAAGTTCCAAGATACATTAACACAATATTATTATTACATAGTTACAAATTAATGAGAAAATATTATTTGCCAACAGGGCAAAATTGAAAATTAATAGCAACCATTAGATGAGAACGAGGAAAAAAAGGAATGCCAACCCTGGCATTGTCCGACCATTATGAAAATTCAAGAGAGAGTTAATAATTGGAGGACTAAATAAATTAGACTTGCCTCACATTGTTTAAGTAGAGTGCCAAGAAATTCACAGTATATAAAAAAAAATAAAATAAATCACTGTGAAAGGTAGTACATAGATACATATTACATAGATAAACATTTTAAAGTATCCTAACTCAATTGGGGCTGGAGTACACTAACCGTGGTAAATAGTACCAACGGATATAACATGGCAAGGTTATTAAAATAATTTTGTGCCATGAGACATACATAGATGTCAGGATCCATCTATGATGTCTGAAAATTGACTGCACCGAGCAGTATTGTGGCAATTGGCCAAGTAAATATCAATTTATTTTACCAGATTTGCACCTGGGGGCTTATTGCGATGATTATAAATCAACGGGCGATGAGGTCGCTAATTCTCTATGCTGGAACATTATCAAAGAACAATAATGATTCATAGGAATCAGTGACTCTGTCAACAGGACAGGAAAAAAAAACACCTCCAAGTGGAAATGAAAAACTAGACCCAAAATGCAATCACCCAAGGATACTCTCTTGCTTGTATATCTAAACAAGCTCACAAGACAAAGTAATTCTGAACATTAAAATACAATGGGTGATTAATTTTTCAAAGCCAAAAAAATCAAACTGTTATCTGATAGCCACATAAAGTTTCTTAAATTGATTAACAATAGTATGTGGTAATTGAGAATGACCAATATAACCTTTGGTCAACCAAAGCATTACATAATAGAAATAACATTAACAAGTGATATTAAAAATAATCAATTATTTCCTACCAGAAGAAAAATATTTCTTAACTTGACTAACATTTGCTATTCGAAAATAATTTGGGTTGTCTGGCTTCCTTAAAGACAGGGTTACAGGAGTGATTATCCTGTCGACCACGAAGGGTCCTTCCCATAGAGGGGAAATTTTGGCAGACATTTTATTAAGTTTGGAAACTTTCAGCACAGCTCTGAACACAACCTGTTCACCTGGTGAAAAGGCTTGTGGAGAATGTCTAGCATTATGTTTGCTAGCAACACGCTGTTGTGACTTGACTAAATTACTTAGCACCTTATTCCAAAGTTGCTGCCCTGAAGTTGAATTACAATCAGCTGATGCCAACTCATTTGGCAAATCCCATTGAAGTGACAATGGGTGTGGAAGCTCACGACCCAAAAATACCTTAGCAGGTGAAACACCTGTAGAAGAGTGTTTAGCAGAATTAAAGGCAAAAGTCAGCGCGGGCAAAAATGCATCCCATTTATCATGGGCATCACGTGTGAAAGCAGATAAGGCATACTTTAGATTTCTATGAACTCTTTCTGCATGGTTGGGCCTGGGATAATAGGGGGCAGTATAAATATGTTTAATCCCTAGGCTAAAACACATGTCATAAAATAATTTGGATTTCGTTATCTGATTTCGTTATCTGAAACAATATATTTGGGAACCCCAAATTTAGAAAATACAAGCCTGGTTCGGATATCAACAACAGTTTTACTTGTTGAGTTTCTAACCGGTTGAATAATTACAAATTTACTAAAACCATCACTTATGGTTAAGGCATAGGCATGACCAAATTTACTCCTAGGCAATGGACCGACAAAATCAATAAATATTCTTTCCCAGGGATAAGTCGAGAATTTAGCTGAATATCGACCAGGAGGTAAACAATTTCTGGGTTTAGTTATTTGACAATCATGACAGTTTTTAACTTTTGTTGAAATATCTGCTCTCATATCCAACCACCAAAATTCACGGGAGATTTTATCACAAGTCTTTGCACTGCCTAGATGACCACCAATAGGAGAAGAATGAAAATATTGGAAGATCATCTCTCTTAAAGCAAGAGGAATTACAACTCGAGGCTTCTTAGAGCCCAGGGAATGGTGACGCAATATGTCGCCTTGCAAAGAATAATTCGGAATGGTTTTCCCTGATCTGATTTGCTCTATTATTTTGCACAAGTCTCTGTCCGAAGCCTGATGATGGCGAATATTAGTGAAGGACAATGGAACATGTTGCAATAGACAGGAAATTTCAACGGGGGTTGGATCAGAATGATGATCCAAGATTCTAACCCGTGACAAGCAATCAGCAGCCCTATTTTTAGAAGCAGAAACATGGTGAATGGTGAAACAAAAACAAGACAGTTTTAAAACCATGCGACCAATATTCCCTAATTGTATAGGGTGATTAAACAGCCAGGTGAGAGCAGCATTATCAGCATACAAATGAAATGGTTTTGCCTGCAGGTATGGCTTAAATTTTTGAGTTGCAAAGCAACAGGCCATACATTCCAATTCATAAGTGGACAAACGAGACTCTTGAGTATTGAGTGTTTTGCTAGCATAAGCCACCGGTTGAAAATTACCATCAATCAGCTGATTGAGAGTGGCTCCCAAAGCAATATCCACATAGAGATGGAAATCTGAATTAAAATCAGGCAAGTGAAGAACTGGAGGAGAGGACAAGACAGTTCGACATTGGAAAGAGTTCGAACACAAAAACTTCTGGCGAACACGAAAAACTGATGGGGAACTCGATAAACTGTCAAAAGTAGGAAAATGCTGCAGAACTCGGGAACAATCGACTCGTAAAGTAACGGTGTCCTCTCTACAAATATATTTTGAGCATGTTACACAGCACGTACGGGTCTTCCTGTTTTTTCCAGAAGTAAAAGGCACATCTTCCTGGTCTATGCTTCACCTACTCCTTCAGAAATTTCTACCAACTTCATGATTTTTACTTTTAGGCTCCGAGGCATATTTTCGGAGGTAGCACGTATTTTCAAATAGTTCTTTGGAAGTGTTTTCAAAAAATCCCTGCGATTCATTTTATTTTCTGTGTTACTTTCAAGTATAATAAATCCATTGATTCCAGCTATATTCATTAGAGCATAAAATACAGTATGTGGCCAAAGACAACTTTTCCTAGCTACAAAATATGTTCCTTTTAGCTGATCAACTGTATCAACTCCTCCTTTGGTTGCATTATAAAATGTAAGAATTTCGCTGCAATACCAGTATCTTCATCGATTTTATCATCAAAGTGCATTGAAGGCAACATCATGACTACTTTATTTTTCTTTGGAACGTAAGACAAAAGTGTACATGAGCTTCCAAACCCAAATAGGCTGCTATGAGGTTCACGGTATTTAGTATTTACGAATATCGGTGGTATTTCCCGTTAATTTTTTTTATGCGCCAACAAGTGTTAACATATTGTTATTTAGGAGATGGATGGCAAGTGGAATAGAGCAGAACCTGTTATCTACAGTTGCACTGCGACCGGATCCTGAGATTGGACGTATCAATCTTTGCACAACCTTCTGCGGGCTGTTATCTATTTCGAAAGGACCGTCAGGCTGTTTACTACATAAATTTCTATATTGGGAGTATAAAATATTCGCGCATTAGATTACTGATAGAGAACCTGGTCTTTTAAACCTATTTAGCATTCGATCAGAAAAATCCGATGCGCAGTAGTGGAAAACCACAATGTAAATAAATAAAGCTTAATCGGAGAGCCCTTCAAATTCGTCATATAATACATAATGGACAAGAAATGTATTTGCCAACGGTGAAATAAATTATATTATTATTAAGGTACTGATAAGGCCAGAGATAAAGTGATGCTGAGGTTTAAAAATTTTAATAATGTAACCCACCCGGTATTTTCGACCGTGCGCGACCTCTTAAGGGTTAAATTGCTGACTATGATAAAATATGATGCTTTTCAAATTACCTAAATGTTTTTAAACATCTTAATGGCGTATGTATTCCATAATTTGCAATAAATAAACTTTCGACACATTTCAACTTTTTTGTTGGTCATTCCGAATATCGATATATCGTATATGGCATATCGTATATAACTTCACACACGTCAGGTAGTCAGTCAGTTGGTTGTGTTAGGTGTTTTCTGGCTAATCCGAGGTCAAAAATTGTACGCTGAAACGTTTTAAAGATGTCACGTGCCAATATCGGGAAAATAGTGCAATATGATGATTTAGGTGAGTCATTGCTATGAAAGTTAAATCATTTTATTCGGCAAAATGAAGTCTGATTATAATTAACGTTCCTGTGTTAACGCTGTTTGATGAAATGCAAATCGTAAAGTGTGTTAATGCCAAATTATTTTAAGTAACGTCCTTTCGTTCATAATTTTACCTTGAATAGACCAAATAGGAAAAGATCTCATCGATGCGGCAAACATCGCAAGGCGTTATGCCTATTGCCCATTTAGTAAGTTTCCTGTGGGAGCTGCCGTTGCTTGGCGTGATTCTTCTGAGATTGACAGCGGTTGTAACATTGAGAGTTCGTCATATGGGAATTGCATTTGCGCCGAGAGAACGGCTGCAGCCAAAGGGATAATTCAAGGCCACAGAGCTCTCAAGGCTGTTGCTATTGTCGCCGAGCACAAGAATAATTTGGAGTATGTGTCACCTTGTGGCATTTGTCGCCAGTTTTTATTTGAGTTTGGTAGCGCCGTGGATATATACCTATCCAAACCGTCATGTCTCCATGGAGAAATATTTGTGACAACGATCGAAAGTATTCTACCCATTGGATTTCGACTTTAAATAATTGCTTAATGAAATTGAAATGCCTGAGCTGTACAAAGTTCCTATTATGTTCTATTGAAAATTTAGTAAAGTAAATTATGGGACCAAAGACAATGGGTCGAGTGAATAAAAAATAAGCAAATGCTTATGCTTAAGATTTCCCTCACTTTTTAAGCAAATGCTTAATTTGGGGTGAATAAAAAAATAGCATTTGCTTTTGCTAGAAAGAATAAGCATTTGCTTATTTTTAGGAATTTTCTCAAGCATTTGCTTAAAATTGTGTGAATAAAACCGAGCTTCTGCTTAATGCTTTAAGCATATGCTTAAACTTTTTTAAGTGGGGTAAAGGGCTTGCTAAAATATTTCCAAGTACTCTGTTTTCATGATAATTGATCCTAAATATAAATCTGGTAATTTATGGTGACACGAAAGGTTAAAAAATACGAGAAAAGTTTCAACAACCAACGGTTATAAAAATTGATAGTGTTTCTCTGAAGAAAATGTTAAGTACCTATATTTCAAATCTGTTATTCGGAGAATATCAAGAGAGACGTGGCGGGGTACTGTCTTCCAAACAGAAGACAGAAATATTTTTAAGGTACTTAAGTGATCCCGAATTTCAAATAGGAGTCGGGGAAGATCACTACGTACAATGCACAACTGTATGTAAGATAGAAAAATTTGTGGCGTCCAAAATCACCATAAAGGCAAATGACTGGATAAAATTACTATAACTAATTGAATAAAAATACACCCATGATTTGTGATATTATCGAATTTAGTTATAATTTGCTTAGTTTTTATTCACTTGACCCAATGTATTATATGAGCTATAACTTTGCATGCTGTGATTTTTGTAACTTTCCTATGTATTAAAATGAAAAGTGGATTGTTTTGATTTATTTAATCTATTTAAAAAATACTTTCTCCTCCAGTCATTTAAAGTAATGAGAAAGCTTCAACATATAAAATAGCTGACTGCATGCAGCCAACAGTCAATGTTGGAGACCTCTGGTTCAGAGTAAGTTCAAAAAACAGTTCACCATAAATTGTGGATAACTTGTTTTTTACACACCCTAGTGTAATGAAACATATTGAGCAATATTTGTGGCTATGAAGAGAAATAGACGTTTTGGGGTGTGGTGGTTGAATAGTGGGAAGATTGCTCATTGGAAAAATTGGTTATTAAAGGAATTTTATTGAAAAAGATGTTACAGATGACACTGTTAAAATCACAAGTAATTTAATAAAATACCTGTGGTTGGTCGTGTATAAGGTTTCCAAATTTTGAAATTGGTTGGGAAGGATAATTTTTTAGCCAGAGAGCCAAAAGACGACCAATTATTGCACTATGCTAGGTATTTTCAGGCAATTCCTGAGGTGGCTCTGGTGGATCAAGGAAGAATATTGGCCTGGGGTTTTTAACTGAACCGGCCCTTATGGTTGTATGATATTTATATATACAAACATTATTCACATAGGAATTAAATTATTTTATTGTTTTCCCATGTTGCAGCGTAAATATTTCAATTTTTTATACATTTTTAATGTCGCTACTTTTAGCATAAATGTGAGCAGCCCATCAGGGCCTGCCTGATAGGTTGATCTGGCCATATTAAAAATGAAAACAATATAAGACAATCATTAGCTAAAGTACAGTGATTACTGTAAGTTGCAAATTTTTTATTTATATTATTTTTTTCTAGTTTCATGCAAATTTACCAATTATTGAGGAGTATATAATTTTTGCCATGATATTTCAGTGGTAGAATATCTGCCCAGCAAGTGGAAGACTACGAATCATGGTCATAGCAGATTTTTTTTGTTTCAAAAAAATTCTCAACTTAACAGCTTATGCTTGACTGCATAGAATCTTAAGGTTGCTTTATTCCATCAATTTCAAAGTTGATATTAAGCATGTTCATTCAAATGCATATTTAGGCCCCTTCAGCTTGAGGCCGTGGCACTCCTGGCCCCCCTTCTCTGAGGCTTTATTTTGTTTAGTTGAAGTCACTTTTTAACAACTGCATTTTTCGTGAGTTCTGGCCTTGGGAATGATTTTTCTCTTTATTTTTTCAAAAAAATCAGTACAGCTTGAATTAAAATTAAGTATATCAATAAATAGTTCATTTAGAATTATATTGGTGTAACATTTATTTCTATCCTCTGACCAGGCCCTATGAGAGGGGGGGGGGGGGGCATTTGGCCTGGGCCTCAAGTTTGAGGGGGTCTCAAATTTTGGCACTTGTTCAGGGGCAGATGTTTGCACAGGTGCATGAGGCGTAAGCTGGAGACCTCGTTGAAAAGAGGGCCTCATCAAATGTTGAGTTTAGCCTAAAACCGTATGTTCCTTTCCGAAATGTTTCAGTCTATTCAGAAATATATGTCCATATTTGAATTTATTCTAATGTCAACTTTGTGGATGGAACTACTTACACTGATCCATCAAAATAATCTAGTAATTGAAGCATGCGATGCTACACTTGGTGTTGAGAGGGATAATATTGAACGTCTTATCAATGTCATTCAAAAAATTCGTGAGTCCAAATCAGCAGCCCAGAATATTGTCATAGCACCAGATTTCTCCACTAGTAAAGTTATCTTGGAATTAAAATAAAAACTACTGAACCATAAAATAATCCCGATGTGTATATATACGTCAATATGGAGAAAAAAATTAAAATGATAAAAGTATTTAGCAATTTTTTCCAGTTTTCTGAGTGATTGCATGTGTGTATGCTATTTCTTTCCTTTAGGCTGATTTTTGACAACATCCCTGTATGCTATCGTTCTGCAAACTTTATCATTTTAATTTATTTCCATTTTCTTATTGACGTGTGTGCTCATCTGTATTATTTTATGGTTAAGGTGTTCTTATTTTAATTCCATTCTGTACCCTGTAGTCTCCAAATTCTGTTTTCAACAAATTGTCTTCTAAATTTGATGCTAAACAGAACTATAAGACCAATCCCTTCTTTGTCATTATTGACTTTTCATTCGGGTCTTAAAAATCGATTTGAGTTACTGCAACTAATTTGCACATTCTTTGGCAGTTCAACTAAGTAATGAGGATCTGCATTCTGCAGGGGAACAATTTCAGCAAAAGTACAAAAAGGAAATCTCAAAGGATTTCAGTGAAGAAATCATCTTCCTCAAGCAAATATGTTGTGTGGAAAAAATGCACACCTAGGGAAAATTGCCTTAACAGTATGTCCGGCTTTCTCCGATCAGGAACCTGGTCACCTTAACCTTGTGCAATATTTAATTTTCTGTTGCATACCTCGGTATTGCACCAATTAAAAAGCACAATTACTCAGAATCTCACAAACAGCAAAAGTATCAACTTCCACTAAAGTTTTGGACAATTTTTTGGTTAAAAAAATCAGAGGAAGATTTGGTTACATCAGCCAAGGTTGCACATGTTTATCATATGATAAAGCATCATCATTCATATAACTCACTGGGTTGCACATTTACACATTTTAATGATTCTGTCATTTCAACTAAAATATCATGTGGAAAAACAAAGTCAGAAGCCATTGTGAATAGTTTGGGGAAAAAGCATTGGAAAATGTATTATTTATGTAAAAAATCACAAAACACCATTGTTTTTTTCCATTCAAACTGATGCTTCTATTAGGAAAAATGTTAACTTTTCCCATTAAATATTCAATTTTTTGACCAAAGTATGGGCTTTGCAATTATACGATAGACTGAAAATGCAAATGAATTTGTAGTCGGGATGTTTGAAGCTGTAAAAAAAATCAGTAGTAAATTTAGATTTAAATTTGCATTGTATTACCTATCTTTCAGCCAATAATACAAACTCGAATTTTGGTAAACATAATTCACTTCTTACTCATCTTCAAATGATCAGTCAAGATATCCAAAAAACAAATTGCAATGGCCATATTTTGCATAATTGCATTAAAAGTTCATTGTTAAATCTTCACATTGACATGGAAAATTTAGTTCTCAAAATCTATGGCCATTTTTCGATTCTGCAAAACGACGTGATACCTTAAAAGAATTCCACGTCTTTGTTGATACTGAATTTAAAGAAATTTTGCTCCATGTTACAACTAGGTGACTTTCTCTTTTACCTTGTGTAAAAAGATTGAGTTTGTGCATTGTGCTCATACTATATAAGTCAAAGTAAGGATTGTCCTAGACAAATTAAACTGTTGTTAAAAATTAATAATGAATCTACAGAGGTTCGTGAAACCTTGGAAATTTATTTACTTTTTGTATCCAATGTATTAGAAATATTTGATATTGCTATAAAAAATTTGGAATCAAATGAAATTACTGTGGGGGACATATTATGATATCTCGAAAAGATCAACTTAATAGAAGAAAAACCGAAAAGTAATTTGGACTTAAAACTAATAAAAAAATATAACTGACCAAAGAGAACATGACAAATTAGAAGATGATTTTTTATTATTCTATGACAATGCACAAGAATACATTGAACAACACTTTGACTTTAATAAAACTTCATTATTTTATTTATTTTCTACACTGAGTTTTCCAAACCACGAACTTCTACGTTTTCAAGATTTTTTTGAAGGTTGAGGAAAAATTAAATTTAAAAGAAAAATTGCAACTAAATATAGATGAGCTATTCCATGAAGTGGGAACTTGAACAGATAATTTTACTTAAATTTCCAACTCTGATGAGTACAAATGCAAAACAGCCAGCAAAAAATGTCATTTTTTGTTTAAAAGTCTTTTAAATTGATAAACACATTTAAAATAATTCCTATATTTTAAGCTTTCCTGGAACCTTTGCATATTCTGAGCGAATTTTTAGTAAAATGAATATAAAATATAAGGTGAAAGAAACAAATATCACTAGTTTAATAAGAAATGAATTGATTTATTTCAATATAAAATCTACATGAACTGAGTTCTATAAATATATAAAAGACATTTTTAAGCACGGCTAGGTTGCAACAAAAATTAATATTAAGATGATAAATTATTCAGCTAATTATTATCATATAGGTGAAAAGCTCTTATTTATTTTTTTATTTTAATTCATGAATAAAAAAATTTTCAAGCAATATTTTCACTATTTCTCCGCAATTCCCCTGAAAACATACCACCCTCATTACATTGTTTCCAGCCAATGTGGCTGTCCCTGCCTAGCAAACTCAAGAGGTGGCAACCCTACTAACAAATAGACTAGAAAACTGTTTAATATTTCTGTTAGAAAGCTGGAATTGATGAGTCGACTTTGTGGGGTAGATTACTATAGTATGCTTGACTATAAATAAAAAATTCACGGTCAAGCCAAAGGACAAACATTTAAAAACTTTTCTAAATAGAATGATTGCATAATGGAATTGTTTATTGTTCAAATCTGCATCAGTTGAAACTGGTGCTCAAGGCCATGTGACCACATATAAAGTTGTAACATGATGCATTGTTTTTGTTTGAATCGACTCATAAATAGTTTGAGACATGATTTTAAAAATATAAATACATGAAAATTTAAATGCCCAAAATTAAATCAGACCCTGAGTGGCAATGTGAGAATCTTAAATTCCAGAAAATGAAAGTAGGGTAGCTTTTAGGACATATTCTGCTTAGTGAAAAGTCATTTAGACTAAAAATTAAATATAATATACATTGTGCTTGGGAATAAATGTGTAAATTGTCCTTGAACACTTTTTATAAGTTTTATGTTGTAATATAAAACATACCAGTAAAATGGATGGAAATGATTAGCAGAATGATGTATAGTATGTTCGTTTAGTGGTGGCGGTGCACAGGACAAGTCCATCCTTGAGGCGGGACCACCTATAAGGGAGGCTATGTTTAGCCATGGGCAAAGCTGCATGACCTCCGAACTATTAGTCCGAACCCAAAACTGCGCATGGCCATGACATCGACTTTCCCCTTATAGGTTCCCCTCCCAAGTCTTTCCCTTCCCCTTTAAGGGTTAAAAGTAAGAATGGACCTTATGGTCTAAATTTCGCCTGAATAAAGACGATTATCTATCTCATGCATCGCCGACTGCCACCACTACACAAACGAGCAACACAGCGGGGTTAATCCCTCACATGCTTCCATCTGAATTGTATCTTTCCCTTCTACTTTAATTTCCTAAGACAGTTCAAACATTAAATTACTAGTCAACATAGTTTCATGTTTAGCATAAATTTTCATTGGCACTTTATTTCTGAAAAAATAAAAATGTACATAGGGTAACGGTATGCTGAAAGCACATACAAACTTCACATCAGGTGCATGACTGGCATCAATAAGTCACAGAATTAACACATTATTTCTTATAGGTTAAGGTTCCTGAAACACTCCATAATCCAACAAACTTTTATTTAAACATAAAAGTGCTGATGAGTGGCAACAAAAAATTCATTGAATTCATTCATTCTTGAGAAAATTCTATGGCCTGGAATAATACTGCCACATAACAAGTCCTAGCAAATTAAGATATACTCATAGCATCTCTTCCTTTTTAAAAACTACCCTTAAAATTTTAAAATACAGAATATGTTTACTTACCTATCAAAGTTCCATTAAATTATAAAAGGCAAGGCAAACAAATTGTGTAAGCTAACTGCAAAGCTTAAATTAGATATATTTAACAGCCTCTTCTTTCACATTCATCTGTTTATTAACCTAAATGTTCAGCATATGAGAGAATACAGATAATAAAAATATCTCATCATAAATGTTTAACTGTAGACAGTAACCAAATTTAAGTCAATTTTTATGGGTTTTCTGTTCACAGTTTCATGCAGAAATTATTGTAGCAATTTTCTATGTCTGTAAAAGGTGAATGTCACTCTTTCAAACCTGCAGACTGATGCATACACTGCTTGTTTGATAAAGTCAATGAAACAAGGTGGTATTTCCTCTTAAAAACAAAACAAGCACATAGTACCTACATACTACAAAAGTAGTGATGCCTTGACACATGTGAAGGGCTGGGAGAATGGTAAACGAGGTGTACACATGATGCTATACTTTCGGTGGGTCTTTGTACCTCTCTCTGTTCATACACATGTAATTAACTATAGCTCTTACGTTTCTGGACTTACGCCCAATACTGCGATTAAAATATGGCCCCAAAATGCAAAGGAAGTAAAATGAGTGAAAAGTGAGAAAAGAACAAAGAAGTTCATTTCCCTAACCTTTTTTTCGATAAGATTTTAGTATCTTTATTCACAGTTTCTATGTTCATGCAGTTTTCCAGGAATGTAACCCCAGCACAGATAGAGTGACTACTATAACTGCTAGCTATTTCAAAATTTTGATGAACAAGGACACATCCTTCTGTCGAGTTGGATGGTCACAAATAAATCAACACCAACTGGTGGGCTAGGAAACATCAAAAGCATCTTGTATACCAGTTATACAAGTTTTCCAGATTAAAAGAATACTCAATAAAGATGTTCTTACAGTAAATGATCTTGATTTTACAGGAAAAATTCATTTTAGTGTAATATGTAAGCTTGGACAAATATGCAGATACCTGGTATTTATCATATTCTATAGTTCCAGTTTTTCAGTAAATTTATAGACAAGACCTGAGAAACCCAAATAACCACTTAATTATACCAATATATACTGAATTGAAAGATAAATTTAGGTAGTGCTGAATCAGTTTGGTTAACTTCTTCAAATTTGTTTGTCTGGAGATTTCTTAGGAGCCCAAGTCTGACAACCAAGCATTTCAAACAAAAATATAAAAAAGGCCAGTCATCAGATACTATTATACAAAAATGTTTTCTTTACTATTGCAACCAACAAATCTAATCATGGATATCCTGAATATTTTAACCACATCTACATCTGCAAAAAATTTCTGTTGTTTTACTCATCAAAAAATAAAATATCCAGAAGGAAAACCTGTAGCATAATGATGATAAGGAAAAAGCAGATGTATGGAAAATTACTATAATAGGAATTGCAGATAAATTGTAACATTTCCCAAACTAACAAGATAAACTTTGCATATAGAAGGCAACATCTTCATTTCATATCACAAGTCACAGGGAATGTTTAGGTAACAATTTATAAGTACTGTATTTTGTGGCATATAAGACAAGACACCCTGGTTTTTTAGAAGATATTTCAGGAAAAAATATTTTGGTTCACCAAGGCATTTACGAAGGGTCACTTCGTGTATCATTTCCAGCCATTATTAAGTCCGTATCCAGCAACATTTGCAGAAAATATTACATGATAAGTTAAATATAACGTTTTAAATAAAGTTCATTCATAAAATAAATAGGGATGATCTAAAACATATATAATCGAGACTTGTATAGCTAAATGTGTCCTGCATGAACTTGGTAGTAGTATTAATTAAAGCTATCAGAGTGCACGTCACACAGACACTCTCTACCGATAGTACTTACTGAAACTTAAGTTAAAATTGATATTTTAATATAATGGGATAAATAATAAATGAAATGCATATGTAATAACTATATGTATGCTCAACTAGTCCTTTTTCTTCTTCAAGTCTATTTGCATCGTACATAACGATTGTGATCGTACAGCAATTCCAAATTTCCTGTTCTACGATCCATCACTTCCTCTAGTTGTGCCCATTTAAGACCTACCTTATGAAGACTATGTTTCGCTTACCCCATCAGCTTCAGTTTTTCCTAGTTTTTTCATTCACGGATCATTTTTTCTGTGAGAGGTGGACCGAAATGACGTGCTGCTGCTCGGTTTCCATGGTATTTTTCTGTATTGAATCGCCTGAAGCTTATAGGTAATGGTGTAGGCATATCTTTTCATTCATGTAGCCATTGCAATCTCAATACACGTTACATTATTTATCCTAGATATGTATGAAATATTTATGACACACACATTAGATTAATCGAGCTATTCAATGGGCTCATTAGGAAATAAAACATCGCAAACGCACCAAAATTATAATCACTGCGAGCAGACATGCATTAAAGCACAATAATGAAAACGCATCCTTGGAATTCATGGTGCATAAGGTATTACTGTATATATTAACAAAATCTTCATTATTAATTATTAATAACGTATATTTTATTGTTTTTGCAACCAATGACTGCCAATTATTCCATTTTAGGGACAAGTGTGCTTGTTAGTATCAGTATTGAGAACAGTAATAATTTTACCTTCAGCGTATAAGATGCAGGCTGATTTTGGGGATCATTTTTCTGGGAAAAAAGTGCGTCTTATATGCCGAGAAATACGGTAGTTAATTCTGCTCCTCTGAGCTTTTAAACATAACCTCTCATTGTGGTATATAGAAAAACAATACTATTATTCTTAACTCCCTAAGTGGTTTAATTGTCTACAGGAGCAGATCTTGGTTGTCTGTGTGGTTGGGAGAGCACCTATAGCAGGGGTGGGCAAACTGCGGGCCACATGCGAGGGCATTTTATATGGCCCGCGATGCCATTATGAAAGCGAACCGTAATATAAAATAGAGATAATTTCATATTTGTAGTTTAAATTAATGTCGGAAAACCTTCTCCAGTGATGTTATGGGGATAACTTATTATTGATTTTCACTAACAGGATCCCTCGCATTACCTCATATTACTTACAATGTGAACCCTAACGTGGCCCGCTGAAGCATTTCCATCTGTTTATGCGGCCCGCCTAAGAAGCTGCAACTGTTAATGCGGTCCGCCACGTAAAAAGTTTGCCCACCCCTGACCTATAGGCACTTCTTGAAAAACAAAAAAATCATTTCTCAGTGGGAAAAACATAGATAGACACACTCTTTATCACTGCTCATGAAACTATTGCCCACTACTGTGATTTTTTGCAATGCAGTAGTCATTGTATGAAATTTTATAGATGCATTCTCAGAAATGAAAGTTCAGCAAAGTTTGAAAATGAAAAATCATATTACGTGAATAATACATGTCCCAGAGTAAATGTATTTATATTTATATAATTGCATATTTTATTTATGAGTAGACTGATTGAAAATCAGGCATATTTCATGCAAAATGTTGGGAATTCTTATAAGCGAAATGAAGGAGTGAAAAAAGGAGATTGCCCATTTATACATAAATAGTTATTTTTTAATAATTATATTAGACACTAACTAAATGAAATTTCTGTTAAATATACTTAATCAGATTATTCCAGCTCATGTAATTGGTTGTTTTGGATGATTTTACATTAACAATAATTTTTAAATATATTAAGTTGATCCAACTTGGGATAGGATAAAGAGAATTATGCATCCACTTAATAATACTCAAACTGAATGAAAATTTAGTCAAGCAACAAGATAAGATGATTCACATCAGTACTGAATTGCTCCTAATGGAACTGTTGGTTGATGAGATACAGAAATGGAAGCTCTAATACATTGCTTTTCATATTTTGGATAGAATGAACAAACAGTTTTATCATCATATATTGATGATATACCTGGATTCCAAAAGTGAGAAATTAGCTGGAAACTTCGAGAAATATTCCCACCAACCACCCATTTTTTGTTAAATAAATGAACACAGAACCCAAAATCTGACACAACTTCTCGCTTAAGAGACGTTTTGCTATAGAAATCAGTACAAAAGTTTCTGCTGTTGTAGAAAAATGAATCTAATATTCTAGTAGCTACATTGACATTATTAAGTATTGATGTGACGGCATTCATTTCTGAAAACATAACTTTTGGTGCCAACACTGAATTCAGAAAATCAAAGATAGACCTCGATGTTTTGGGTTCTGAGGATATAAGGACTGCATCCATATTTAACATATGGGATTGAGAATGGTTAACAATCGATACTGTGCAATCATTAGTGGCCTGAACCACTGATTCCAAAAAGCACGATTCCGATGAACTGTCAACATCCTTCTGGAGTGGCAATATTAATGGGACTGAGGGAGAAACTGTTGAGCACAGCATGTGGTTATGCAAATGGAGCATTAAAGTTGCTGGAGATGGCATGCTGGAAACTATGATAGTTGAGCCAAGAAGTGTAAGAACTCCTGCTGTGTAACTGGTAAGACAAACTGCAGAAACCTGAAAAGGATAGAGAGATTAAATAAAAACAAGTACACTAATTAGTGCCCAAACTAGGGCCCATCAAGTGTTTTCATATGGCCCACCATGATTTTAAATATTAAAGGGCATATTGTTACATATAAGAGAACTAGGGAATCCTAAGACAATATATATCATTATATATAGACGTTCCTTACAGAGGAGGAGGAGGATATAACATACTAGTAGTTGGTGCTTGCATACTGCAAGCATTTCATATCACCTTGAAAAAACATTCATTTTTCAGACAGACAATTCATCATTACAAATGTTCTTTTAATTCTAAAGATTTCACCTCCGCAGCGATTTCCGTTTTCCCCAAATGTAAAAATAATAGTTTTAAACAATCCCCAAATGTTGCAATTAAAAATTTTTACACTTTCTCCATTATGGGGTACTAATCCTACACAATTTAGCAAAATTTTAAAGTTGTAGCACTTCTAGAAGTCAAATAATATTTTCTAATTGTTTAAATTTAAATAATTTTTAACGGCTGCCAAAATTTATGTATGGTAAAAGTGAAATGTTTTTTGTGCTAGTTTACTACTTTGTACATAACTTGAAAATTTCAGCTCCATAGCTCATCCCGTAATGTGTAAACAGTTATCTATTTGTTTAAAATTTAAGAATTTTTAACTGCCAAACAAATTAAAATATCAAAATTTGTGTAATCCCGATTTAGTTTTTTTATAAATTCTACTTATAAAAAAAATTTCAACTCCGTAGCACATGCAGAAGTACATAAACCATGAAATTTTGTTTAAACAATTGCGAATTTTTAGCAGTCGCATTCTTGCACTTTTTCATATTTTCGTTTTTTCTAGTCGGTTTTGCACAAACTCTTACCTAAGAAAAAAATTTCGAATCTCCAGCACATCTGTAAGTGCCTAAACATTAGTATCCTGTTATATGTTGTTACTAGTAGAAGGTGCTTGCATACTGCAAGCATTTCATCTCACCTAGAAAAACCATTGATTTTTAAGACAGATATTTCATCATTACAAATATTCTATTAATTCTAAAGATTTCACCTCCGCAGCGATTTTCGTTTTTCCCACATGTAAAAGTAATAGTTTAAAACAATCCCCAAATGTTGCAATTTTAAACATTTTACACTTTCTCCATTATGGGGTACTAATGCTACACATTTGAGCCAAATTTTAAAGTTGTAGCACTTCTAGAAGTAAAATAATATTTTTCTAATTGTTTAAAATTTAAACATTTTTAACGGTTGCCGCAATATATATATGGAGAGATTGAAATGTTTATTTGTGCAAATGCACTGTTCTGTAAATAATTTGAAAATTGCAGCTTCCTAGCTCATCCCGTAGTACCTAAAAAATTATTAAACTTTAATGTTTAAATGTGGTTAAAACAACCCCTAAAATTCACAATTTTAAAATTTTCGATTTTTATAGTTGGTTATGAGAAAAGTTCTATATTCTTGCAAAATTTCAGCTTCCTAAACTTATTAGATTGGTCTACACACTGGATTACGTTTTCCCATGCTAACTTATGGGAGATATTCCGAGGTCTCTGGAGTCGAACCCAAGACACTGTAAGCAAAAGTGACAATAATTCCTAATAGATATTGCGGCCATCTAGCAACACTGAAAATTTCATTTTTCTAGCTTACCGGCAAGTGCCCATAATTAATTTACAAAAATGGTGCAATGCTTTTCTTATGGGAAAAAACGCAACTTTCGGAATTTCTGGAGTCGAACTCATGTCACTTAGGAACGAAGTCTCATTTTATCTGATAGTTTCTCCATCATATCTACAAAAACTAAAACTTTCAGCTCTCTAGCTCTTGTAGTTTGGGCTGGACATTAGTATCCTTCTATATGTTATATCCTCCTCTGTAAGAGTCGTCGATATATAATGACTAGTAGCTGGTGCTTGCATACTGCAAGCATTTCATCTCAAATTAAAAGAACATTCATTTTTCAGACAGAAATTTCAACATTACAAATAGTCTTTTAATTCTAAAGATGTCATTTCTCCAGTGATTTTCGTTTTTTCCACATTAAGAATAATAGTTTAAAACAATCTCCTAATGTCGCAATTTTAAAAATTTTACACTTTCTTCATTATAAGGTTCTAATGCTACACATTTTAGCCAAATTTTAAAGTTGTAGCACTTCTAGAAATAAAATAATATTTTTCTAATTGTTTAAATTTAAATAATTTTTAACGGCCGCCGAATACATATATGGTAAAATTGAAATGTTTATTTGTGCAAATTTACTATTATTTACTATTTAATATTACTTTTGCTTACATTGCCTTGGGTTCGACTCCAGAGACCCCGGAATATCTCCCATAAGTTAGCATGGGAAAACGCAATCCAGTGTGTAGACCAATCTAATAAGTTTAGGAAGCTGAAATTTTGCAAGATTATAGGACTTTTCTCATAACCAACTATAAAAATCGAAAATTTAAAAATTGTAAATTTTAGGGGTTGTTTTAACCCCATTTGAACATTAAAGTTTAATAATTTTTTAGGTACTATGGGATAAGCTAGGAAGCTGCGATTTTCAAATCATTTACAGAAGTGCATTTGCACAAATAAACATTTCAATCTGTCCATATATATATATATATATATATATATATATATATATATATATATATATATATATATATATATATATATATATATATATATATATTGCGGCAACCGTTAAAAATGTTTAAATTTTAAACAATTAGAAAAATATTATTTTACTTCTAGAAGTGCTACAACTTTAAAATTTGGCTCAAATGTGTAGCATTAGTACCCCATAATGGAGAAAGTGTAAAATGTTTAAAATTGCAACATTTGGGGATTGTATTAAACTATTACTTTTACATGTGGGAAAAACGAAAATCGCTGCGGAGGTGAAATCTTTAGAATTAATAGAATATTTGTAATGATGAAATATCTGTCTTAAAAATTAATGGTTTTTCTAGGTGAGATGAAATGCTTGCAGTATGCAAGCACCTTCTACTAGTATGTTATATATATGTTATATCCTCCTCTGTAAGGAACGTCTATATAGAATGATATCCTCCTCTGTAAGAGTCATCGATATATAATGATAACAGGAGGATACTAATGTTTAGGCACTTCCAGATGAGCTGGAGATTCGAATTTTTTTCTTAGGTAGGATTTTGTGAAAAACCGACTAGAAAAACCGAAAATCTTGGAAAAGTGCAACAATGCGGCCGCTAAAAATTCGCAATTGTTTAAACAAATTTTCAAGGTTTATGTATTTCCAAATGTGCTATGGAGTTGAAATTTTTTGTATAAGTAGATTTCTAAAAAAACGAAATAGGGATTATACAAATTTTTATATTTTAATTTTTTTGGCAGTTAAACATTCTTAAAGTTTAAACAAATGGATAACTGTTTAGGTACTACGGGATGAGCTAGGAAGCTGAAAATTTCAAATTATTTACAGAGTAGTAAATTTGCACAAATTTACATTTCAATTTTACCATATATGAATTGCGGCGGCCATTAAAAATTATTTAAATTTAAACAATTAGAAAAATACTATTTTACTTCTATAAGTGCTACAACTTTAAAATTTTGCTAAAATGTGTAGCATTAGTACCCCATAATGTAGATTGTGTAAAATTTTTAAAATTGCAAAATTTGGGGATTGTTTTAAACTATTATTTTAACATGTGCAAAAAAACGAAATCGCTGCGAAGGTGAAATCTACAGAATTAAAAGACTATTTGTAATGATGTAATGTCTGTCTGAAAAATGAATGTTTTTTCAAGGTGAGATGAATTCTTGCAGTATGCAAGCACCTTCTACTAGTGTGTATATATATATATATATATATATATATATATATATATATATATATATATATATATATATGGATGTCAACAAGGTGTTGGGATGAGGAAACCCAGTGAGCACTCACCAATCAGACGACTTCAGGTTGGCGAGGCCCCGGGGATGTCGAAGCGACACACGTAAAATAACACAAAAACACAGAAACATCTCTCTCTGTAGCTGAAGAAGGAGTAGTTCCGAAAGCTTTACGTTTGTGATGTTACTGTGTTTTTGTGTTATTTTACGTGTGTCGCTTCGACATCCCCGGGGCCTCGCCAACCTGAAGTCGTCTGATTGGTGAGTGCTCACTGGGTTTCCTCATCCCAACACCTTGTTGACATCCATATATTCATTTTACCTTTCCTTTTCCGTAAGTTGTTATATATATATATATATATATATATATATATATATATATATATATATATATATATATATATATATTTGATTCTCCATTTCTGCAATAGATAACAAAAGAACTAATTAGATAAGATTGACTCACAACTTAAACAATGCATGTCGAAAAATCACTTTTTAACGTGTTATATCACAGGAACAGAAATTATATCCTAGAGTGGAACCAGGGTCTTTTTTCGGGGCATTTTTTTCATCAATGATTTTTAATTCAAATTTAAACCTTCTACCAAGTCAGGAAGCTGGTTAAAATGTAAAAAAGCGCTACATACAGAGTGACAGAATAAGCATTTTATATAGAGGATTACAAAGCTCCTATTGAACTTTTGAAAGTTATGATAATTTTTGTGCCATATGGACGATTAGAGCTTAAATATAAGACTATTTTCAACAAAACTGGTCTGGCCAGTCACTAGATATAAGAGTGACCAAAAATCCTGCATCTTTTTAATATATAGATATTCTCCAGTTTCCAAGGAAGAAGAGTAATCAAAATATATTTTTATTTATAATGACAGCAGTTTAATTAAGCTAATGTATGTATGTATGTATATATGCATGCAGGTATACACTTATATACAGTAAAACCTCATTATTTCGAAGTTCAAGGGACCAAAAATATACAACTGAAATATAGGGGTTTGAAATATATGAACTGTCATAAAAATCAAACATGATTACGATCTGCTCTTTGGACAGCAAAATCACAACACACAATCTTATCTTATCTATACATTCTGCTATAAATGAATTGGCCTTACAAGTTAGTACACATGGCAAATTCAAATAGAGCGAAAGTGAACTCTTAGTTTCATGGCCAAACCTGAAAAAAAAAAACTGATATTTTTAGTCAGAGTGAAACCGAAACTGAACTGAAAAAATAATCTTTTTGAACCTGAACCAAAACCCATTATTTTTTTCATTCTTTTTTTTGGTTCGCATAAACAGTGGGAGTGAAAGAATTTTTCCTTATGCTCAACTGTGAACCTTTTTGAAAAGCGCCTGCTTCTATACCAACCAAGTTCGATAACCTCAAGGACCTAGGGTTGTCTAGAAAATACATGCTCCTAAGCTTTCAGAGATATGCATTTTTGAGATAATATCTGCCAACTTAATGGTGGGATTTTCCATGGGCATAGAGCAGCGTTTCCCAACCGGGGTCCATAGAAGCTTTGAGGGGGTCCACAAGAAAAAAATTGTATTTCGGGGGTCCATAATATGAGCTAAGGGGTTCATGATAAAATATTATAAATAAAATAATTTAATAATAAAATAAACTAATGTCATAGAAAAGTCGAGAAATTCGCAGTTAGAAGATACTCGTATTTTCTGGAACCTTGTTTAGTTGACGGAAAAAAAAATTTCTTTCCATAGAAAATTCTCGAAGAAGAAAACATTATTTAGGCACCGACTAATCTAGAACGAGTCAGTCAGTCAGAGGCAGTCATTTCATTCTATAGTGAGTAATCGGCATCGCCGTGGTGAAATCTATTGTTTGTGTTATTGAACGTTATTGTTCTAGCGAACTAACTATATTTCCATTAGTACCTACAAGCATTTCCAACATTAAATATTTGAGGTTAATAATATTATTATTGTTTTCAGATTACCCATGGCTCATGCAAAGAAGAAAACGACAATATTCGACTGAATATCTGTTGTATGGTTTTATTGAATCACCAGAGAATATCACAAAACCAATGTGTCTTATATGTATGACTGTGCTGTCTAATGATAGCATGAAGCCAAATAAGTTTCGTCACCATTTGGAGACAAGGCACAGCGAAAAGAAAAATAAATCAGTGGAGTATTTCCGAAAACTACGAGACAATTTTCAAGGAAGAAACAAATTGGATCAGATTTTTAGTAAACAAGCAAGCAATAAAGATAGCGGTTTATTAGCATCATATGAAATCAGCAAAATAATAGCAAAATCTGGAAAGCCACATAGCATTGGTGAAACTATCATCTTGCCTTCGATATCAGTTGTAATTTCAACAATGTTAAACAAAAATGCACGTGAAATTACCGATAACCTTCCTTGGAGCAATAACACAATATCCAGACGCATTGATGAAATGTCTGAAGATGTAGAAAATCAACTTATTGCTCAATTACGAGTGAAACAGTTTGCAATGCAACTCGATGAATTAACTTTGATGGGCAATGAAGCACTTTTATTGGCATATGTAAGATATATGGATGATAATCAACGCAGAGAGGAAATGCTTTTTGCAAGCTTCCTCAAAACAGATACTAAAAATGAAACAATATTTAAGGAAGTCCAGTCTTATTTTAGAGAAAAAAATATTCCACTCGCAAATTTAATGGCTTGTGCTACTGATGGCACTCCTTCCATGGTCGGTAGGTACAGAGGGTTTATCACTCATTTAAAAAATGCATTGCCAAAAGTATTTTGCATACATTGCATGATTCACCGCCAACATCTGGTGGCGAAGAGATTGAGTGGACGTCTTCGTGAAGCCTTAACTCTTGTAATAAAAGCTGTCAACCTCATTAAGGCTAATGCTCTTCAAGATCGTCTCTTACGCAAATTTTGTGATGAAAATGAAGAAGGATTTGACCGTCTTGTACTGCATACAGAGGTGCGATGATTGTCTAAAGGCAATTGTCTTCGTCGCTTCGTCATCCTTTGGGACAGTATTGTACCATTTCTAAACGAAAAGGAGATTGGAAAACAGTTGGTTGCCATGAAAACAGACATATTTTACCTCTCAGAAGTGTTTGAAAAACTGAATTCTCTTAATAAGCTGCAGCAAGGACATAATTGTGATTTAATATCTAGCAAAGAAGCCATTAATGCATTCCTAGGAAAACTCAAATTGTAGTCTTAATATCTCACGCCGTGCGTTTGACCAGTTTCCAAACCTTGCTTCAGTTAGCAGTGATTTAAAAGATGATGATTGTGTTGTGTATGTTGATCAATTAAAAAAAAATTATGAAGACACGCAAGTTCGGTTCAAGGACCTACTAGAACTGAACATCCCAGATTGGGTGCTGATTCCATTTGAGGTAAATGTTGCTGATGTTGAAATTGATTTACAAGAGGAAATTGTTGAATTGCGGTCTGATGAGACAGTCCGAAGTCTATTCAAAAAAGGAAAGCATGATCTATGGAAGAATAGTGACATTGCATGTAAATATCCACTTCTATGGGAGAAAGCTAAAATGTATGTCATTGTTTTCCCATCATCTTATCTTGTGGAATCTGGCTTTAGTCGTGTAACACAGTTGTTAACAAAAAATCATAATCGACTAGATATAGTAAAAAGAGGCGATCTTCGTCTGACTCTCACAAAATTGGAGCCAGATATTAATATGCTAATATCAAAACATCAGCCACAAGGATCTCATTAGTAGGGCCTATTTAATGGGATCCTATTTAATAGCCTTAGGAATAAATTTATATATGTTGTTTGAAATATTATTTTTTTAATTTTTTTTTACTATTTCTGTCATTACAAGTAAAAATATGTTTAAGTTTTATCAATTAAAATTTTCAAAATTTGTAATTTACATTTTTTATATTATATTGGAATTGTTTAATTATTATCTTTTACTAACTTACAAATAAATATTTAATTTAGGAATTGTTTAATTATTAGCTTTTACTAACCTACAAATAAATATTTCATTTAGGAATATTACATATGCGTATATGGGGGTTCACATATGTAAAGTTAGGACTCAGGGGGTCCACAAGCAAAAAAGGTTGGGAACCCTTGGCATAGAGGGTCATGGATATGTCCTGCTGAAAATTCCTCAAACCCTGTTAAACAATGCTTGGGTGGTTCTTTGATGACAACTCACTAATTGTTTTGCTACTACTTACTTCCCCTGTGTCTACCCCGTGGAATGTATTCCTGGTAAAAGTGTTTCTCGATTCCTTACTAGGGTTTTCCCTACAAATGGAGGTTACTGTTCCATAAACTTTCCCCTCCTCTCCATATAAATTGAACCCAGTCTTTCCCTAAAAGTTATCCCAGATGGATTGTTCCACTCTCATGCTTTTGGCGTATCCTTTATTCTTTGTTACAGGTTGTATCAGATTGTAATTACACCTGTCACATTTAAACGCATGGCCATTTTCAAACACGAATCAACTTTCTCCGAGAAATCAAACTCATAACTTATTTTTTGTAGGACTGCATTATGAAAACTTAAATGAAAAATCACCATTACATTATTATGCACTCTAATTACCAGGAGAGGAATGGAATTACTTGTCGGTAAAATAAAATACTGCAACAGATTCAATGCTTAAGTAAGATTATTGACAAATGTTATGAGAGCGTTCAAGTCATGTGCCAACCAGAAGTAAGAATATTGCATTGTGGTCTTTTACTTTTATGGCTATTTGGGAAAACCACCAGATTTTTATTTTTGGCTGCTCGTCACTTCTTCTTGGGAAAAACAAAGGCATTATTTGTTTAGAGACGACATTCGATATAACTTCATGCAATGTTATTTAAAGATTGCCTCGGTTACAGAAATCAATATTTCAGTCTTTTCTGGAGCATATCACTTTCTCATGAGAAACAATAGAAGTCTCTAAAGGTTGAGTAGCTGGGCAAAGTATCCGAACATCATCATAGCAAGTCATTCACAGGAAGGTTTATGAGATGGGAAGCTAGTGATCATGAGGACTGAGATAAAAGAGGTTCTTGCAACTTCTGTTCATTTCAGCATGGTTCCCTATCTGCTTGAGAATGTGAGCATTCACACTAAACCATTTGTTTTGAGTGAAGCGCCAAGAGCATAAACAAAACTTCGCAAGAGATCTAATGATGCAGAGATAAGATGATTCATTTATTTGTATCATCTACGACTTTTATTTGCGATAATAGCCCATGAGGCTGATTCGCCATTCAACACACACACGACTTTTATTTCACAATGACTATTAAATAAGTAAAAAGAAGTCACCTGTTTGGAGTGCTACATGTATTTCATGCAAGAAATTGAGAAAAAACATGTAATGTAATGGCGCTCGTACGAACCTTCCACTTACAATATGAGTAGACATTTTGAATTAAATGAACTGTTTGTGAGTCACTGTACTAGATAATGACTTCAAATTTCATTGTAGACATAATTCGAATAATCGGTACTAAAAAGTATGCAAAATCCTATGGTATTGGCTGGGGGCTGATCATAGCTTCGAATTACACCCCTACATTGAATTATCTGTGATCAAAATAATGGGTTTTACTGTACATACATACACATATAGTAGAACCTTTCCACTCTGGAAAGCTCAAGACCAGAGATTTCTATACAACAGAATTCTCTGAACCAGTGATGTTTAGTATATAATGACTTTATTGCTACTGTACAATAGGAAAGTCATAGTTTGATCTCTTTAATATTAGGATATACATAAATAACACATGGGAAGACATGAAACAATATAAAATATGGACGAAGTTTCTCACACAAATAGTTTGGTTTACCTGATCAAGCTGGGATCATAGGTGAAACAGACTTTTTATGTTGTACATATTATTAACATTTAAAAAATACTTAAGCCATGAGAACACAGAGAACAGGATAACTGAAACACCATCCAGGCTGTATTTCTGGACCAAGGATGACTTTCCAGATTAGTCAAAATTTCAGAAACATGTAGAACCTGGGATGTTTCCAGACTACAAATTTTTTAAAATCATAACTCATTGTAAAATATATCAATAAACATAGAAGAATATGCTTAACACATCGACTGCCCATCGTATTTGCTACACTCTTCCCAGAGGCCAGTGTAAAATGACTTTCTTTTGTCATGAAAGAATATGATGTAAAAAACGTTGCCATCATGAGGTAGAAATAGAAACCACAACCAACGAAAGAAATATTGGAGTTTGGCAGAGGCCCACTGAAAGTATGAAACGAAACTAGCAAGCCCCAAGAGCATAGAGAGATCACAGAAAGGGACTGACGCCCATGGCCAGTTAACCCTTCAACGCCGTCAGACGTACTATTACATCCTGCGTCAGCCCTAATTTATTTCATCTTTTGATGCTCGAGACTTCTTTAAATCTAAATAACCTATGTATATTTTGAAAGAGGAAGCTTTGGACTTCCTATCTATGTTTGTCCTGTATTTATTTTCTCTTTTAAAAAATATACAACCAACGTTGAATTTTGCGATAGAATTTTCAATTTTGCTATGATATGACGGTGTTTCTCCGTATAAAAGTCACTTTTCAATGCAGCAAGGAACCTTTCCTTGGGGTTTGAAATGCAATGTAGGAACTGTGTATCATTTCAAAGGAGAGCACGTTTATTCTCCTCTTTTTTCCTGGTGGAGACATTTGGCTTATGTCATGCGACAAAGGTCTTCGTCGGTATGTAAAGAAATAAAGGAAAATATCTTATGTCTGTCTATGCACAGTTAATTACAAATGTTTACAATGCAATTCATGAAGAATGGAATTAGGTTGAGTAAAAACATTTCTGTAAAGATTCCCTTCCATTACCGCTCGATCCTTCGTTCATTGCTTCATAGGAGAGCATCAACGTCAAAACAGCTGATTTCAAAATCCAAAGCCGACATTCTTCCAATAATTTAGCGCCACGCCTCAAAGAGAGGCATTTTGTGAGAAGGATAATATCTGTCATATAATTTTCAAGACCTTTAGAATTTTATTTTAATCTCGACGAAAATTGCGAGTAATTGAGTATATCTATTTGTAAGTATTTGTTTACATATAATATACGTTTAGTTTTGTGATAGAATTTTAGTTTTTACCACAGACCTACGGATTTTCAGTTTCTAAAGTTGACCCATAAATACCTGAGGAAAGGGAACCCACCAAATTGGGTTCCTTTTCTTTGACATTTGAAAGAAGACGAGGTCTGTTTTCCTCTTCAGATAAGTGCTTCGCTGTTGTGCTAGCAGGGCCAAAGCAGCGATGAAGCGAGTAGGCAAGAAGAGGACAAACCAGCAAAAATCACGAAAAGCTCTTCCATATATTTACACAATAGATTACTAGAATTATTTACTAAGCTATAAGGCATTTCTTGCTGAATCCAATTACGCATGTGTAAATTTTCTGAAAATATTTGGGAAGGACCTATAAGCTAAAATTTTCCGTGTTTTATACAACATCATATCTCCCTTTCCAATGAACGAAATGCAACCATTTCTTCTATGTAACTTCTGTAATGACTAAGAATGATGACTGTATAACTAAAACGTTTATATTATAAATAAGTCATCTTTTAATAAATCAATAATACTACATTTACTTAAAAATTTCCAGTCAAGACATGAAAAAGTTGAGATTCGTAAAAATTTTCACCTAATTGGTTTAGATGGGTAGACTTGCAGAATGAAATAGATACTAATTTAAGCTACTTTTTTATTAAGATTGCACATCAATATCTTCTATAAATTTTCCGGTGCTGAATGTTATATATAAAGCGCAAATGCACGCCGGAAAATTAGTGACTGGTGTACACTCTTCTACTCCAACAATCTTTGTATGTAAAATATTATACGCAAAATAGATATTTACAAATTTCATGTTTTTCATAAATCCACAAAAAAAATTCAGAAAATCAAGAGAAAACTTCTCAAGTTATGATTATTTTAATATTTTTGAACATTTTTGCAACGCAATCGTGAAAATTTATAAACCTCATCCGGCCATAGGGGTGGGATTCTCCGGGATTGAGGGGTTAATTAGACATGGGCCTACTGCGAAAGTCAACGATGGTCAGTTAACAGGCCATGCATAGTCAACGTGTTAATTATCTCTGTAGAATGAAATTCCCTAATGTTTTGTTTTACAAAACATTTAATTTTATGGTGACTTCCACACTAGCCATCTCTAAGATAAAAAAAACTCAAAAAAGAAAAATTACTTGGGATAGATGATAGCAACTTATAATATTATTATATATATTGTTTAATTGTTGCAGTTGAAGCCTACCATCTTTCCTGCTTAGTTTTTTCACAATCCTTGACTACGTGTTTCAGTGGCCTTCGAGCTCAGTAGGTAGCATATCAGATACTCATTTACCGTATTAACCCAAAATTTAACCCTCGAATTTAAAATGACCACAATAAAAACTTTGTAATACCAATTTTAAAAATAAGATATGGTGGCAGCTTACAATTAGTGCTACATGCTAATTCTGCCAGCATTATGATAAAGTGCATTGTTTCATTGCCCCAAGTTTTTATAATGACGTTTTTTGCACCTTTTCCATTAACTGTGTAAATGGATGGTGTGACAAAATAAATAGGTCTTATCTGCATTACCCATTTGGCTCAGAAAGTAATCGCGAATTGAAAACTGCTAAAAATAATAACTAGTCCTCACTTCTTGTTAAAATGTAGCAAATTTTGTACAAATCATATGCTCTCATTGAGGTTATAATCTTCAAATTGCAGGTGTAATTGTCATCTGCCGCTGGACCACCAATCAAAAAGTAACAAATATATTTTAATTGTAACTAGAAACTCATAAAACACCTGCAATCTTAGTGTAGCCCTTTTCAACGCAGTAGTTATCAAATTTCCTACCCAGCCGATTACAAGTTCTGACGTAGGTTTTTCAACACACTCATTCCACCAGTACCTATGTGATGAAAAGCTACCCATTTGCACATTGTGAACTATAAGTATATAAACAAGAAGAAAAAATATAAATGGAATACACAGAGATTTCAAAGGCATTTTTATGGGAAATGTGTATAAAACAATATTGAAAGATTGGACGGCTCTTGGATTTTTATCTCTGAAACTATAAATCATATTTATATGGTCTCATGGACTTTTTTGAGGTAAATATTGTCCTCTATTCAATTAAATTTTTTAATCTATACCTCACATATCATACAGTGTGTTCAAAAGGTTGCACTGCAGTAAAAATACAAATGGAACCCAATGAAGTTCAGTTTGTAAATTTTGATTCAATTACGCTGGTAACGTTTGGGAAATGTAATCTTTTCTTAAATTTCAGAGGATGGCAACAATGACTCTCTTTTGTTTATTGAATTTTGTTAGTAACAGTTTTTATGTACACTGGTGGCCAGAATTAAAGCAACACAGCCGAATAAAAAAGTAATCAATGGAAAAATCGTAACTTCGCACATCAATGTTTAAATTCTGCAGAATAAAAGACATCATGCCCAAAATTAAGGTAGTTTCAAAGGTCACTTACCTGTTGATAAATAAAATCATCCGCGAATAACGTCGTCACTGAGGGAAGCATAATATTATCTTCAGACCAGAAGAAAAGGATCGGCAATAGGTATGGAAGGCGGGAGGAAGAGAGGAATGTTACCCGAGGCCGGCATTTGCCTGCTCTTTGAGAAAGATGCCAAGGGAGGGGAGTACAGTCCCATCTGACAGACAGCGCACTTACGGTTTCTCCTGAGAATATCCCAGGCCAGCCGCCTCGTTTGTTTCAACCTCAGTGGTTATTCAGGAGTTTATTAAGGCAGAATGGGACAGCATAAGCAGTGGATTAGGCGGGATCGTTCTTAAATCCATGCCGAAGAGATTGGAACTAGTTATCCAGAACAGAGGAGGGTGGATTTATTATTAATAAGATTTATAATTTTATTTGTATTTCATTCGAATTACACGGGCAAAGGTTTCGTTGATAAATAAATAAATAGCATTTAGCGTTTTTTCTCCCTCGACTTAATCTCTCTCCGTGCTTTCTAAATTGTAAGATCGCTTCCTGAGTTCCGAGAGTAGGAAGCTCGGATGCAATGAGAAAACTTCGCTACACAACCGAGAAACCTTGAACCATACCCCGAATTTATCAAATACACTGTTGGGGTTTCCTCACCCCCTCAGCGCTCGGATCCTCCCCTACTCCTGGACCTGTTCAGGGTTGCCATTACGTCGGAAGAGACTTTCGCTCGTTTAAGTTCGCGGGGATGCCGCCGTAGAACGCCACGAGGTGTTGCTTTAATTCTGGCTACCAGTGTACCTTTAAAACTGAAAATGGGTTTAACAAATGAAATTTTGGATTTGACTTTTTATTATGATTAGGCTTGGTTATGTTTCAGTGGATAAGTGAGCAGTCAAAACAATTGCATTTGGTCATCAGAAAACCCTAATGCAATTCACAAAATATCTCTTGATAGTCAAAAGGTTGGAGTGTAGTGTGCTGTCATGTTGAAGGATCATTGAACCAATATTTTTAAAGATGCTGTCAATGCTGAATTTTACATTTATGATATTCTGTATCCTTTCTTTGATGAACTAATCGAAGAGGAATTTAATCACATGCATTTCTAGCAGGATGGTGCAATAGCGCATACCGCTAGTCTGAATCTCCTTCATTGAGCGTTTGGTGACAGGATTATCTCAAAATCCATTTGATCACCACGTAGCTCAGACCTTTCTCCACTACACTTTTATCTGTGGGGATAATTGAAAGGAAAGGTGTACCAAAGCAATCCAAAAATAACTGAAGATTTTAAAGCATTAATAACAGAATCAATTTCTTCCATCTCGCAAGCAACAAGTGTTTGACAACAAAGTACACTGCGTTCAGACATGCTTAGATGTAACAGAAACTCATTTCCAGCATCTCTTGTAATATGCACAAAATATCTGAACTAGTACTTGTTTTCTGGCAATATCTGTACTAATATAATAAAGAATAATTTTAAGTACTTACTGCACTGACTTTTTGAACACCCTGTATAAGAGCTTCGGAGAGAAAAATATGGATTTTTAATCTTTCTTCACTGATAGAATCCTCATACTGACCGATGTAAACGAAATATGTGTTGTTTTGCTCGACATTTTCCCAAATTTTTAACTCCGTAACTATAAGTTATAATTATGAGGTGCCGTGGAGTTTTTTGTGGTAACTGTTGTCCTCTATCTGAATAAATTCTTTAATCAATACCTAACAGATCATATAAGAGCATGGAAGAGAAAAATATGGTATTTAATTGTTGCCATTTACCAAGATATGAGTATGTTTATTTAAGTGTTTACATAGAGTGGAAATTCTAATTGATGGATGCAGTTCAAAATCACAATTCAGCGATAAATTTTAATGAGGATCACTAATACTTAATTAAAATCCACCCAGTATTTTTGGAGATTAAACATGCGGACAGACAGATGGAGGTGACATTCCACTACCACTGCTTCGCTGGTAAAAAAATGCCTAATAAACTAAATGTAATGTATTGTGTATGTATACATAAATGCATTTTCGTGGACAAACAATTAGCGTGGGGGTATTCCATGTGACATTTAAAACTTTATACTCAATTTTAAGACCATCCCTATTTTTTTTGCCGAAATTTTTCGGAAAAAACCTTGCCTTCCTTTTGGGTTAATGCGGTAAATATACCACAGTAAATTCTACAACCTGTAAATAATTAAAATTCAGTGAAAGTAGTGGTAATTATTTTTGTTAAGTTTAACAGCCAAACTTGCACAATTTTTTGTTAATGGCAATGTCTGCCTTTGATTTTGCACAAGTGCATTATTGACAAAAATATATGACATTCTAAATAGGGTAGGTAATACAATTTTATACAAGGATAAGTAGAAATGTATGCTTAATTTTAGTTGTTAACACTAACTTACTCTCCCATTCCCTTTGTTCACAAATTATTACTCAAGACTATTATGTCATTTGATAGCTGGTGCTCAATAATCAGATATCTAACAATATAAAACGCTTATTATCTTTGCCTGCCATAAAAAACCCCAAATTTCACTAACTTAATACACAGATATAACCTTGAAATTTGGCAGAGATAAGCTACTCAGAAGGAAAATTTACAAAAAACGTTTGCCTCAAGGCGATACTAATAAAAGAATTGTGGTGCGGATGCATCGCCGGGGATGTTTGCAGGCGGCCTCAATTAGTTATACAAAGTGGCTGGAGGGGGCAGTACGTGCCAGGTACTACACAGTTATAAAAAACTGCAACAGGTGGCAGCGGTCGGTTCTTTGGTTTACCAGCGCGATTAGCGGTTGAGTTATTATATAATATGCTATGTAGTCCCTCACACTTGACTGAGGTGCCACTCTTAACCTTTTCGCTGCTATCGATGCATATATGCATCGAGGTAGCGCACAGCCGCTACTGCTATTGACGCATATATGTGGGCGGGCAGAGCGGTGCCTTGACTTCTAACGATGCATATATGCATTTCAAACTTTTCCGTTCACTGTTCAAAACGCATTCAGTCATATCGATGTTAATGAAGTGCCGTGGATTTTTGTGGTACTAACAGATGTTTTAGGCACTCTGTAGATGGCGTAGACATATATTTTCAAGCTGTTTTTAGTCTAACCTTGGACGATGAAAAAGGCTGCTTCTACTTCGTTTCCCCGGACTTTTTGCACCCGCATAAAACCTTTTTCGTCCCTCAGCCATCAATTTTCTCACCCCCCTATGCACTAAAAGGCCTAAAACAGATGGAAAAAACCAGAAATATCTTCAGTTCTGTGTCAACTTTCATACATAATACATCCCGTTCTCAAACCAAGTTTTTTAGCCGCGTTTAGATTCTTTTTTTTTCTTTTGCTATTAATAAAAAGAATCAACAAAAAAGATGAAAATATTTTTTCGAGATGGTTAATAATCAATATGAATGTAAATGATTGACAAAATAACTTTTAAAGTATAAACAGACTAAAAGACGAACTAAAGAACGTAGACGCGGAGCTCCTAGAGAAATTATTCAGCACAGGGTTGCTTCAAGGTCACTGAACTCGGCATACACAGCTGACGCAGAAGCTTCAAGTTCATAGCAGCGAAAGGGTTAAAAAGGCTTCATAAAAGAGTGGGAAAATAGAGAACTATTCACAACTGACTGTAATGCTATTTTAACAAACTTTCCAACTAGGTAGAAAATTGAAATTTAGTTGGAATGTTTGATTCTTATAGTAAAAGCCATTTATGAAATGAATCCTCAAAATAGACCCGGGTTCGACTCCAGTAGATAATTTCTATTTCCCATAAAATAACATGTAAAAATCGATTTTTCGACTTACAGGCTTTTACTTTTTTACAAATTAAAATTAGAAATAATTGATGTACGATCTTCGGACCTAGGCCATTTTAAAGAAAAATAAATAACGTTCCTTATTCTTAACATCAAATTTTGCCTACAATACAAAATCGCTCAAGTTCTACATTTAAATCATATTTATTAGAAAAATTTAAACTTTTTAACGATATATTGCCTTGCCGACCATGTCACTGTTAAACCTCGAGATTGTATTGTCAAATGAGCCCTTATACTAAATGCATAAGGAAAGCATGCTTTGAATGTTTTAATACGTGAGAGAGATGAAGAAAGAAGGAGAGAGATGAAGAAAGATGGAGAGAGAGGGAGTGAGAGAGGAGAGAGAGGGAGAGATAGCTAATGTTCATTATTAGGGTGAGATTGAGACTAGGAAGACTATTTTTCCAGAGAAGGAGGGAGTGGGAGAAGGAAAGAAAGAGAAAGATATTGAGGAAGAGAGAGATAAAAGGAGAGGGAGGGAGGGAAACAGAGAAGGATGGAGAGGGGGAGAGGTAGATAGATAATGGTCTTTATGTATTGGGACGAGATTGAGACTAGGAAGTCTAGTTTTCCAGAGGAGAGGGAGGGAAGAGGATTAGAGAGAGAAAAGGAAGAAGAATCGAAAGTGCCTTAAATTTAATACTTAATCCATGCAAATAAATTTGATAGGATTGCTATGATCATGTACCAATCGCAAATGAAAAAAAATTTCAAACAAGGTCCTGGGTTCAACTACAGAGGGTGATTTCAATCTCCCATAAGATGCTCAATATCTCAGCCAATTGTTTGATTACAAAACCTGTTCTAAACAGGTTAATTCATCTAGTATTTAAATAAAGTTTCAAAAGTGTTAGGTCATAGCGACGCACATAACCAGATATATAAATGTCTGCTTTATATTATCTGAAAATGCAAATCTCAAATACTGTTTAACTTCTTCATTTGCAGTTCCTTTTTCAGTTTATGATTGATGATGAATCAGGGTCAGTGGGCAGAAAAAGTAAAAATTTGCTGCAACATGACAAGACAGACTTACAGGGAGATGCTAGGACCTTCAGGAAATGGATTTTGGTGAAACGTAATGAAGTGATTCTACATCGAAAATAAAGAGACACATCTCAGAATTTATGTGAATGCACCCTAGGTTTCAAGAAATCAGCATAAAAAATATGCAAAAACTTTGTAGGCCATTTAATAGGCTGGAATGTAGGATTGTTGCTAGCCAATGTCTTTGCCAAGTGGCTAGCATACCTGCCTACTACAGCATAAGGCTGGGATCGATCCTAATTGTTTTAATTTTTTTCAAATTATCCAATCACTATTAAAAAAGTAAGGTAATGAACACAGAAGCAAATTATGATGGGAATTTTAAATATTGTGTCCAATGCAACAATGGTTTGTAGCAGGAAAGTACCAATAAATATGCATCTTTTATGTAAAAAAACTTCTTTTTACAGCTACTTCCTCCAAATAAAAATTGCAGTAAATTCCATACCTGGCTGCATTCACTTGTTAGTACAACATCATCATCACTTTATTAAAGGAGAATTATTTTTCTAATGGCTTATCGGCATTTCCAAATCATTAATTTATTTAATTAACAAAGTATTTTTGCGGCACCCTTAACAACATGCTAGAGCACCTCTGCATGCCACAGCACCATTTGGGAGCCACCGCCCTAGCTCTTTTGCTATTTAACATATATGTAACCATAATGATTACATATATATACCATGCTGAAGATATGACACTGACCTAGAAACACTTTCATAAACAACAATTATCGACAATGAGCACCATTCATAAAAATCACAAAAATATTAAAAGATAAACTAACCGTTAGTACAGCACTGGCAATTGAAATTAATTCCTTTGACTGTAGAAGGTATTTAAGGTCTGAATATGTAAACCATCCTTTCCGGCGACCTTCACGAAAGGCAACTGCTTCCTCCATTGCTTCCAACCATTCCCAAAACTGTGATTCTTTTACATTTACCCTCCAATCCTAAAAGCAAAATAATATATTATGAAATTTCCATGCATTTAATTAAATTTTACAATGATATTAATAACAAATTAGAGAACACTTACTATATACAGAAAGGAATCCACTATAATGCTGTAATTTAATAAATAGTGTCACCAAAAGGTAGAGGGAGAGGAAAAAATAAAAATAATTATGAAAAATAATGAAAATAATGAAGTCACGTGATTCATACACACATAATTGAAAATTTTTCATTGAAAAGTGCAATATTTAGTACTGTATCTGCTCGAATAGAAGTCGACCATGGATTTAAGTCAACCCCCCAAAAATTTCCATTTTTTGACAAAAAAGTAAATTTGGTAGACTTTATGCTGAAGTGTGCACGGCCTACAATATATTATTCAAGATCAAAGACAATAGTGGGAAATGGTTTAGTTGTTGACATTTTGAAATATTACTACAATTAATAATTTCGTGTTGTTGAATAATGTTCCACATTCAGTGACAATAATTTCATTCCTCTTCATTTTCACAAAAGGTCAAATAAAGCAATAGTGACCTTGCCAAGATAATTTTTAATCCAAGTCTACTTCCAATGAAATTTGCATTTACATTGCCTTAAGACATTGAATTTTTATAATTATACACATTCCATGTCAAGTTTCACCGAAATTCAAACAGTTGAGCATTAAAAGCTATCGTCACATTTTGAGTAATCGTCTGCTTAGTTAATGTATGCAATTTTAATAGATTCCATGAATGAGGTTTTAACAATGGCTATAGCAATAACTACAATAGCCAAGTAAAACTAATAGAAACTTCTTTTAATGGATAATGGAAAATAATAATACAAATTGCTAACTATTCTTAATGATACATATGCATAGCCCTGAGAAATGAAAGAACAGGTAACAACGGCAACAAAACATGGGTACTGCTAAATTCAATATTCTAGCTTTATTATTTGTTCATTAATATTCATCGTAGGTCAAATATTTACTTTACAAAAAATAGAGTACTATCATTTGAATGTGAAGGCAATGATGGACATGCTGCCAGCTATGGGTGACTACGAGACTTTACCCTAACCCCAAATTTTTTCTCGGACTCTCATTTAAGCTGAGGGGTGATTTTTTCATGATCGATTTTGACAGATACAGTATATTTGCTGCTATTCCTCTTGTATTATTGTATTTATTTAATTTTCTGATTTTTTCCCTGGTTTTATTTTTCAGTTATGTGTGTGTCAGACACATGAGTGTTTGTGTTGTTGCATCTATAAGTCGTGTTAAGGTAAGAAGGCGCATGACTTTTGTGTTCGACTGTGTGTTGGAAGAGGTCTCCTGAACTTCCTGGAAATGTGTGTTAATTTCTTTCCTTTATTTTTAATTAACCTTCCTTTAATTTTTTCCCATTCTCTACCTTTTTGTGACACACTGTTTATTAAATCATAGCAACGGAGTTGATTCCTTTCTGCATATTATCTTTGCCTTAGTCTCCACTCCTTATTAATATATCACTTACTATGGCAATAAATTATATGTTGAATTAATTTCAGACATAAAAAGTCAATTTTTATTAAATAAAACATTTTTTATTCTATTCTAGTTGTAAAAAAGTATTTTTTATATAAACTATCACAATCTTGAAAAATACATCAATTATTATTATTATTTGTATCAAGGGTCAAATAATGATAAATACTGCAATCTTATTCAATAGGGTTAAAGAGAATGGTAATATGTTACTTAACATTACAAAATGAGAAAAAATGCTGTAAGGTTACATTACATAACATCATTGGGGATATCAAAACTGCAAATAAAAATATTTAAATAATTTACACACATTAACGATATAAGAGGTGCCCATAAAGTCCCTGTGCACCTCTAGAAATTGCACGTACTCCATGAAAGGTAGATCCTTAGATATGAATACAACATACAAGTGACTTTGACACATGCAGGGAGTGACCTCCAATTACACACTAAGCAATGGAAAAATGCCTACACCTGCATCCATACAAAGTAACAGCTGTGCATGAACTTAAAGAAAAGGACCACAATAAGCATGTGAAATACTACCAGTGGTTTTGAAACTATTGATAATGGTGATGATATTTTGGATGTAACTTTTTTCAGTGATGAAGCATGGTTTCATTAATCTGGCTATGTTAACCCCTTAACTGGGCTAAGTGACTACAGTCGCGGTGTGCAGTCATCTACGTGGTGGGGAGTGTGACTAAAGTCGTGCCTTCAAAAAAATATTTCTTATATAATATACTATAGTCACAGGTCCATTTGTACTGTATCCTAGCACCTTCTGCCATCTGCTGCATTTTTTAAAACACTGTGGTTCCACTCTGTAAGTGTGTAGATGCTTCCCATTGTATCCATCTCAAGACATTGGCGCTATACATGAATAAGTTTCTATTGCTAATCTTCATCAAAAATATCTTTGTATAGTTATAGATATACATAACTGTAACATTTCTAGTAAGCTGAAACAAATATTCTCTTTTGAAGTAAAATCTGCTGCACATATGTCGTACATGTGACTGCAATGGGTGAATTTGCAGGCGGTCGGTTTGTAACCCCTCATAAAAGTGAAAAGCATTGAAAAATGAACAAAGAATAAAAACCCTTTCCTCGCATAGGGTCAGATTAATTTTTTCCTTTTGCACCTGCAGGTGTTATAATTCGTTCCGAGAGAAAT
This sequence comes from Tanypteryx hageni, assembly GCA_028673005.1. NCBI lineage: Eukaryota > Metazoa > Arthropoda > Insecta > Odonata > Petaluridae > Tanypteryx > Tanypteryx hageni. The sequence goes on from CM054120.1 coordinate 41,368,210, forward strand.
ATGTACTTCCATTTCTGTGTACAGCTTCTGAATATTGAGTGGAATATCCCTTCACTTATACAAGCATTATTTATTGCTGAAATGATGTCAAAAACATAAAGACATCCTTATGGAGATGCAGGCTCTTAGTGAAGAAAGTAGTTTCAGGAACAGTTCTTCAGATAGTGAATATGAAATAGGTGAGTCTGTTGAATGTGTAGCTGGAACAAGTCGAGTTTTGAGTAAGAAAAGAGTGACAGAATTGTGAGAGGATTTTTCTGATGCTGAATCAACTGAATCTGATGAAGAAGGCAACATTGCAGACTTTGGTTTCAAAGCTAGTGACACTGAATAGGTTGAGAATGGCCAACAAAGACCCAGATGAGATTTTTGAACATTTTTTGGCGATGAAATTTATGAATCGATTGCGATACAAACAAACTTGTATGTCTGACAGAAAATAACTGAGAAAACTCTCCTTAGTAAGACGAAGAGGAGAAGCCGTGAGAAATATTGGGAAGAAAGCAGCAAAGAGGAAATAAAACTTCTATTTGGGTTGTTGCTTCTACCAGGAATAGTGCAGAAGGTGACTATTTTTCCCTAAATAGATTGCTGGTGACTCCAATCTTTTATGAAATAATGTCAGAGAAAAGATTTTTCTTGCTAATTAAGTTTTTACACTTTACTGATAATGAAGCATATAGTAGAGAAATGAATATTTCATCTAAACTTTATAAAATAAAGCCATTGATGAATCAACTGGTAAGGAAATTCTTGGAAAGTTCCTGAAGAGAGAATTTTGACTGAGGAGAGTTTGTTGCTATGGAAGGTGCTCATTCCAAAAATAGGTCTCGTTTTGGATTAGAATCCTACAAACTCTGTGAAATAAAAAGGATGTGTGGAATGTTTCTTTACACAGGCAAGGATAACGAACTCATACGCAAAGTGCATGCCATTGAAGTCTCACACTTCACAAGACCCTCTAGGACTGTAACGTATTTTTGTAATTATGACAGATCTTATTTCCTTCAGTTACTATGAAGATTGTTTTTGTTGACAACAATTAAATTTTCAGCAGCAACACTTGCCTTTTATATGGTATTTTTCTGTAGAATGTAGGTGTTGCAAATAGTGCTTTCTTTGTGTAGTAGTGGCTAATTTCAGGCTTCCAATTAATGTTCATCATCAGAAATGTAGCTATCAAATTTTTAATCCCTCTGGAAAAGGAGTCTCGATTTATTGAGTCAGGAAATTTTCAATAAAACTTTGTTGGCTAGTTGCTGCATAGAATACCTTTTGTTTTCTTTCACAATAATATCCAAAAGTTCATCTGTGAAAACAGTTCAGGTGAATCATTCATGTCATTTATCTGTATATTTATTTCCAGTTGACCAAGAATGGCACATTTCACTATTGGTTGGCTTACTTTATCATAGTCTGTCCACTTCAAGTTCTTTATGTTACAATCATTTAGCTGGTCAGATGTATGTACATTCTCATCTTGATTGCCATTATCACTTTCAATATCTTCTGAATCACTCACACAACTCTCACCAGTGGCGGCCTCTGGCATAGGGCCATGGCCCTACCAAAATTCAAAGAAAGAAAAAAGCACCATAAATAATTGTTTTTGGACAGATTGATGTCATTTTTGAGTCTTGAATAAGTTAAATATGTCGTGGAGCAGCACAATACTCCGGTCGGTAAGAGAATTTACAGGAGGAGTGGGCGGCGAGTCCGACAGGCCACCGCCAAGCTGGATCGGTCACAAGACACAGAACGCATGCACACTGCATGCTTTTCTCCTCCTCTCCACCCCTCTCCTGCACTGGAGAATATCTACCATTGGGGCCAAGTTCAGCTTGGCTCAGCTGGCCTTCAAGCTAGCAACTCGGTGTAGTATTGGTGAGCGTGAATGTTTTAATTCACCGCAATGAATACGATAAGAGCTTTATTAAAACAGCTGTTTTCATTGTTGACTTACGATGATAAACTCGAAATAAAACGAATGGGAAGACCCCTCCCTAATTTGAATTTAATTAAAAAGCAACAGTGTGCCAACAAACAGGAAAGGTGTCGTAAATTTAATGCCGATATTTATTCGAAGAACAATTGGCTGTGCGGGTGCGATGAAAAAATGCATTTTTTTGTTTTCCTTGTGTTCTTTTCCAATGAGATGTCAGCTGGTTGAGGAACAGGATTTCGGACTTGGTACACATTTGGAAAAAAATGAGGGCTCACGAAAACTCTAAACAACATACGAACAATGTTTTGAGTTTATTGTTGCTGGGTAAAACAAATATTCAGTCAGTTTAACTCACAGTATCGGCTAGCTATATCTAAACATAACGAACAAGTAGATAAAAATAGGTACGTATTAAATTTGATTATAAATTTTATATGTTTTGTGGGGCATTAGAATTAGCATTGAGAGGGCATGATGAATTGAATGAGTCACAAAATAAGGGAGTTTTTCATGAGTTAATCCAGTTTAGTTCCGAGTTAGATAAAGACTTAAAAGTTCATCTTAGTCAATCAGCTGTTTAAAGACACGTCTAAAACTATACAGAATAAGTTGCTGGAATGGATGTTAGAAGTATACCATGAAGAAGTTTGCAAAGAAATTCAAAAAGCAGATTATGTAGCATTGATAGCCGACGAAACTACTGACGTGTCATGTCAATTTCAGTTAATCATTGTATTACGTTACATTGTAGGCGGAAAACCGGTAGAAAGGTTCTGGAATTTCATTAATCCTGATGGACATAATGTTCGTGCAATCGCAGATTGTATTTTAAAACAACTCGAGCCCCTAATTGGTGACAGTCCAAATAAACTTATAGCACAAAGTTTTGATGTTGCTTCTGTTATGAGTGGACGTTTAATGACATTCAGAAACTGATAAGACAAGTGTCCACTTGCTAATTTCGTCCACTGTTACGCCCACCAGCTAAATCTCATTATGTCTAACGCAGCATCCATCAACCGCCAAACCCGTATCTTTTTTGCACATTTGTCTAGAATGTTCATTTTTTTCTAATTCGCCCTAAAAAACAAAAGTGTTGGATAATGTTGTACAGAGAAGATTGCCCCAAGTATCACAGACCAGATGGAATTTCCATTCTCGTGGAGTCAGTACTGTTTATGAATATAGGAAAGAACTCATAACAGTTATGGAAATTACTGAAAACAGTGATGACATTAAGTTGCAGTCTACTATAACACAAGCAGGTGCATATAAACTTAGGCTGAAAGAAAATAACTTTTTCTTTTGATTAATGCTTTTCACTGTATAATGCCTCACGTGGAGATAATTTTTAGTTAGGTTCAAAAACGAATTACCGATCCAGTTCAAGTACAGCAACTGATGAAGCATTTCGATAATAGCATACAGACAGAAACCAAGTTGATGTGATTACCGAACAGGTTGAAGTCGAGTTAGAAAATGAAGAGGAAGAAGTTCGACCAAAAAGACCACAGATCACTGACAGCGACTCTGCCAGCAGGAGGAGAGGAGTTCAAGAAATTTGTGACACCATAATCACAGAAATAAAAGATAGATTTCAATTTACTGGACACCTTGTGGCTACAAATTTATTTGTGGTCAAAGAATTTGATAATTAAAAATTCCCTGACACATATCTCAGTGAAATAATTGAAAAGTATCCTATTTTGGAAAAAAAGAAACTGAAGAGTGAACTTCAAGTTTTTTACGAAAGAGGAATTGAGAACAATTTCTGGTGCGGTACCATTTCTATTGCTAATTTTGGGTAATGATTTGTGCGAAACATTTCAAGAGACAATAAAGCTTTTAAAAGTGTTGATCACGATACCAATGTCGACATCAGAAGCAGAACGGTTTTTTTCAATGGTGAAAAGAATCAAGACTTAGGAATAGTATGAAAGAAGAAAGAATAAGTGCTTTAGGCATGCTATTGTGTGAAAAAACTTTTGTAAATAACATAGATATCTTCAACAGAAAAGTTATTGACTAATTTTCTAATAAGAAAGATCGCCGAATGGACTTTGTTTACCACTCATTTTAGCTGCAAGACACTTTTTTCATCTACTCACTACTGTACATTTTTCGATAAGTAAAAAATTAAATACCTTTTTGTATTATAATTTTAGGTTTTTTTTAAACATATGTTGGCCCTACCAGTTGAAACAATCACCGGCTGCCACTGACTTTCACTATCCATTCTTCATTTTGCCATATTCTTCATTCAACAATAAGGAAATCGTATTCACACTTATCTTACACTTGCTTGAGGCTGGCATTTTTTCTTAAGGAGTTCTTAAGGAGTTAATATCATTGAATCAAAAGTAAACCTTTGCTCTGAATTTTCTAATTTCTAATAAAAAGTTTAATTTCCTTCTGATCCACTTTACCGAATCAGTAAATATCACACAGATGTGCCACATTCTCTAGAGCAGGGATTCTCAACCTTTTATCTCCATTGGGTACACACCACACTGTGGTGAAATTGATTATTTCTGAAATTGAATTCTGAGGAAAGTAAAACAAACTGTTATTAATAGTGCCTAACATCCTTTTTAGCACTTTTTAAAATCACTGATGTTTTTACTGTCCATCCGTGCCAAAAATTTTGAAGCAATGAGAAGAGCTTGGAAGCTAAGATTTTCAAGTTAAGGGGACTCCTCAGAGCTCCTTCGTTGGTTTAGTTCTCCAGAAGGCACAACAGGAGAACTTCAGTGACCCTTTGAGAGATTTTAGGGAACCACTATGAGTAGAAGATTTAGCCCTTTGGCTTGAATACTAATACATTTGGCAACAGCAGTTGTTATCTGGGTTCGATGGAGGGAGGTGAATCTGGTTTAACACTTTCGGGACCACCGACGCATACGCTGTGTCCGAGCAAGTGCGTGCGCCTACCCACCGATGCAGCATATGCATTCAAGGTCTCACAATTTCTAACGGCATCCCCACCCTTGCGGGGAGCTGAGAATGAGTTGGTAAGGGCAGTGGGCCTCAGTTTTGGCTCAACCTTCACTGCGGGAGCATTGGTCCAGTTTTTTTTTGAGTGATGTTTTCTCTTCAGTACTTCACTTTAAGCTCCTTGTGAAATTGCATTATATGAAGCATTATGTTAATAGGAAATGGAGAGTTTAGGTTCTTGAATGTCATATTCTAAACGTTTTTTTAGAATATTGTTTTGACGAGTATTTAAATACGTAAAATAATACTGTATTTATTAGCATAATCCCGTAAATTCTTGAATAGTATTTACAATATTAAATAAAAATATAATCCCAGCATATTTTTTGTAATTTATTTATCCATATCAGACCCAGAATAAGTATAAGAAGTGGCATAAGCAAATAAATGCCTTTAGTTTAGCGGATTAAAAGGAACTAGCAACTTTCGTAAACTTACTTTTTGCGAAGAATGTTTATTCTGGAAGAATAAACCGACTGCTCAAGAACTTATGAGTAGTATTCAAGAGATATACTATGTACCACTGCGGACAATAAATTTGAGACACCTTGAAGTCACTCTGGTGGCAACTCCGGGAACTTTTTACGTTGAGGTACCGAATTTCAACCCTGAAGGTGAGCTGTGGTTGGAGAGGGGCGGCAGACGGAGGAGGGGGATAAAGGGAGGAAGGAAGCGAGAGGAAGAACGGAAGAGGAGTGAGGGGTTTTCAACGCTGTCTCCTCCCGTTCTGAGTTAATAAGGGAAGTAATGTGATCTGCAGTTTACTTGTTTCCACTTTTATTGTAGATCTTTGCAAAAGACATAGGAGAGTTACGCGAATCCTTAAACCGGGCACCCAATGGGCCACAGATGTTACATATGTAGACGGTCAGTAGCAAAAATATGGCATAAAAGAACACCATAGAGTGACCAACAAAAAACAATTCCGCTTCTCAGAAATCGCGGAGCATGCCTGGGAAGAACCCGGGCACAACATGAATTTCGAAGAAGCGAAAATAATAGCCCCACTATCTCCCGAGCCTCACCCGAGAGGCAATAGAAATTTTAAAAACACCGAACACCTTTAACAGGGAAGACAGCTATTTGCCATCTAACAATTGGAAATTCGTATTTCAAATGGGACGACCAACAGCCAATCAGGGAGCGAAGAATTGTCTAACTGCCATTAACGAGAAAAGTTATTGTTAGGGTGCCTATATGTAAGACGGGCAAGTCCTGCATCGAACCTTCGGAACCGAAGAAGCTGGCGAAACTGTAGTCCACAAAAAATAAAAATAAACGCGTAGGATATCCCAAAAACAAAAAATTCAATACTCAACACCCCGCGGAAGCTTTCAGCGCAAAACTACTGATATTATCTGCAACATATATTTTGAATTTTATTATTATTCAAGGGACCTCAAAACGTGGTTTTCCGTTGGAATCACTAAATCGAATTTTTGCACGAAAACAATAGTTTCTCTATAGGTATTCTTCGTTTACATGGAGAAAGTAAAAATCATACATTTTGCATTGGAAGTTTCCAGTATTCTTGCTCTCTCATGGATTTTTTAGAAATTATATTAAAATGGAAACAAGTAAAATAAGCAATTAATCATTATAATTTATTTCCTACTTGTAATCATGCATATCTATATCAATAGGCGTAAATTCCAAAATTGTTAGTTGGATCCGCGAAGTTTTAAATCATAGGAGGCAGAAGGTTGTCATAGATGGGAAATCCTCGAACTTAGTGGAAGTTGTCTCTGGCGTTCCACAAGGTAGTGTAATTGGTCCATTATTATTTCTAATTAATATAAACGATATCAGCTCAGTAGTCAGAAGTAAATTTAGGCTTTTCGCGGACGACATGGTCGTCTATAGAGAAATATGCAATCCGGAAGACCGTCAGTATCTCCAAAATGATCTAGAAGCTATTTCTGTGAGGTGTAAGGAATGGCAGTTAGAGATAAACCAAAACAAAAGCTGCATCAATTTCTGGAGAACCAAAAATATCTCGTTGGATGTTAATTATTCGTTGGACGGAGTAGAGATTCCAGTTTCAGACTCGATTAAATGTCTAGGAGTTATGATCAATAATGATCTATCGTGGAACACTCACATTCACCGATTGATAGGTGCTGCTAACAAAAAGCTGGCCTTTATAGGAAGAATAGTTCGAAGTAGCTCCGAAAAAGTGAAAGAATTATGTTATTTATCCTTGGTCAGACCGCAGGTCGAATATGCGTCAGCGGTGTGGGATCCCTACGAAAAGGGACTCACTAACGAGATGGAAAAGGTTCAGCGCAGGGCAGCTAAATTTGTAAAGAAAAATTACGATAGTAAACAAAGCGTAACATCATTAATAGAAAGTCTGAAATGGACATCGTCAGAGGAACGTAGGCTGCTGGCTAGATTTAAACTGCCAGAAAAATTTATGTCGGAGGGATTAGCGAATGAGGTAGGTCTTATCAGAAGCCCAACGTATATCGGAAGACTAGACAGCGAGGATAAGATTCGCAAGATCGATTGTAGAATGGAGCAATATAGAGGATCGTTTTTCCCTAGGACGGTAAGAGAACATAATAGAAAAAGATAACATCGGAAAACTAGGGATCTTTGCTACATTGCACCCCCTCCCATCCACCAAAATGGTGACTTCCAGGGTATCATGTAGATGTAGAATAGCAGTGATCTTATAATTTCTTTTTTCGCCAAAGAAATGATTTAAATATAGCCGTTGTGACGTTTTCGCCCCGGGAGTAGCCACAGGTCGTGAGTCAACGAGGTAATGACGGATCGGTAGGCGCCAGTACGGGTAAAAAAAGGGGGAAAATTCCGCCCGCACTCGGAAGCGAGAAGGGAGGAGAGGGAGAGAAAGGAAAAATATTCTTTAGAATATTAGTTCTCACACGGCAGGTGGCCATCATTCACTTAATGACTCGAACACCGTTTATCATCGAGAACAAAGGGAGAAGTGGGGAATAAAAATAAATATATGTAGGAGAAAGGAAAGGAAAAGGCATGCAAGAAAAATAACCCAGGAGAAATTAAGAGCCTATCGCTCCCTAAAGGCGAGCACTACCTTATGTCCCGCCAACACAAAAAAAAACACGTGAACGAAAACACTCCTGCTGAGCGAGAGAAGATCAACTAAACTTTCTCTGAGTCGTTCCCTCAGACCGCACCAGACCCGAATGACCCTTTCCGAATACAACGAGCATTCTCTCCTCACGACGACTCCCGCGGTCGCCTCAAAAAACAAACAAAGTTATTAACATTTAAAGGTTATGAAAAACCTGCCGACTATTAAATTTCCCGAAAATTGCCGATCTTCACAAGAAGTTGGCGTCCCAAAGTGGTTAAAAGCAAGGTTCATTTCTTATTCAACCTGAGTTCGCGGGTTTAATCCCCATGTGCGTCATATTTTTTGTTATCGCCTACGGCCATTTTTTAACTTAATTTTTTTCATTTATATTATGTTATTATGTATCTCCTTCGGTAGATTTTATCACTACTTCTGTCCTATTTATGCGTGCTTACTATCTTGCGACACACATTGAAAAGCAATTTATAATATAATAATATAATTAGCGCATGCAAAAACCATTGGGTGATAATTTAATTTCTTCCATTTCGATTGTAACTTAAAAGATCATCGTCTTTGATGAATTCCATTTCCTCAATCATTGAGAAAATTCTTCTGAAATCTCCTCTCCGATGGCTCTTGATCGGTCGGATATGACCGAACTGGCGTTACTTGCAAGCAAAGTATGCTCCTTCAAGAGCGCCATGTAATTATGCAGGCCATTGGTGAATTCTTGTTTCTTTTCTGCACTCCCAATGACAGGAACACCGACGAAATTACCGCCGTCGTCATCATAACCGACAGTGGAAGTTCGGGTCAAAGCACTATGCAACGGGCTGGCAACGGTTCCTTCTATCTCACTCAGGTTATCCATGGCACATTTGAACTCTGCGAGAATTTACAAACAACTAATCGCGAGTAACCCTTATTGCCTTCCCTAGAGGCGAGAATTCCTGGAAGAATGCGACTAATGCATTCATGTCTCCGATCCTGGCTAGGGAAGTGGCAAACAAAGCAACACTGCCCACTACAGGACAAGTAGATAAATACCCAAAAAGCGGTTCTCCATCATTGAATAATCGTATATTAAATCCCCAAATAAATCAGCTCCTAAGCAGCAATCACGACCGAAAAATATGCCAGATTTCCCTTTATAATGAGCGTGCAACAAAAGTAGTGATAAACATCTACCAAAGAAGATACATAATAACATAATATAAATGAAAAAATATAAGCTTAAAAAATCTGATGTGGCCACCACATGACTTTCTCCATATTTATATTATTTCTAAAAATTCCAAATTAGATTACGTAATAACAAATATTTAAAGAAACCGAGAAAATTTTAGACATTACTAAGAACAGGAAAAACCTTCTGATATTGTATATAGCCACAAAGCACCAACAATTAAGAAAAGAAAAAGGAGCGTTACTAAGACATAACTAAGCGTTGATTGTTAACAATAGTCGTCGGTAGATGGAGCGGTGGTGGCTGCTAGAAAAAAAGATATCTCTTAAACAATGCATTATATGGAAAAATGTTTCCAACAAAGGTTGTAGAGAATAAAATTCCCTACAACTTTTATTCCAGTACATTTTTACATTTATCAAATATTAAAGCAAATATTTCAAAATAACGAATAAGTGAGAGGAGTAAACACCAACTTCCGGTTGACCGATTTTTACCAAAAACTAATCAGCTCTTTTCCCTTTAAAAAGAATGTTAAATATAAAATTTCGTGTTGATCTGATAAATAGTTTTTGAGTTAGAGCACCCACAATAACCCAGTCACACACACAGACACACGCACACACACAGACATCATCGCTTAAATAGCCAAAACGTGTTCAGGGGACCTTAAAACGTATTTCCGGTGAAATCTCGAATTCCATTTTTTTTCATGAAAACAATACTTTCTCTATACTATGTATATGGAGAAAGTAAAATTGGCAATAGGCGACAACAACAAATATGCCGCGCATGGGGATTGAACCCGCGAACTCAGGTTGAATAAAAAATGCCTCTTATCTTGAACTGATCGGCCGCTCCGATTTCTTACGAATATCGGCAATTCAAAAGGTTTTTATTTCCGATAAGCCATATACATTTCATTCATTTACATCAAGTTTTACATTTCATTTCATTTTCTTTATACACGGCCTGATCACAAAGACCCTGGTATAGGCAGAAGGCCTCTTCAGGGTTGATGCAGGTGCAATGAGATTGATTTTTAGTGTAACCATTGGTAGTTTCTTTAGGCCTCACGCTGACATGCAATTTTTAGTCGGCCGACTGTTTGGTTGCATGAGTGAGAACCATTGGCTCTAAGGAGACCACGCTCACATGCAACTGTTTAGTCGGCCGACTAAATAGTTTGTGATTTGCTACAAACTCCATGCAACCAAACAGTTGCGCAACTCGGATGTTACAGATCTGAACTAGTCCGCGCTCACTTGCCAACCAAACAATCGGCCGATCGCTCTTCTGCTCACCCCTCAGTTCTGTGTCTGCTTGTGATGTGCACGAGGGATGAAATAATACCGACAATTTTTAATAATGAGTATTTCAATAACTGCATAAATCTGGACTTTTCAAAAACAAAATACATATTTGTATAAAAAGTTCGCATATCATGATTCAGTCACATTAACCATAACATTAAACCTCACTCTAATATACTTAAAACACTGTATGGATGGTTATACAAAATATGGACACATATAGACTATTAAATTCTGCCCTGAGGGCGTTATTTATTCTTCGATAAACTCTGTTCGATGAATTCACTTGTGGCAATAGAACTGAATGTAATCCCATCAATATATGCAAGTTTCGAAATTTCTTCTTCAATAGATTTCTTAGGAATGTATCCTTCCGAAGTTTTTTTTTGGTTGATTTTCAGCTATCTTCATTTCAGAAATATTTATATTATGAATTGTTTTTAAATGAACAGATAATCCACTAGTCGACCCTCCACAGCATTTTATAACTTTTGCAAGCGTAGAACATTCAGCTGTGTAATTGTATTTCTTAGTAAAATAATTCCACACAACTGATTTTTTTTACATTCTTTAACAAGGTAGTTGCGTTGGTTTCCAGTAGACCGTACTGTTAACCAGACTTTAGCTATTTATTCTTCGATTGGTTACTACGCAGTTGTTTATGTAATTGTTAGTTGTTACAGCGAAAATACAGAGTGATTAGGAACACAGGATAAATCCATCAAATATGTGTGACGCTGCTTATGGTATAACTGAATCCTTTATCATTCACTATTTCATTTAAAACACATTTCAGGACGACGAGACCATTTCCAACCATTTTCTCTCATCGAACTAGGTAATATTATAAAACTCTCATACCAATCCGTCAGAGTAACTTTTTGGAAGAATCCTCCACTTTATTTCTATTCACACAAGCAACAAATGCATTTTTGATAACTTGGAACTGCTCCCACGATGTAAATTAATTTCAATACCGAAAACACGGTATTATAAATTACAATGTCGGTATTATGTATCTAATTCAATACCGGTATTAATTCCGGTTTTCCTATACCGGGATTCATCCCTAGTGTGCACGCTAGGTCTACTAGGTGAGTCAAACAAAACAACATTCTCATATTTATTCTTATATTTATATCAAAAAATACATTTGTTTCAATACATATAAATATATTCGTTTAGGTAATATGGATACCGATGATGATTGGACCGAAAGGTTCATTCAAACGATTGAATCGAGACCAGCTCTTTACAACAAATCCATGAAAGAATATTCTGATAGGAATAGGATAGGAAAAGAAAGTTGGCTGACTGTTAAATTGCATATGCGTGCACATCTCTTTCGGCAGACTGTTTGGTTGCCTAGTGAGCGCGGAATGACCGATTGGCTGATCAAATAGTCGGCCGACTAAAAATTGCATGTGAGCGCTAGGCATCCTATCCTTGTCAGAACGGGAGGGGACAGCGTTGAAGACCCCTCCCTCTTCTGTTCTTCCTCTCGCTTCCTTCCTCCCTTTATCACCTTCTTCCGTCCCCCACCCCTCCCTGCCCAGCTAACCTTCAGGGTTGCAATTTATCATTATTATCATTTCCCCTTGTAGCTCCTCCTTCCTATTCCTTCCCTTCCCCTATCTCACATCTTCATTTGCCATCGTGAAATGGAAAAGCAAAAAATGTGCAACATACTTGTCTAAGAGAGGCGAAGTGAAAGGCATCGCGTGCCCGGAAGATTTGCATAACACCCGAGAAGTAAATCCAATTTTTTTCTTCTCAGTGATCTTTGACCAAGTCCGTAAATATTTATTATTATTAATACTGGATGTAATAGTGTAATAATAGTGTAAGAGCATTCCTCGGGTGTCCATATTCCAACAAGATGAAAATGGAACAATTTTATAAGTGGGTGGCTTTTATCACTCTGACAAATAAATGATGGATCGATTGATGGATTTAAGCAATCTTGAAGATAAGAAATTTATTTTTGCCCAATAATTTTCATAAAATTCAATTAAAGTGATAGGAAGAAAACAGTCTACAGTCTACATCACAATGTACACTGGTGGCCAGAATTAAAGCAACAGCTCGTGGAGTTCTACGGCGGCATCCGCGCAAACTTAAACGAGCGAAAGTCTCTTCCGACGGAATGGCAACCCTGAACAGGTCCAGGAGTAGGGGAGGATCCGAGCGCTGAGGGGATGAGGAAACCCCAACAGTGTATTTGATAAATTCGGGGTATGGTTCAAGGTTTCTCGGTTGTGTAGCGAAGTTTTCTCGTTGCATCCGAGCTTCCTACTCTCGGAACTCAGGAAGCGATCTTACAATTTAGAAAGCACAGAGAGAGATTAAGTCGAGGGAGAAAAAATGCTAAATGCTATTTATTTATTTATCAACGAAACCTTTGCCCATGTAATGCGAATGAAATACAAATAAAATTATAAATCTTATTAATAACAAATCCACCCTCCTCTGTTCTGGATAACTAGTTCCAATCTCTTCGGCATGGATTTAAGAACGATCCCGCCTAATCCACTGCTTATGCCGTCCCATTCTGCCTTAATAAACTCCTGAATAACCACTGAGGTTGAAACAAACGAGGCGGCTGGCCTGGGATATTCTCAGGAGAAACCGTAAGTGCGCCGTCTGTCAGATGGGACTGTACTCCCCTCCCTTGGCATCTTTCTCGAAGAGCAGGCAAATGCCGGCCTCGGGTAACATTCCTCTCTTCCTCCCGCCTTCCATACCTATTGCCGATCCTTTTCTTCTGGTCTGAAGATAATATTATGCTTCCCTCAGTGACGACGTTATTCGCGGATGATTTTATTTATCAACAGGTAAGTGACCTTTGAAACTACCTTAATTTTGGGCATGATGTCTTTTATTCTGCAGAATTTAAACATTGATGTGCGAAGTTACGATTTTTCCATTGATTACTTTTTTATTCGGCTGTGTCCTATGTGATCGGCATATCGGTGTGTGGGTTGTGCTGCCTGTCCGCCCGCGTTAATGTCAACGCATTGTGTCCGTAGTAGACGCGGGTAGTTTGGGGTGTCGCGATTTTCATTGTTGTGGCAGATGGCTTCACCACGACGCCTGTTTTTCCATACTTCCTTTGAAGCCATGCAAGGGGGATGCGAGGAAAAACAAACAACTTACATTTTTACTTTCTCCATGCATACGATGTATACAGAGAAAATATTGTATTCATGGAAATTATCGATTTCCTGATTTTGACAGAGATACACGTTTTGAGATCCCATGAATACGTTTTGATAAATATAGCGCTGGTGATGTCTGTGTTAAAAACGTTTGAGGACACGGCAACTCAAATAGTTACAATCCTATCACCACGATTCACGAAATTTAACATCCACAACTTATTTAACCCAACAATGAACTGATAAATTTTTGACAACAGTCTGCATACCTGAAGTGGAATATTGTGACGTCATATTCTCATTTTACTCGAACATGCCCTTTAATATTTCAGTAAGAAAATGATTCATAACATATGTAGATGATATAAATATCTACAACGTAAGTTTTTAATAATTATCCATAGAACGCACAATTGAGTTCAGTTTTTTAATATTTTCCTCGGTTTTCCACATTTATCCCCATGAAAACATTGGTAATGAAGATTTTGTATGCAAATAAACGTAAAGAATGTTATCTTTTACAAGTATTGTTGGAAACGATTTCCTATAAAATGCATCGCTTAACATAATTTAATCTGAATATAATAAAGTTCCAAACTTTCAAAGAAAATCCCAATTGGAGAATCGTATGTAGTCTGACGAAAGCCATGAGTTGGTCACATCAAATATATACTCAAGTGCGAGCGGGTGGTTAGCATCTCCACGCCGCCCGCAAATCCTCACTACGGAAGACGCATTATAGTTGATATGTTAGTTTTCCCCTGCTCTACACTCGCCGCAACGCCCTCCTGCCTAGGGTACAGCCTATAATAGAAGTTTTCGTGAATGATGTAGTAATAATTATTTAACTATTATAACTTTATTTTTTATTAAAAACAGGACAACTCTCGAATGCACACCTGCATGGTGGCTAAAAGGTGGTTTGAAGAGCAACAAATCACACAGCGGGTGTGGCCAGCTAGGAGCCCCAATCTCAACCCTATTGAAAACATTTGGGCTTGCATGGCAAGGGAGATTAAAAATAAAAATGTGAGGGACCAAAACGCTGCTCAATTGTGGCAACAAATAGAAGAAGAATGGGAGAGCATAAGTGCTAGATTATGCGGGAACGTTATTAAATCCATGCCGAAGAGGTTGGAACTAGTCATCGAGAACAGAGGAGGGTGGATTGAATATTAATTAAAGATATAATATCAGATAAACACCAGTTGTTAGTTTTTATTTATCATTTTATTTGTATTTCATCCGCATTACAGGGACAAAGGTTTTGGTGATGATTATAAATAGCATTTAACGTTTTTTCACCCTCGACTTAATCCCACTCCGTGCTTTCTAAATTGTAAGATCGCTTGAGTTCCGAGAGTAGGAAGCTCGAATGCAACGAGAACTCTTCGCTACACAACCGAGAAAATTTAAACCATACCCCGAATTTATCAAATACACTGTCGGCGCTTCCTCACCCCCTCAGCGCTCGGATCCTCCCTTACTCCTGCACCTGTTCAGGGTTGCCATTCCATCGAAAGAGACGGAAAATGGGCCTACATTTAAAGAGGCAAGTGAGTATCGATAACAGCTTTTCAGACCAGAAAAAAAGGATCGGCAATAGGTATGGAAGGCGGGAGGAAGAGAGGAATGTTACCCGAGGCCGGCATTTGCCTGCTCTTAGAGAAAGATGCCAAGGGAGGGGAGTACGGTCCCATCTGACAGACGGCGCACTTACAGTTTCTCCTGAGAATATCCCAGGCCAGCCGCCTCATTTGTTTCAACCTCAGTGGTTATTCAGGAGTTTATTAAGGCAGAATGGGACAGCATAAGCACTGGATTATGCGGGATCGTTCCTAAATCCATGCCGAAGAGATTGGAACTAGTTATCCAGAACAGAGGAGGGTGGATTTATTATTAATAAGATTTATAATTTTATTTGTATTTCATTCGCATTACATGGGCAAAGGTTTCGTTGATAAATAAATAAATAGCATTTATCATTTTTTCTCCCTCGACTTAATCTCTCTCTGTGCTTTCTAAATTGTAAGATCGCTTCCTGAGTTCCGAGAGTAGGAAGCTCGGATGCAACGAGAAAACCTCGCTAAACAGCCGAGAAACCTTGAACCATACCCCGAATTTATCAAATACACTGTCAGCATTTCCTCACCCCCTCAGCGCTCGTATCCTCCCCTACTCCTGGACCTGTTCAGGGTTGCCATTCTGTCGGAAGAGACTTTCGCTCGTTTAAGTTTGCGCGGATGCCGCCGTAGAACTCCACGAGGTGTTGCTTTAATTCTGGCCACCAGTGTACCATGAGATCCATCACTAGGGTGTGCGGCACTTGGTGTTTTGACAATGTAGCAGTTTATATAAGTAGGTATATTTAATCCTTTACAACCACGTATTGTTCTTGGGAAAAACGATCACCAAAATCTTTCTGCCCTAAGTGTTTTTATCATGATTTAGCCTACTGTGGTAGTTAGGACTTCCCATTATCCCTTCGACTTCTGTCCTGAAATAATATTTTCAGCATGACACATACTCTCCCTCCACCATTTCCCTCGAGGAACCTCTTCTCCAAAGCCAGGCAATCTACAAGGTTTCCGCTGTTTGCATTCTCTAAGTTAGTGACAACGTCACAACCAGCAGCAAAAGGCTGAACCATTTACTGCCAGTATCTGATAAAACATGGTTTCAAAAATTGCTGAGCAATAGTGATTATTTTTTCAAATTCTAAATATTTGCCATGGAATACGAGAAAAAGTTGCATTTAACTTTAAACTCAAAGGGTTAAGTTTCCTTTCCCAGTTCTTACAATTGTGGTAGCTTACCTACTTTTGGAGAAAATAGAGTGCTCATAATTAATTGATATTTTCCATGTTGATTGCAGACTTACAATTCATAAAAGTACATTTAAAAAAATTGGCATGCTAATGATTGATAGCTTAATAATATACAGAAAACTGCATTCAGATTTGATTACTCATTAGCGAGATATCTGTAAGGAAACTGCATCTAAAGTCGGCCGTTGCAGCCGCTGTGAGAAGTACTCTTAAGCTCTCTCTCTTCCTTTATCCTTATGCCCAACAATACCACCATTCCTGTAAATTATATCCTCTGTCCCATTGTCACAGTTAATTGCTCCAATTACAAAAAAGAAAACAAAATAAAAAGTAAGAGACAAATGAAAGAATATTCTGCTAATCTATATACATTTTTGTTAATCAATTTTCTATTTTGTGTTTAGCATGAACGCAGATGTTGTAATTTTAGCCAATAGCTAGAATTAGTTAGATTGTTAAATCAATTTGCTAGTTTTGTAAAGGGTCACTATAGTATTTTTTAGGTGCTAGATCGAACGTTGAGTTGCTCGATCTAGCTAAAATTTGCTAGATTGGCAACACTGGATACATACGACAATAAAATTGGGAGACATGAAACTCAAGTTATCTCAATAGTGCAGAATAATTTCAAGTTTATAAATAGGGCACTCTGCAGATATTCCTATCTGCACAACTCACAAAACTTGTAAGGTTTCTATTAAAGATGATTAAAAGAATTTTAATGACTATTGAGAGGATTAAAAGAAGGAGGCGATAACTACCACTCTTTGGACACATTACTAAAAATGTCATCATGCAAATAATACAAAAATAAAAATCAGTTTTGGTCAGTATGTTTTTCATGCGTTATCTCAGCATCGAGTCAGGATGCTGTTAACTCAAACCATTGATGACATTAAATTGAATATGGGTAGTAATTTTTGAAAGATGTTAATGCAAATCAGCATTAATCAAATCGATGTTAAACCAAGGATATACTGAAAAGCATTAGTGGGCAAATGATAATCAAGCATGCCAAAATATTCCACGCAGAACTTTGAATGTGGAAATAAGGCAGCATGTTAGGTGGGTCAAGATATTATCTTTAATTACAGTAAAATAAATTTTTCCATGCTCATTTCGTATCTCTTTGGTATAGGTATGACCACTCATAATCCGACAAAATCCAATATCAGGCATGACTAGGGTTGCCAGATTTTAATTTTGAAGTCATGGGACAAACAACAAAATTCTCCAATAAAATACGGGACACTTAAAAAAATCTGAAACCATCTATTCTTGTGCTTTATTTATAGCAGTATTCCTAATTTAAAGTAAAAAAGTAACAAAAAAACAATTTAAAACTGTATGCCTATACTGTAAAATTTATCTCTAGCTTCAAATATGGAACATACAACTTTGAATTGAATCTTCAGTTTACAAAGTTTTTTATTTCAAAAAAAGATTTTTTATAACCTCTGAATAATGTCCCGTTATACATTATTTTTAGATTTTTCCACTTTTTAGTTAAACAGTTTCAGACCAGGGAAAAATCTGTTCATGCTTTTTGCCTCTTCAGGGTGGTACATGCAAATAGGATAACTGTTTTGAAACCAATTCGCAGATTGGTTAATTATTTTTAAAGGGATTAAAAAATAAATACACATCTTATATTTAGAGAGTTTACATCAGCATTTTACATTATAAGATAAATTATAAAGATGACATATTTAATAACACATAGTTGACTTACATTTAGTAAAGTTTTATTGGAATTTAACATTGATTAAAAAATTAACTGTAATATTTATTTTTAAATTTTACAAATTAATATTTTCTGATGATTTTGCATCTCTCTGTAACTGTTAATTTTGAAGTACCTACATACTGATAAAACTCGTTGCATGACATATTTAAATTTACTAAACACTGTAAAATTGATTCCACTGTAGATATGTTCAGTCTGTTCCTTTCTTGGCTCTTAAGGAGCATTGTGGAATACTGAATACATACTCGCAGATAAATAGCAATAATTGTTCATAAGATTCGATTTTATGGAGAATATCTGACCACTTCACGTGGCAAAGTTTCTTATTCGAATCTTCCATATTTGACTGGAGATTTTGTTCAATGATTTTCTCCAGAATTGTCCACTGATTCAACAACAGAGTACTATCCTTTATTCTTTGTCCTCATTCGCTGAGATAGTTGCAGGTTTCTTCGAGTTGTTCCCATTTCGGAACTTTAATAAGTGACACCCATGCAAAAGTGTTCAAGGGCTTCAGAGGTGAAATCCATTTCATAAGATAATCATAACACGTCTGATAGAACAATTCTACTTCTGACAAAAACTTACTTATCATGTATTCAGAATTGTTACCCCTACAAATAGTCGACTTTACAATTAAAGGCAAAAGTTTTCTTCCATTTTTCTTTCACACAATCTGTGGTCTCCTGTAAAATTGTTAATACTTCGAAAACACTTTTGTCTCCTTCAATTTGCATGATTTTTCTATTAAAAATACTCATCAGACTGTAAACCAAGTGAAGATAAGTTTCGCTCAATGGATCATTGAAAAATATTTCCAGGATTTTAGTAATGTTTCTTTCAGATAGAAAGCATGCTCACAACATGGCATACAGCTTTAGAATCCCGTATACTGCATTGGATAACGAAAGCCAGTGTGTTTTTGAGTGTGAGAGGATTGATTGATATTCAGTGCCAAAATTATTACAAAAGTCTTTAACTCTCTCTGTTAGCACCACAAACAGAAATTAAAGAATTATCGTGTGAATTTTTTTTCCTCAGACGACTCTGTAGGAATATCTTAACCTACTGTTGCTCCAGGTACCAGTTACCCAATTTTTAACCTTACATTTTAAAAATTAGGATGAGCTTCTATATCCCTACTTTGGATTGAGTTGTGAATTTTTAATATAGAGTGTTACAAGGAGGGAAAGGGTATACTGACACGCATAATGTGAGCACATTAGCTGAGCGGGTTACTATAAAATACAAAGAAAGGCGCTTTTACTATTTTAAATTCAACATCTATGGCGACGTAAATATGGGACATTTCCTATGTCCCGACAGATATTTCCGGGACAATGGGACAAGACAATGAAATACGGGACCTCTGGCAACCCTAGGCATGACCCATTTACCAAGGTAGCTAGATTTGGAAAGTTCTATTGTACTGAAAAAATAGCATTTTATTTAAATATCTGCAATTACTAGTTGGCTAAAAGAAATACAAGAGCTACTCAAAGGTCACTATTCAGATGTGAAGGGTTAAATACCTCAATTACACTAAGTCGATCAGAACTTAGAGAGTCCTGATTAATCATTAACTAAAATTTTAATTAACTAATTATTATATTAGTACGTGTAATTGTCCATCGAATTTCAATGGATTTAGTGAAGCTACTACTGCACAGCATAAAATACTGGCTTCTTAAAAATATGAATGGCACATTGTCAACATTTAATAAAACTTACAAAATAAATGTTTATGATAACAATATCATAATACTTGTATTATATTAGATTTAAGTTACATATCTAGTTTGCCAGGGAGTAAGTAGGCTTCTGTACTTGTTGAGTTATAGAATTACACACACACACAAGCAAGCAAGAAACTGGCTTATATATATATATATATATATATATATATATATATATATATATATATATATATATATATATATATATATATATATTAGATTAATTAATTATAATTAAATTAAGGTGTTTACAATTATCAATGTGTCTACAGAAAATAAAAATTAATAAGGGTTCAATTATTAAGATCATAAATATGCTAGTAATAAGAAAGTTAAATGAAAACTAACAGGACGCAGATTGAATACCACGCTTAACATTCAATCTTCAACTTACAATAGCAGCAAGGAATTCTCTCTCAGCACAATTGAGTTCCGAGGCATCTATTCCTGAAGAGGCTGCCCATTCATCATTAAACACCTCATCATCCTCTCCATCATCATGAAGAAACTTGCTTGCAACCATCTGTACAAGTTATAAAGGTAACATAAGATGAATTATTAAAAATTAAATATTTTAACATACTAAAACAAAATTAATTTTTGTAGGATACCAATGAGTTGATGGTCAGGACTTCAATAAGTGAGGAAATGATTGCATTAGAGTCATATAGAGACAAATTTTAAGTGATTCTTAAAGTTGAAATGATACAGAATATATATATATATATATATTTCAATTAAAAGTGATAAAGTAACTGAAATTTGGAGGAAGAAGGTGTGTGATTTCCTTTCCCTTCTTCTACTTCAACAGTGGATTTAAAAAGCAATAATATGGTATTTGCTCCAGGTCAGTTGATAGGCCTTTCAATCCACTCCAGTCCAAAAATGTTTTCCCAGTAGCATCTAAAACAGTATTGTTTCAGTGCTATGTGTTTACATTTCATTTAAAACATTTATAAAAAATTTAACAAAAATAAGAAACAATTGCATAATGTGCAACACTACTTAAAGATTTGTTTAATAACTTAATAATTATCATATTTTATTTTACTGCAATGCCATTTATTTTGTTTTGTAAAATGCATATCTGCTATAGGTTATAATTAATGTTACTGGATAAACTTGGGATCATGAAACCTAAACCCCTGTTACCCACAGGCCTTAAGTATTATTTTTACATGGATTCAATTTACAGTTTTTTCCAGGAATGTAACCATCATGTAAATAGAGGTCCAACCGAGTATAGGTGTGTACTAGGTGTGATCAGAAAGTTTCCGGACAATATTTTTTTCTCTATAATAACAGCATTTAGCTGCTATTCTATGCTGTCATCAGACAAACTGTTCAGTGTTCGGTATCGATGCTATACTGAATACCGAATACTTAGGTAATTTGGAAATTTTTTAGGTGTTTGGTATCCATCGTATGTACTACACCCATAGATTGCTTGTGTGGAAGGAGGATAGGTGAATTCATTAGTGAGAAGAATTGACAAATCTACGCTAGCATTAAGGAAATGCTACAGCATCAGAGATTCAAGAGGTAACTTTAAAATTTTCTTTGCGCAGTTGTGTTTACCAGTCATTTTCCATCTCTTGTGATGAAGAATAAATCAGGAATTCTACTTTCCTCGCTTAAATTACATCTTTATTTTTCTTATAAAAACAATGATTTTCATTTAATTATTTACTTGATAAATAAATATTCGTTTATTATATGTAAAGCGATAGTTTATCACTCTAGGTCAGTAGTACCCAACCTATGGCGCATGACTCTTAAAACATTTCTTAAGATAATTCCGTTTTTCAACATTTGAAATACCTGAGATTTAAAAGAATGACCTCAATTTTATTGCATTTTCATCTATATATCGGTTTATTTTGTGAGGCTTGAATGAATAAATGGGATTGAAAGTGAATAATTTAGTGGGTGAGTGATCGTATGGAAATCTTGTCATGTCTGATGGCTCAGGTACCAAAAAATTCCACCAGACACACACAGTATTTCCGTCCCTATTCTCTTCCCACCATTGTTTACTCATCATGGATTGACTTCTAAAAATTATTTATTTTGTTGCCTTATTTGCAATTTCCGGAACTTCAAAAATTTTCTGTTACATCAGTCAATTTGCAAGCACATACTTGTGTGAACAAGTTTTCTCATTCATGTAACATGCTATAATAAAACCTCTGCCAATGATATTTTAAAAACAGACTAAGAAATTGCAAATATAGAGGTGAGTCGATCTCCTCAGGCACCTATCCAAAGGGGCACCAAAATTTGATTCCAATGAAAACCTATTTCAATACATTTATTTCTAAGGAATGTTAAAAAAATCTTTCTTTTGAATATTTATATTGGGCATTGGGCTGTGTATTAGCATCTTTGTAAAGGAATTCTACAGCTTACTCAGGCAGAGCAGTTTTTTGTTACAAAATTAAAGGTGTATTTTATTTGCATCAGGTAAAAGATTGTCCTGATTGCAAAAGTTTTTTTATCTCCTTTTAAAATCATTACTATTTCAATAATTTTATTGAAAAGTCACAGAAATATGTGCAGAAACTTCTAAGTAGTATAATTAATCCAGTTAGGAAATGTAATTTACACTTTGGTTTTGTTCGTGATATGTCCAGTTATGTTCGTAGTTTTTAGAAATTTTATTAAAATGTTTGGGAACTGGGTCAAAAAAAGGTGGCAACCCTACTTGTGATGACCTTCAAAAGGAATTTCAGGCCTCTTTGAAGTTTTTTCTGAAGGTCCTGGTACACATTGACACGTATCTGCTTCTGCTCATCACTTAGCAGATGAGGCATGAATTTTGTGGCAATCCGTCGCATGTGCAGATCTTGTATCAAAATGATTTGGCATGATCCAAATGAGATTCCCAACTTATTAGCCAACTCGCAGATAGTGATGCGTCTGTTTTCATGGACAAGTTCCTTGATTCGTGCCACATTTCCATTAGTTTTGCTCATAGACAGACGTCCCAAATGTCTCGACAGATGTCACTCTACTTTTTAACTTTGAAAACCAATCAAATGCTTAGGTTCTGCTCATTGTTTCCTCTCCAAAAGCAAGTTTTAACATCTCGAAGGTTTATGTGGCAGTTTTGTCTAGTTTGAAGCAGAACTTGATGCACACATGCTGTTCTTTGAAGTCTGCCATTTTCTGATGGAGTGGAAATTGCTAAGGGCACAACACACAGTCACACCTCACAAGCAGGGGCGCACACATAGGGGGGGTCCACCGGGTCTGGACCCCCCCATAGGGGCATATTTTATCCTGAGATGAGGGTGAAGGCAAGATGTTTAAAGTGTTCTCAGGAATGCATTTGCTCCAGGAATGAATGCGTGAATATGGGAAGACGGAAAGAGGGAAGGAAGGGAGAAGGGAAAGTTCCTTTTCCAAGAAAATATCGGTGTTTAAAGTGACCGTCGGTCAAGACAAAATCTTTTTGCTGAAAATATCCTATTTCCATGAGAAGGGGTTTCAGTTGAGAAACGTTCATCCCTTTCTGGGTCTTATGTTCTCCGTTTTTGTCTTTTGGAGACTTCCTGGATCCCTGCTGTGTGGGAGGAGGTTCAGGCGACCAGGAGAATGGCCGTTTGTATAAAATATCCTATTTCCACTAAAAGGGGGACAAAAAACTGCAGCTGAGACTCTCAAAAGAATACAATTGGAGTCTCCAATTTGGAGAAGTTGGTTAGTTGGAAAAAAAGTCTCGATGAGTGAGGAAGTGTAGTGATGAGTGTATCTCTTACTGTGGAAAAGTGCATTTTTTGGAAGAATGGAAGCATCCGAGCAATAATGAGGCTACAGATCTCGAACATAAAAATATCGGGTACTTTTCCAGAAAGCTCTCCGCGGCCTTTTTTTCACATTTTTTGCACATACTGAATTTCGGCAACCCTGTGGAATATCCACTGGGAAGTCTAAACTCACCATTGAAATTGGATAAGTATTTAATGGAGAAATTGTGAGTGCGGATTCCATGCAGATAAGCTGTTTTCCTCGAATCACACGAGCATTTATTTCATCTCGTTGGCCTCGTGGTCGGTGAAATTCGAATATATAAAACAAAGTAGTCTGCTTTGATAAGTGTTGTCCGTGAAATTACATTAGTGATATGTAGTAAATAGCTGTATAGTAGTGGCCTTTAAATATGTTATACTACATTATTTCATTTCTAATTAGATAGTTTGCTGCTGTTACGGAGAGTACCGGCACTTATTTTTATCCAAGTAAAGCACTGCTTATAGATGTAAGATAGGCTACTCGCATTCTAGTGCAAATGAAAAAGTGAGAAACTGTCCTTTTAAAACTCTTTGGTTTACCCCTTACATAGATAAATATGAGTAGTAAAAGAAAACAAATATCATAATTATCATTTGTGAAGAAGTCGCGTGGAAATGTGCAAAGTGAACAAAAAGATGGTGAGAAAATTAATTTCAGCGAACATAGTGACCTCATTGATAGTGCATCATTGCAAGAAAAAGAGCTGTGTTCGTCGTTCGCACTGGTTACTGGATGTACTACGGAGACAGATGCGGACAATAAAGGTAACCCTAATAATATAGCAAACTTTTTGAAATCAAAAGAATATTGTTCTGGTAAGAAACTCCTGGAAGTTTTTAATAGTTTATGGTCAACAGATGCTAAATATAAATTTCCTGTCAAGAATATTAAAGGCAAAAATTTAAGGTGCCAAGCACATTGGCTTGAAAAATGGCATTGGGTGTGTTATTCGGAATTAATGGACGGTCTCTTCTGCAAATATTGTGTGCTATTTTCTCCATTTAGAGTAGGAGTGCATAGGGAGCAAAATCCGGGTAAATTTGTTTCAGAAGCTTTCAACAAATGGAACCATGCCTTAGAATATTTTGAGAAGCATGGCAAATTGTCATATCATGCACGAAGCTTGGAAATATTTTCAATTTAAAGAAAATTGATGAGAAAAAAGTGCTCCCGATTGATTTGATTTTAGATAAAAACAAAGAAGCGGAAGTAGCAAAAAACAGGGAAATACTTGGCTCAATAATAAAAACTGTCCTATTTTGCGGGAAGCAGGGGATCCCCTTACGAGGACATTTAGATTATGGCCCCTTAAATGTTGAAGAAACCCCTGAAAAAAATGAGGGAAATTTTAGAGCATTACTTAGAATGCGTGTGGAAGCAGGAGACGAAATTTTAAGGAATCATTTTAAAAGTTGTGGAAGAAATTCCTACGTTAGCTGGAGAACACAAAATGAAATCATTTCTTCCATAAATGATATAATTTTAAGGGATATTGCAAATCACATTAATAAGAGTAAGTGTTTCAGTATAATAGCAGATGAAACTACTGATGTTGCTGGGATAGAACAGTTTGCTCTTGCTGCTCGATTCATTGAAAATGATACTGTCCAAGAACAGTTTATACAATTTATACCGGTTGTCAGTAGAACAGGACAAAGTCTTGCCACACATTTGATGGATTCTTTGCAATATTTCAAAATTAATTTAAAATTTCTCAGAGGCCAAGGATATGATGGGGCTAGTGCAATGAGTGGACAGTTCCAAGGAGTTCAAGCTCATATTAAAAAACACTTCCCCTCTGCATTATATGTGCATTGTAGCTCACACAGTTTAAACCTAGCGATTTCAGATTCTTCTAATTTACCCAATATCAGAAACTGTGTGGGAATAGTGGGTAAAATCTATAATTTTTTTCACACTCCATTGAGGCAAAATGTTTTAATAAGAAATATTGAAAAACACTGTCCTCATTCTAGAAAAAGAAAATTAGTTCAAATGTGTGGCACCAGATGGATTGAAAGACATGATTCGATACTAGTTATGGTTGAATTATTTAATGCTATACAAGCATCACTGAATGAAATGACTGAGTGGAATGATAACACTGTTTCCGTTCAAGCTTCTCTTTTAAATGTATCGATTTCTAAAGCTGATTTCATCATTTCTTTGCTGACTATAAATAAGGTATTTGCTCTTACTAAAAGGTTGAGTGAATATTTACAAACAGTTAATATTGATTTGAAGAAGGCAATGAGTTATGCTGACTCGGTCATTGAAGGACTTGAAAGTTTAAATATTAATTCTGAATCAGTTTTCAAAGAGATTTTTGAAATGGCCATAAAGCTTCTGAAATTTGTAAGAGGTGAGGAAGAAATTAAAATTCCAAGATGTCCCACGAAGCTATCAGTGTACCGCAATAATATTCCAGCTAAATCCCCTGAGGAGTACTACAGACGGGCTATATTCTTACCCTTTCTAAACAATGTATTAAGTCAAATAAAACAAAGACTTAAAAAACATAATAACATTTTAGCTAAATTTGGATGCTTACTGACTCAAAATTACGATGATGAAACGGAAAGTGATTTTCTCACGTTAGCAGAATTTTATTCGAACAGTGATGATCTTTTTTGCGACAATAAGGAAAGCATGCTTGGTGAACTTAAACTATGGAAAAATTTTATACGGAACAAGGAATTATTTTCTGCTATTGAAGGGTTCATTTATTGTGACAGAGAGTTGTATCCTCGTATCAAACTGCTCCTACAAATACTATGTACACTTCCCATTAGCACCTGTACCAGCGAAAGATCATTCTCTACTTTGAGGAGGCTAAAAACTTATCTAAGAAACACCATGAAAAGTGATGGACTTAATGGTCTTGCATTATTAAATACCAACAGTTTACAGGTGTCTCCAGAAGATGTTTTGGATGAATTAAGCAAGAAACCGAGATGAGTGGATTTTACCATTTGAGGTAAGAAATGTTATTTTTAATCAAGTGCAGTAAGGCCTCCAAAGGCGAACCACCTCTCAAAGTGACTCCTATTTAGTGGAATATTTTCAAGAGTGCAATTATTTTCTCTGAGATGACTACTCTGACCTGTCCCCTCTAATCTGATCACCGTCTTCCCAGACCAGCAGATTCTAGTAGTTAACCTGACCACTGTGTCCCATTAAATGACTTTTCTGTTTTCTTTCATTTGTAATTTTGAATATTATCAAACTCAGTGAACCCAGTTAATAATTGCGAGAGTATTTTTCATTTTAAAGGGTAATGTAGATTTAATATAAAACAATTAAAAATTAGATTATTAGAAATCGAATGTTTTGAATATATTTTCTTCTTATGTTCCCGATTTTTAGTAAATTTAAACGACAAGGGAAAAACGATGTAAACCGCTCCTAAGAATCATATTTTGTGTATTCCTCTGAAAATACTGGTATTTGAAAAAAATTAAGCGCATGACCTAGACTATTGGATTTCGCTGTTTGGGAAACAAAATAGGACTTTGAAATAAAATCAAATTGTATATTTGGTTTGTTATTTATGCTATTTTTGCTTATATTTTCGAAGTTAAAATATGGCGTTGAAAATGTATACTTCTGCTGATAACCCTGGACCTTTAGTCTATATTTCACTGTAATAATATACTCGGAAAATTTGAGATATTACACTGTAATATATTTATTCTAATTGTGTTTTACAGCAATAATGTACTATTTAGAAAGGGAATTAATTTTTAAACGCAAGTTGTGTAAATAAAATAAATAATAAAGGGTAACCTTAAACTTTTTTTATGCCTGCCAAATAGATCGGACCCCCCCCCCCTAGAAAAAAGTCTGTGTGCGCCGCTGCTCATAAGGCATTACTTCTCAATGACGCATGCTAGAATTATGAAATAAACGGCCAATGACTCAACAGATTCTACCCTATCACCAACGAGCAGATGAGTTCTGTACTAACTACAATAGTGCCATCTTGCGGTCAGTCAGTACACGTTTTTATCACAGCTTGTATATATCAATAAGGAAAGAAGAGGGATTATATATTTTGGAAACTTGGGGATAAAAGGGTTAGAAGGGAGTCAGAGGACACTTACTTGCTGGGGTGGACATCCACAGTGACAGAGGAAGGCTTGTTTGTTTTTGAAGCTATTGGTCAGCGGCCCTTCCTCGGCAGAAGAGAAGCTAAGACCCAATAAGCCTTCCTCTGTCACTGCAAATGTCTACACCACCAAATAAGCATCCATTGGCCTCCTCCTATCCTGATAGAGGAAGGCTTGTTGGGCAGTTTCTCTTCTGTCAAAGAAGGGCACATAACAGAAAGCTCCAAAAACAAGCCTTTTGTCGTTGTGGATGTCCATACCATCTATTAAGTGTCTACTGGGGAAGGAATACAAGAAATTTCACATTTTGTCAATACCTTTCAGCAGCCATGATGTTAACTGAAGATAAATTATCACTTACAAGGGAAGCACACAAGGTGTGACACTCGCATTGGATTGAGACTTTGCAGAATGAAAGTATATGCAAAATAACAGACTCCTATTTCTACCTAGGTGTCAACTCGACGTCGTTTACGAGAAAATGCCCTTTGAAAACCGTGATCCGGGAGTCAACGAAATAAGAACATTAAAAGTCCTTTCAAAATTATCTAGGAGTGTTGGTCTAGGGGAAACAAGTTGGATTTCTAACATTTTTGCTGAGGGTTGATTCCCGAAGGGACCAAAATTTTTTTCTCTGATTTAAAATTTTTTTTTTCACAATTTCCAGCATATCGTCGATAAAACTTGCACATTTAAAAAAATTTATTCCATGCATTATAACTACTATTTTCTTCATCGTAATTCTTCACCACAATTCTTCACGAACATAATTTTACGGATCACTACCCATTCGCTTTACCATCATGATCAATACATGATGAGATTTGAAAGGAGGAATGCAGAACAATGCATTGAAATAACCCAACAATATTGTGACATAATGACAATTATAATTATAATGGCAATAATTGACACCAGCAACCGATTTATCATAATGAATAATACATGACGAGATTTGAAAGGAGGAATAAAGAACAATGCATCGAAATAACCCAAGAGTATTGTGACATAATGTCAATTATAATTATAATGACAATAATTGACACCTGCAGCTGATAACGAATCCCTTTAACAACAACACCGTAACTTTAATAACAACATTATAAGATGACTAGATGCAGTTTTTTGTGGCCTTATTAGCAGACGTCCTCATCTCTCTACCACAGTCAATGTCAGAATATTGCCAAGCGATTTATTGTTAGAGGGCACATTTTGGAGTGGCGATTGGAATTGTTTGTTTTTGTTTGTGTTTTGCGAGTGATGTTCAGTTTTTGGGGCAATAAAAACTGCATCATTTACTATTATACAAAACTCTTGAAAGTGAGAAGACGAAAATGGATCCTAGAGAATCAAGTTCTCCTGCACCTGGAACTTTGCGATCCATACCAACTGAAGAATTTGATTCTGGCTCCGCAGTTGCTGATAACACTTTGTATGATGGTGAAGAATTACGATGAAGAAAATAGTAGTTATAATGCATGGAATAAATTTTTTTAAATGTTGTGCAAGTTTTATCGACGATATACTGGAAATTGTGAAAAAAAATTTAAAAAATCAGAGAAAAAAATTTTGGTCCCTTCGGGAATCGAACCTCGGCAAAAATATTAGAAATCCAACTCGTTTCCCCTAGACCAACACTCCTAGATAATTTCGAAAGGACTTTTAATGTTCTTATTTTGTTGACTCCCGGATCGCGATTTTCAAAGGGTATTTTCTCGTAAACGACGTCGAGATGACACCTAGGTAGAAATAGGAGTCCGTTATTTTGCATATACTTTCATTCTGCAAAGTCTCAATCCGAAGAAGTGTCACACCTTGGGGGCTTCCCTTGTTAGATGCAGTGATACTATATTGTGTCTTAGCAGGAATGTCTGCAACTGTCTATTTGAAGATATATAAAAGATATATAAGATATATAAAATCTATGCCAACTTTAGTGCAATATTTTCAGTTTTTATACACCATAACTCCAGATAATGGAATACTGATTGCCATACATTGAAAAACCGCTATAACATTTCATTCAGCATACCAGCATGTTTTACACTTCAAATTCTCTTTCTGCACCCAACTTTGTTCCCAAACATTGCTCCTTTTTCAATCACATCATGGTTATCCAGGTAAGCTGAAACTTCCTTAGTTTGTTGTTTTCCAGATTCCATTTTTGATTTACACAGTTATCAATCTTGTAAATCACTTTATTTTTTCTAAATTTGTACACTTATCCTATTTAAACTCACAAAGACATTCACTAGAGAAGTGTATCTCCACCTTTTTGATACCACAAGTCATCTAAGCTACAGGAAAATTATGAGGTCCACCTAAACTACAAGAAAGTCTCTGTAGCCCACCTGTATTTCAATAAGTGAATACAAAGGCAGGATAAAATTCTATATTATTAACTAAAAGTAACAGATAATTTAAAAAACATAAGCCAATTTATCAAAACTTATATTAGTTATTTATTAACTGATTTTTACAAAACATCGTTTTCTTAAATTTTTTCAAATTTTTGCAGCCCACCTCAACTGCCTTTGTGGCCCACCTAGGAACTGGGGCCCACTGATTGAGAAACACTGCACTAGAGAATTATCAAGCTCGTATTATGGCTGAATTAAATTCCAGAACCTTGTTATGGCTATTGGAGATACGCAAGAAAAGTACTCAATTTTTTTATTTTTCATACTTAAGTGCTTACTCTGGAATCACAAAGACATATTGTATCACTTACAAACTTTCTCTTTCTTACATTCAGTAGGGTTAACAATTTTGTAGAGTATCGTGACTCAATTCATCAGACATCCAGAAGACTCAATTTAATTTTCAGGGCTATCAGCAACATAGAGAAAGCGTTTGAGTGGAAGAACTACCTTACAACATCTTATAATGAATGAACAGATCCTAATTCACCAAACTTGTTTCCAACTTCAAATTTCATTGTATTAGAATTATCCCTATTAAGACATGTGAAGTGCCTACTGTGTTGGCTGGGGAATGATTGTTACTTTGCATTAAGCCATACATTTAAGTATCTGAAACTGAACTAGGCAGTTTAAGATTAATATTTATAAGTTTACATTAAATCCATTTTGTACCATGTTTTGACTAGTTTGTTTTAACAGTGATTTTGGGGCATCCGTGACCCCCTTCCCCCCATTTCTCCGGTTAATCGAGAGGTGACTGTGCATACAAATTTCAACAAGGCAATCAAAACATGAGAACGAGCAATGAATGAAGAACAATATTATCCTCATCCTTTTCCTTCAGTAGCACATAAGTAATATACTCAGAATATGCAGTGGAAATTGTAGATTGCAGTGATGAATTTAAATATTCAACCAGAAATATAAGATATTGTTATGTGTTTGATTAGGAAATAGCCATAATTGTAGTACATAAACCAGTACAGACAAAACCCTGAATGATAAAACAAAAAAATTCTTAAAAAGATATTCTGCTTAGAATAAGTTAAAAATGTATGGCTTCGTATTATCCAACATCATGGGCGTCCGCTGGAGGGGGCAAGAGGAGCAATTGCCCCCTCTGGATCAGGCTTGTGCCAAGGGAAAACAACCATTGACATCTGGTTAGGTCAGAGGAATAACGCAGTAATTATTCTGAGGTCAGTCTAGCAGGTAGGGACCCCCTGCAATATGCTTGAAACAAATCACTAAAATATTAAGCACACCAAACCCAAATGTGAGAGCTTGCCTATCCCCTTGCCTCCCCCTGAAAAGTTCCAGCGGACATCCCTGGCCAACATTATATAGTTCTATGTAATTTTACACAAAACAAAGATATACTTACCAAAAGAATTTCTAAACTTAATAACTCGGAGGCATCATCATAGCTCTATAAAACTTAAATTCAAAATGCAGAATAATCAGACTTGAAGATTTAGAAAGCCCATCACTTAAAAGTATAAAAATACTCTAATGATTTACATTCATTGCTATCTTACCATTGAAACTACAAACAGCTTTGAGGGGGAGGCTTTTTCAAGATACTTTGGATTACAGTCACGCAAGCGATCCACGTAAATTAATGCCAGGACCAGAGAACAGGGTGATATGCACGCTGCTCGAGAGATCTCTCCAGCTTCACCAACACTCAGTCGTTCCAATCCAAGCATTTTTCCTTCAGGTCGTAATCGAAGTTGCACACCACTTTCTGAGAAACGTGCCTTTGAGAATATTTCAGCAGCAAGTTCTATTTGAAAAATTAAAGGCGAGATCCTCGTAAATTGGCGTTAAGAGAGACAATAAATAAATAACATATTATACCACACTATACCTCATACAACAGAACTAAAGGCCTTTCGCAATTGTTTCAATAATAATAATTTATTTAACACAAGCAAGTTTGCCCAATTACATGCGTTATAAGAAATTTAATGACATTTACATACAACCATGCCCTGGGCAGGATTCGAACCCGCGACTATTTCACTGGGAGCCAGATACCCTAAACATCTTTCTACCAAGGCTAGCTTGCAATTTAATGATCAAGTTACTCAAGAGCTCTATGCGTATCAGCATATTTATTTGGCAAGTATTTCCTATTTTTCTTCATAATTTGCGGGCAGCCATATCGGTACACCACTGGCAATCTTTTAGCAACCGATAATTACACAAACAAATCGCATGCTTCCAACAAATGGAAGATTTCAACTAATCAACCGAATCCAATATTCATACGATTATAATGAAGAAGTTCTTATGTAGCCTACTTGTTTTAATATTTATTCACCATGTTGAAAGAAAAGTAAGTTCTTTCCAATTTCATGTAATGCAAGGAGTTTCCAACTATATACAAAACCAGAGGTAAACCTCAGCACATTTAAGTCAATAAACGGCAAGTTTCACTCGATCTAGATTAAATATTAACACAGAAGAATGCAAGAAGGAAATATACCTGTTACAGGAAGACTGAAACGTTCTGTCTTAGGTAGTTTCCCGTAATACAATGTTTTGTTGATTCTCGATAGAAATTCGTCATGGTTCCCGAATACCTGTAAAGGAAAGCAATGATGACGTGCCAATTATATATCAACGTACATTTAAAAAGTTTTTAATTTTTGATTAATTATAACTATACAAAACGAAGAAATCCGTACCTTAAATTTAGTTTTAGTATCTGTTTTCTTCTTCTTATGCAGCAAGGATGAAAGTGTAATTTTTGAGGTCATTTTTGTTGGTGAAAATCACGAAATTATACAGCTTATTAGTAGAAAAATCGAGTCTTGGGAACCATCGGAAAATTTAGACAAACACAACTTCACCTCTACGGCCTGGAAAACAAGGTAGCGCTACAGCAACAGGAGGAATATCTTACAAAAAGCGGAAGTGCGTCATAGCGGCGCAGATGGGTCACATCCGGTCGTAATTTAGCGAAGTATTAGTCATGGTAAAGTGACCCTTCTTTTTCAAGACTAAATCAGTACAATTGGCATATTTTGCCCATAAGAAACAGCGAATTTGAGAATAACGTCTGTGTAATTATGGTAAATCAGTTCGAAATTCTTCATCAAGTCGAGTATCAATTTTACAGTCGGCAGATATTTGTATTGTTTTTTGCGAATATTGTATATGTTCAGTCTATCACTGAACATTTTAAACGACTTAAAAAGGTACGAAAACAGGATTTAAAATGATAGGAACAAAATATAGAGAATGACAAAATTCGATAAATGAACTAAGTTTTCGCATTAAGGCAATATACCATATAAGGATCCACAATATTAGTAAATCAATACAGTAACTATGTCGATAAGTACAATAGCGTCAAAATCAGTTCAGTACTGAATAAATTTGTGCGGTTGATCACTTTAAATTATGGAAAAGGTAACTACTAACAATTCTGCTAAACATATATTTTACATAATTTCACGCTACGTTATTTATTGTTTACTCGGCGTCGCGTAAGGCGCATTAGGCGCGCGCCTAGGGCATCAAGTTCGAAGGTGCACCAAAGCAGGGCCGGCGTGAGGCATGTTCACTCAGTTCCCTGGAACAGGGCCCCGCACAAGGCTCAATTCTCATATATTGATAGCACAATTTTTTACCCTCTTTATACGTGGAAATTGATTTTTGATAATCATTCAGGAACACATTAACAAAATTAACTTTATTTCTAATGGAAAACCAATTCAACTTCAACATTCAGCTTAGAAACACATCATGTGACGTTTCGCTGTCACATTGAGTTGATTTTGATTTTTTTAAATAATTCATTTGATCAGACACATTTTATTTACAAAAGATGTTAAATGAAGTACCAAGCGGTACTCAGGAAAATCCAGTATTTCAATACGTTTGATCAAATTATCAACGGGTTTTTCTTTCTTATATATTATTAACCTGTATGGAGATTTAGGAAAAGTTTAATTTAATTTTCCTTTAATTTAATTTTTTAAATTTTCAAGTGATGTGATAAATAAAATTAACTGACCTTGCTATGTTCTTATAACTTCTTTCTTCGTAAACAGAACAGAAAAAGTAAACAAACAAAATACAGTATCTTCAAGGGGCTCGCGAGGACACATTATTATTGCACGCTCAAATGAGGTGGCAATTCTCATTGTTGAAAAGTTGCGTTTTTTGTATTAAAAATCTGATGTGGCCACCACTTGACTTTTTTCCATATCTGTAATATTTCTAAAAATTCCAATTAGGTTAAATGATAATAAATATTTTAAGGAACTGTGAGAAAAATTTGAAGACTACAAAGAACAGAAATAATCTCAAACCGTAGCCTTCGGATATTGGCAGTGGCGGATTATCGCACAGGCGTATGAAGCGTATGCCTCGGGCCCCACATGACAAGGGGCCCCCAAACCGACGAAAAAAATCCGCTTATCATCTTCCATTTATCTTCGCAACGCAGCCTTTGAGTTTTCCTTCATGACTTTACGTGTAACCACGATTCGTCTTCCAAGTCTTCCTGGTTCGATTCGATAAAAAACCGACCACCTACAAGTCAACTCCTTTGTGTAATCGCCGCTTAAGAGCTGTGGACACATACCGTATATTGCTCGCCGGCGAGTGGTGAATTGCACGCAGCATGTGTGTACAGGCAATAACACGTACAGATCGGCACAGGCACAGCTTAGACCAGGGGTGGGGAACCTGTGGCCTTTTGCTTACTTATCTACACCCGAGCATCGAATCACCTACTTTTCCTCACTCATCACCAACGGCATTTTCTCATGCTGTGCCTTCGAGACGTCCTATGGCTCTGAGCCCAAGACAAAGGGACGGTTGGTGGGGTGGTACCAGTGGCGGACTTGGGTTGGGGTGGGGTCGCACATGGCGCTCGCCAGGAGCCCCGTAACCTCGGGCAATGCATCTCAATTTCCGTGAAATATTAGGTTACGTAGGACTCCGCGGAAGAGGGGGAGGTTGAAAGAAGCATTGCTGTTTGGGACTCGAACCTTTTACCGATGTACATTGTCTAGATGAAAATTACTTTGCAGAAGAGAAAGGAGATCCCTCTCACAAACACGAATTATGAGTCCTCGAAATTTGATCCAATGATATCACAGCAAACTGCTTTCGTGAAAATTTTTACTTTGTTTTTGATCGCACGTTGCATACAATATGCGGGAAGACAGACACTTGATACTTTTTAGTAAAATGTTTACTAAGTAATCCAACGATGGCCCAATGGGAGTGTCAGTTCATCTCGGTTCGCTTAGGTGAGAGGTCGAGCATCAGGAGCAGCGAGTCTGTTCCGTCCCAATACAGTACCACAAATATCTCTTGATGGTAACAAAGCCCTCCAAAGCTTGTTTAAAGCTTGGTGGTTCAGTTTCGTTTACATCATCATCTTCACTTTCAGGACAGTCATCATGTTGTAAATCACAAATTTCACTCACTGTTAGTAAACCACAAGTAGCAACATTATCATCAAAGGTCACAAACTCATCAAATGTAGTCAGCAACGGCATCACGGAAGAACCCAGATTTTCTAAAGCAATTCTTTATCGTTTCAGTCTTAATGGCTTTCCAAGCTGATGTTATATAATGCATGGCCTCTAAAACTGTCAATTTCAGTGTACTTTTGCTGGAATCCATAATTGCCACTGCTTTGGATACCAGCGCCTTTCTATACTGCTGTTTCAAGCTGTGTAAAATACCTAGATCCAATGGTTGCAAATGACTTGTGCAATTTGCTGGTAAAAAAATAACTTTAACATTCCGTAGATTGGCAGTATCTTGTGGATGAGTTGCACAACGGTCCACAAACAGCAGCACTTTTCTCGAGGTGGAACCCATTTTTGCATCAAACTCTTGCAAATACTCCATGAATAATTTTGATGTCATCCATGCCTTGGAGTTGTTTTTATACTTACATGGGAGTGTCCTCACATTCTTGAAGCATCGCGGTTTGGCGAATTTTCCAATCACAAGTGGTTGGAGTTTTTCGCTGCCGTCTGCATTGCAGCACAGCAAAACTGTCAGTCGCTCCTTGCTTGCCTTTTCACGCATTATAACACCGCTAATCGGGATGTTGGAAGCTCGAGCCTGCTGAAACCACTCGAGTAACAATGCTTCCACTCTTTCGTATGGTGATGCTCGAGAGTTCTTCCTCCTTTTCGCAGCCACACCGCAGTCGTTTACAGCTTTGAGGATCGATGATCGGTGAGCCATAATTGTGTTCAGCGATGTCACTGCCAGCCCTAATCGCCTTGCCATTTCAACACGTATCAGATGTGAATTTCTATCTACTTCTTCGATTATTAATCTTTTTTCATCAAGAGTTATAACCTTTCTTTTTGATGCCATTAGAAATATATGGGGTGGAGTACAATAACTTTTAAACAGCACTGAGAGTAAAATTCTCTAAAATATTTAAAACTTCATAAATTTACAGCTTTCAACTTACGAGGTGCAACTGTCACTAAAATAGAAATGACATAGAATGCACTGATTGTATTATGTCAATCAGACAAACGAGCCAAGTTCCAACGGTTGACGACTGAACTTGGCTTGTTGCGTACCGAAGACGACGGCTGATAAAGAACTGCCACTGAGAAAGTTTAGATGGTGGAGACTGAGAGTAGAGATGCTACAATGTATGTAGACAAAGTTTGATGGTAATTTAATGAAAGTGAAATCTAGTAGATTCTGCATAGCCGCATTTTTCTGTACGTAGATTATAACTAAGTAGGGCATACTGGAAGCAAAAGAAACACTTTTACTTACCGTATTGAGTTAATCGTAAACTATGTATAATACAAATTAACTTAATAGAGGTTGTGTTGCGTTTATGTACCTTTTCCAGTTTTCGTAATTTTTATTCTCATTTGCTGACACGTTATAAGCGGATGTTTTCTAGACGGGGACTTGAAACTCGATACTTACGATGGGGAAAAACGTTACAAACGAAAACTTTAGAAGCGGGAAAAGATATAATGGATGTAAATGGAGCTCTAGCTGGGACCTCAAAATTTCGACTTAAGATGCGGAAAAACGTTAGAAGCGAAAACGTTAGAACGAGAGTTTACTGTATATTGTACTACAAAAATAAAGAAAGAATTAAAGAAAAAAGTACTCATTATATTAAATGTTATCGATAATATCAAGTGGAAATAGGGGGTGCTGCAGCTCCGCAGTGCCTATACACGAGCCGCCACTGTTTATTAATTACATGTTACATTTATTTCATCGTTCTATACATGGTAATTGATATCATGTGAACGAGTTAAAATAAAATTAACTCGAGGAGTGGAGTTTGTAATTTAAGATTAACTCTATACGATCTTGCCCCATATGTCACGTTTAATGCTTGGCATAGGAGAGTAGGGGCCTGGTTCGCACTTGCCCCCTCTTGTGGGGTGCGTACCCTTGACGTTTTAATAATGTTTTGTTTTTAAAATCAGTTAATATTGTTAAAATAAAAGGCTAATGTGATAAAATGACTTGGCACTAATTGGAGAATAAAGCATAAAAGTTCCGGTTTTCAATTACAAAGATAACAGTTTTAGCACCCTTCCAAAGTTCACCTTAAACATTTAGGGGGCGCACTTGCCCAAACTCACCTTAATACCTTTTCCCACTTGAGGAAATCATAAGTTATGATTTATCTCTCTATTGGCACATTATTATTCATTAATTATATTGTTATTTAATTATTCATTTAAATTTCACTGTTTAAAATTTTAGGTCGGGCCCTCAAATTTTGTTTCCGCCTCGGGCCCCTCAAATGCATAATCCGCCACTGGATATTGGATATAGCCACGAAGCTTCAACAATTAAGAAAATAAAAAAGAGCATTAATAAGACGTAAGAGTAAACTATTTACAATAGTCGCCGGTAGGTGGTGGTGGCAGCTAAAAAATTAGTTTTGAAAATATCTCTTAAACAATGCATTATAGGGGGAAATATTTCAAACAGTTCGTACAAAATTAAATTTCCTACAACTTTTATTCCAGTACTTTTTTACAATCATCAAATATTAAAGCAAACATTTCAAAAAAACGGATGTGACAAGAGTAAACACCCACTTCCGGTTAACCGGTTTTTAACAACAACTAATCAACTCTTGGGGCTTTAACAAAAATGTCAAATATAAAATTTCGCGTTGATCTGATTAATAGTTTTTGAGTTCGAGTGACCACAAAATTCCAATCACATACACACACACAGACATCATCGATAAAATGGTCAAAACGCTTTCAGGGGACCTCAAAATGTGTATTTCCGTTGAAATCAATTTTTTTCATGAACACAATACTTTCCCCTATAATACGTATGGAGAAAGTAAAAATGGATTTTCCGGCAAATTCGGAACGTAAATAAATTTTTGCGGTCACCAAAGTGAACTTCCTTCTTTTTCCAATACAACAGATTAGGTCCCGAGTTCGAATCTTGATTATAACAAATTTTAAAATGCGATTCTATAATCCCTGAAACTGATTTCAATGCTTTTCTTATGAAGGATAGGGGTGGCGAAAAAACCCCCTAAAAAGAAAGTATTTAATATTTGTTTGAATTTAGCATTTTTAAAGAGCAGAACTATTCAGCATTTTTATAAATTATAGATTACAAAAATATTCCAAACGGCGGTCGAGATATAAGCTTCCCAAAAGTTTATACAAACCTTCCAAAAAAGTTCGCCTACGACTATTCATCATCATCATGCTGCTGTCCGAAGACAGGTTTTAGCTGAATCACTGCCTCCATCTCTCTCTCCCTAGAAGCCTCTTTTATACATCTATAAGTACTATATTCCTGCTTTATATTCTCTAATATTTCTATTCTTTTTCTCCCTCTTCCTCTTCTTCCGCTAATTTTTCCTTCTAAGATCGTCCTTTGTAAACACTGTCTTCTCAATATGTGCCCTATCCAATTTGCTTTTCTTTTCCTGATTGTTTTTATTAGCATCCTTTCTTCTTCCACCATTTCTAATAATGAAAAACCATCAACAGAGGATACTTTTGCCACAATTTCCTCCCTACTCTATGTTTAAAGAAAATAATTTAATTTCGATTACATTTATCTATCTTGACGCATCAGGCTCTTCACATGGTTTTGTTGTGGTTTTGAGTTCACTCGACACTTCACTTCTCAAATGCCGAAGCAGTCCACTATAAAAAATAGTGGAAAATCATTTGCAATTTATAACTGTTTGACATTTTTTACACTTGGCAATTTCCGTTCCTTCCATGAGATATCTCCACGATTATGCGACATGATGTTATTATGGGCAGGAATATTCCAAAATTACAACTTTTGCAGTCAGCGAGCGCTGTATTCACTAAAAAGGAGCAGTTGGGTTGGTCTCAGTGGCGAACCGGAAAATCTGCCCTGCCCCCCCCCTCCCCCCCTCACCCGCCCCCGCAGAAAATATTATCCTATGAATATCCTAAATATTTTCCAAGCTGAATTACATATCATTGTCTGTATATTAATGAAGAATTCCCCCCTCCCTCACACAAACGCTACTGCTGTTTTGAAAAGTATGAAATTATAAAAAATTATAGTAGTAAGTGACATCAGGGGCGGCTCGTGGTGTCGAAATGAAGGGGAGGCTGCACTTCAACCAAAATCCACTTACGTCCTATACATGAAAACAAAAACTTACTTCATGATGATACTGGAGGACTCAAGTAGTGACTACCGGACCGACCGGTGATTGAAGTCGTCATCCTTTAGAGCAGGGGTCCGCAACCGCGGTGCTCTTTAGCAGTCTCACCAAGCACTTCCACGATGCTAAAAATCGTCTTTCCTAGTACCAATAATTTGATTTTTCTTTCTAAACATACGAAAGGACACATTTAATCACTTTGATGTTGATTTGATTTTATTTATGATCATTCCTACTTTTAGAAAAGTATAGGCCTTGGTAGAGGGGTGGTTAGCGTGTCTGGCTCCCAACGCTAGGGTCGCGGGTTCGAATCCTGCCGAGGGCATGGTTGTATGTGTTCGTCTTTGTTAAAGTTATTACGCTCATTGTAAAAGGCCGTTAACGGCTGTTTATGAGCTGATATAAAATAAATAAATAACTAAATAAATAGTGGTGCTTGCAGAGTGCTCTAGAGCAGGATTTTTCAAAGTATGGGCCGCGGCCCAATGGTGGGCCGCGAAATGTTGAAAATGGGCCGCAAGGCCTTCCTCCACAAAGCATATAGTGCCTCGATGGGTAAAATGGTTATTACCAAATAAGCCGAATACCTTCCTTACAAAATTTCCCACCTATTCCCGCTGTTAGGGCACTTGTCATTGTCCTATGTCTTTCTCAAAAACTAACCTACTGAAGCACCCTCGCTTAGCAAAGGAGCACCATCTGCTTCCTCAGCAATTATTTCCCTTGAAAATGCAAAGGGTATTTTCCGAAGTTTTATTCTCGAAAATCTTATAACATAGGATGCATTGCCTTGAAGGTATATTTTCAGAAACTAATCTTTAGTTCAAAGAGAAAGTTAAATCAGACCCCTGTGGTTAATTACAACTAATCCAAATAGAGAAACCTCCTAATAACCATAAAAATAATTAAAAGAAAGCACTCACATGTCAGTTTAAGAGAAATTACTTCACGCCAGGGACCTAACACATGCAATCACACACACACACACTCCGGGTTTAAGGGAAACTACCCCACGCCAGGGACTCTTTTTCTCACACATGCACAAAATAAAATCTTTTAGCAACCCTATGAAACACTTTGATGACATGATTTTGTCCATAACTTATCTCAAGAAATATTTTCTAAACAAGAACTCAATCTCTTGTGGAAAGGACTCAACTCTTGTCTTCCTCACAAAGACTCTCCTTTGGATATTACAGGCATTGAATCATCCATTAAAAACCTGAATGATACTACCAAAAATCACGTAAGAGCTGCTTTAAAAATACAACTGGAACTAATATAAAAACCACCTTCCCAGTCCCGATTACAAACTCGTCAAAATTTTAAAATGAAATGGCTTTTTATATAAAAGTCGAGAAAGGAAATTCCAGTCATCATATCATGAGTTAGCATGATTACTTTGATAAAATTAACAATTAATTGAAAACGGACCATACTTCTCGACAGAAATCCTCGTAATAAAATGTTTTTTTTCTACCAAGGATCATGAAAAAACTGTCAAAATTTCAGAAGAGGTCTTACCTTATAAGATTACGGTTTCAAATCCTACCATCTCAATATTACATTGTTTACCTTAAGTCCACAAACTTGGAATTTCTATGAGACATATTGTGTCATGAATTGATTCCCACACTTGTCTCCTTTCTAAATGGATAGTTGATGAATTTAAACCCCTACCTAAAGAATTACGAATATTTCATTGAAAATGTCAACAATTTAATACTTCGTGATTCCCAAGCTTTAGTTTCTTTTGGTGTCACTTCCCTTTTCCGTAGCATCTCAATAAATACTACACTCAGTTCTCTGGAAAAGTGGCACTAACATAGATGTTTACCTCGACATAACCGTTGAATAAATTAAGATTTCTAAATTCTGCATGGAATAAAATTTTTCCTTGTCAACAAAAGTTTTACAAACGTCATGATTGGACAATCATTGAAAACCCACTTTCACCTTTTTTGGTCAATTTATTAATGAACATTTCTAATAGGAACCTGGAGAATTTGTGAGACTGCATGAGTGTTAGGTCTCTGGCGTGGAGTAATTTCCCCTAGATCGGTGTGTGAGTAATTCCTTTTTATCATTTTTATGGTTATTAGAAGGTTTCTCCATTTTTAATTAGTACCAATCTTTAGTACTTCTCTTTTACACCCACCTTCTTCATTTCCTTTAATAGTTCCTTTGCGCTTACGACTGTAAGACGAAAGTCTTAAAATCAGTTTGTTTTGGGAGGTCGTCGTCTGCTTCCTCGTGTGAAAAGAGGAAGGAAAGTAAAATCAGTAAAATTTTTCTTTTGGTAACAAGAACGGAGGAACATCTGCGCGCATATGCAGCATCTGAAATCGAAGTGGTAATTTTTTATATTCTACCAATTTTTCCAGGTAATTTTCACCACCATGTAATTTCCAACCCTACTTTGCGATAAGATAAACAGGTTTTTTATTTTCCTTGTGTAATTTATTATTATTATTAATATAATTTCGAATAACATTGCATAAATATTGTTTTGATTAATAATTTGTAAATAAATATTTAGTATCATAAGGGTAATTTAATTATACAGAGTGGTGATCGATTATTTCAATCTTCCTAGTAGTATCAAGTAATTGAATAAAGTTTCCTGCATATTTTGCATCGCAGTGTTAAAAATAATTTTATTGGCGTAAATAGTGCGGTAATTTTTTATTAATATCTAATTAGTTCCAAATAAAATCAATGCCAATTCTCATCGGGAAAGGAACTAATTATTTCATTATTCTGGTATTCAATTGTGCGCGATTCTTGTATGATTCCATTTTCCGGTATAAATATATGTACTTTATTCAGTGACATGCAGATTCATTTAAAAATATAAATTCAGTTCTGCATTTCTGGTTTACAAGCAGTGCACATATATTCTTTGCATAAAATATTACTTTATGTACGGAAGATTTAATTAATTTACGCTATTTCGTGTCGCAGATTCACTAATTTTTAATTTATATGTTGTAATTTATTAATAAAAATGTTTGTGGGCCGCAATATATATTTTCTCATTTTACTGGGCCGCGGAAAAAAAATTGAAAACCCATGCTCTAGAATGTAAGTTGGTGCTCGCTACATTGAAAAGGTTGCGGACCCCTGATTGAGAGCATGAACATTGTACGCAGAACTCATGCTTCACTTAACAAGTAAATACAATATAAACAAATAAGTGCAATAATCTTCCCTGGCTATATGTAACACCCAAGAAGTGTTGACACATGAGAAAATACATTGGCCTAAGCAGGGTCGATAGGTGAGGCGGCGAGGCGACCGCCTCAGGAGCCTCTCGCAAGGGACGCCCAAGTTTGACCACAATGAAAATCACGATTTGGAATAGATAAAACTGACCAATAATCGAAAAATCAACGCGTTGTAGAGAAACAAGACAAACAGTGATCTCGGTCAAATTCTATGCTCTCCGTAATATTTCTTAGCAAAACACATGAAGCATGATTTTTTTAGAAATGTATTTCGGGTTTCACTCAGGTAACAAACCCTCCTCTCTCTTGTCCGACCATAAACCTTCCGTTCCCTAAGTTTTAAATACCTCCCCTTTCATAACTTCTTTTATTTTCGCAGTTCGGTTTCTTTTGGTCTCCCCAAGTGATAACATCTTTCAGTGGATCGTCTGTTCGAATTTGCTAGAGCAGTGTTTCTCAAACTATGCGCCGCGGCCCCCCAGCGCAGCGGGGCCAGAAATTATTTGGAAGTAAGGTGAAACACAAAAGGATCTTGTGTAATCTTTGACCAGAAGCTATTATTTGTTACCCATATTAGGAACGTCACTTCTCGTGCCATGTCTATGCTGGGCCTCATCTATCGTTTCGCCGAAATTACGGATGTTTCCTCTCTACGAACATTCTTTGTCAGTTGTGTTCTCCCAATCTTAGATTATTGCTCACCCATTTGGTCCTCAGCTTCCCAATCAAATCTCAATCACCTAGAAAGGCCCCTAAATTTCTTCCATCACATTATCCGCCAGCGAGTTCCTTCTCTTCGCAATGCGTCCTCTTCCCACATTCTCCACACTCTTGGTTTACTACCTTTGACCGATCGTAGACAGGCAATTGACCTTAAGTTTTTCCGTAACATTGTAAATGGAAAATATAGAACTCCCGAACTTCTCTCCAGTTACCCCCTCCGTATTCCCTCTAGAAGTACCAGATTACATGATTTATTTCACTGCCGCACTCCTCGGCTCTCAACCACAAAACGCTCCATAATTTTCCGCCTCCCAAACTTATATAACCAAACTCTGATGCAAGATCCTCATATTGATGTATTTCATTGAGTTCCTTATTGTTTTATTTGACTGTTTTTATATATTTTTATATGCATTTCTTATTTATTGGTTGTAATATTCATTGTAATAGGCCTGAGTGCTGTTTTTGAATTTATTAAATAAATAAAATGCCAAAAAAATAAAAATTTTACGTATAATAAAATTTTATCAGAGAATTTTTGGAAGCACGATGTTATAAAAATTATAAATAGATTCTTAAATCGGGTGTCAGATGCCTTCGACAGTATGGTTTGA
The DNA here is from genome assembly GCA_028673005.1 of Tanypteryx hageni. Lineage (NCBI taxonomy): Eukaryota > Metazoa > Arthropoda > Insecta > Odonata > Petaluridae > Tanypteryx > Tanypteryx hageni. The sequence goes on from CM054120.1 coordinate 41,412,745, forward strand.
TTGATAGGGAGCCCCCTAAATCTCGCCCCCCCCCACATTGCGGGAGTTGCGGGGCCTATCAATTAGTTTGGTTGGGGTTGGGATGGTTTGCTTTCCACGTTCACTTTGGTCCATCCCTTGGGTTGGGTTGATCTCCATTCATGTGGAGACGCGAGCTCGGCGAGGAAGACGCCTTCAATATATCGCGGCCTTTAGACCGCCAGAAATTGATTTGTGATTTGTTATGTTCTTCAAATAAATTTTTAAAATGCGGTCGGATAATGAATTGCGATGAAGACGACGAGTAATATGAATGAAGATCAACGTAACCCAACCCGAACGTGGAAAGGAAACCGTCCCAACCCCAACCAACCCAACCCGGGGGGCAGGGTCATGCAAAGGTACTTGGGGGCCCGGATGCAAAAGGGGTTAAGGGGCCTCGTTTATTTATGTTGAGACAAAAAATATTAAGGGGAGCATTTATTTATTTATTAAGTATTAATTATTTTAATATTATTAAAATATAATTATTACAATATTGTTGTTTTGATAAAGAGTCAAAACAAAACAATCACCTATATTAGACATTATTAAATGTTATCATCAACTTGACACACAGAGGGAATTTACACAAATATTTTTATGTATTTTAATATTATTATATTTTGATAAATAGTCAAAATAAACAATTTTTTAAAAACATTTAAAATTCTATGCTCCCTCGATTGGGGCCCGCTAGATCGGGGGCCCTGGTACGGCGCATCCAATGCACCCCCCATTTGCACGGCCCTGCCGGGGGGCGAAGAAGACAGGGAATCTCCTAAAGCTAAATGTCATAATTCCTAAGTTTCGAATTTCCGTAGTATGTAGGTATGACGTAGTAGTACAATATTTCGTCGATTTCTTGCCATTTACTGTCGCTGTATTGAAATGCGCCCAGATAATGGAAAAGAACCGATAAGAATATCAAGTTTACATCGCGTTTCTGCGTAGAAAATATTTTAATATAAAACCGGAAATATCCCGGGATTGGCGATAGATATTCCGGGAAATGAGACAACCATTTTACCCCTGGTATCCCGCTTGACAAGTATTAATTTCAACGCAATGGCCCTGAGCGTATGGTTTTATTTACCTACATGTGCGACCTCTGATGATTAACGAAAACTACATTATCTCGCAAACCTAACGTTGTGTTTGGTGGACACCAACTAAGCTATCAAGCTAATATGATTTTCAAGTTAGGAATATTTCCGGGCAGGAGCTAAGCGATCAACCTTGCCACACAAGACGTCCTCATTGAGGCATATTATACTATACGTTAATATCAAATCAGTTAGATAACTGAACTTAAGTTTAGTTGATGATAATAAATAATTTCTTCTGTCCAATAAAACAGTAAGATTTTTATTTAGAAAAATTCACAATTCATTTTCATGGAGTTTGTATACAAAATAAAGTGTCACTAAATATGTTTTGAGATACTTTCCATTATTCCAATTCAATCTATTCCGTTTTTAAACATTGACCATATAATAGTAAATATTTCGCATAACCTTTGTTTTAAATTTATAGAATTCTTAAATTACTATATTTAAAACTATTTCCTGACGTGAAGTCAATTTGACTTCGCAGGGGACAACGGAGTTTCGAGAAGTGGAAGAAGAAAGGAAGAATGAGAAATAACTTTATTGCGAGGTTGAGACATAACAATAACAACTAGGAAAATCAGCGGCGGATTTACACCTCCTGGGGCCCCTGACGCTAAATATTTTGGAGCCCCTGACGCTAAACATTTTGGGGCCCCTGGCGCTAAAAATTTGGGGGCCGCTGGCGCTAAGCAGTCGGGGACCCTGCAATCTAAATATATAGTGAAACCGCTCCTAACGGCTAACCTCTTTTGTGACACCTCTTAACGACCGTTTTTCTATGGAATCATAGAGAGGTACCACTGATTTTTAAATTGAGACATTTAGTATTTCTGAGGTTATAACACGAACATTTTTTCGGGGCCCCTTACTTCACGGGGACCCTGGCGCGCGCCATGTGCGACCCCCCCCCCCTAAATCCACCACTGAGGAAAAGTATACTCCATAAATGGAGTACATAGAGATTTCAAAGGCGCTCTTTATGGGAAATGCGCATAAAACGGTATGGAAAGATTGGGCGATTCTTGAATTTTTATCTCCTAAATCCTAAAATATAAGTCGTAACTCTATGATTTTTTTGTGGTAGACAGGGCCTATTGGCCGCCCGTGCGCGGAAACAAGTTGGCCGCCCCCCCCCACTCCCCCTCCCCCCATAAGTAAACATCTCGGTACCTTTCTCCATTACCATCAGAGGATTTTCAATTCTTGTTCCGAGTGTTCATGCTGAATATTCTTTATAGCAGGGATCCTCAAGACGTCGACCGCCAACCCGTTTTAGGTGGATTGAGTAAAGATTTCATCCTCTCTCCCATCTAATAGAACAGATGTCCCCCCGCCTCCGCTCGACTAAATTTCTAACAATGAAGACGGACCACAAAGACGTGAACTCCACGATTCACGGCATAACAAAAAAGGCTCTTGCAAAATTCCAATAGGATCGTCCACCGAAAATATAAAACGAGAAATAAGTGTAGTTTTCTCTCGTTAGGAGATAGAAATATGAGAAAGTAAAAATTTATCAGACTAGATCACGACCGAAAATATAACCATAGCGACCTCCAAGTTTGGAACTTCTACCTAATCTAGTTCTTTAATAAGTCTTTTGTCTTACTAACCGCGGTACTGCCAACCGATGAGACAGAAACCTTACTCCCGAGGTTGATGAAGCAAATCTGTATAATGTTGTGTTATATTTGACAGTAGAATTTCAACTGAGGTATAAATTAAATTATGTATAATATAGTTGATGAAAGCAATAATAAAGAATAGGATTATACGTATTTATTTATAATTACACCAATAGTAATAACAAAAACTTTATAGATTTATTTACAAACTCTTATAGGACAACACATGCACAAGTTTTGCATTCTGAAAAACAAAAAATATTTCATTTGCTTTGAAACAGTGTAAAATTAATACTATAAAAACAACTTCACAAATAAATTTATTTGATCATCAAGACATATCAGCTTTAAAGAAAATGAGCGAATTTTTGTTATGCATTTCAAAATAACAATACATATAAAATGGAAAATTTGACAGTCCTTACATAAAGACTGTCACTGGACGCCATATAGTGATTTTAAGAGATGTATGGCTTGCGTAGTATTATTGTGACATCAGGCTCTACAATTGGATTGGTGTTAATCAAATTCCTTAAGGCCATTTTTGAGTGAATCAAATTTTCAAAAAATCGCCGAGAATAAACTACCCTTTATTTTTGTGCAATATCATTTTTATGTAAAAAGGGTCTGCAAAAGATGATATGTTGCATAAATACGAAGTATCATTCGATTTTATGTAAGAGTTAGGGCCCTAGAACCGCGAACAGACAGATGGCATGGCGAAAACCACTTTTATGGACTCAGGGACACCGAAAACGTGTATTTCCATCGAAATCTCGAAGTCGAATTTTTTCGCGATTTCAACTCCTTTTTCTATAAAGTAAAATTTAATTTGAAATCTCTTTGTGGATCTCTAACTGGTTCATCAACATGCTCATAATTAAATTGCCTAGCCTTTCTCCTGAAATGTACAGCATTTGTTTCCGGGAAGTCTGGATCCACCTCAATAGTTGCAGCTAAAGCCTTGCTTTGTCTTTCGTACTCATTAAACCATTTGTCTGAACGCTTTTCTTTTAAAAAACAGATTAAATTTTTTAAAAGATCAATACAGGTTTTGATGTTTAGTTTCTGTTTCTGCAGCAATTCGCTAAGAATACTGACGTTAGATAGAATGTCGTACCATGTAACGACTGAGCATACAAATTTAAAGCTCTGAAGTTTTGCAGCCAAACATTGGGCCTGGTTGCGAGTAGTCGTATCTGCATTTGTTCCATCTATCAACTCGCTAAGACTGTCGTATATTTCTGTGATTTCAAATCTCAATGGTTATATTGCATCTATCCTAGTCTCTCACCTGGTTCTGAAACTGGGTGATTTTTAAATATTTTTCTTTAGCATATTCCGCCTTCGAGTAGAGAAAGAAAAAACATATAATTCCTGTACAACATTGTAGAACTTTACAGTTTCAAGGGTGACCTTTGCCGCTTCATTAATCACAATATTTAGGCTGTGAGAAGCGCATGGCACAAAAAAGCCTTTGAATTTATATCTAAAATTCTTTTTGTAAGCCATTATGCTTACCACGCATATTGGCAGCATTGTCGTAACCCTGGCATCTGATATCCTGGATATATAAATTTAAATCAACATTTAAAAAACAAATAGGGTTAATCCCTCTCCAGTTGATTCCGTAATTGGGTAAAACCCAAGGAAGTGCTCGTGGATTTCAGCTCTTCTGATTTCGATACTAATTTCTACAAAACGGATTACTACGGTAATTTGCTCCGCATGGCTTACATCCAGGGTAGAGTCAAGGATTATTGAAAAATAACTCGCTTTTCTACGCATGTCTAAATTTACTTCAATAATTTTCTCTGAAATGAGATTTATAATTTCATTTTGAATCATATGCCCTAAATATGAGCAATATACCTTCTTCTGATTTTTCATGCGTCTTATGTGCGCAGACATTACTGAATCCAATTCAGCGCCGGGTGAACCGCCCCTCAATTTGTCGGAGAAAGCGCCTAAACTCTTGTCGGCCGCCCCCAATCATCCCATTAAAAATAAAATAATTAAAAATAAATTGTATGGATAACATTTTAAAATTTTAAATGGCCATAAACCTAAACTGAATCGAAAAGGTGCTCTATGTGAAATTTCACGTGGATAGGTACAACGGTGTAGATCTGATTCGAGGACAAACTAAAATGCAACTCTGTTTTATATAAAGAGATAAAAAATAATAATACGCATTGTATACCGCTCAATGGTAATAGCAGCTATTATTATTTTATTTTCAGCAAATACTATTACGATGAATGGTAATTTTTAACAAATAGATCGAATTATATTAAATAATTAATAACTGAATTTTAATACAGCAAAATTAAACAAATTATAATTACTCAATATAACCACAATACACCGATCTATTTATTAATTATAATAACAAAATGAAGAACTACATTTTTACTAAACTCCGCACATTCCGGCACTGCGGGCGCCATAAAATCTCGAATTAATCGGAAAATCTTACAGTTGAGATGAAATGTTTTTTGAGAACCAATTACCCTATGACTAACTCGTTAGTTACTTATAAAGCAGATTACTGATCTGGTGACGGATTCTTATTTAGTTGACGTTACGTTAAGTTGAAGCGCATGGTTGAGGGTTAATCGCCTCTTTAACCTAAAATTTCATTAAACATGGTAAAGTAGTAATTAATCGCATAAGTATTTATAAATTCTTCCTAATTATGTTTATAATCAGTAAAAATTCTAAAAAGCTATTAAACTCGCAAAATATGATAAAATATGCAAATTCGATCCTTTATAAAGGAACGGAATTTCCCCTGCAAACATTCTCATCAACAGAATTCACTCTAAAGAATAATTACAGACTTACCGTTTCTTTTCCGGATACCTCACTGAGATTCTTCTTCAGATGAATGCGCTCAAAACATCTTCTGACGGACTTCTGAGGTCTTCTTTCAGCTACAATGAAGAACACTGAACAGACTTGCTTATTCGCAGAGCCGAATGAAAATGACTGACTGATGAGATGAAACACTGCAGTCTTTTCTTAAGAATGTAGAATGGGTGCAAAGGAAGGATACGAGCTTGGCCCTTTTCGGTGAAAATATTCCTATTCAGTTATACAGATGAAGAATTGGGATTTCCACTGCGAGGGTGAATGTCCTCAGAGGAAAACCGTGGATTAAGGAAGGGGAAAGGAAGCAATAAATGCCCACCTTTTCATGAGATTGCTAGGGCGTCTAAATTCTGACCTGCCCACAGAAGGTCTGTTTCCAAGATAGGAGTAGAACAATGAAAAAAGGTCCTCTGTTTATGACTGCTCTGGAATTCCCGTTTCCTTTTCGAATATACCGCCGAAAGCAAATGGTGAGCAGCGGGTGACCTGCCCCTCAATTTGCCGGAGGTAGGGTCTAAACTAATATTGATACTCATTTATGGAGAAATAAACTTTTAGCTTATTTTGGGAACGTTTGGTGCCTTTTGCTTGCGGCATCTATGGCGAATCCCACCTTCGCCATACCCTAGTTACGGCACTGAGATAGACCAAAACCTCGCATAAATTTAAATATAAAATTAAATCGTGCACAAGACATTTTAACGTAGATATTTATTACAGTGTTGAATGGATGACTGGATGTCAGATATTTATTACAGTGTTGAATGGATGACTGGATGTTAGAGCAAAGCAAAATTATTTTGTTGGCCTTGCTAACTTTTTTCAAACGAAAAAATGTTTAGACTAAAACGGGATTTTCTGATTTAAATAATCTTCATAAGCTAATAAAGAGACATTTGATAAGTATATAATGAATATTTACAGTCAATTCTTCAAGAAAAAACATTTGGAAGAACTCAAATAGAACATGTTTTAGATAAGCAGTTGGAAATTACCCACAGCATAACAACATAATAAACATTTAAATCAAATAAAAATTTAATAAAATTATCTAATCCTATTTTTCAGAGCTGCTCATTTTCTTCAGCAATTCCTCATCATTAATTATGCTATCGAAGAACTCAATGCATGACAAATGTTTAAACTTATATTTTGTTATTAAAAGATCTTTAACAGACTCAACTGGCAAATGATTCCTTTGATCAGTCCATTGAGCATTCATTAAACAAAAATACTCTCAAGGTTTGCATTGTTAGCTGGAATTGCAAAGACAAACTGGCAAATATTCAGGAACTCTGAATTTTCTTCTGATTTTAAAAAGTGAAACTATTTTTATATGCTTAATGATTACTCCAAAATTCAAATTATCATAATCACAAGAAGACATAATGATCTGCACATTAAACCAATCTGAACCAAAACAGCTGCACTCAGCCCTAAATCAATGGCACTGTATCTTTATAACAGACTATCAAATAATTTTAAAAATATCCATAAAGTGAGTGACGTTAAGTTGAAAGTCAATGAATTTCTTTAAAATAAACTGTTTTATTCTGTAACTGAGTTTATGAATGAGTTAATCAAACAACAAATCAATTGTATTACTAGTAGGGCTTGTCGGTTTTAAAAAACCAGGTTTAAAAACAGGTTTTTTGGATACATTTGTAAAATTCAAAAACCGGTTTTTAAATTTAAAAAACCTGTTTTAGATACTAGATTTAATATGTAAAAATTAATCAATTATTTAATTAAAAACGTTAACATTTTCACTTGATATAGCCTCGGGCACAAGCATATTGTAGTAAAACTAATCTTCATGAGTCAGGCGAATGTTTGACATGGAAATCCACAAACGCATTCTATTATGCTATTCTATGTGGCAGCACACAGACTGACCGATGACATCAGCCATGTTGCTCACGTGCACCCCACCAGACCAGACCAGTTTAGTCCTGCGTCAGTGGCGGCTCGTAGCTAAAATTAGTGGGGGTGCTGCTCCAGAAAATTTTTAGCCTTTGTTTTAAAATTGTGTAAAAGGAAAAAAACATGTACAAAAAGAAAATTTATTCAGGAACTTGATAAAATCTTAACAAAAAAAACCAAACATTTTTTACTTACTTTAACTTAAATTGTTACAGTTCAAGCTTGATCTATTCATTTAAAAATGAAATCCATTCTTCTTGTTTTAATTTGCGCAAAAAGTTCAATAATTTTCTCCTTGATCTCTGGATGACAATTGAGGAAATTTTTCTCCATTGAAAGTACTGCAAGCGCATTTAGTCTTTCCAAATTCATGGTGCTTCTTAAAAAAGTTTTTATTCTTTTCAATGTTGAAAAGCAGCGCTCTGCCTCTGATGTAGTCATGGGAATTGTCAAGAGGATTTTTATCAGTTTCGTAATTTCACTAAAAACATCATCTAGATTATTTTCCAAGATAAATTTCAGCAGCTCAATTAATTTGCAATATTCATGAATATCAGTCCTACAATAGAATACTTTTAGTTCAGTTTCAAGCTTTTCTTTGTCAATCATGGGATAAGCTTCAGTGGTCAGTACTATCTCTTTTGTGGGATGTTCATTCTTAAATCTAGTGAAGCATTTCTTGTTGAACAATTTAGCAGCTACTAAGTGTTTAGTGGAAGAATATCTGTCCATTATATCAACACATATATAGTCACACACTTCCTTAGCTTCTGCCATGAGTGTCTTTGAAGGATTCTCACAGTACTTTGAGTTTCTCAATTCTAAAATAGCAGTTTTGAAATTTGTTATATATTCATTAACTTTAAACACACTAATTTCTCGAGATTGCATTTGGTTGTAAATTATTTCAACATGAGGCATAATCTGATGAAAAAGCTCTAACCAAAACTTGAAATTATCATAATTCAGGTATTTTAAAATTCCTGTTGCTTCTGCAATGGTTTGATCTGCATTTGATGTTGACTGAATTTCAGTAAGGCAGTTTTTTAAAGGTTGCAAATTTTCATGAACTCTGTTTATGGTCCATATGTTGAAATTCCACCTTGTAGAGGATGGACGTGGAATGCTGACGTCCATATGTTTCTTGAGAATGGACACACGTTGTGGTGATCTTGAGAGGAATGTTGGCATAGCCAGAATGTTAGAGAAAAATATTCTTGCGTTTCGTGTAATACTTGCTGCATTTCTCATTATTAAATTAAGTTGATGTGAATAACAGTGAATGAAATGTGCATTACTATAAACTGCTTTTATTTTTGCTTGAACTCCTGCTTTTTTGCCTTTCATGACATTTGCACCATCAAATGTCTGAGCTATCAGTTTTTGTCTATTTCCTTGAAGGATTATGTCCAATTGTTCTAAAATACGTTTTGATATGCCATCTGCAGTTTGATTTTCTGGAATAAAGAATCCCCAAAAATGCTCAAATATTTCTCCATTCAATATGTACCGTAGAACAAGGACCATTTGAGTGTGTTCCGAAACATCTGTTGTGTCATCAGCCATGACAGCTACAAAGGAAGCTTTTCTAATTTCCGTCCTTATCTCCTCATGGTATATTTGTAGCAGGCAGTCAAGTATCTCATTCTGAATGGTCTTAGAAACACATTTGAAGACTGCACTGGTTTCTAAGTGATTCTTCAAATCTGAATCTAATTTAGATGCAAAATTTACTAATCCTCTAAATACCCCTGGATTTACTGAATCTTCTTTTTCATCATGTCCACGTAAGGGAGTTTCAAAGTTTCCACAAAAGTAAATGCAGTTTATTATTTTGGACGAAATTTCACGGTTCTTTTTAACTTTTATATTATGCTCATTGATTGAAAGTCTGTATGCCTCACTAAGTTTCTCCTTAATATTTACGGTTCCTAAAAGTGACAGTGAAACAACATTATCAACGTGCTTCTTTGACTTCTCATGCTTTTCAGTTTTTTCTTTCATTTTGTTTATATTTCTAAAACCATCTTTTGTCCACGGTACATCACCTCCAAACAGCAAACACGGGAACCAAAACAGTGCATTTTTTACTTCACAGCCGCAAAGCCAACTTTTCCGTTGGTACCATTCAGAATTTAAGCTACGAATATATTTCTTGTTGTTGCTTTTGCCTGGCTGAGATATTAGAATATCAGGTGTTGAACGACCTCTTTTCTTAACTGTAACTTTCTCATGGAGAGATAGTTGTGAAAACTTAAGCTGTTGAAGTTCACTTACAGTCACAGAACTTATTTCTTGGGGATGCAAGGCCATGGTTAAAGTTTTCTGTTAAATAAAAGAACCGAAAAAAAAATGAATCAAATAGAATAGCTGGAAGCAGAATAATAATCTAATTCTACACTCTTCTACACTTTATCACATTCAAGAATATGGTACACGGTTTTTAAGCACAACACACGCTGAGTAAAAAAAAACTTCCTTCCACCATCACGCCAGAGCCGGCACTGCGAGAGCAACAGTGCTCTCTCTACCTGGCAGTCCCGCCTTCCTCCCCCCCCCTCCTATGTGCGCATGCGCACAACAGTCAAACACCACGTCGCTGGCACTGTGAAGCGCACAGTTCCATACAAAGATTTTTGTATCTTTTTCATAAACTGGGGGATGGCTACTGAAGTACTGACATTAAGCTTAAGGAATATATATTGTACTACAAAAATAAAGAAAGAATTAAAGAAAAAAGGACTCATTATATTAAATGTTATCGATAATATCAAGTGGAAATAGGGGGTGCTGCAGTTCCGCAGTGCCTATACACGAGCCGCCACTGTCCTGCGTACTACCCATACTACGCAGTACACAATGCGCCGCAACAGCTCCGTTCACTTGAGTTTGATCACAAGCAGAAATAGGAAGTTTATGTTATTGCTTGTTATTATTCTTGTTTTACTTAGTAAAAACAAAAAAAACGTAAGTAAATTTATTAATGTCTATACTAATAATATAACATTCTTTCATTATTAAATATTAATGTCATTGATAAAATTATTTAAAATATTTCATTTGCTTTTTAGACCAAAATGAATGTTGCAAATAAGTCGGAGGTTTGGGATAATTTCAAAATGGTTGGAAAAGACAAGGCATGCTGCAATCTTTGTAATAAAATGTTGAGCTACAAAGGATCATCTACGAGCAATCTCCATAATCATCTGAAAGCAGTTCATAAAATAATAATCAACAAGAAAACAGAAACGATCGACAAGCAAGAAACACCTGGACCCTCCTCCTGCCCACAAAAACAAGCCAGTATTTTTAATTTCGTGAAAAGGAGAAGTTTAGAAGAAATTATAGCAAAACTTGCTGCAATGGATGGATTGTCCATTAATACCATTGCATCAAGCTCGTTCATACGAGAGTCTTTGCAACAATGGAGATATTCTTTACCAAAAAACAACTCTCGAGTAATGGATCTCATTCATACATTTTATGACAATGCCGAACGTGAAACTATAAATGAATTAGATTGTATTAAGAAGAATGGGAAAAAATTTTCTATAACTTTAGATGAGTGGACTAGCAAAAGAAATCGCAGATATTTGAATATCAACGTACACCATTTTAATTTGGGCTTATTTTTTTTAGTAGTTACAATAGCTAGTTCCTGCGATGCTAATAAAACATTAGAATTAGTTTCTGAGAGGCTACAAATTTTTAACTTGGATCTAGCAACCGACATAGTTGCAGCGACAAATGATGGTGCCACTGTTATGAAAAAATTTGGCCAATTATCACCTATAATTAATGAACTATGCTATTCACATGCCCTACACTTAGCAGTTACTGATGTGTTATATAAAAATAAAGAAATTGCTGAAACTGATGTATATGTTACAAGTGAGGAATCGGAAGATGACGTAGAGTGTGAAGATGACTATGGCGAGGATTTTTTAAATTTTCTTGATCTAGATAACGACTGTGGATTCCCTATATTGTCTGACAATTACAAACAATCAATTTCCCAAATTAGAAAAATTTGCAAATTTTTTAGAAAATCTCCCGTAAGAGATAGCATCCTTCAGAATTATGTAAAACAAGAAGAAGGAAAGGAATTAAGTCTGATTCTTGACTGCCAAACGAGATGGAATAGTTTAGAGGCCATGATTGAAAGATTTATAACATTAAAAGAATGTGTTGTTTTAGCTTTGAATGATATTGGTGCTTCTCGTATGTGGAATGAAGCTCAATATCCTAAAATCATGGAGCTTCTTAAAGTGTTGGGACCAGTACGTCTAGCAGCTGAGGCCTTAGGGCGGCGAGATCCCAATTTATTAACAAGTGAAGGCATATTTGAATTTCTGTTAAATGAACTAAAAAATTTAAAGACTGAAATTAGTTCCAGTTTAGAAGTACGAATTCAAGAAAGAAGACGAGTTGGATTGGTAACCCTTTTGCTATATTTGCAAAATCCACAAAACATTTCAACAAAGAAATCTTGTGTATTTCCACTAGCTTCAATACTCGATATTATTAAGTTATCTGGAAAAATATTGTCTAGAATATATCCAAATTCTTGTATGGAAACAGATTCCGATGATGAATATATCGGAGACGAAGAAACTATTAATCAGGGCAATGCTCTAAAAGAAGCCATGGAAAAATCAATTCATAGGTTTCCTGAGGAACCTGAAGAAATAATATCAAATCCGAAGACACTGAAGGCCGAATTTTCAGTATTTGAGGCAAATTCAAAATATGGGTTTCAAAAAAATATATGTACAAAAATATCATTGAAGACTTCACAGATCTGATAAATAAAAATGTAGAGAAAAATAATAATGTTATAGTAACGTATATTGACTTCAGGAAAGCTTTTGATACAGTAGTTATAGAAATACTACTTAAAGTACTGAATGATATTAGCATAAGGGGAATGCTATACAGGTAGTTCAAAAGCTATATTGTGAATAGAAAAATTACAGTAAAAGTTAAAGGTGAATTCAGTGAATTTAGAAGCATGGACTTTGGTGTACAACAGGGATTGGTCTTACAACCAATTTTCTTCATCATTTATGTAAATAGTATTTTCAATGTAGTAGAGCGCTGTAATTTATATATCAATGCTGATGATGCCATCCTAATCTCACCACAGAAGAACTTAAAATAGCACAAGCAAATGGAAGAAGATTGAAATAAAATAAATAGTTGGAGTCATAATTATGACTTGTTAATAAATTACCAAAAAAACAATGCATATTACAAATAAAATAGTTGACACCAAACAAGTAAGCTGCATATTACATAACCATGACTGCATAGACTTAAATTGTAATAAGACCATTTGTAGGTGTCCAGTTCTGAAACAAGTCATTAGTCATAAGTACCTAAGTGTAATAATTGATCAAAATTTCAAATTTGAAACCACACTAAAAAATTGCAAATAAATAAAAAATAGCTTATCAATTATATTGCATAAGAAGTAAAGTACTGTTTAAAACAAAATTGATAATATACCATGTACTAGTAGAGTCAATATTAAGTTATGGCTTAACCATCTAGGGTAGCATGCCAACATATTATAAAAAAGAAATGATTTCATTACAAAATAGGATAGTAAACCTAGTAAATGAAGATGAAGTGATCAATACTAAGGGTTTGGGAAGAATATATAAAAAATTAAATATTTTACCAATAGATCTGCTATATAAATATATTATAATATTGGATACCTAATTACTTTGTTAACAAATACAAGGTAATGAGATTACAGTATCATGGAATGGAAAAACAAAATAGGAACCAATATGAAATTCCTAGGTACAATAATATGAAAGGTAAAAATGAACTTAATGTTATAGTACACACAATCTTAAATAAATTACCAGTGGAGCTTAAACCATTCAAGAAGATATCAGAAGTGAAATGAAAAATTAAAAAATGGTTACTATATACATATTTATAATGACACTTCAAAAAATGGACCTATATTTATCTTGATTTATGTTAATGATATTTTGGTATTTTTGAAAACTGTACAATTTCTTTATCTGCAGATGATGTGGTTCTTATAGCAGGGAACCCTCTGTAGAGCTATTACTAGCCATTACCTTGTATTTTGCAATTACTGTTTTACTTTGCAATAATTATTACTTTGTACTCACTATTATTTAAATAAATTATAACTATTAAAATAAAGGGCGCAATATACATTGCACAAACTTTCTCATATACATACATATATATGTTTGGTCAACTGTGTACGTTTATAAAAGAAAAACACTTATAAATCAAAGGTAACCGTAGTTTAGCATATATTTTAATGCCACTGGACGATATATAGTAGTTTTTGGGACATATGGCTTAGTTAGAGTTAATCAAAATCCTTATAGCCATTTTTGAGTAAATCGAATTTTGTTTTAAAACATACAAGAATAAAGTACTGTTAATTGTTGCGCAACATCGTTCATCTCTTCAGAGTGTCTATTATGAATGATATTATCCACAAATATGAGATATCATTCGATTTAGTTTAACCATCTAGGCCAGTGTTTTTCAACCTTTTTGCTTTGACTACACTTTTTAAATGATCCAGCTCCCGTGACACACCATGAAATAAAAACTCAATTTTCTTTGTTAAAACATAACATAAATACTGAAAATTCCTTATTTAACAATAAAACATTATATATATAGCAACAAATATAACAAAATGTTTATGTTAGCCAAAAAATCTTCCATATCTGCTGTATTTTAATTTTTTCTAATTTCCGCGACAAAGGCTGTCCTTTTTTCTTAATTTCCGCGACACACCTGGACCTCGTCCGCGACACACTAATGTGGCGCGACACACCGGTTGGAAACAACTGATCAAGGCTGTAATAAGATTTTGAGCGTATCGCAGCGGAGGCATGACGTCATAGGGCTTAGGTAAGGTAGCTTAGCGTACATTTTAATGTCACTGGACGACATATAGTGATTTTTAGAGATATATGACATACGTTGTATAATTTGTGATATCAGGCTCTACAATTGGATTGATTTTAATCAAATTATCTGTAGCCATTTTTGAGTAAATAAAATTTTTCTAAAAATCGCCAAGAATAAACTAACCCTTTTTGTGCAATATCATTTTTATGAAGAAAGGGTCTGCTAAAGATGATATATTGCACAAATACGAGATATCATTCGATTTTATGTAAGCGTTTGGCCCCTAGAACAGCGAACAGACCAACAGACAGACAGACGGCATGACGAAAACAACTTTTATGGGTTCGGGGACACCTAAAACGTGTATTTCGATCAAAATCTCGGAGTCGAATTTCTTCACGATTACAATACTTTCTCAATATAATACTTACGTACAGTGGAAACCGCTTAACACGAAATGTGGGGGACCATCGCAAACATTTCGTCTTAACCGAATTTCGTGCTAAACGAATTTCATGATAACCTTTTTTGAGACTGATTTGAGATATTGATATAAGCTCGTAAATAAATCTTGACATAACAAATATGCGATGGAAACACTGCAGTAATTAGTTATAATAATGAAAACCTTATAATTTATTCATTACATATATACATAAAAAAAATATTTTATTTCAATAATTTCATAAAAACGATGCACAAATATTAAGTATCAAGGTCGCTAAAGTAGTTCAATTGTCTACTTCTTAACAAAAAATTCCGTAATTTTTTTCTGCCTAGCATTCATAATGATCTTTTTTTACGCACTTTACTAGCCATTTTTATGTGGGTCTTTTATTTTTTATAAAAATATAAAATCACAACTGAAAACGATTCCGAAAAAGAAAGAACTTCGCTCACAGATTCGTTTCACATTCGCTAACCGTTCCACACGGAAATTCAGAATCAACTGATTGTGAGTAGAACTGTTCTGCATAGGGATCTAGAGACTAGAGCAAGGGAGGATTTGAGCATATTGAAAGATGGGGAAAGGGAAGGTACAGTACAGATAACAATCTGTACCTCCAAATCCTTCCTTTCATTCGAAGATGGTAGTTCCCAGAATTTAGTTTATTGCTGCCAAGGAAATCTCAGTAGCAACCCTCTCAATGGGGGTTCATGAGTTTCTCTGAGGTCTACTAATGACCATGCATATTGAAAGAGAGGGGGAAGGAGGAGGTACAGCTGTGGTTGTGAGACTGTTCATACTTCTATTTTAAGAAACGAGTGGGTCGTTTCGTGTTATCCCAAGAATTTGACGGGGATTTATTTTCAGGGGACCGAAAATTTTTTTCGTGTTAACCGAAATTTCTTGTTAACCATTTCGCGTAAAACGAACTAATATACGTTGAAATGTGTAGGCACCGGTAGGGACCGAGCCTGCATTTCGTGTTAACCGATATTTCGCGTTATCCGTTTTCGTGTTAAGTGGTTTCCACTGTATATGAGAAAGTAAATATTATGAGAAAGTAAAATTATGAGGGAAGCGATGAATTGATTTTAATGAGATGATATAAAGTCATGTGCTATGGTGATACGTAGAAGGATGCGATACTAAAATTGTTATATGATGTGCTGTGATGATGTGACGGGACGAGCTCATGTAAAGATATGACGTGATTAGATCCTTTGTACCGAGGTGATGTGATTATATGTGATATGAGGATAGGGCTATGATATTAAAATAGCTATATGACGTTGTGTAGTGATAGAAAATAAAGATAATCCTATGTATATAAATGTATTTATGTTTTCTGTGCATATGTATGTATCGTATTTTTCGGCATATAAGACGCACCCCGGTGTTTTAGAAGATTTTTCCGGAAAAAAGTATTTTGGTTCACCAAGGCATTTACGAAGGGTCACGTCGTGTATAATTTCTGGCCATTATTAAGTACGTATCCAGCAACATTTGCAGAAAATATTACATGATAACAGTTAAATAACGTTTTAGATAAAATTAATTCGTATAATAAATAGGGATGATCTAAAATATAAATAATTGCTTCGAGACTTGTATAACTAAATATGCCCTGCGCGAAACTTCCATTAATTAGGCTTTCGGAGTGCGCCATACACGTCGCACTAATCGATAACACTTTCTAAACATAGAGCAAGATGAGATTTTAATTCACAATACATGGAATGCATATGTAATAACGATAGGTAACCTCAACTAGTCCTTTTTCATCTGCAACTCTTTTTGCCTCGTACATTTAGATCCATACAGCAAATCCTAACTTCCTCTCTTTTACCATCCATTTCTTCTCTAGTTGTGGCCACTTAGCAACAAGCTTACGAAGGCCGTTTCTGTTTTCCTGTCACCTTCAGTTTTTCCTCCTGTTTTCTCCATTCATGGATCATTTTTTCTCTAGGAGGTAGACCAAAATGACATGCTGCTGCTCGGTTTAGTGCGATTTCACGTATCGAATCATCTGAAGCTAATAGTGTATGCATATATTTTCATTCTTGTAGCCAATGCGATCTCAATACACGTAACGTTATTTATCCTAGATATATATGAAATATTTATGACATATACATGAATTCGATTGTTCTATGGCATTAATCGCGCTATTCAACGGCCTCATTAGGAAATAAAACATCGCAAATGCGCCAAAATTGTAATTACTGTGAGCGGACATGTATTAAAGCATAATGATGAAATTACGTCCTCGGAATTCACGTTGCATAAGGTTTGACTGTATATAATGACTTTTTTCATAAATAATAATGTATATTTTAATGTTTTTGCTACAAATGAGTGCCATTTATTCCATTTTGGGGATGAGAGGGTTCGCGAGTGTCAGTACTGAACACAATAATTATCTTACCTTTAGTCTGAAAGACGCAGGCTGATTTTGGGAATCACTTTTCTGAGAAAAAAGTTCGTATTATAGCCCGAAAAATACAGTATATGTATTGTATTTCTAAATGAGAAGGGGATTAGGATAATTTCTTCGGACATTGATTTTTTCAATTTGTCCTATGTCATGATAAATGTTTATTTGTGTATATGTAAATGTATTTATGTATGTACGTATGCATGTATGTATGTAAGTCTGCGTGTACGCGTGCGTGTCTGTGTGTGTGTGTGCGTGCGTGCGTGCGTGCGTGCGTACGTACGTACGTATGCATGTATGCATGTATGCATGCATGCATGCATGTATGTATGTATGTATGTATGTATGTATGTATGTGTATTTGTGATTCAGTGTCATTATCAATGTTACAATTATATTGTATTTATAAATGACAAGGGGTTAGGTGAAATAGGAGACTAGTCTCAATCTCGCCCCAATATACCTATACGTTATTCAATTAAACTAAATTTTTTCTAATGAAAACTACTCAACGTACTTTTACTATTTCATCTTTTTTGAAAACACTACGTATTTTTCTCAGAATTTGGCAGCGCTAACAAAATAATTACTGAAATCGCATTGAAGTATAACTAAGCTGAAATAAATGAGCATCTTTGAATAAATAAATAAATTTTAAGACAGCGCAATAATGTAATTTCAATACGTTGAACATAATATATGTAGAGGACAAAAGAGGTCAGATTCAAAAAAGAAAGAGGGCAAAAGTTTTGAGGCAAAAAAAGAGGACGTCCTCTAAAAATAGGACGTCTGGTCACCTTATTTATGAATCCTCCGCCCTCCCTTGTAACCTACAGTAACTTTCGTTGGCCTGTTTTCGTGTGCAACTATAGAGTGGAATGGAAGAACATAATAAACGCTTTTAAATTATAAATTTTCTTCATTTTTCAAACAAACTCTCTTGAGATACCTTCAATTTTCTAGAAACTTGCCGTTGACATATTTCGAGAGATCTGAAAACACGCAAAAATTTAAATTAAAATGTAATTTTATAATTAAATAGCAATGAAGAGGATCATTTTTTATGTTTATGGCCGACTTTCTACATGTGGTGATGTCGAATGCCTTGAACGCTTAGTCATTAGTCTCAGTGGCGGCTTGTAACATGAGATGTAGGTGAAGTGTTACAACGTGAAAATCCATTTTAAAAACTTACCCTACTTCTTGTAGATCAGATCAATTCTCCTATCTTTTAAGGTAGCATAACGGCCGATTATGACATTGAAGAAAGGACGTTTACCCACAAGTTCGCATAGAAGTTCTCTTTGTATTGCGATATTAGCTAAAGACATGGGCGCCGGCAATAAGGGATAATAAGGGGCAAGAAGGGGCACTTGCACCCCTCCCCCCCTGCATTTCACAAAAATGTAATCATATAATAAGCACCAGTAAATGTCACCAATAAAATTATTTAAATATAATTCAGGTAATAATTTTTCGAGTTTAAATGTACATTTTCCGACCGTACCCCGATCGAATACTGTTTCTTTGCAAAGCGCGGGCACCTGAATAAGCCAAAAGTAATTTAAAAAAATCTTTTTAGTAATCGCAATACTTGCAGCTGCGATTATTTCAATAATTGTTAGTTCCATATACCATGCCACTAGTGTATATTAAAGAACAAATGCTGTAGTTCCTATGATACATCGCACGGGGCCAAAAAAGATACATCTGACGCTTGAATCGGCTGTTGTGGCGCCATTTGTAAACATTTGTTTGTTTAATTGCAGAAAAAAATTGTTTTGTCAAATTTTTATTTTCTTTCTCTATACTTCGTATACGAAGAAAGTAAAAATTGAAAAATAATTTTTAGTAACAAACATCATTCGTCGATCAGTTCCGCTGAGATATGGTAATCCCTATGGGGATAGTTTTAACAACAAGTAAAGATTAGACTCTTGTCGAGAGATTACCTTTCCCGTACCCTTCACCAATGTTTTGACTGCCAACAACGCGCGCTGGCCGCTCTTCAGTGTGCAGGTAGTTCCCCGCTGCGTTGTTCACGAACCTACTAATCCCAATCTCGGTAAGACACCGAAACAGGGGTGGAAACATTTATTTCGTAAAGTTACACGAAGAGAAAGCTGCATAAAAACCCTGGGGAATATCCGGACGGGTGGTAACGCTATATTTTGAGGATATCCCTAATGTTTGAAAACCAGCAGGATTTTATCTTCACGTCAGTCGAGTTAGTTCAGTGTAGAGTTGAAGTGCTTTTATTGATTTGTCGTAAAGTTATTTCAGACAGCGATACTAATAATATTTTCCGCACAGGTATGTAGGTTGTGCTCAAATTCGTTTATAATATATTTATTTCTAACGAGTTTACTGGACTACATCTAAATTTTCGCTAAAATAAGCAGATAATGCGTTAATAGTTTATACAGTGCAACAGTGGCTGTAGCGAGTTGAGTCAAGTGCAAAACCGCATCCAATTGAGAAGCTGGAAGAAGGCATAGAGATGCGGAGCGGAACTAGGCGGCTAACTATGCACCGGTCTACCTATTGTAGTTATTTGTGGTTGTGATCCCGCAGTTATTGCTCCGATGCCCGTTTAAAAGCATTGTATTTCAATACAAAATTCTGTAATGTAAGTTCTATGTTTTATTTGCTTCATACACTGTGTGAGAGAAAGTATTGCTTTATAAAAAAATACAATTCGATATTTCAACGGAAATACATAATTTTAATACCCCCTGAACACATTTTAGTAGACCATTTTCTATTATACGTGTGTGACTGGACGTGGTAGGATTTTTGTGGGCGCTCCAACTCAAAAACATCCTATCAACACCACATTTTATATTTAACTTTTTTATTAGAGGAACAAGAGCTGATTAAGTTTTGATTATAACTGGTTTGCCCGTCAAACATTTCATAAGACTATTTTCCTTCGGAAAGCAGCCTAAAAATTGAAAGCATCAAAAAAATTATGTTTTTATGCGGCGTTGCCGCCTTCGTTTCCTAGCACCACCCTTACTGGTGCGTTAGTCCTCCGTTGTTTGCTAGATTCTCGAATCGATCTGACAGAGCCGTATTGTGACACAGTGCTTCCCAAAGTGTGTGCCGCGGCACAATTGGGTACCGTGGAAGTATCTCAGGTGTGCCTTAGCAGTTTGCTAAGGCCTATTCAGAAATAAATCTATTTAATATTTCTTAATATCTTGTGTGTCAGTGAAAACAGTTATATTGCTCGAATTGGTTATTATTATTTAATAAATAAAATATAATAACTTTCATGGGTGGATTTAAAAAACATTTACGATTTAGTCTTAAGATATGTTTAATTCATTGTTATTTGTTTATATGCGCATTTTACATATTTACAATTGTCTATTTTTTATTTATTATAAAAAACAGCGGAAAAAATATTTTACCCTTTGATTTCACAGACAGTGGCGGATTTACGCCTCCTGGGGACCCTGGCGCTAAGTATTCGGGGGCCCTGCAATCTAAATATATAGGGAAACCGCTCCTAACGGCTACCCTCTTTTGTGACACCTCTTAACGATCGTTTTTCTATGGAATCATAGAGAGGTTCCACTAGTTTTTAAATTGAGACATTTAACATTTCTGAGATTATATACACGGACATTTTTTCGGGGCCCCTTACTTCAAGGGGCCCTTGTTGCACGCTAAGTACGACCCCCCTTAAATCCGTCTCTTGAGTGTGAGGAAGAAATTCAAAATTTAGGGTAAATGAGTGGTAGCGAAATCTTGCCTTTTCCCCCCTTTTCACTGATCCTCATAGAACCCCAAACTTTCGCGTAGGGTTCCGCGTAACTCAATTTGAGAAACACTGCCATACGTCACGGGGCCCCATACTTCGCCACTCCATGTGCGACCCCCCTTAAACCCGCCACTGCTCTTAAGCGGCGATTACACGCAGGAGTTGACTTGTAGGCAGGTCCGGCCCAAGATATTTTGGCGCCCCAAGCGCGGAGCCTTTCGGGCGCCCTCGTCGGTAAAAAATTTTGCGATTTTGTTTGATAGAGATTGTTACCAACCAAATAGGTGATGAGATAGTCTTGTTTAATTATCACAAAATAATAAAGTTTTCCAGTAATGAAATAGGATACCGGTCCACGCACGTCCCCAAAAAATAGTATAAAAGGAAAACACATTTTTTAACCCCAAAAGTTCATGATCTTTCATTCTTCAATCTTAATTCTATTATTTCTTTATTGTTACAAGTAGATTAATTTTTAAATGTTTATAAATAAAGATTAAAATACTTTCACTTAATAAATTAATTATGATTGTTAATGATCTCTTCGGTCTGAAATCTGTTTTTTGGGGTTAAAAAATTTGTTTTTCTTTTATACTGTTTTTTTGGGACGTGCGTTGTCCGGATCCAATGAAATATATTTACAGAGAATTTATTATTAAATTTTCATACATATTTACAGGACATTTTTCATGCTTTTACTAAAAAAATTTAAAATTCTATTCTTCTGAATTTGTATCTATTTAATAATAAAAAAGTTTGATATAAAAATTTTTAATACATGGAATAATAAGATTAAAATGTTACTAATAAAAAATAACAAAAATTAAATATATTTACGTCGAATTGAATGTAAAAGTCACAAATATTTACAAGAATTTCTGTTTTCTGACTTTTACAGATGCAAAGTCTTGAAGTAGGTCTTCAAATTTGATTTTTTTAGAACATCGTGCTCTATAGAAATAGTTGCCAGACCTGTCAGTCGCTCTTGAGACATAGTTGATCTCAAGTAATTTTTAATAATTTTTAATTTAGAGAAACTTCTTTCACACGACGCTACCGTTATTGGGAGAGTTAGCATAATTCTCATTGCAACTGCCAAATTAGGAGCAAAATCATTTAGTAAAACAAATTGCAACACATCTAATGGTGTCCAATCTGTTTTTATTAAAGGGAATTGCTGTTATTTCCTCTAACATTTCCGAGCCATCCAAATCAGTCTCATTGACATCATTTGAGTTTGTTAGTGCTGCTTGTAGATCCAAACATTTTTTAAAAAGTTCATCTTTGGAAATGTTTTTAATATTATTTACATCATATAGAAAACAGAATATATTACTGTGGTTATGTAATTGCATAACTCTTTCTTCTACGGACATGATTACTACGTCATAGACAGAGAAATAAAAATCTACTTTGAATTGCGTCTTCAAATCAATTAGGGATTCATCTGGAGCAGAGTTAAAAGTTTTTCGTCGGGGACGAATACGAGTCTTTATGGGAAAAAATGGTTGGACTTCCAAATCAACGGCAATTATTTTTGACTCTTCTAAAACTTCATCAAATGCAATGTCCGACCGACATTTCTTTAGGGTTTCTATGGTTGATTTTAATATATCAACAACTTTCGAAATGCACATTTTTTCTTCCTGTGAATACTTGCTGGCAATGTTAATCGTCTTTAAAATATTATACCAGACAACAATACAGCAAATAAAACGGAAATCTTTCATTTGATTAGCCAATGTTTCTGCTTCATGTCGAGCAATTTGATCAAAGGACGAATCTTCACATATTTCATAAAGAGAATCATAAATATCACCAGAATGAAACCTGAAAGGTTTGATCGCCTCTATTCTACTTTCCCATCTAGTTTCACTAAATGATTTTAAAGTTAATTTAGCAACATTTTTAATTAAAACAGACCAGCGTCTGGTAGATCCACTCATAAAAAGCTTGTATTATACTAAAAAATGAAACAGCGATATGAGATGATTTAGCAGCATCATTGATGACAAGATTCAAGGAGTGAGCATGGCAAGGAACAAAAAACGCTCGATTATTTACATCAAGTATCCTTTTTGGAACACCCGAGTGTCTGCCTTTCATGTTTGAAGCATTGTCGTAACCTTGACCGCGCATATTACTCATGGGAATACCTAACTTTTCAAGTTCCATAAAAATTGCATCGGTAAGTTATGATGAAGTTGTTCTCTCCACAGGAATGAAATTCAGGAAGTGCTCACAAATTTCTACCCCTTCATTAATGCTGAGAAAACGTATTATTATTGACATCTGTTCAATATTGCTTATGTCTGGTGTACAATCAACAATTATCGAATAATATTTCGCCTGCTTCAAATTTTCTAATATTTTATTTCGCACGTCTGTGGACATTAGCTGTATTAGTTCATTTTGAATAGTTTTCCCTAAATAGTGACTATGGTGTTCATTTGATTTTACTCTTTGCAGATGCTCTGCCATGACTGAATCAAATTTTGCCAGCAACTCTACTAATTGTAGATAATTAATTGCTTTCATTCAATCTGTCTGATGAGCCCCTAAATGCGAGACATTGACGGCCGAGAAATTCGACTATAACAAATAGTCTTTCTAATACTCCTTGCCAATGACGAGTTTCAGCACTCAAATTTTTTTGTAAATAGAATCTAATGTTTCATTACCAAAAATCCTTTTCTTGAATTCTATCCATTTTTATGTGATTCAAAGTGAATTGGTGAGGTTTCATGTTCTTTAAGGGTTTGACTCAAATTTCTCCAGTCATTATAACCATCTTCAGTTATAGAAATTTTTGTCAAGCTAAAGAGTTTACAAAAAAAGCAAAACACTGCGTTTTTAATTGTTGAGTAAACAAGCCATGTTCTATCAATCTCCTCTCCATTTCTCAGCTTCCTTTTGACGTTTGCAACAGTAAATCGTCGGTTATTCTTATCTTTAGGGTAATTAATATCTGCTCATGGCTTTGTTGGTCCTCTTAAAACTGCCTCTAATCTAAATGAATCTGTGATAACAGAGGGCCAGGTTGCAGGATCCAAAATATTGTCAACAATTCCATCTCTACATTCATATCCACGGTCAGAATTGATCGCACTATCCGCCACTTCCGTAGACCTATGCGAAGATGGCTCATTTTTCTTGTCTTCGAGAACCACATTTTCTTGTATTGCGGATTCTCTCAAAGCCGGATCTTCTTTTAAGAATTTTTGTATAGACCCCAATTGCTTCTTAATTTCTAATTGAATCTCAGCTTTTCTCTTGCGATATTCGGCTCCCGATAATTTTTTACGACCAAGCATCGTGTTTTTAACTGTAATGTAAAAATAGTATCTTAATTGTTTATAATATTTATATCAAAATATAATATAAAGCTGAATATTATTGTAATATTATTTGTTATTTTTACAGGAGTAATATTTAAAAGGAAATTGTAAATGGGAATCATCGTGATCCTAAAGATCGAATTTTGTGAATAACTCGATTAGAAATAAACTTAGAAGTCTGAAATTCTTCAGAGTATCATTGTTAACGATAATCTGCGTAATAATCTAAAATAATTTCGTGAACGATCACGGGTTCAAATACAGAGGATGAGGATGAGATAAAACGTAAAAATCACAGTTTTATTTTAATGGGTTTCATTTTTGTTTCCTTTAAAACATCTGCAAATCAAGATATTGTTACTAATATTTGCTTGAACCCACCTAAATTAATAGATTCTTATTCTTATCGTATTTTACTATCTCAGTCGAAATCGCTTTTATTGAATTTATGTTCAAGTTTTCCTAACTTTTACAAAATTTCCATGGTTACGTCTATTGTTGACCTCGGTAATTTCAGTGCTTGGAAAATAAACTTTCTCGGAATTAAATGAAGTTATGGATTAAATAAAAATAAATCGATGTTACTTATGTCTTTTAATCTATAGAAGACTAGCATTCTATTTTTGGTTGTCTGTCATATTTCAATGCTCAATCTCGGATATTTTAATCTCCGGTAATTTTTATTCCTCTAAATTTATTTTTAACGAGTTGTGCAACTAATTCATTAAAAACCAAACAAATCCCTTATAAATTATTCAATTGAATTCATAAAATTATAATATTATAAATTATAATGGTCGCAGAACAGAAAATCAAATAATTTATGATGTTGTTTATAAGAAAAGGCTAAGTTAGAGATCTTAACTATATAATTTTGTTAATTTCTTATTGAGGCAAAATATGAATTCATTAAAATATTAAACATCCCATTAAAGTAATCTAAATATAACAAGTATTCAGTCAAAGGTGTTACGTTGATCTCTTCGTAGGAAACGTAGAATTTGCCACTTCCCTTCCTTCTTGAAACACTAAATATACTCCTGCAACTTATAACACAACTTATAACAGAGACAGGCCAACGGAGAGTATTCACCGCGCTCTTCTCCTTACTAAGTGAGAATGGTGAGAATACAGCGCGCTTCATAGTATGTAGATTGTGTTTTCCCAGGAGTTTTAATTTTTCAAGAAAAAGAATGAGATAGAATGATAAGACACGGAAAGACATGAAGACCTATGGGTCGCCTGAATGAAAGTGTACCGCCCCCAATGTTTCCTACCGATTCTCTTTGTTTTGCGCTCCGGGGATTTCCCCAGGACCCTCGGGAGAAATGCATTCTTTGAGCATAGAGGCACAGGTCTCACTTCCGATTTTATGACCCCCAGAATTTCCCCAGAAGTTCCTGCCAGGAAGGCGCATGCCTTTCCATGAAGGGTTGAGGAAGGGCTATTAAGAAAGGCCGCCAAAGAAAAGGAAAATCGCAGCCTCGCTCTCCTGCACAGCTGCACTTTGGAAACTGACCGTGTGAAATATTTGCAAGGATCCCCAAGACGAGGGAATTTTTCGAGCCTGGTTCAATTATTCGGTTTTTCCAATTTCCATTTCGCCTTTCTTAGACCGATTTCTTCAAACGATATATCCAAACGTCTTCTCCCCGTTACCAGCTGAATATCTTTCCTGATTTTTGTCAGCTGCCAACGCAACAGAATTAAGATATTTTCTAAATTCTTGTGAATCAAAATCTGCGCCCCCAAAATTTTGCCGCCCCAAGCGATGCTTGGTTCGCTTGTATTGTCGGGCCGGGCCTGCTTGTAGGTGGTCGGTTTTTTATCGAATCGAACCCAAATCGACTCTACTTGGAAGGCGAATCGTGGTTACACGTAAAGTCATGAAGGAAAACTCAAAGGCTGCGTTGCGAAGATAAATGAAAGATGATAAGCGGATTTTTTTGTCGGTTTGGGGGCCCCTGGGCATGTGGGGCCCGAGGCATACGCCTCATACGCCTGTGCGATAATCCGCCACTGTTCACAGATCCCATAATGAATATAAGAAAATATTTAAGACCACCAAGTCAAGATAATGAGGTAGTTGCAAGTAATAGTAAGAAGCGGAAAACGTTAGGGGACAATAATGTAAATGGCACTGCTGCATTTGCAAATTTTGGCACAAAAGCATCAGCGAGTAGAAGTAAACAGGAAAAAGATACCGATAAATGTTTGCCTGAGTATGACGTAGGGCATTATATTAGTTGGCCACAACACATTTCTGATGATGTCAGATATAAGTTGTTAATGAACCCTTTCAAGCCTACAGAGAATTATGATTTTAAAAATGATGCAAGTGGAAAACGAAGTTTTATATATTCTTGGTTAGCACAGTATTCGCCATGGTTAGCATACTCATCCAAGTTAAAAGGTGCGCTTTGTATTTATTGCATTATGTTTTCCCAAAGTGTGAATCGAGGTTATCAACGTGCCTTAATTACATGTGCTTTCACCATGTACAAGAATTTTAATGAGTGTGTTAGAAATCACATCATATCTGTATGGCACAGAGGATTTCCTAGGACCACGTAGGCCATCTTTCCGCCAATTTATTGTCAATTTCGGCGTCACCTATCCTCCGCGGTCCAACGTCAGTTTTGTTACCTGTTCTTTATATAGATAGCTTCTGAATGAACGCTGGGACGAAATACGAAACCTATTCAGAGGATCCGGAGTCATTCGATCTATTAAAAATGCGTATACAATGTTACGACTTTGATGTTATGCAGCGGTGCTGGAGTAGACATCAGAATGCTTCATTGTTACTTTGACACAACGTAGTTATATCGGACTAAAGGGAACTTAATGGATCAACACTTATTGAATACAAAAAATTCGTTCTACTACAGCTGAAAATCTGGAGTCGACTTATACACGAGAATTACGAAAAAGCAAAATATTTTATGAAAAAGTCGGGAGTCGACCTATACACGAGATCGACTTATACACGAGTATATACGGTGTGTGTATATATATATATATATATATATATATATATATATATATATATATATATATATATATAATTACTTTTAGTAAAAAAACAAAACGTGCATTTTTTCTTACAAATCCCTCATGTATTTCGTTCGTGAAGTTTAAATGAACAGTAGGGAAATCTTTTTTACAGTACAGCTCCGACTCGACGCCTTGAAATTAATACTATAAGTGGTTTAAGGCCCTCTAGCACATTGGTTCTTAAACTTTCAATTGCCACGGTCCCCTTGAATATTATGCGGCGGTAAAAATAAGAAACTTTAATACAAATTCCTTCATTATATATAACTACTAGCTGAAATTACCCGGCGTTTCTCGGGTTTTTAAGTCAAGACAAAAAATATTGATGGAGATTTGAGAATAAAACCAAGTAATGAAAGCAGGTTAATTTTTATTGTAGTGCTTAATGGTATGCAATATTTCTTGTCTTCCCATCTTTTGCCTAAATAAGTAAATTTTTCCTGCATCCTTGATCGATAAATCTGGCGACTGTATATTTTATCAAACAATCATAATAAACAATCGATGGAATCACTTTTAAAATATCGTTATTTCACTCGAATTAAGTTCTAGTGGAAGAAATTGCATGATATTATGTGGTCATGAATCTCAAAAACATTAAGAACTTGGGCAGGAATTGCAAGCTCTAGGATGCAACTGGTGGAAACACGTTTGAAGATGTATTCAAATTTAGCTTAACCATTCGTTATCCCACGCCAAGGCTGATTTTTTGGGTCTAATTTGTCACTTGAATATTTTAAAGTCAAACCAACGATACAAAATGAGTTCCAGTTTCATTGTTAGAAAACTGAAAAAATACCCTTATTTTCTGATTAAAAACACATTTTTACGCCGATTCGTCTCGGATTCAATTACTCTCTTCAAAAATATTAAACTAAATTCTTTCGTCCAGAGAAAGGTTTATGTCCCGAGCTCGTATCTTAGTTGTAACTAATTTTTTTTAAATTTATAATGCCCTGCGCCGTTTTCAATGCTATATGGGCGTTTAAAATTGGACGTTGGGGTAAAAACACCCCTTAAGTATAAACTTTTCTAGAATTTCGGATTTTTTCAGAAGTTGTACCCCAAGACCTATCTTTCATCTGAATTTCAGCCCTGTAGCAGTTCTAAAAGTATCTTTTTTTAGGTTTAATCCTGTATTTTGAAGCGTTACGTGACGGAGAAAGCTTAACAATTTATTATTTGGAGATTAGGTATTGTTTATAACGGTTGTCACCTAGATTGTTAGTCCAACAATACGCTCATTCCCGTGTTATTTAAATGGGAAAATTTTAATGAGGAATACATTTAAAGAATAAAACATGTAGTTCAGATTACTTTAAAAACCCTTCCATTTTTCTTAACGTTTTATTGTGGTTAAAATGGCACCTCCTTCTTGCCTCTACGTTATGTAGTTCTTGCAAATAAATTCTTCAAAATATTTATGGTAGAGATTAATAGTTTTTATAACATCGTATTTCCGAAAATTCTCTGATAGAATTTTATTATAAGTAATTTTTTTTATTTTTTGGCATTTCAACATACTTCCAAAATAATTTTTAGCTCTCGTGGGGGGCCGCGGGCCCATAGTTCGAGAAACGCTGCTCTAGCAAACTCGAACAGACTGAAAGATTTTAGCACTTGGGGAAACCAAAAGAACCGCGAAAATAAAATAATTCGGCTGTGTACGAATTTAAAAGGGAAGGTATTTAAACTTTAGGAAACGGAAGATTTATAGTCGGACGAGAGGGAGGAGGGTTTGTAGCCTGGGTGAAACCCGAAGGATTTTTCTGAGAAAAAAATCATATCTGTTTTGCCGAGAAATATAACGGAGAGCATAGAATTGGACCGAGATCACTGTTGGTATTGTTTCTAGTTTTGAAGATGTGTAAGCTCTACAATGGGTTGAGTTTTCGATTATTGGGCATTATTTATTCCAAATCGTGATTTCCATAGTGGTCAAACTTTGGCGCCCCTTGCGAGAGGCGCCTGAGGCGGTCGCTTCGCCGCCTCACCTATCGGCCCGGCCCTGCCCTGCCGACACGTTGACGACCGGGTATTTAAGTCCAACCTCTCCACGCGGGATCGGGCATTTAAACGATTTTCCCCAAAATACACTATTTCATTTAAACATCCATAACTTGCTTAAATTTTATCATACAGTAAATCTTCATTTATCGCAAGGATCCTGTTTATAATGAATAAAAATTTTAAGATTTCGCGTCGAAATTAAGCAAACAGTTTGCGTTTAGAGAATGTGACGTAATTTTTTGCTGGCAGGTGATGCATAACTAAGGCGACCAGACATCCCGATTTCGGCGAGCAGCATGTCCCGCTGTCCTCCAAAATCTTTAGGGGGCGCAAAATTGCCCCGTTTTTGGATATATTGATGAAAATGTCCCGATTATTCCAATGTTTTTACAACAAATCAAACATAGGATAAAGCAATTTACAACAACGAATTAAACGACATAAGGCAATGAAAGATACATAAATAATATCAGAGAATGGAACAATAATAATCATAATAATATTAATCAGCCTCGTCCACAACAAAGCGGACGACGGAGATCACCAATCGGCCGTGATGCAGCTTTCACATTGGCTAATAGCATTTCGCAGATGTCAAAACAAATGACATAATTAATCGGGATTCCGATTATTCAAACGTGTCGTCAAGTTTTTATTATATCGGTATCGTCCTAGATGGCGTCTCACCGTCTATGTCTGATTCAGTTTGAGGAGTTTGGAATGCGTCTAAGATACCGACACTTGCTGGAACTATTCACCCATTTCAGAGACAGAGATATCAGCCACAAAGAAATGTCAGAATTAATGCGATTTATATTATGTCTCCCTGGAACTAATTCTTCTGTAGAACGTGCTTTCTCACAAATGAATAAGTTGTGGACATTTGAAAAATCGCAACTCAAAGTCGGAACTCTCAAGGTCTTACTAGTGACAAAAATGAATTTCAAGCAAACCTGCTTGGAATTCTATAATACATACTCTGAAATCCACTCCTGAGTTACTAAAGAAGATTTCATCCAGTGAAAAGTACGAAAATTAAAGGTAGCCGTGAATTGGGTAAATTATCATTTATTTATTTATTTCTTAATACGGCGAGGTTGAGGCCATATGGCCCCTTCTTCCACCTAACCATTATGATACACAATATGATAAATTTAAATGTACAGAATTCAATACAAATCAATATAGAGAAATGAAAATAATTTCGAGGTATTCATAAATAATAAAAAAATAAGAAGAGTACAGCACAAATATACACAAAGTAAAATAATAAAAATCATCATCACTGCCCTGTTTGCTGATGGATATAGTGATGTGCTGATATTTAAATGAAGGATAGAAGGAAAAATACAGAGGAAAGTATTCCATTTTTATGAGGACCTAATGCTGGCTAAGTATTTAGCGCAATGATTCTTAAATTGGTTAATACCATTGACAGAGTAAAAGTGAAAGGGGAGAGAGTTCCAAAGATTGCAGGCGGTAACGGTGAAGGATTTATTATAGAAACTGCTACGATGAGTGGGAATAAGTAGTTTGGATGATCCTCGGGTATTCAGGGAGTGGCCAGAATTAAGGGGTTTGAAGTTGTAGCTTAGGTATTTAGGCGAGGAAGAGGTGAGGATACTTCTTAGTTGCGTTAGGATATGCATCTTCCTACGTTCTTCCAAGAACAGCCAGCCCAATTCTTTGAATGCGTTTGTTATATGGCAACTTTTGCTCATATTAAAAATGTATCTAACACAAGAGTTATGAGTCCTCTGGAGCTTTTGTAACAAATCTTGTTTTAGATCTAGAAAAACGGAATCACAATAATCGAAATGAGGAATTACAAGCGAATTTATAAGTAAAATTTTTAGTTTTACTGGAAGAATGTTTTAAAGTAGCCTAAGTGAATAAAGTGAGTAGTTGATTTTTCGGAAAATTTCGTTTACATGTTTAGACCAGCAGAGTGTATCATTCATAATAACACCAAGGTTTTTTACTGACTTGGAAAACGGTACAGGAGTGGAGTTAATTAATACTGGGTCAATATTTTACTTTTGTAATTTGCCGAGTAATTTAGGATAGCAGAAAATTATTGATTGAGATTTTAAGGGGTTTAACATTAAGCCATTACAAGCACTCCAGGTCATGAGCGATCTTATATCCCTATTCATGCAATCAATTCTGTTATTGATATGAGATATTTGAGTTCCTATGTATATTTGCAGATCGTCAGCATAAAGGTGGTACTGGCAGTGATGAATTGAGTTAGAGATATCGTTTATATATAAGGTGAAGAATAAGGGTCCTAATGTAGATCCTTGGGGACAACCACGGGAGACATTTTTCCACGATGAACTTTTATCAGACATTGATACCATTTGGTAGCGATTCTGAAAATAAGATTTTATCCATTTCAAAGAGCTAAGGGAAAAGTTCATTTTAGCAATTTTGGCAAGTAATATTCCGCTGTCAATGGAGTCAAACGCTTTAGAGAAGTCCAATAGTGTGAGAATTGTAGCTTTTTTGTTATCGAAATTCTCCCGAATATCATCTGTGACTTTGATCAATGCAGTAGCAGTGCTGTGGCCAGTACGAAATCCAGATTGATAGGGGTTGAGGAGCTCACATTCATTTAGATATTGATGTATTTGTTTATGCGCTAGTTTTTCAATAATTTTGGATAGCGTTGGCGGGATGCTTATAGGGCGAAAGTCCTGTGGAGTTGTTGGATTAGCCTTTTTAGGGATAGGTCGCAGTAGAGCACGTTTCCAGGAACTGGGAAAGTAACAGCTAGAGAAGGAGCAATTAATTATATGTGTAATGATCGGTGCCAAGATATGAATCAAATTATGGAGCATAGATCCAGTGATGAGATCATAGCCTTTTGTTTTCGAATTAAGTTTAGAAATTATCTTCTTTACATTGGATATGGAGACAGAAGAAAAACTGAAGGATTGTGAATAGTTTATGATTGAGGAAAAAATGTCAGAGATAGTTAAATTTCTTTGATTTACTGAAAATATATTAGGTGGTGATGAGAAGGCATCATTTAATGCATCAAGAGAGACAGAAGGTAGTTCAGAGTCACTTTTCTTATTCCCAATTCCGAATACTTTCAGTTTTCTCCATAGTGATGCATTGTCGGACTGAGGAGAAATTATTGAGTACGAGAATTTGATTTTGGCATTTCTAACTGCCTGCTTTACTGAGTTCCTCAGTTTTCTATACTCTTCGAGTTGGAGCGTAGAATTTGTGCGTTTGAATTTACGAAAAGCGGAATCACGATTCGACATTAATCTTTTTATATCATCCGTAATCCAAGGAGAATTTTTTCTAGTAATACGAATTGTTTTTTGTGGAGCATGGCGATCAAATAGATTGAGGAGGAAAGCATTAAAATTATTCACCTTGTCATCTATGTCATTTATATTAATAATACTTTCCCAAGGGACTAAGAGAGCATCATCTGTCAATTTGCTTATGTCTATGTTTTTAAAATCTCTAAAAGTAATAAATTTTGGTTGTTCCTTTGGTACTTTGAAAGAGCAGGATGCATAAATGAGATCATGTGCAGATATCCCCGGGACTGAGATCTGACCGTATTTGAGAATTTTGTCAGGTTTGGTCGTTATTATTAAATCAAGTAGAGTAGAAGAGGTTAGGGTGCAGTGTGTAGGATTAAGCGGGAGAATACTAAGTCCTAGCGGGTGTAATATATTAAGTAGTGTTTTAGTGTGAAAATTATTCGGGTTCAGGAGATCAGAATTAAAATCGCCCATAAGGATGACATTATCGAAATCTACTCTTAAGTTCCGTGAGGGGAATTTCAATATCCGATAGATTTGAAATTTGAGGGGGTTTGTACACAACTCCAAATAATAATTTCTGACAGTTGAAAGTTATTTCCAGGAAGAGAAATTCAGGTCTGCGAGAATAAAGGCTGTCACTTTTAAGGAGCAATTTACAACATAGCTCTTCGCGAATATAGATACCCACCCCACCCCCTCTCATTCCAGTGCGGTCATTACGAAAAAGCTTATATCCGGGAATATGTACAAGGGAAGAAGGAAGAGAAGGTTTCAGCCAAGTTTCAGATACCGCGATCGCATGGACACCCTTCTCAGGTAGAATAGAGCGAAGCTCTTCAATGTGAGGGATAAGGCTCTGGCTGTTAACATGGATAGCTTGAAAATTACGGGGAAATGGGGAAAGTGAATTACTAAGAAGTAGCCTTGTCCACTCAGGAATGTGAGGGGAGGGAAAAGATAAGGGAGCGTGAGCGTTCTGCGAATTTTCAGGTAGCCGGAAAGAATCGTAGCAAGCTTCGAATGGGTTACTTTTGAGGATATGAAGAAAGAATTTAGGGAAAGATTCAGACATAGTATTCACACAAGAAGAAAGAAGAAAGAGTAAAATATCAGCACAACCACTTGCCTCCAACGTTATAAATAAATTTCAGCAGAAACTGCCAAATGAAAATATCTATTGACATAAAAATTATAGTATGGAATAAAAGAATAAGCAAGTTGTGTATAAATAGAAACAAAATGAATATGAAATTAAAACATAGATATATTAATAGCTTAAAAGAACAAAGTATCGTAATACACACGCAATATAAAAGGAGATCAATTTACATAACATAAACCCTCATAATGTGAGACACCAACACGAAAGAGAAGAAAACAGTGGTAAATAATTGGGAAAAAGGAGAAGGTGAGCACTTAACAAAGACATAGCTGAAATTAATGGATAATTACTGGGAAAGCCAGCTTTGTCTGAGAACGTTAAATTCTCGGATAGTGCAAAAGCAACATTTGGATCCGTCCTGTTTTATCACAAAAATTTTTCCTTCAACCGACCAGGCGTTTGTGGGTCCCACAAGATCACGTGATTCCTGCAGTAACTTTAACCTGATTGGCGTCAGAGATTCAGTAATTAGGATCTTGGAGTTGTCAACGTATATTAATTATACTGATGTTTAATATATGGCAGAACGGTTATTCTTTTTGGTCGGGTTGACATGGAATGCCCCATATGCAAGATAGAAAAATTTGAAACTGAAGCAATGGCTTGGCATGATATTTGGTCTGCGTCAGCAATGCAAGACATCAACATAGAATTTTTTTATTTGCTTTCAAGCATGCACTGAATTTTACCCATCCATTCACCAGGCAATTCTCATCTTATTAACATTACCTGCGACAGCATGCACAATTGAGGAGTCGTTTAGTACGTTCCGCAGAGGTAAGACATGATAATTTTCCGGGCTGTGTATGTTTAGTGTACAAAGGGAGAAAATCAACTTGAACAAAGCAGATTTTATGGAAAAAGTTGTGGACCAATTTGGCAGTGATTGCAGACGCCTCCAGTTTCTTTTTAAATAGTGTTGCTTGTTTTTAGCACATTGATGCACCTTCCCCGTTATGTATCAAAATATAATTTTTCAAAAATATTGCGTTTCTTTTAACTTACCGAAAGATTGAAGCCAAACATATTTTTGTTTCTATGACATATATAATTTACTTCTTGTTGTTTTGCGGGATAATGTATTAAAATGATACTTGTTTAAAGATTTTTTGTGACAACTGGTATTGATGAAAAACAGAATATATGCAGAAGAAACAGCATTTCCATTTAATTTTGATTATATTTTTATATAATTTATAATTGGTGAAACTAAATTGTAACATTGTATGCCAATTTATGTAATGTGTTCATAAATGATTATAATTACCTAAATTAAATATACTTCAAACTGAATTATTTCTTGTTAGCCTACTCGTATCCATTATTTTTATGCCAAGCTGCTCCCAGTGGCGGATCCAGTCTTCATCCATTGGGGGGGGGGGGGTACATTAGGACTGAAAATTTTAAATTATCGTAATTAACGTATATTTTAACACAGAAAAAGGAAATGTAGAACTTAAGCACAAAAAATGCATATTGTGAAAAGGTAGAGTTTATTATAATATCATTTCAAGGTATTAACCACTCTTTCAGCCATAAATTTATTGGTAAAACCAATGCATTTCACCCACTATGTGGGCATCATCAGGGCGAACCTGCTTCGACAGTGACACGTGGCCGACAGTTGACACGTGGCCGAAAAAAACGTGGGTGAAATGCATTGGCTTTACCAATAAATTTATGGCTGAAGGAGTGGTTAATACCTTGAGTGAGTAGCCATAAGAACTAAGCCTACAATCAATAATATCATTTAATACAAAAAATAAAATTCATTCATGACATTTTGTGCAACAAAATTAATACCAGGAAACCGTATTTTTTCTAATATCAAATGAAAATTTAAAGAATAAATTCAACCTTTCTATCTGTTGTATTCGCAAATTTATCAATCACATTATTAACGTTAATATGAATGATTATGTATGTGCAAGAGTGCTAGGCCAGACAGTCTCTCTTGAGACATCGTAGATCTCATCCAGGATTTTAAACGTTTTAAAGCAGAGAAACTTCGTTCTGCAGAAGCAACACTTACAGTTAGTGTACAAATTATCTGCAGAAGGATATTACCTGTAGGAAAAATATCAATATTACATTGTTTGTATGCATATAATGCACGATTAGTTAGTTTCCCAGTTTTTTGTGAAATTTCTTCCCATTTTATTTTCCAACATTCAAACTCACACTGAAGTTTCATCGATAAAAGATTAACATTTAAATTAGGATCAATTCTTTTCATAAAATTTACTATTTTTTTAATAAAGCCATCTAATTCCCTTTTAGATTTTTGTGATAATATGTTTGGCACAGCTACATTTAGATAAAATAGATTAACTGTTTCATCGCTAAATCTATACTTCATGTCCTGGAGAATACACTAATAATGGTATGTAAACACTTATTCTATAGTAATCTTCTGGATTTTGTGAATTGATGTTAGATAGGTTAGCTTGCCGTCCAGCAACTCGTGGTACATACATCTTTATTCCTAAATCATCTAGTATTTTCGATGAATCATTATGAATTGCTTTAAATATAGTAGTTGCATTTTGTCTTTTATTTTCCATTATTTAAATAGTGTTCTCTATTATATTTTTAGCTAATTCTTTGTCTAGTGCTTTTCTCTGTAGGACTTTGCTTAAAGTTAATGTTGTACTAAAAACATCAGCAAGTGTACATACAGTTACAACAAACAATGGATTAGTAATTGAATTCTTAAGTATTTCAGCTTTAACTGCTGAATCTCTTTCTTGCCACATTGATATTACATCAAAGATTTCTACAATTGTAATTTAGTTCGATTGGAATCTTAGAACTGACTCATGTCTCTCTGTCCACCTAGTATCACTTAAACTTATTAAAGATTCGTTATTCATAGATTTAAGTAGACTGTTTCTTTTGGATGAGGCATTAAAGAATGCAATCACTTCTTTCATTGTTCCGACAGTGTTCTGTACGGCCCATACCGAACAGCATTTTGATACAGATAAATTAAGGGCTTTTAATTGCACTCTTTAGTGTTTTCTTCAATGTTGATACAGCCCCATTTAGCTCGCCTATCATCACACTACATCCATCACCAATGCCAACACAATGCTGCAGATTAAGGCCATTCTTACATAAAATACTTATGACTGTGTTTGCCATAATTTCTCCACTTAATACTGGTTCAGAAGTACAATCGTCATAATTTTCAGTTCGACAATCTGCAAACTCGATAAAACCTTCATGTGCATCGTAGTTGTCCACGTATCTAATAATAAGTGACATTTGTGAGCAATGACTAACATCAGTTGTTTCATCAAATATTATACTAAAGTATTTACTGCATTGTATTTTTGATATAATTTTGTTCTTTATTTCTTCGCCACAAAATTTAATTATTTCATTTCGCGTAGTTTTACTTGTGTAAGTTGCTTTAGATGAAGCACTTTCCAAATGCTTTTCCAAAATTGTATCTCCAGCTGCGATACGGAAACGCAAGAGCTCCCGAAAGTTACCTTCATTAACAGTAGACGACTTAGGCACTAACAGTCCATCATCACGATGTCCACGAAAGGGTATATTTTGACGACCGAGGAATATGATAGACTCAATAATTGGCTTTAATCTTTCTCGGTTTTCCATCATCTGTTTACGCCTCTCTTCATTTATTAGATTTCTTATGTCTTTTGATGGTAACTAATAAGTTGTAATAAAACTTTCAGCAATAGCTAGACTGCTTTTGTGAGAAGAACTATTTTCATGACGCATTAAATCACCATCTCTTCCAAATAATTTTGAGTACTTCGTCAGTGGGCTTAGAAGAAATTTCTGTAGACGCGTTTGTTGGTGTAAAACACCGAACTTTGCAAAAAGAAAACAAAATTTGCAAAGTACACCTTGCAAATATTCAGAAATCATTAGCCAATTAAACTGCTTAAAATGTTTCTCTGACAAATAGCATTTTACATACTTATTGCCTTTCTTATGTATAGAGTGAGGAAATTTGAAGTCTCCACTTGGTGACCATTTACATTTTAATAATCTTTATTTATCTAAATCACTCATTTTTTCATTTAAAAAATGTCCTATGTCAATATATAGAGATGTATTATCCGTTGTTAATGGTAGCTGATGTTCCCCATCTGGTTTGAAATTATCACCAATTGATGTTGACTGCAATTGTTGAATTTCAGCTGGTTTTGCAGTCTGAAGTGCCTTGTTCTTCATATGGTTCACTTTTTTACGCTTTACTAAAAAAGCATCCAAGTATTTACTTTTATTTGTTTACTCATCGTAGACCCTATAATAATACAATTTAAAATTACTAAATTAAATTTATAAATAAAATATCAATATGGTTACAATTGTGGAAAGCAAGAGGGAAACTACCACATTACAATCCCTAGTAAAGATTATATGGTTGGACAATATGAGTTCTCTCGAGGTAAAACAATCCGGAGGTAAAATAGTCCCCCAATCGGATCTCCGGGCGGGGACTGCCTTGAGGAAAACATTTGTCGAAAGTAAATTACGAATAGGGACTTGGAACGTAAGAACTATGAGAAAGGCAGGAAAGTTAGAGAACTTGAAAGAAGAAATGAGAAGAAATAGAGTTGACATTATAGGGCTAAGCGAAACTAGATGGGAGGGAGAAGGACAGTTCGACTCGGAAGAATTCACGGTAGTTTATTCTGGAGGAAATAGTGGGGAAAGGGGAGTAGCTCTGGTACTTAGGAAAGATATGATGAAAAGCGTGACAAAGATAATAGCAACGAACGATAGACTGATGGCAATAAAGCTAAAAGCAGTCCCAGTGGACATGCTGATAATCCAGGTATATATGCCAACGTCAGCTCATGACGATGAAGAAATAGATGAGATCTATGAGCAAATTAATGAAATTTACGAAGAAGACGGAAGAGGAAAGGTAAACTGCATAATAATGGGAGATTGGAACAGCATAGTCGGAGAAGGACAGGAAGAAAATGTTGTCGGGCAATACGGACTTGGGAAGAGAAATCGAGGAGGGGAGAAACTCGTAGAATTCTGCATCAATAATGACCTTGTAGTAACTAATACATGGTTCAAAAACCATAAACGAAGGTTATACACATGGAAAAGCCCAGGAGATAGAATGAGATGCCAAATAGATTACATCCTTGTAAAACAAAGATTTAGGAACAGCATAAAGAA
Organism: Tanypteryx hageni; assembly: GCA_028673005.1. Taxonomy (NCBI): domain Eukaryota; kingdom Metazoa; phylum Arthropoda; class Insecta; order Odonata; family Petaluridae; genus Tanypteryx; species Tanypteryx hageni. The sequence goes on from CM054120.1 coordinate 41,451,904, forward strand.
CGCCAAGGCATTGCAAGGAGCAGACATTGATTCAGATCACAGCCTTCTAATACTTGACGTGAGTACAAAGCTCAAACAAATAAGAAAAACGAGAAGAGAAAGACAGACCTGGGACCTAGAAAAACTGAAAGAAAGGCAGGATGTAGTCAGCATGAAGTTGGAAGATAACCTAAGAAAGTTGGAAAACAAACCGAAGACCGTCGATATAGAATGGGATGAAATTAAAACCAGTATCAAGGATACCTTGGATAAAGAGATTGGAAAACAAGAGAAGAAAATCAGAAAACCATGGATCACGAAGGAAATGCTGGAGAAAATGGATGAGAGACGAAAATGGAAAAACGTTAACAGTGAAGAAGGTAGAGCCAACTATAGGCGTATAAACAATGAGTTGAGAAGGGTAACAGATAAAGCTAGAGAAAATTGGCTAAAAGGAAAATGTGATGAAATAGAACAAATGGAGAAATTAGGACGGTACGATATGATGTACGCTAGGGCATTGGAATTAGAAGATAAGAAGTCTAATGGAATTTGTGGTAAAGGAATTATGAATACGGATGGGAAGATAGTCTCAGAAACAAAGGATGTAGCACAGGTATGGGAAGAATACATTAAGGAATTATACAGCAAACAGACAGGAGCGGCAAAAATAGAACTGGAAAATGAGGAAAACATTGAAGAAGACAACTTAGGACCAAGTATTATGGAGAGCGAAGTAGAAAAAGCGATAGTGGAACTTAAGAAGGGGAAAGCCACAGGCAGCGATGGAATACCAGCTGAGATACTTAAAGTCATAGGATCAGAAGGACTAAAAGCGATCACGAAATTAATTAATAAGATTTACGACACGGGAGAGTGGCCTCAGGATTTCCTAGAAGTAACAATGATCCCTCTAAAGAAGAAGCCAAAGGCAATGCAGTGTAAAGATTACAGAACTATAAGCCTTCTGTCACACACATCGAAGATCATCACGAGGATTCTTAATAAAAGGCTGGAGAAAAAGGCAGAAGAAATAATAGGGGAAGATCAATTCGGTTTCAGAAAAGGACGAGGAACTAGAGATGCTATAGGAGTAGTTAGAATCATATCAGAAAGGGCAATAGAATACAGTCAAGATATCTGCGCATGTTTCGTAGACTGGCAGAAGGCCTTTGATAGAGTAAATTGGGTAAAGTTGATGAAGATATTAAAGGATATAGGTGTAGACTGGAAAGACAGGAGACTGATTAGGAATCTATATGAGAATCAAGTTGTAAAGGTCAGGTTTGAGAATGTGGACACCTGCGGAATAAATATCGGTAGAGGAGTAAGACAAGGATGCTGCCTATCGCCAACCCTATTCAATATATATGGAGAAAGTCTAATGCAAGAAGCTTTAGAAGGCACAGGGGATTTCAAAATTGGAGGAAGGATTATAAGAACAGTAAAATACGCAGATGATCAAGTACTTCTAGCAAGAAAGGAAGAGGAGCTACAAAAAATGATAAATAGACTAGTGATAACAGGTAGAAAATATGGTATGGAAATAAATACAGAAAAATCCAAGGTCATTCGAATATCGGGTAAAGAAGAGAATCTGAACATAACTATTGGGGGAAAGCCATTAGAACAAGTTTCAGAATATAAATACCTTGGAAGCATCATAACACGAGAGGCAAAATGTACGGATGAGATCAAAACTAGAATAGGAAAAGCAAAAGCGGCTTTCAGGAGAAAGAAACAACTACTTACAGGGAATATAAGGGAAGATATCCGCAAGAAGTTGATAAAATGCTACGTATGGAGTATAGCATTGTATGGGGCAGAAACATGGACGCTAAGGAAAAATGACATCAAATACTTGGAAAGCTTTGAAATGTGGACTTGGAGGAGAATGCTGAAGATAAAATGGACAGATAGGATGAAAAATGATGAAGTGCTACGAAGAATAGGAGAGAAGCGAATGATTATACAGACTATCAGAAAGAGGAAGGCTAACTGGGTTGGACATTACCTGAGGAGAGAGAGTATGATTAAAGACGTGTTAGAAGGAAAACTAGATGGGAAAAGGGAAAGAGGTAGGAAAAGGTTTCAGCTGATAGACGATCTGAAAGGGAAAGAGAGTTATCAAGATATAAAGAGGACAGCGGAAAATAGGAGTATATGGAGAACCAGGTTTAACCATGAATAATCACGGACCTGTCTACGGACAGACTACCTATGATGATGATGGTTACAATATGGTCATGGTTATTAAAACAAACGTGTTTTGATTTGCTCCACTCGGTTAACTATTTAGTTAACGTAATTAATAGTTGTTTGTTTGGATTAATCTGAAATTGACTACGAGGTATCTCTATTCCACTATCCATTGCTCTTCCGAATACAATGAATTTAAAAATAGTGAAAAACTGTAAAACAAAAAGTGGAAACACTCGCCAGTTATGATCGATGCAGCTTCAGAAAAATAGATGTTCACATGAAGTTACAGAAGAAGACATCAGTGGCACCAAATAATTGTCACGTAAAATGCGTAATTGCTCAACGGTTAAGTAATAAAACCAAAAAAACACGTTAGAATCCATCCATGCCACCCTAAATACACTATGCACTTTTACGTAGAACACTTCATAACATAGAACGTCCACTCGAACCAATTTCTTGCAGAAGAATAACCCTGGGGCATAGCCCTTTCTCTTCCCTGCTTAAATTTTCACATTTTCCTGGAAAGAAGATGCATTTCCGCCTGTACTGCCGTCTTTCCAGAATATATAGCATCCTAAGGTTCTAGGAGTAAGATGACCCAAAGTCGCCCATGCCATCGACAGAAAAAGCCGGAAGGCCACCTGCAGTTTTAAGCAGAGTGTCGAACCGGAGAATTTATGGGTTCGGTTTGGGTTCAGGCAGTTTCAAATTTTCTGGGTTCGGTTCATGGAAATTTTTGTCAAACGGTTCCGGTTCGGGTTCACGAGATTAAGGGGTAATTTTTTGGAGTTCAGAAATTCTAGGGTGGGTGGGATAATTACCCTCTTTACCCCCCCCTTGAATCCGCCCTTGGCTGCTCCCCTTTATAAATTGCCCCTCCCCCATTTAAAAAAATTCTGCGGGTGCCCTTGCCCCCCCCCCCTCCCCTCCCCCCTGGAAAAGTTTCTGCGGGCGCCTTTGGCTAAAGACGATAATCTTTGTTGCGAAATAGTGCTCCTTAAGTAATTTCTTATTCTTTTTTAAAAGGAGAAAAAGGAGTCCCTAACAAATTACATACTAAATACTTTTCTGGATTAATTTTTCACAACAAGCAAAAGAGAAATTATTAACGCAATTAACGAGAAACACCAATGTCAACACTACATTCGAAAAAGAAAACTCTTAACTAAATGCAGCGGCGCACCACGCAACGAACAACCAAAATCTAACATAGGACAAACTCAAGACGTAAGAGCGAAGTGTTGCGCAAACCCTCTTCACGAGACAGCGGTTGACGACACCCGTTGCCATAGCAACTACCCTTCCCCGCTACCCCTGGGAAGAAGTGCTTACAGTCGGAGCTCTCAGCTCTTCACTTTGCTTGTCTGCATTTGTAATGTTAATTTTAACAGTTTTGGCTTGCATATCTACCTAATTATTAAAAAAATAATGAGTTTGAACGTAAATAAATCATTTTAATGGTACGATAAATTATTCGTTTTATTTAGAAGTTTTCGATGATGTGCCCTCACTTCACCTGGAGAGCCACCACTGATTAGTCTATTGCTAAAAAATAAGCAATTAAGAATCCAAAATTGAAAAACTAGATACTGTTCTTTGGTATCTTCAATAGGTATAGCAAGGTTATGGAAAATTAGACGCAAATTTCGGCTGCAATGCAGCCGCATTTAGTGGCGATTCACCAATAGCCGCGTTTTATATCACGCTTTTCTAGTCTATTTTGCATTTTTATATAAGCTTCGTAAGGAATAAATCATTAAATAATTTTGAAGGCTTACAAACACGTTGTTATTTCATAATATACTTCAAGTGCACAATGACGTCATTCTAGTTTATTAGCCAGTGATTCGTTTCAATATTTTATATATATAAAATTACAATTGTTGGATATTTTAACGAAACGGGAGCTCGTTTCCGATGTTTTTTTACTAAGTTCAACTGTTAGCGTGTTTATATAAGTTGAGTGGTATTTAAGCGTATATTTATATAAACTTTTCGAAAACAAATACAGTAGTCCCTCGCCAACCGCGGGTGTTACGTTCCTGACTCAACCCGTGGTTGGAAAAGGAGAGGGCTTATGGGAAATTGGAGGTTATGGGGAGTGATCCCTGAGATATGTGGTAACTAAAGACCTAAAGTCAGCGCCCATTTTTATTGCCACACTGAAATCTCGCCGCCCTTAGGCCATTACCTACTTGGACCTTATTTCAAATCCGCCACTGGAAGTACAGCACATTAATAATTTAATGGCCGAGCAGCCTCCGCTTACGCCCTCCGTCTAGTGCACTTCAAAGAACGCTGATAAGACAAACGCTTACATAAAATACTCTCGAACCTCACGACTAACCCGTGGTTGTATCGGGAGCTAAAAATCCTATTTCCTATGTATCTCGTTGTGGTAAACAGTAGTTAGTACGTAGCTTCTTCAATAATATAAATTTTTATATCGGTGAAATTAGCCAATTTTGCAAGGTCGCGCTGAGAATCGCGGATATTCAAGATTGAATACCGCGGTTGGCAAAACCAGGTACAATTTTTCGACGGCGGACACTCAAAACTGCACTTTGCAAGGGACTACACTAATGATAATACAGACAAAGTCAAATAATTGCAAAATAATGCAATCAAAAATCTGAAGTTAAAGTGATAACAAACTAATTGTTATCTTCAGGACGAAAAATACCTAACTAGTATAAATTGAAGGAATAATATGAAGGAATCACTTCATAAACTGAATAGAACAAATGAAACGTTGCGCTGGAATTGTACTCCTAATTAGTGGCGCGACTAGGAGAGAAAGGACCCTCGACATAATATTGTCGATAGTCTCTCTTTATCTTCCTCCTCAACAATTATATATGTGCAATTAAAACCGAATCCTATTGTAAAACTTGCCAAGTTGCGATTAATAATTGTGATAATAATAATTATTATTATGAATAAATTTTCAGGAATATGCTGATAAGGTTAGGCTTATTCGATTACTCTATTAAAAAATAATTATTAACTGGATACTCAGAGATTAGGACAAAAAGAGAAATCGCTAAAAAAGCTTTATTTTGTCTGTATTCGTAAAAATTTGTGATACCCTTGGGCCCGAGACATTTTGCCACCCACGTAGGGGTACCAGACGTTCGGTTTTTTCCCGGACATGTCCTCTTTTTTATGGTGTCCGGGGACGTCCGGGCGGGATTTTAACACCTGTCCGGAATTTGATTATTTTCTTCTATTGTATGTTTTTATGTTATTTACGTTAATTTGTGATTAATGTTTTTAGAATTAGTAGTAACATTCAATAATTCGTCTACACAATTTGGGTCGGTATTGCAGTTTGTGATTTTAACGTTTTATCCCTAATTATATCGTGAGATGTTAAATATCATTTTTGACACTTAACTCGATCATTTTGCTTTAAATTTGTAAATAAGTCGTTCTGCAAACCGCGGTAATAATATAATGTATCATATTATCGTTCTTTAATAATCAGTTTAACTTTTATTTCAAAGTTAATTGGTAAAGTTAGGTTTAGAGTTTATATTTTTGTATATATTATTCAAGATATATATTATTTACATATTTTATCTGCATCGTCAGAATTATTATGTTTCGTATTACAAGTCATAATAACACATGGAATTTTAAGTATTATTGCATTTTATGATATTTTTATGCGTAAATGTTTAAGTAATAAAACATTTACGTTCGACAATTCACTTAAATAATATTTAATTATATTTCCTTTATTGATATAATACCACAACAGTTTTTTGTGTTTAAAAAGTTACAATTGAAAAGTTCGAATTTTGTCCGGATTTTTGTGTGCTGTTTTCCGGGAAGTAAGATTAAAAATATGGTAACCCTACCCCCACGCCACCCTATTGTTACGCCACTGCTCCTATTCCTATCTAGCCTAGCGGTAACTCCTTTCTACCGAGCGAATAGTGTGCTGGAAAAGAATCTCGAATCACTCTACTACGGATGGTACAACATATTAAAATATATGTGTAAGGCATTTAAATATTTTCGCTATTAAAAATGTATATTATTGCTCATTTCGATATTATTTTTGGCTTGCAATGATTTTTATATATTTTTTTAACATATGGTTCTGTATTTTATTAGATAATTAACATAATGACACTTGCAAATACATGACCGTTGGTATTATTCAGCGGCCGCTTTAGTTAATTTAAAGTGTAGTATCCTGTATCGCTCAAGTCTATCAGCACTAACAAAAAAAGAATCCAGCTAATTTTATCAAAGCGATTTTATTATTTTTGCTCATTAAATTAGATTACGTGAGAATAGTTTCAAAACATTACTATTGAATACGCGCGTTAAACGAAGAATTTTATCGAAACGTAAATGTTGTGGCACGAATGATAAAAAGTTAAATATGTAACAATAAGAAAAATAACTATATTACTTAAAACCGAATAATATATTGAAAGAAATATTATACCAAAAACCTTTGAGAAAATAATTTTAACAGCTCATCTGCTACTGAAGTGAAGTTATTTCTATTCTTCGACAATAGATGGCATTGAAAACATATTTTGTACGTAACTGATGGAGGGCAACCAAAAATTAAATCGGGATTAGACTGAGCATTCCCTTTTGATTTACCTGAAGTCCTTATGATTTATTTTCATATCTCTCATATTATAAGTCATTTTGGTCATGTCTACTGAATGACCTTAAGTCTAATGGACGGTATTTGTAGAATATAGCACAGGCAAAGTAAGCCAATGAAATTTAGTAAGTTTTATTATGGACTATTACAAATTTGGAAATGAGTCTTTAAAACTGAATGCGATGTAATTTAACCAACGTGTCAGTTCAAATAAAAATGTAAATGTTTTACTGGAGGAATCAAATGAATATGCAAATATTCGAAATCAGTGTAGCACTTTCCTCAAAACCTAAGCTAGAATTTGCTCGAGGTGAGTGTATGGAAGTGAAAATAAGAGGACATGAAGAGAAGCAAACTTTTCGCTAAGGGTTTTATTTGTCACTTGGAATAAAAATATATAAATTGCAAATTATAAGCAATTTTACGCTCTAACGCCAACGCTTCTAGAACCTGCTTACTTTTCTTATCGCATATATAAATTAAAATGATATTAATATCTAGAATAAAAGTAAGATTCAAGGCGACACAGTGAAGAACGTGTTACGTGGCCCTTCCCCTATACCGTGCCATTGAAGCCCTCAAATTCTTAGCTTCCCTGTTTTATGTTTCAGCCAGCACGTATGAGATTTTTTCTTTCACATGTGCACCTTTCCTCCCCCTTTCGTGCATTGAACAAGAATGGACTCGTCCGGATAGAGTGTTAACTCGCTACGGGCTTCGAGGTTATGGAGATATGGCGCTCAAAGGTAGCTTGCGAGTCTACATTGGTTTTTGTTCGCATCCCGAGGAAGATCCCGCCACGGTGACGTCATTCGTTAGAGTAGTGTGCGAGGCAGTAATGTGCTGAGTGTGAAGAAGACCTGCAATGTTGAATCTCTGTCGTGAAATTCTATCGGCGGGAGCGGTGTCGTCTCGATGAAGACGTCTGAGCAAGATGGTTAGAGAGACTCGACATCTGTGGGTCGGGAATTTGCCGGATAATATCCGCGAAGACCGGATTCGGGAGCATTTTAAACGGTATGTTGGTCCGATGGATGAGTGAAAGCTACCTCCACTTCAGCAGAATGTGTATTATCTACGCTCTATGGTGAATTCCTGTCATCAGTAAAAGTTATTGGTCCGTCTTGGCAAAGAAAATTATTTCCAACATGGTGAATTATTAATTTTTTCTATGATAGTGAATATCGATTTTTTATTCTGAAGATGTGCAAGTGGTGGCGGGAATAAATCCTCTTAATCCTGGAATCTTAAAAAGGTGTTATTTACATGGCACAATGAAATTAGTGTCACGTCTGTTATACGTTTTACGCAAAAGTAAAGTGCTGTTTGAAAATGGAAGTTATAAGGTCAATAGACCTATCAAGGTTTACCAAGTCTAGTACGCAAATGTTAGTCGTGTGAATCTACCATCGCCTGATCACACTATTTGCTCCAAGCTTGTGCTGTGTTTCATTTTTGTTAATAGAAGGTGCATCTGTGCAGTGGTATCGAAGACCATCAAAGTTTGTTGTTTATCCGCCTATTTTCCTTGCCTTCGCTCATTTAGCCTCGAAATTGCGGTCTATTCTACATTCTCACCTGTCATAGGTTTGTGGTCGTTACTAACTTCGATATAGGTAGGTATCTAGAAATCATAAGTAATTTCATCGAATGATCGGATTGAGAATGCTCTTAAAGGACATTTTGGGAATTTTGTATTTTAAATGGTTATATGTATAAATATTTGGGACATTATTTCTTATTGAGAAAAAACTACTTCGATGGCTTTGTGGTTGTTTTTGGATTGGTGTTATGCTTTCGAGACCTACAGACGCTACGAGAAACAGTCGTTAATAATCAATCGAATGAGTCAGAAATTCAAAAGAATAGTTATTGTACAATTTATTGTACAATGGACGGTGGTGTATTAAGATTGAAAATTGATATAATAAGTGAAATGGTTTAAGTTATCAAACGGAATAGCATGTCAAAATTCCGCCATTACGTGAATGATTTCATGGGCTCTTGAAAACTTTTGTGTAGTTTTCGCTTTAAGAGGAATATGCATCAGATATTCGTGTTCGACATTTTTCCCAGGTAAATTTTAATTTTCACTTCAACACAGTCGTCAATGGAACTTAAATATCCCGTAGTATTCATTTGGCAAGCTGCTCTGAAGTTAGCTGGTGGGATTTAGTGAGATGTCCTTGTAGCTATAATGTAATGAAATGCTTGTGATTTAGTTTATGGCCGTGTATATCTTTTCGCGGAAAATATTGTTGTTTGTTTAGGACATTTAATGTTGGTTTGGTGATCGTTTACAACGCCCAACAAGCCAAAATATTGGTTGCATGTTGTATACGTCTAATCTAGTACAATGTGCACATGCATTAGTTGCCTAATTGTCAGAAATCTAATTATATCAGTTTTAGCTTATCCATATTTCTTTGTTGTATTTTAAACGTATTGAATAGAATAATTTGATGTTCAATGTGTATTGATACTAATTGTTCGCATCGTCGTTGATTTTTCTCTCAATCGTGAATTGTTTATAATGTACTATTTTCCAACTAGAGGCGCCATTGTTCGATCGACTTGTTCACTCGAACCTTTAGTAGGAGAAACCATTTATTCCTCCGCGATCACCGATTTTGACTTCTATTTTAAAGCCAGAGAAGTTTTTAATTATTTACCTAGAAAATATTTTGACGAAGGATATTTTGCAGTTAAATGGGGCGGCTGATTTTTGGGAAATTGTGCATTACTAAGAAACGGCGAATATTCCTATTCGTTGCGTGATTCGTTTGTTTTTGGTAATTATCCTGACGGTACGAGAGTTTGTTAATGTGTATTCACGATCTTACTCGTGTGGCTAAATTTTGCTTTGTTTTTACGTTCGGTTCTAGCCAGATGACGGGCTTGCAGAACGCCCACGTTTATGATTTCTTGTTTCCGTAGTTTATAAAAGGGAAGGATTGGAGTCCTTCATTGCATGTCCATCTCCCAATTTGTTTTACGATTTTAAGTGGAATAGAGCCGCTCTAGACAATCTGTTGATGTTTAATATTCGAAATAGAGGATTTTTGTGATTGCTAATGTAGGTTTCATATGGTTTAATAGAGGAACTATATGGTGCGTTAGAATAAGGTGGGTAGGGTCATTCAACGAGGCCAAGTAAGATGACCTGTGTTTATGTAACTGATATCTCTTCCTTGATCCAATGAGCTCGAAGGCCGTTCCGCCGAGTTATGGACCTGTGTTTGGCAAGATAGCTCGTGTTATATTTGCTTTTTTCTACATAGGTTTTGGGTTCGTATGGCGGAATTGCTGTAATTACGAATGATTATTTTAGGAAGATAAGAAGTGTCTTGGACTTAAGTTTTGGTTTTAGCAAATTGCAGCGTTTTCAAATAAAAATCGGCAGTTGTGGTACATCCTATAATTTATGCTACAAATTATAGTTATCTGGTATTATAAAATTAGTTTGTGCAAAATCCTTTAGCTAGAGGTTTTGCTATGTTTTTTTAACTCCGACTTGTTAAGCATCTCAGTCGTCGGGATTAGGCGAAATTCGTCTGCGTTGAAGATAGGTAACGTGACAACGAAATTTTCGTTGGCCGCTCTAATTTTTTGTTTTTTTTCCCCCCTCTATCGATTTAGCCAGCTAAGCTGACATTTGGGTATTTATTACCAGGATAAATTCATTCGCCCATTTCTGGACACATGTGAAGCATTATTTCAAATGGAATTTATTAAAATTTCCATTGACAATATGACCACCTTTTAGCCCTGTAATTTTTTGAATGGATGATTTTATTCTTTGGAGCATTTCTTTATGGAGCCATAACCGTGGTCTTTTTATATTTGTATTATGCCCCTGGTATTTTCTTTTTAACACATCCATCCTCAAAATGTCCTATCCGTCCTACTACCCACAGTTGTGCTTCTTTTCGTCTTCTTGCGTGTTTGGTACTCTTTGCTTTTTTACTTATCGTTCGACTGTTTCACAACGCCACACCCACTTCTCGATTACTATTATTTTATGTCTGTCCTATCGCCTCTTCCGGTTTGTCACCCAGAGAACGAACGCTCGCCAATTTCAGCATAATCAGCTTTAGAATTTACTAAATACAGATGCAATGACTTTCCATTTGAAAACGTGTTTTTTAATCCCAGAAATTTTTTAAGTTAAGAAATAATGTGAAAGTTGACGGAGCTGGATATTATTATTATTTTTTTAATAACCCCCTGCGTTATCATTAATTTTTATTTTGCCGCTATCCATTTAATTCTAGCACAATACGTTCCATTCTTGATTCGGTGGCTTCCATTAACAAGTATCGAACTCGATTATATTTAACTACCATAAAACCATCAATAGATTTCTATATAATGTTTTTATCGTATATCCATAGTTCGGAAAATTGTAGAATATTTGTATTATATAATGCTGTGTGCTGCAGCCGTGATAGTTTTTTACTACTTTGAAAGTAAAACCAGTCGTCTTCCTTTTTATTGTCACATCTTAGCTGTAAGCCTGAAAGTTACCAAAACTACAATTTTCCATACCTCATATATTAAATTTTGACATTTATAATAAATGATAACAAACATCTGATGCTCGATACGGAGTTTTCTTCTTGCCAAATTTGTATTAATTCTCGCGCATTGTGGCTGATGTTTGCGTTCTCGGAGAAAATATTCTATCCCATGCTTCCATCAAAGCTTCCAATTGTCTCTCACGTTTTCTTCGTAATGGTAAAGTAATTTCCATTAAATTGATAAACTTTATCTATTCATATATCGGCGTTTTACGATGTAATGAGTCTTTGTATTTATGATGGAGTGCGATGTACGTATTTTCCGTCTGCTATAACTGAACTTATTTTCCTCGTGTCTATTGAAGGAACATAATCCATATTTTCACCAACAATCCTCACGTTTTGACTCGTTTTTCAACAATAATTCTAAATAGTACTAGAAAAAATCTCGGTGTTACGCTGCATTGTCATTTTGTGTTCGTGCCATGCGAATGGAGGGGGGGGGGGGCGTAGAGGGGTTTAGTTTGATCCTTAATCTTCGTCAGGTACGTCCTTACGACGTTTTTCTCCTGAAGCATATATACTATTTTATCCCTCGAATAGTTTTCATTGCGTATTAACGTGATTGATCTTATTCGGAACAATTTGGATGAATTTGTCGTTATGATGTAATTCTACGGTTTTCTCTTATGGCACTGTTGTATTCTTAATTACTTCAAGAGAATGCTATACATATGAACTACTTGCCCACAAATATAGACGAGGGAAAGAGTATATAGTGTGTGTGCATACACACTCGGACATAACATATGTTTACATATACAGTCAAACTCCGATTTTGCGCTCCGCTATATAGTGGCATCCCCGTATATCGCCCATGAATCGTTGTGAACAGAACATCCATCTGATGATTACATACATCGATTTACCGCCACCCCCGCTTTAGAGCCAATGTCAGTGATGGACAAGCGGTGGCGCTATGTCGAGGTTTAACTGCACAAATTTTGACAGCTAGGAAAGCCTTGGGAATTTTACCTAATTACGGCCCTTGTTTTGGTACGCATAGCAAGTTGAGCCTCCTCTACAAGTCATGGGTGTTCAGTTTGTAATCGGTCTTGCTGGAGTAGGTATTTCATAATGGGTCAACGCTCTTTCATGACCATCCATAGACTTAGATAAACTTCGCGTCCAGTGTTTAATTTACTCGCAATATAGTATACAATTCTTTAAGGTGGTAGATTTTAGCCTCACGCCGTTTCGTTGTACGTAATCAAAGTAAAATTCCATGCCTATCCATTAAGCTTTAACTAGCGAGGTGAAATTATGCTCACATTGTAACCGAGGTGCGACCACCCAGACTGCTATTGGTTTTATTTTTGTTCCCAAGCTATATCTAAATTTGGATTCTTTGTCCTTATTGATGTCATGAGGGTTGAGGTAATTAAAAGAAAAAGTGTTAACGTATATTTTGTTTTGATTGTATAGTGTTAAGTATCGGAAAGTGAAGTAGCGGAGTAATTTCGCACTTAGGTGATGACTCGCAGTAGATGAAGGTCAAGATAGAGTCAATTTCTTATTTATACGAAACCGGAAATACCAGATTTCTTTAAGTTTTCTGGATGGATACTCGCAAGGGACTTTGTGTTAATATATTAAGCCGACGTGCGTGTCTTGGTGTTATATTTCATAATTCTGTTAGTTATGGTAAATCAGACTCATTTAGTCGGAATAGCTTTTACGTTTCATCATTATTTCACATCGACTTTCTAGCATTAACTGTTTTTCGAATCACGTAGTCTAAATAATTTGACATTGTTTATAGGGTTTAGAGCTTGTATGCCGTCGTGATTGCCGGAGTTAACCTCGTGGGGTGTAGTTTTCAGATTATTGCCACTGTTCTAAGTTGGACTATTTTTGCTCGTCCTGTCTTCGTTGCCGGTGAGCATTTTGACGCTTTCCCTTCCCCGCATTTACCATTGTATTGCCTTGCTCGCTTCTACTCGCGGCGAGACAACCGAATGGGCCCCCGGTCCGATCGATGCTCACCGCCTTCGCCTCGCTGCGCTCCCCGGCTGGTGGTTTGGCGTGTTGCGGCCGCGGGGGCAGGCCAATCTGCCGCATCGACGGTGGGGTGGGCTCGAGCTGCGCGACGTGGCAACGCCGCTTTTCCCTGGAATATGGGATCGATGGCTGGGCTGTGCGATGGGAGGGGAGAGTGGAAGAGCGGAGGAGTTGGAGAGCGAAGGAGTGGGAGAGCGGAGGAGTGGGAGAGCGGAGGAGTGGGAGAGCGGAGGAGTGGGAGAGCGGAAGGGAGTTGAATGGCGTCGGGGGTGAGGAGTGTGGCACCGAATTGATTCCAGAACCGATGGCCGTTTTCCAGTACTACTTATCGCCCCGTGTTTCGCGCTCCCTCGTCGCTGTCGCTGGGGCTTTATGGGCCCCCTAGTTTACGGGAGGACCTCGTGCAGTGCGATCGATGGATCCCGTTCACGCTTCAAATGGAAACCCATGCTCGAAAAGTTTACTTCGATGCATGCCTGGCGACTTAGTTGCTATAAACACATTTTCGGATTTGGCCATAATTACCGTTGGATTAATTATATAATGATACATATGCCAGGCGGTTGTTTTCATACGCGTCACGGTTTCTTCCAGTGTATTTTTTTGGTCGTTTTTAACTTGGAATTTCATCGGTCTAGTACTTCATACTCTTAAGAAAATTTTTGGTTAATTGAAGCAAGACATTTTTCTTGAGGAATTTTTTATCGCTGTTGTTACTCGGTTGTTATAATATGGCTTTTGCGCTGTGGTCGAGAGGCCTAGTAAGTTGGAGGTGTAGAAAACTGGTTTGGAGGGGAGGCATGTGCAGCGGGCGCAAAAGGTTGGGGAGGGAGGGAGTGGGGAAAGGGTTCAGGCGGAATTGATGGGAGCTGGGTGCTTGGCGCAGCGCCTAGGCCACTATCCTTCCTTTCCTTGACTATTCGTCCGACGGCCATACTGCGTTGGGGTTCTACATGCGGACGGTCACACTCTATGCCCTCTCCCGTATTATTGGTGCGAACATTTGGATTTCTCCGTCGCTTGCGTGTGCCAAAACTTTATTTCAGTAGTTTGCTTGCATACGGTGCGTAATGTGTTTGATCAGAATATTCCGTGTTGTCTCGAAACATTCTTTCGAGGGATGTATGACAGCTGCCAGCATTTATCGAATTGGGTGACGTAATAGCTGAATGCTCTAATGGATGTTAGGGAATTTTGTCGGTTAATAGAAAATGGTGGAGGGAACTTACTCTAAATGGATTCTCGTTCTTCCCAGGGTTATCTCCCCTTTCCTCCCTCGGGCGATTCTTTACCGCGTCTCCCGCCATTTCCCCACAACTCTCGTCTCCTTTCACCGCCATCTTGCCTATCCTTGCTTGCGTGGTGTTCCCACGTACTCGGGCTGCTGCGCACTTCCTTTCCCATCGAGCCACGTTGGCATTAGTCGGATAGCCTCTTGTTTGGAAGGGAAAGGTCATCTTTATAACCTACGTTTTCACTCATTGCATTGCCTATCAGTCTGTTTAAAGCGTGTGTTAATCCAATCTTCAAATTTGTCAACAGTTATTGAATAAATGGGTTAATGTTACGATTTATCCGGAACAACATCCGGTATTTAAGGCTTTGTTTCTCATTTTTAAGTTTTCCTTCGAATTACTTTGAAATGGATCTGTTGATGTACTGATAGTGAAATGTTTCCACTGGATACATTGGATATCGATTCGCAACTGCCTCAATCCTTGGAGTATATCGTGAGACAAGTGGACATGTTATTCACGTAGAATATCGACCAGTGAGTTTTCTTTTGGCCGAGTAATACGCAGTTGGGCTAAGGGACCACGTATCTTTTGGTAGTTTTGTTACTCGCCCAGTTTTCTTTTTTCTTTTAATGCTCGCGATCATTAATTATCGTAATGTATAATGTTTCGGTCGAGTACCATTATATATAGAATGCTGAATTCATCTTATACTTTGTTAATTTCAAGGATATCCTTTGGTTTTCAATTATAATTTCAATAAAAATTCATATATATTAGCAGTACTCACCCAAGTTCTTCTCTTATATCGTTACACCGTCATCTATGTCTAACTTCTTGATCGAACGTAAAATATATTTTGTGACAGCCGCCTTGCGAAAGCATTTGAATTGATTATTATCGGTATCAGTTTTCAAATTTGTAGATTACTTTTGAAATCGTACGTCGGATGCTTTGGCCGAATATTAATTGAAAAGTCTCTGAGTTAAGCATTTTCTAAGACAGTCCATGCTAAACTCGTATATAATAATTCAGTTCGTATCTGCGATATGGCAAGCATGTTTCTAAAACATTCGTTGCGATTGTAATTCACGATGAGATAAAGGCTCTGTTATTTTTCGGCTAAGTAACGATCTTATCTGACAGCCTCTTTCGAAAGTTAGTCTTAATGGCTATATTGGCTAGCAGTATAGATAAATTCCGTCATTATCTATGATTTGTTTTTCGCAATTGGGAAGGTTATTCCTTCAGAAAAATCCGCCTTCGTTTTATCAAGGAAATCATTGGAACAGATGCAAGTGGTTCGTCCTATTTGTTACTTGGAAGTGATGCTCCACTTTTATCTGTAATACTTACTGTTAATTATGCTTTAGCAACGTTGGAAATTGGTGAATCGGCTAAGTACCTTTTAACATGCCGGAAATATGGAGGTGGTTGCTCTTATTGAAGGCGTATTTATTTATCAGATCAGTGCGTTTACTGTTGGCGTAAGGCAGTAATCGAGAGAGATTCGGGTTTTAATCTTCGTGATATAAATACATTCGATGCAAACCACCGGCGTTCCGAAGCACATCTTATACGCTGTTTAAGGCTACTGTGTTCAAGGAGTCGTGTTTGATGACGTCATTGTGTTTTGGGAGAACAATTCACATCTTTCCATCCACCAATCCCGTAGGAAGTCTTGCCATATATTACTTGTAAACCAGGGATCGGCCGTCTATGGCATGCGTGCCATACGTGACTCGTTTGAAGTGTTTGGATTAAATCATCGCTATTATAATATTCATTATTAATTCCCATTTAAAAGTATTGGACTCGTTGCCACGCTAGCTCATATTTTTCAGCTTGAAATAGTTTCCTTTATTCTGATTGCAAACATTTTTCAGTTTTGTGTTCGAAAAAATACACTTCATTCATTCAGCTACGGAACTGTTCACGTCTTCGGTTCGTATATCAGTTTTAACTCGTTTAAAAATGGAATTTTATAAAATCCTGCACTTTTCACGATTTTCTTATTGAGTTAATAATGAAGCAATGGGGTTCGAAGAACTATCCTAAAAATTGAATTTTTTCTTCTGGATTTTCCTGTCGGTTGTATACACTATACTATCATCATGCCAAAATTTTAGGTCTGTAAGCACCTTAGCTTTTTTATTCTCCTATGTCGTGGATCCTTTGTAAGAAGCAGCTTCTTACAAAGGACTAGTCGTTTCATAGACATCCACCATAAATGAAGGTACCAACTCGCAAATAAAGAAACGCGATCTCCTAGACATTTGAACCGCGCGGAGACCATTATATAAGATAGTAAATTGCATGAGTTATCACTGAATATTTCTTATTTTCCGCGAAATTAAGGCACCTCTCTGGGATTTCCAAATTCTCCGAGAATCGGCTCGCGTCTTAAGTTTTCGTATTTCAAGTTTCGTGGCTCAGATCACCCTGTATTAGCACCGACAATAATCATCATTGAGACGGTAGGCTTTGTGTTACTCCGATGTTAATGGAAAAATTAAGATATTTTGTGACCTGTCTTGGGACACCCACATAAGACGAGTGATAGGTGCGGCAAATAAGAAGTTGGCTTTTGTGCGTAGGATAGTCAGGAAAAGCACGGAAAAGGTGAGAGAATCCTGTTATTTATCGTTGGTTAGACCTCAAATGGAATACGCAGCAGCGGTTTGGGATCCATATCAGAGGGGACTCATAAAGGATTTAGAAAAAATACAGCGGCGAGCAGCTAGATTCGTGAAAAAGAATTACGATAAAAAACAGAGCGTTACGTTACTCATTGATGAGTTGAGTTGGCCATCGTTGAAAGATCGTAGATTACAGGCGAGACTTAAACTTCTAGATAAATATAGGTCGGAGATATTCGTAAATGAAATGAAGGATATTATTCGACAACCAACGTATATCGGACGGAGGGATAATGACGACAAGATTCGCGAAATAGATAGTAGGACGGAGAGGTATAAGGAGTCCTTTTTCCCTAGGACAATACGTGACCACAATAGATAGCAGTGAATAATAATTAGTTAGGAACTTGGTGCGCGGCACCCCCTGCCATCCACCGTCAAGGTGACTTGCAGGGTAATATGTAGATGTAGATGTATGTTAGGATCAGGGCTCGAGAAATACGCTCGCCCAATTGCTACGGGCGAGTGGCGAGTAGGTTTTTAGTCTAACCCACCACGAAATGAATTTTGGGCGAGTGGATTTTGTTCTAGTTCCCCGTTGAATCGAGTGGAGAGTAGGTTTTAGTTGCATTTCTTGAGCCTTGATTAGGATTATGACATCATAACGCTTGCCTTTTAAGTAGGTACCCGAATAAAAAAAAATCGCGAAATACGTATGACGTCATTATATTTTTTCATCGTTAGTAATAGAAGCTTAAACCATATTTCAGTTCTGTCGTTCATTTCGTTCGATAATTGAAAACTTAAAAATGCCTCCAAAAACTTGACGAGAAACAACTTTTTTCCACGCCAAAATTTCGTGTTAGGTTTATGCAGGGCCGTCTGGGGAGGGGGGCAGTCGCCCAGGGCCCCGCGTCTACGGGGCTCTGCGCTTGAAGTCACCTTACTAACTATTACTTACTACTTTTATTAGAAAGACGTAACGTGTGTGGAACGTAAATAAATTGATCTAGGTGTTTGTTGTAAGAAAGGTATTATTTTTCTGTGAGGGGTAGAGGAGGCCCCGCGGCTTCCGCCTCGCCCTGGACCCCGCGGGTCCTAGAGACGGCCCTGGGTTTATGACATCATCATAAGTTAACGACGTGTTTTAAAATCAGTGGTATTGTAATGTAGCTCGCTGATTTCCAATAAAATCATTAAATCGCCCCATCACAATAAAAATAATTCCCGTTTAAAAGCATTGGACTCGTTTTCATGGTAGCTGATGTTTTTCATCGTTAAAATTTTTCGTATTTTCTAGCAAAAAACATTTTTACGGTAATTCGGCTCGGATTTGACTGTAGTCTTCGAAAAAGAAACGATTATTTCAGCTTTGAAACTATTAATATCCCAAATTCCTATCTTAATTTTAAGTAATTGCTGTGGGTGATTTGCGGTTTTTAAAAATAGCCTGCAACACAGAGAAATATACCATATTAGAGATAAATATTATAAAAAACATGGAACTAAAAGAAAATTGTATAGTTCACCATAAAAACAAATAGCCTATTACAATAATAAATATGATAGCTGAAAATCTATAGCCTTTTCCATGTTCCTTCGTGTGCTTATACTCACTCATTTTTATTGAAAATACGGTTCAGTTGGCAATATTATTTGTAAAGTACCAGTAATGTTTAACTAAAAACTGATTGATAATTAGGAATCTATATTGAACTTTGACATTAAATACCTCGATTGAGCTTAGATTACTTTAAATTCTGAAATATATTTGGAAGAATTTGTGTAATGAAAGAGTCCGTGTGAAATAAATTACTATTGGAGTTTTCTTATCATTATACTTAGGCAGCAGTATGTTTTAATTTAATGGGTGCATAGGTAATATTGTAAGTTAAAGAATAATAAAACAACCATAAAAACTTTTCCCAATATCACATCTGTATATGGAGACAGTCAAAGTAAAATTGTTTTAGTAGTTTTATTATTATATAACATACCATACTGCCTATGATGTTGCACAAAGATGCTGCACAAAGTTTCGGCCTCGAATGTGGATGGTATGAAGGTATAGTTGAAGAAGAATTTGGTGGAAGTGGAAAAAATGGGCGTGATTATTCGCAAGTAACTGGAGGGAATAAAGTTTATATAATAACAGAATAACAAAATTAATTCAACGCCACTTTTCCGTCATGTTTATGAATTTCATAACCCCGATTAGGGACATTCTCGAGCTTAATGAGACTCCAAGTAACTATTAACGTTGTCACGCCTGATTCTTAGGACCTAGAACGTTTTGGTTATTAAGTTATCCTGGCAAAATACGGATGACTTTTCTGTCGCATCCACCTCTCCGTGTTTGGGCATCTCATCTCATGCCATCCTCGTAATCTCTAGATATACCTATGCATAATTTCGGTGTCAATTAGAGCTTCCACTTTACATAATCACCTTAATAAACTTATACTCGTATCTCGTTAAATGGCATCCGTCAAGCAACAATGAAACACCAAACTTTTTTCTCTCTAGCTCATATGATCTGTAACGTATAGATTAAAAAATGTATTCGGATAGAGAACAAAATTAACTACAAGAAAGTTCACGAGACCGCGTACGAGCTATAGTTTCGGAGATAGAAATTGTATAAAATCCCGTGCAAAACGTCGCATATTTTGTTTACATCGATCTCTAAGGCGGTTCTCACTGCAAACAACTTAAAATCCATGTTTTTTAATCCCACGCCTTTGTATGATCTGTGAGGTATAGTTTAGAAACTTTATTCGGATAGAGGACAACATTTAGTGCAAGATAGTTCCCGGGACCACATAATTACGAGTTAGGCTTCGGAGATAAAAATTTGAGAAAATCCCGAGCAAAACATCGCATATTTTGTTTACATCGATCGCGAAGACGGTTCTCTCAGCAAACAACAATTAAAAATCCATATATTTCTCTCCCATGCTCTTATATAACCTGTGAGGTATAGATTAAAAAATTTATTTACTACAAGATAGTCCTCTAGACCATATAATTACGACTTACATTTTCGGAGATAAAGATTCGAGAATCGCCCAATCTATCGATGCCGTTTCGTACGCCTTTGAAATCTCTGTGTATTCCATTTATGGAGTATACTTGTTGGCATAAGTAAAAACTGCTAAATATTTGTGGCTAAACATTAATTGTTGGTGTGGATCAGTTCTCTATACATTCTCTCTAAACTTTTCCAAAGAGTTTATTTCCTTGTAACCCACTTTTCGAAGCTTTGAATGTGGCGCATGTTATTTACAAGTCAATCCGTAAATGCAACCATTAACGATGGAGTAAATTTGTAATAGACTTGCTGTATGACGGATTTTGTGAGCTGACATCCAAAATGCGAATTTGTAAGCACTCTTATAAAAGTAGCGTCTTATTTCGGAATAATTATTTAATTATAACTGCTTCAAATGAATTCATTCTAACGAGTTTCGTAACTTTTCATCGCGAACTTCTTCGTTGTTAAATCAAAGTATATGTTGTATTTACTGGTAATCATTTCAGTTTATATCACATTGGTATGTATGCCGATCATTGCATCACATTTTGATTCCATTTTTATACACATATTTTACTCAGTCATAATGTGAATCTAGAATCGATATACTTGTTTTATTAGAGAAGTTCATAGGACAATGTTTTGTCTAGCCTGAATTTCCCACAGGCGGCATGTTAGCTTGCTCTTAGGGAAATCTGCTTTCCATAAGATATTCGTACTGGGAAGAGAAAAGCTAGTGACAAGTGGCAGGTAGGTTGTAGAAAGCTTGGTCGTTGGCCAAGTCAGAGCCCTTCCTTTTCTCTATTCCGCGGTAGTTCCGTTACAGCCCGCTGAGTCATCCCATGCTGCGCGGTGTTGCCATACTTTGTTCCCAAACTCTTTGTATTATCTACTTAGGCCCTGCCTCGCGTCAGAAGAAAGCAAAATACAATCATATTCTTGAGAAATAGAAAAAATACTGTAATCGATGCATTAATAACTGTCTTCCTCACCCTTTATAAATAGACATTCTCCTAACATACAGTGTAAACGTTATATACGTGTATTTATTCGGTTTTGTATATGTACATATATTCCCTCCCAGTGTAGCTGTGTGAATTGGATAATTTTGTTTCGGTGTGCTTGAAACTCCAATTAATCTGTAAATTTTATACCGGATCCATTTTGTTCTTAACTTTTCTTTAACTTAACTGTTTTCTGTTGCCGTGTTATTCGACTTAGTATTTTTTGCTAGGTCGTATTTAAGCAGCCATTCCGGTGCATTTGATTCGAATTTGTTCTCGTGAGAATTTCAAGTCTTTATTTCGAAATAATTTCATCGGAACTCGCCAACAAGGTGACGAATAAGATTGGTATTTAGTATTTCCTTCAATGCAACTGAAGGTTACGAGGTAGGTTCATTTGTGTTCGTTATTTTTTGCAAATATTTATTTCTAAATAACGTTTCGAAAATACCCATGAAGTCAATCGAAGATTACGCACCTTGCGGCCATTGAAGGTCGAAAAGAGTTGCATCACGCGTGCCACATTCATGTATGTGACAAGGGATTAATCTACACGTAATGGTCGTAGTGAATGATAACTAGAGCTAAACTCAGGGACCGTGCCCTCCGTTCCGTAGGTTTTTTGTCGATATTTTACGGTTCTGGTTTAATTTGAAGAAGAGTTTCCCGCGATCGATTTATCTCAACATTTTAAAACTATAACGAATGCGTCGATAGAAATATAGATGTTGATTATTTGAAGAGTAAAAGCCGTTATATTCAGTCTCAGACAACGCTTCTCTTTCACCATATTAGTACGAGGATTGCGCCATTGGCTCTGCCCTTAACCAATCGCATGTGTGGACTCTTTTTGTGTTTTTTTCTCGCGACCGTTGTCTCGGATTAAAAGCAGCGAGCCTCGGCGCGAGGTATTTTCTTTATTTACTTTTAATCGCACATTTATCGGTGTTGCGTTTCGGCTTGCTGCTCGCATTAGCGCCGTATTTTGCCAAGTTATGGACCGGTAATCGGAGTTTGTGACGTCAGCGGGGTGACCATGGTAACGGCGGTCGGTTTGGAGCTTGCCTTAGAGGCGAAGTGCTCGTGGGAGGAGGGGCAGGGGAAGGCGTTGGGTCGTCGTGGGACTGCGAGCGAGGCTACGCACCGTTCGCTTTCGTTCTGCCACCACGCTGCTCCAGCCAGCCGCCACGGCTCGCTTCTCCCCTGCTACCTCCCCTCGCCTCTCTTTACTGTACGGCCTGGCATCGAGTATTGATTGGGAGAGGCCCATGTCGTTACGCAGTAGGCCGTCTTATCTTATTGATGATTCAATTCCTTTATCGTGGAATTGAGTGTCTGCCTTCGTAAAGTCCATAGCGTTATTGTCCATTTCGGTTTCAGTTCTCTTAAACGCCCAAATAATTCGACGTACCTACGGTGTGTGATCAACTTCGTGTAACTATGAAATTCCCCAAATCGGTGTGTGGTAATCGGTCCTTTTCGTGTACGTGCTCCATTCAAGTTAGGTAGCGAGTACTTAACACTTAATTAACAAAGTGAAACATCCAGGCGTCAGGCTCGTTGGAGATATGACTGAAGCTTGCCTTTTTTAATGTAAAATTTCTGCAAGTAAACCCGTATTTTTTAGCTTTTTTCTGTTTATTTTTACGCCTGTAACCTCTCAGTATACGATGTATATCAAATTATAGTAGCGATGATCAATTGTTACCAAATTAATGAAGGGAAGGGGTAATAGTAGGTATTCGGTATTACATCATTATGGGATTTTACAGTAATAAAAAATGGAGCGATAGTGTATGGTGCATTCGTTTTATTTTCTGCGAATCCATTTACCGAATCATACCTCTAGGCTGGGAATAGTTACGTTCGCAGAGCGCAAGTCCCATGCACACGGGCAGAAACGGGTTGCTGGAATCGCTCGAGAACCTCCGATTTGGCAACGCGGCGCCTGTTCCGGGAGACTTTCTGGTTTGGGGGAGGTTCGACTCGGGAAAAGAGGGAGAGAGCGAGAGGGAGGGTGGCAGGCAGGCCTCGAATGGGAGGGCAGGGAATTCGGTGGAAGGAGGAGGGAGGGGAAGGAAGGACGGCGGAGGATTGCGGCGCAGAGGGAGGGACGGGATGGTATGTGGGGTGGGATGCGGGCGCGAGAGTTGCGTGGTTTGTCGGAGTGGCGGGCTGGCATGGCCAGTAGACCTGCTTAAAATGGCTGGATGACGGTGGACTGGGGGAGGAATGGCAGTCACCCTATCCCACCCGCCTCTCTCTCTCTCTCCTTCGTCATCATGGTTTCTCTTTACACCACTCGTTCAACTACAATCCTCTCCTCCCTTTTTCTCTCTTTCCCTAGCAATATGGGGCTGGCGTGTAAATTATTTACTTTTAACGTCGTTGAATGATGTGGCCACCTGTAACGGAGGGTCTACTCTCTCTTGGGATATTTTTCATGTGGAGGACATCGGTGTGACCAACTTATCTATTATAGTTGAACTTGATTAACAGTTTGCTTTTCTTAATAGGCTCGAAGTGAGAGTTCACTTCCGATCCCTTCAATCTCTCTCGAGACATTGCTGCCCTAAGATAGTTTTATTATTATTTAAGTTTCGGAAAACTTCGCTCCGCTGTGGCAACTGTGGCCGGAATTGTTAACAAAATCCTATACGCTATCTCTGTATTTGGGAAGGAACCCTCTTGAGAAACTTAAGGATTTAAAATGCACTTTTCGTTCCTTAGGTGATCAATTGTCGAAGCGCACGCAGTTCCAGTTGTTGATGTTGATCTTTTTCACTCAATATGATGTCCAAATTTATACCCTTCTTTCATGTCGTCTTCTGTTAACTCTCCAAGTTTTTATAATCACAAAGGAAGCCGAAATTACTTGCTTACTCTTCCATTTGTTCGAAACGCGTTGTCAGTGACATGATAGCCTGATAAGTAACTAGTTTCAAATGCTTTTTCAGCCGAACGCCATGAGTGTCGTCCACGCTTAGCGGCAATCTTCATCTTGCTGCTTAGCGCGGGGCCCCCTTTGGTGCGGGGCCCGGGGCGGCGCCCCGATTCGTCGTACCGTAGAGACGGCCCTACCTGAGAGAGATACCTCAATTCCTATAATGTGCACTTGAATACAACAAATGTGTTTTACACTTTAGGAAAACGTGTCTATTATATAAAAATACAAAACAAAATACGTTCAAAGTATAAAGAAGTACTGCACATTAATAATGTAATGGCCGAGTAGTCCCTGCTGACGACCCCATCTAGTCTTACGCTTCAAAGAACGCTGGTAATACCAACGCTTCCATAAAATTCCCTCGAACCTCCCGACTAACCCGTGGGCCTATCGAGAGCTAAAAATCCTCTCCTATGTATCTCGTTGTGGTAAATAGTGTACGTAGCTTCTTCGATAACATACATTTTAATATTAGTGAAATTAGTCAACTAAACAAGATCGCGCGAGAACCGCGGATACTCAAGACCAGTGGTGGGTAACCTTTTGAATTTGGCGGGCCGCATTGGCGGTTACGAATTCTTCAGCGGGCCGCATTGCAAATTTTCAATGCTAGACGGGCCGGATTATACTTCAAATCGACGTTAATTAGATATTCTGAGGCGTCGTATAAGTGAAAATCATAGCTAAATTGGGTTTTTAGGGATAAGATTTCAATTTCAAGTATTTTATTGTCGTTATTTGAATGTATATGATATGAATTTCTGTTAAATATTTTTTTAATCATAGCTTCGCGGGCCGCATAAAACGTTCTCTGGGGTCGCATGCAGCCCGCGGGCCATATGTTGCTCACCACTGCTCAAGACGATACCGCAGTTGGAAAACCAGTTACAATATTTTTCAAAAACTTTTAAAAAATGTTTAAAAATATTTATTGATAATATTGTGCAATGTATCAGACACACAGTCATAGTTAAATAGTCACATAGAGAACTAGATAGTTAATCACTCGCACAAATAGCATTCATCCCATTCATTCTCAACATTCTGTTCATCAGTGTTATTGTTGTCGATTCCATCTTCCTCCCGAAATAAATCATCTTCAGCCCCATCCATTATATTAGAAAGACAACACTTCTTGAAACTTTTGGTTATGGTTTCCGCGGATATTTTCTCCCAAGAGTTAAAAACCCACTGGCAATGTTGTCCAACAGGAGGCTTTTTTTAATTTTCCCACTTGGTATAAGGGTATGCTTCCCAGACAAAAATCACTCAGAATACTACCTCTGAAGATGGTTTTTCAAAGGCTTGTCCACAGTCACATGAAGAACCAGTAATTGTGAGTTCATGCCACCTACTATGATTACCTTTATTGCTCACGGGAGATTGCCTAAGCATGTCAAAAAACGCTGCTTTTCGTCAGCATTTCCTGTCTGACGTAATAAGTAATTGTCCATTTATCGAAGCTTGATGGCCTGACATTGGTACGCCAAAAGGTTTTCTTCGGAGTCTGATTGAAGCCTTTGTTCAAGAGTTTTTCTTTGTCTATGTACGAGGCCACTTCGACGCATGAATTGCCAGCATCGTCCAATAGTTGCCTAAATATTTCCTTGGAATATCACATTTACTCGCAATTTCGACCCCTATAATTGAGTCACTTCGCGACTATTTGGGATTCCATTTTTCCTTTTCTCTTCAACCTTATTTTATATATATATATATATGGATGTCAACAAGGTGTTGGGATGAGGAAACCCAGTGAGCACTCACCAATCAGACGACTTCAGGTTGGCGAGGCCCCGGGGATGTCGAAGCGACACACGTAAAATAACACAAAAACACAGAAACATCACAAACGTAAAGCTTTCGGAACTACTCCTTCAGCTACAGACAGAGAACATATATATATATATATATATATATATATATATATATATATATATATATATATATATATATATAGAAAATAAACCATGCTTAGTTCCCGTGAACGTTTTAGATGTGGAAAGTGCATTTTCCATATTTCATTTAGTCATTTTCCAATGATGAACATTAGTTTCTTCCACAACATACTTTCTTGCAGAGTCTCTGATGCTTGTTACCTTCACGTGCCTCATTACCTTCATTTAGAATTTGTCAACATCTGATTTCTATACTTATATTTGGCCTTCTTTCAACGTGTTCACCCACTATTTATGGGATATTTTATATACTCAGCGACAAACCATAACTAACACATACAGTAACAGCGTTCACATCGCCTGGACATGTTAATTTTGATATTATCGCGTGTCGATTTTCACTAATATATTGACCGCTCGTTCGGTGTTACAGTAAAAGTGGAGCTTTATGTAGATTTCTGATTAGGCGCGAATATAAGCCGCAGCGCGATTTCTTGAAGCCCATATTTGGAAAAAATGCGGCTTATAATCAGCCAATACGGTGTTTATGTGTGCATATATATGTGTGTAAAGGTGCTGGTCTGTCACTTTGTCCCGTAGTGGCTCCCTCCGTCACCCTATAAAAATTCAAATAAATCGATAAAAGATGGAGATATGTTTTTGAAATTTGGCAGGAATACTAAATTCGCATATTTTAAGGTGATGACGAAAAAAATCTCGAAAAATGATCTGGGTTTGACTCCAAGGAAGAAATTTCCATTTCCATAAAATAACACGTAAAAACCGACTATTCGACGTGCAGGCTTTTATTCTTTTTGAGATATAAATTAGAAAGAATTAACCCACGATCTTCGGATCTGAGTCATTTTAAAGGAAAAATTATAAAGTTTCTTATTCTGTTTATCTTTTATCGCCTACAGTTCGAAATAGTTCATGTAAAACGTTTAATTAGAATATTTTGGGGAAATCTTGCCATTTTAACGGGATGTTGCCTTGCCAACCCATCACATTGTTAAACCTCGAAATAATATTATTATTTCAATCCTTTTGGATAAAATCATGCTTTGAATTTGGATGAATACCAGAGAGAGAAGGTAGGAGAGGGAAATGATTTTCGTAGCAACGAATGTAAACAACATTGGTTGCGTTATTTACGAGAAGGAATACATTTGAATGTAAAACATCAATCAATCGCACATTAAAATCATGGTAGGAGTTCAAGGCTTGCAACTACGAACGCCTAAAAGAAAGAAAGTTTGTTTTCCTACCATCGATTTTTGAGTACGCGTCGAATCGATCAACAGATCAGTTTTTAAGCCTTCCCCTATCGCTGTGGACGTCTACAACTTTGTGTAAATGTGCACTGGCTCCTTCCTATCCCTTTCAACCTCTCGTTGCTTTTATTATATATATATATATATATATATATATATATATATATATATATATATATATATATATATGACGAAAGTCGGTTCTCTTATGGAAGTTAGATATAACAATTAAACGAGAAAAACTTCTTATTTTTGTATTTTCTATTCGTGATGAGTTTTTATGTATTAAGTGGCAACAATGCTAAGGTATTTGCTATGTGGCAGCAATGTCAGTTCACAGTTCACATAGATGTTTTAAAGTCTATTTTCTCGTTTAATTGTTTTGTATTTTATTTCCCTATGAGAATGGAACTTTGTTACACCCTGTGTGTATATATATGTATTCCTCCATATGCATACATTCACCGAAACGGTGACTTTCAGGGTATCATGTAGATGAGATACAAACAGCATATCCTGGAAGTCCTTGGAAATTTGACGAAAACGTAATTTAAATAGTGGTGTGTAGCAAAAACAACAACTGAACCGATTTATTGTCATATGTACAAGAATATAGACAAAGCACAAAATAACATCGAAATTAGTCTTTTGGATCGACTTGAAAGCCATTATGTTCAGCTCGTAAATGTTATCTCCACGTACGATGTGAAATGAAGTATAGTTTCTGGCGTAATAGTTTCAAAAGCTGCCACGAGAGCAGCTTCAAGGTATAATTGTCACGGTAAATGTGCGTAGTCCGGTAAATGTGTACATTTCCCGGTTAATGTGCACATTTACCACCAAGTTCGGTAAATGTAAGTATAACATACTACTTTTACCGATTGGATTGGGGAAATGTGCACATTTGCCTAAAGACACTGGTAAATGTGGATAAACGTCGCAACACAGGCCACAACATGGCGGCGTCGCGAACATCTGTTGCAGTTTAGAAGTACGGTAAATGTGCGTTGTCCGGTAAATGTGTAAATTTCCTGGTAAATGTGCACAACTAACTAAACTAAATTTGAACGTGAAGGCAAATTATACTCGACCCCACCGGGTTGGGTAAGTTAGTCGAAGTGTTTTTGGTTCCTCCTCACGATCACTGTGTTCCCCCCTCGGGTTGGGAAGCGTTCATCTTAATATATACCAGTGGAGCAGAACCCCCGATGGTTTTTGTTATAAATTAACGTAATTATTACAGTGTAGCATTTCTCATTCTTACTTATTTCCACATTTACCAAGGCACATCGCTAAAAGTGCACATTTACCGGGAAGTGTATGGATAATACGTATTTCTGGAAACTTAAACTTATATTTACCGAGCTTGGTGGTAAATGTACACATTTCTCGATTACGTACTTTTACCGTAACATAATAATCCGAGAGGTTGATTATCCAAAAATGCACACACACAGCAGCTTAGATCGTTGCACGGATTAGCAGCATAAATGTTTATTTTTATAATAGCAGAGAGCGCATAGTCACAAGAAGTGAGATGTGGGCTGTTAGGGATAGGAGCAAAATTTCCAACCCATCGATCATGGAAGGAAATCTCTTGTGGTGCCTGAAGTACGTGTCGGAACTCCATTTTCTGGAAATGAGAACTTTCAAAAATACCCATATCTACTATTTCAGGAATAATTTTTTTGCCAAAGTTCAGTTTTCTGCAATTATTCTTTCTTCGGCAAATACAGATCAAATCTTCAGAAATGGCAGCCCAGATCATTAATTGCGGGGGATATTGGACGACGTTATCCGTAAAGTAAGGGTTTCCTTATCCCAGAAGATGTTTTTTAGATCTTTTATTGCCATACACGGCATATTTATCGGCGTAGAAGAGCGATTTAATGATATTTTGCAATGATTTCATGATAGTGGCTGACATGAGTAAGCGGTCGTCATCAGTCGGGAACTGCACGTGCAATGGTTTCCACGGCTTAAATTTAAGATCTTTTCGAAGGATAGTGTGCATAGTTGATGTAGTAATTTCCATTTCCAATGACCGCTTTCTTATTGATTTTTTAGGGAATCTTTCAACTGAAACCTCAACTTGATTTAGATAACAATTTCGTTTCATCATCAGTAAAGCTTTACTTCCCACGCATGCATTGTTCTTCATCTTGGGACAAGCATTACCCATCTCAATGCATAATATCATTGTCTGTCGTATTTTCTTCGTAGCTTCCATATTTTTTTAACTTCCATTACACCAATCCGCAACCAAAATACGAAATTCATAGGTGCATTCACTTGAATCCATCATTCTAAATTATGGTTCAAATTCTAAAGTCAATTAATTTAATTTTGCAACTGTTATTTTGAAATATGAAGAAAAACAGACGGTTAATGAAATTAATTGTGTACAAATGAATGTTGTATGAAGTAAATGGTATAGGTAATATGCACGCACACACAGAATTGTCAGAGACTTCCTGGACACCCTGCATGTGTGTGTACAGGGTGTCACAACCGTCCTTTTAGCCCAATCAATCATTAAGTTTGAGCAGAAAGAAATTAACACAGAGTCCTCTATTTAAGAAAAACTCGGATTACTCTTCTTCAGCCTGAAAAAAGCGAGAATTAAGAAGACAACAAATCTAAATTGTTGGTCCTTACACCCAGTGCTAGAGGGATGTGCAGGATGCCCATACTGTTCTTGATTATTATAATTGTGACTACTATAACCATAAATACAACAATAAAGAAAAATTAAATATGGCAAATATAAATATAACGTTTTATTTTTGCTATTCAATCTTGACACCTGCAAATAAAGGGACTTTTGGGACATCCTTTTTGTATGTATGTGTGTGTATATGCATGCTTAGGGAAGAGGAAAGAAAATCGATATATGTGTAGCAACAAGGTGTAGAGGGAAAGGAGTCAGTGGATACATCGCTAAGACAGAGCCGCTAGGGTGTCGGAGAGACATACGACGGGAGATTTCGGGTGGTACCCTTTGTCGACCACAGAGAGACACATTATTTATGTACTAGAGATGTTTGTATTTCAAATTTGAAATGTTATCCGCAATTTTCAATATTTAACACACTGAATTCTAATAAATTTATTGAATAATTTTTACAAAATTTTTCATGTCTACAATACTTCTGTAAACACAACATTTTGAAAATCGTCTTTATTCTTTAAAATCTTGTGACAATTAATATATCTGCATGGCCTTGTCCGTGAGTGAAAACGACACCAGTCAGATCAACTCCGACCCTATTTAAAGTTGATATTAGCAATTTTCTCTACTTCGCAAACTTTAAAAAATTTCATTTTCAAATCACTCAGGGTCCACTTTCAATGTTTTAAGAATTAAGGAAAAGAAGATATAATGAAATTAATAGATTTTAGTTGTGTAAATATTATGCTTATATATTATACTTACCGACATTTAGATGAAGGTTCAATCTAAATTTTAATATTGTCAATGTATTATTTTATCAGTCTTTCAAATAAAAACACGTACAATCAACAGTTCGCTTTAGGTAAACATAAAGTAACCAAGCTATACAGATACAGGCAATGACGTCCCTATCATTGGCTGGCCAGTCAATCAAGAAAAAGCCCACCAGCTGCGTAGACAGGTAAGATTCTTTCTCCGATTAGTGTGTGTATTTATAAGCAAGCCAGGATTTTGCAATGCGGTGGTTTTGCCGGAGACGGACTGGAGGAGGTACACTGGTGGAAGCGAAAGCAACGGCTTCAGTTTCATCGAAAATTTAAGAATGAAGGAAATACTGTTTGCTATTTTTCCTAATATCTAATTATTGCATACGCCAAAAACTTCATTCTGAATGGTTGGGCTGCTGTACTGAGCATTTTTAGGGGTTGTTTCCAACGGCATTTTTATATCCGGATTCACTCTAACTTGGAGTCTGACAGAACCTCTTTCCATAATTTTCAGGGGGGTCTTCAGGTGCGATTGGTCGTGTCTCTGTGATCAGGTAGACATATATTGTCGACCGTAGAACATTATTGATTCAAACGGGGGTTTGAGTCTTTTCCTGTTTTCACGTGCTGATTTTTGTTTCTGAATATCAAATTGAAAATGTGTTGGTTGATATTTATTTCGCTTAATTAAAGTATGTATTTCTGCAGTCTCCTTGCACTCATTATGACAATCAGTAGACTGATGTTGATTAAATTTGGCTATACCATGCCCAGAGAAATGAAAAAATAATATTTTAATTTTAGAAATTAAAGCGCTTACCTGCTATGCGTTCATGGTTGTCAACTTGAAGTTCTTAATAACTCGGAGATTGTGTCTGAAACTGAGTTTTCAGAGCAATTTCGAGCTATAATCCTCCTTCATGAGAAACTGATTGTGCGTGATCACTATTACATCTTCGACTAATGGCGTGAGACCGAATTCGGAAGCGAATAAGTTCGAAGAAAAACCAAGCAAAATATTTTGCGCCCATAGACTAGTTCGCAAGCATTTTTCAAGAAAGAAAGGAAGCAGTTTCCTAGGGGAACCGATAAACACTCGCAATAGATTGGGAATCAAATGAAGGAAGCCTTGCCTACGATTCCACTGAAATTAAAAGTTGTTTGGCACAAGTTGGAATGGACATTGGATAATTGAGAGAAGTGCCAACGGTGCGAACAGCCGAGTATTATGATTCAACGTTATCTTTTACACTCGAGGAGTTAGGTGTCGAATAAGTTCATTTAAATTACCTAAATGCTAGTTCCCGTAGTGCTTTATTGGAGGTAATTTGATTTGAAGTGTCAGTGACACCTATGGGTATCAATCCATGTCATAGAGTTCGTTTCCCCCGTAGCAGGTGACCTGATTCCCTCTAATGTTCCTTTGTTTACGATTCCGACGTTTTATCCAGCTCACCTCAGAGTTAAATTGATAATGAGTATGCCTACAATTGGCTCAAAACCTTGGTGAAAAATCGGTTGTGATTTCAACCTAGGGAGCCGTCTTGTTTTCCAACTGGTAGTACGTTGGTCACTCGGAAAGTTTTGAGAAACAAAACTTCTTCTTCTTCATCTAAAGGCTAAGCCTTGTCGCTGCAACCATGAACTCCTGTCCTCTGCCATTCTCTTCAACATCTCGTATTTCTCAACTCCCATCACTGACTCCACGTCATCTAGGTATTTCTTTCTTGGTCTGCCTCTTCCTTTCTTCCCTAAAAGTTTCCCCTCCAAGATGTTCACAATTAATCCATTATGTCTAATCACATGGCCTAAAAATTTTGCCTTCCTTTCTTCCATTCCTCTGATCAGTTTACTTTCTTCTTTTACTTCTTCCAAAACTTCAAGGTTTGTCTTTCTCTCTGTCCAACTTGTCTTTATCAATCTTCTCCATATCCACATTTCTGTCGCTTCCAGACGGGACCTCTCCCTCTTTCCTAACGTCCAACTTTCACTACCATAAAGTAAGGTACTCCAGACAAAAGCTTTTGCAAAGGATTTCCTTACTTCCAAAAACTACTAAAGTAAATAGAAATGACATTCTTATTGAATTTTCTCAAAATACAGCGTCTACAAATGTTCCGAACCGTTACAAGTTACTATTTCTCGGAAAGTATGCAAGATATGAATGTGAAACAAGATCGTGAAGACCAGCTCAAGAAGTTTTATTCCATGCCACTTTACTTTTCGTAACACTCCCCAGATGGTGGTAATATTGACAGTTGTGAAAATGGCGTCTGGATCAGAGAAAACATATTTTGTCTACGTACCACAACACAAACTTTCATTACAGTTCAGAGATTTTCGTGCTCATTATGGTAAACGTCCTCCATGCAAATCGTCGATATCTGTGTGGTATGGGTAGTTTGTCAATGATGAATGCCTTTGTAAGATGAAGAGATCCAGTCAGCTGTTGGTAAGAGATGAAAATGTTAAACCGGTACGGGAAGCATTTGTGCACAGTCCCCGCAAATCCATATGGCATGACAGTCGAGAACTGCATTTACCGAGATAAAATGTGTGGAAAGTGGTGCACAGATGCCTCAAATTGTGGGCATACCATGTACAAATGTTGCATCATTTGAAACCTCAAGACAAGGGACTAGGGTTTGCATTTTGCTGCGAAATCCTCAACAACTTGGCTGACGATGAGTCCCTCATGGACCGCCTTGTGTTCAGTGACGAGGCAACTTTTCATCTGTCGGGTCATGTAAATCGGCACAACCTCAGAGCGTGGGGAAGCGTGAACCCACGAGAAGCATTTGGACGTGAAAGGGACAGTCCTAAAGTGAATGTTTTTGCAGCTCTTTTGAAACAAAAGGTTTACGGCCCTTTTTTCTTCATCGAAAACACGGTAACAGGACTGATTTTCCTCGACATGCTGCAACAGTGGTTAATTCCGCAGCTAGATGAAGATCTGGACAATGCTGTTTACCAAGTGGATGGCACCCCACCACATTGGCATCACGAGGTGAGATTGTTCCTGGATGAACACTTTCCACAGCGATGGATTGGGCGAGGAGGTCCTATGCAGTGCCCACCAAAATGACTGGATCTAACACCTTTAGATTTTTTCTTTAGGGGTTTTGTAAAAGATGTTGTTTATGTGCCTACTCTGCCAGACACTATGGATGGGTTGAAACGATGGATTACTGAAGTCTGTGCACAGATTGATCAGAAAACTTGACAAAGTATGGCAGGAGGTAGATTACCGATTTGATGTTGTACGAGCCACACATTGTGCTCATACTGACCTGGATTAAAACTCAAATAAATCTTTTTGAGCTGCTCTTCACGATTCTTGTTTCACGTTCGTATCTTTCATACTTTCCGAGAAATAGTAACTTGTAATGGTTCGGAACATTTGTAGACACCCTTTACTCCCCACCACACTCAATGCTACGTTTCATTCTTTTAAATGACGATTTAAACGCTAAACGCCAATAATCTCAAGAGATGTTATTTAACACTGACATGTACCCGTTAACAGCATCTTCTGATGTTTTGAAATTTCGTCCACGGATGACTTCCTTGGCTTTTGGGAACAGAAAGAATTCACACAACGCCATGTCTGGACTATAGCATAGATGTTCCAACAACTGGACATATGACTTTTCCAGAAACACGGCAGTTCGTGCAACCTTGCGTGCTGGAGCATTGCCATGGTGCAGCAGGATGCATCGCAAATTGGCCTTGGGACACATTTGTTCAATTTTAAAAAAGATATCTGGTAGACAGGCAGTGCTGTATCAATCCTCTGTAACTCTTAGGCTGTTTTACAGACACACAGTGACGATGTGGCCGCTTGCAGAAAATAGAGTGCAAACCATGTTCTTGCCAACACTTTAGCCTCGTTTGACTTTCAACGGAGCATGTTGTCCTGGAATGATCCAAGCTGTCGGTTGCCGTTTGGTTTCTGGATCAAATTGGTTGATGCAGCTTTCGCCTCCGGTTATGATATCAAAAACACTTTTAGAATTATCTCCATAGAATGTTTTTACCATTTTATGGCACTATTTCACTCGGCATTCTTTTTGCTCATCGGTAAGAAAATGCGGCACCCAACGTCTTGAAACTTTCCTTACGCGTAAGTACTCATGCAAAATATTTGGAACCGCTGCCGATCCTATCCTCAAGATAGACTCGATTATTCAATAGGGGCAGTGTGGGTCATCTCTGAACAGACGTTCCACACGTGATGCATTTTCATCCGTCACAGCAGTAGCAGATCGTCTTGAATGAGTTTCGTCATTTAGGGAATCTCTGTCCCTGCGAAAATTCTGCAAAGCAGCGGTAAACTGTTGCTCGGGAAAGGAAAGCATCTTCGAAAACAACTCTTAGCTTTTTGAAGCACTGCGACTCACTTAAACCACTTTTAAAGTCATTAAAAGTCATAGCTTGAAAATGTTCTCTTCTCTTCTCTGATATAATACGGCGTAGCTTCTAACAATCGCTTTGTAGCAAGTTGAAACTTACACAATATACTCAAATATTTTCGGCAAGATATACATAAAGATCATCAGTGAAACTCAAATAAATTCCTCGTGTCTCAAAACTTTCAGGGTGGCCCACGCACATTATTTGAAAATTCCCATTTGTATCTGTTATTGAATAAAATAATCAGACTGCTCAGTTATGCCTTTTAAAACGCGTTTGGCGACTTGCTGAGTAATAATATTCGTATAAAGATAAAATAAATGTGGTATATTATCGTATCGTGTTGGTTTCCAAGTGATCGAACATGTCAACTATTCGAGAAGCATTGTAAAGTGTTATATTTTCTCAAGGCCTAATATTTATTTGATCAACATCTGCTGCAGTTAGTGACTTGGTACCTGAATGGGAGTTAGTGAAATCTAATTATACTTCAAGAAGCGTTGACGTGGTTTGTAAAAAAACCACAATTTTTAAATATTTTTTTGAACGATTTATACACTTCTATGCAACGTGGTAATTCTTGCAGCACAGTGCTGTTACAAAGTTGGGGAGGGTTTTTATATGCCAACAACTTTTTAATTATTCAAAATAGTGCGAAATAATCAGTGTCATTATTTAGATTAACATTACATTTTTTCTATTTGTGCGTAACAAACCAAGGTCTTATCTGTGCATTACCATGGGAAAATTCTAAAAGAAAAATGCCCACCTACTTACATCGACAATGCTTCAAAGGACTCATTGTCAATATAACTTAAGAATGGAATGTGAGTTATTAAGTGATAATTAACTTGATTATAAAGCCAAAGAACAGAGCACGGTCGAGCGTTCGATTAGGTTCTCAACAGTGTGTCTATTACGTTTGTCGAGTTTCATTCTGTACGGTCATTTTATTTCAAACCGAGTTGATGTAACCCCTCTATGGCTACAAACGAACAAAAAGTAAACGGCGTTTTGTGGTTTGCCGAGCTGAAATCTGTTACAGCTCTGAGGTCCAAGTTTCAGACACTTTAAGCCAAAAATCCACTATGTGAACATGTAATAAGAGACTTGAAAAGAAATCGGAGAGACAGGTTTAGTGCATGAGAAACCGCGTTCCGGCAGACCAGCAATCGCTGAAGTGTGTGTTCGGAATGGGTGTTAAATACTTTGTTTAGGAATTTTCCATTAACAACGCACAGTGGTGCACTTCATTCATTGCGCAATTATAAAAAATAAAATTCTAATCATTAAGCTTAGTATTTTATTTTAAATAAATAAATAATACCGTTATTGATACGGTTTTATTTTTTTCTATTTTAAATAATTAAGAAGTTTGCATTATAAACCCCTCCTGAACATATTAACAACCCGTATAACAAAGTAATAATTTTAAGTGTTTGTTGTATATGTAACGTATTTCTGGGCGCAACGTTTTGAAAATTTATAAGCCTTTTCTTTGAACATTTGAAGTATAATATGAGTTGAAGTAGAGTATATTTTTCGCATCTAGATCAAATCGAAAGGATAATATCTATTTTGTAATGTTATTCATTTTTACTGCTTATATCCCAGCGTATGATACATCGTACGCAAGGTTCTCTTATTGGAAAAACGATCACGAACCCTTCAAAAATAACGTGCAATAAACGCTTTACCGAAAGAAGAAAGTATATTTTTTTATCGACACACGTGCACCCACGTCAATGGAAAGCGCTGCCATAGCCCTTGAAATTAAAATAAGCTAAAAATACTTTCTGGGATATAACGTACTCGTAATTTAATTTAATTTTTACTATATTCCACCTTTATGACGCAGTTATAATTATGGCGTTGATTTTATTTCGTGTTTACGATGCATAAATCCTTGTTCTCGCCACATGTCATGTATCGAATTGAACATGGACGTGAGATTGCTAGTGTTTTTGTATATTTACATCAAATTGAACAATCTTTTCTCCGCCTGGGAAACCAATGTAAACGTTTTCTGCACGAAAGGAGGCAAACCTCTTCATCTGGAATGCTATTCTTAACTAGTAGTTTGATAAATAGTTATGATTTTGAATCTGTCCGTCGGTAATTATAGATATAATATTTATAAAGTTTTCTCGTTAACCGTTTCCTATGGGTAAGTTTTCAGATAAATTGCAATTTGACTCCTATATACTTGGATTGAGAGGCGATTCAGTACAATCCACAATAGCGGTAAGCTTTCTCAGTAGTCAACAGCTACAAACCCTGTCTATAGGGAAGTACAGCAGTAACGTATTTTTATTGTTTTTACTACAAAAGTTCGATTTTTCCTTTGTCTGTCTGGAAAATTAAAAGGGATTTGTTCGATATTATAGAGTTATTTAATGGAGGAGGAGATTGGGTGTTTTCAATTGACATTATTAACATTCTTACTAAAATTAAACTCGTTGTGTTTGATAATTTATTTTGCTAAATTTCAAGTGAATAACAATGACAGATTTCTTCGGTAGCGAATTCTTCATTCACATTAAGATTTCCGTCACACGTTGACCAAATACAATCATTAAAAAAAGTTTTTCTGCAAATATTTTGAGGATTTTTGACAGAAATAATATGAGGAAATATGTATATTTTCTACTATAAATTCCGCTGAGGCTAAAGTTGTTTCGAATTTATCGCACATGATTTGTGACCAAGAAAATATTGAATTTGTCTTCGCGTCTTAGTACGGTGCACGTGAAAAATGGCTGCCGTAGACCGATTTCGGAAGGTATAACTAATTAATGGGTTTGATGCAGTGGCGGATTCAGTGGCGGGGGGGGGGGGAGGGCGACGGGGGCAATCGCCCTCCCCTTGAACGATCCCGTTGCCCTCCACTGGGTGCATTTTAAAATTCATTCCGCGCAACAATCTTTGTTTCTACACCGAATATTAAGTCTGTATGGCAAGGAAAAGAAAGATGCTGATAGGGGTGGGGATTTTTAAAATGTATGGTCGTCGGCAGAGGCAGAATCAAGAGGGGATCGGGGCAATTTGGGCGATCGCCCCCCCTCCCCCACTCCTTGCGAAGTTTCTGGATCAAGTTTTTTACT
Source organism: Tanypteryx hageni (assembly GCA_028673005.1). Classification (NCBI taxonomy): domain Eukaryota; kingdom Metazoa; phylum Arthropoda; class Insecta; order Odonata; family Petaluridae; genus Tanypteryx; species Tanypteryx hageni. Next base: position 41,490,291 of record CM054120.1, read on the forward strand.
CACCAACTAGGCCCAGTCATCATGGAGGTTTTCTGCTTACTCAATATATTTGCACTAAATAGGTATTAAGTCTCGCAGAAAAATGAGAATATGTATACTAAGACTATGTACACCGACTGTAATGCCTGTAAAACTTATTTTATAACTCGATTGAAGCATATAGTTGAGACAAGCAATGGCGTCGAAGACGAGGACGTTGCAGCGACTTAACGATCATCTATTTTGTTTACTTCTAACGTAGGAAAATGGTTAACTTGAAATAAAACTGTTAAATGATTCATAGAAGGCAAAGTAAGGTTCCGGTTTTTGTTCTACAGTTCATCTGGTTTGCGGAAAGTATAAATGTAATGATTCTGCGAGTCGGCTAACCAAATACCGGACAGCATTGCTGAGGTCAACCACTCGCTACAATCGCACTGCGTCTAGCATAAATGCAAAGGTGTAAATTTTTAAAAATAAACTGAAGTAGTACAATTTCGACGGCCTCTTGCGTCGGAAATATCAAATTTAACCGCCTAAACGGTTTCATTGTTCATAATTTACGCGGTATAACTCGGAAAAATATAATTTCATTTGTGTCGAATGTCCTAAATTTTTTACCGAATGACTTTTGTTTGCATCAGATAATACGGTTTATCTATTTTTAAGACCGTTTTCATCAGTTTATCTGTACTTATGCATTATTCTGGTTAATGGCATGGGACTTTTGCAATTTTGAAAAGATCTCGCTATAATACAGGTGTACCTACAACGCGCTCGGGCGAAATAGCCTCGGGAACCGTTTTCTAACGGGTCTCTGGTGTGAAACAATATATTTTTAGCATTTTAACTGTTTTACGATACTTAGGAATAACTTGGATTTGAGGTATGGTAGGGAAACAGGAGTGGTTTGAATCTGACCGTCTCTGGTCTTAGAAGAGATATCTATCATTCCAAAGCTTAGGTTACATTTCCGTTAGAGAAGTTGAATATTATATAAAGAAAATTCCACGTATGAAAATTTGGTGGGCTATTGCGAAACACGGTGAGGTGATGCTGACAAATATGGTTTATTTAGACATCTGTGATATTGGTTTACACGGGCCATAATGCCAGCACCTACAAACAACGCAGAGAAGTATGGATAGATCACATAACATTGGAGTATCTACAGAGTAAGATAGAAGACAGTGGTCCGCGGCTTAGTTAGGGAGTTGAAGCTCTTAAGTGACAGAGGGTGGGTCACATTGCAGTGATCAACATGGAACATTTAGCATCAAGTGTATCCCCAAAAACATCAGGAGTCTGAAAAGAGGGTCGGAAGACAGATGGGGCAGAGAGATAGTCAAGTTTTTAGGTTCAACTTGGAGGTGGGGGGCAGGCGATAGGAAAGAGTATGAGGTGGCCTTCAGCCATCAATAGATTGAAAAGGGCTGGCTGTCGGAGAGATATACGAGGTGTGTACAAAAAGTTCGTTCACTCGGTTCACCAAAAATCCAAATTAAATTATTCAGGAACGGGAATGTGGTCACCCTCGAAGTACTCTCCCCCTGACAGAATGCACTTGGTCCAACGCTTCTTCCATTCTTGAAAGCAGTGCTGCATGTCCTCCTTAGTCAGTCCCTTTAGGAGCTTCGTCGTTTTTCGTTTTATGGTATCAACATCCACAAAATGTTCACCCCGCATAATATTTTTCACTTTAGTGAACAGGTAGAAGTCACAGGGTGCTACATAAAGTACGTTCACAAAAACAGACACCAAAAGCAGAGATCTCACTCGACCGTGACCAAACTTTTACTGAGGACACGTGAGGCCTCCTCCTAGACGTTTCACCACTGTAGAAACTTACAGCATTGCCACGTTGGCAGAAAAAAATTCAGTGCACGAACTTTTTGTGCACACCTCGTACATGGAGAGATAAATGATGGAAGCTTTTTGGGCATTATCCTTCTTCAGCCTTCTGTCTCTCCGACACCCCCAGTGGCTCTCCAAATGGCAAGTGTCCACTGAGTTCCCTGCGATGCCTAGTTGCCACCCATATCTTATTTTATTTTAACAATTTTGGATAATGGAAAAGTAGGTTTCGCTCTCCGCCGTTTCGTCTTAGACCTTATTTTTCAGGAAAGATTCTCTGACCTATTGCGGGGACTTACTGTAGTTGTCATGATAGTTAAGCGAGAGTCTCCGGACAATAGTTACACACCTCTGTTTCTAACGATGGTTTAGTCCAGGGGTCGGAAACCGAATTAACAAGATGAACCACCGCTTTTAAAGCCAGGATAAAACTCGGCGGAAAGAAAGTCATAATAAATGTGAGCATGTACTGATGAAAAATTTCAATTTCATATTTCTCGGCATATAAGACGCACCGGGGTATTAGGTGCACCGAGGTATAAGACGCACCGCGGTTTTTTAGAAGATTTTTCAGGAAAAGTATTTTGGTTCATCAAGACATTTAGGAAGGGTCACGTCGTGTATCATTTCCAGCCGTGATTATGTCCGTATCTGGCAACATTTACAAAAAATATTACGTCGTGATAACAGTTTACTATAACATTTGAAATAAAATTTATTCGTAAAATAAATAAGGATGATCTTAAACAAATAATTGCTTCGAGACTTGTATAGCTAAATGTGCCCTGCGCGAAAGTTCTATTAATTAGGCTTTCGAAGTGCGCCATACACGTCGCACGTGTAGACATCCCTTATCGATAACACTTCCTAAACATAGAGCAAGATGAGATTTTAATTCCCAATACATGGAATGCATATGTAATAACGATACGTAACCTCAACTAGTCCTTTTTCATCTGCAATTCTTGTTGTCTCATTCACGGATCATTTTTTCCCTCTGGGAGGTGGACCGAAATGACGTGTTGCTGTCGGTTTTCGTGCGTTTTCACGTATCGAATCACCTGAAGCTTATAGGTAATAGTGTATGCATATATTTTCATTCTTGTAGCCAATGCGATCTCAATACACCTAACGTTATTTATCCTAGATATGTATGAAATATTTATGACATATGCACGAATTCTACTGTTCCGTGTCATTAATCGCGATATTCAACGGACTCATTAGGAAATAAGACATCGCAAACACGCCCAAGTTGTAATCATTGTGAGCGGACATGTATTAAAGCATAATAATGAAATCACGTCCTCGGAATTCACGTTGCATATGGTTTTACTATATATAATAACAAATTTTCATAATTAATAATGTATATTTTCATGTTTTTGCGACAAATGAGTGCCATTTATTCCATTTTGGAGACGATTGTGTTCGTTAGTGTCAGTATTTAGAAGAGTAATAATCTTACTTTAGGCGTATAAGACGTAGGCTGATTTTTATTGTCATTTTTCTGGGAAAAGTGCGTCTTAGGTATATGCCGAGAAATACGGTATATTTAGTGATTCATATAATCAAACATGCCGTGCTCACTCATATGATGAATGCAATGAAATGAAATTTTTTATATATGTAGTCTGTCTTATATTTTTAATATGTCGGTTAGCTCTCTCTACCAATTTCGTATCTCAGCCTTCGTTTCATCGTAAGGGGACAAGATGTGCCCCTGACATTACCGTCCAATACAGCAAATATATATGTAAATAAATAAACAAACAATTATATCCACACACATACATACACACGTATCTCTTCTTGTACGGAAACGCGCACTTTCGGGACTTTAGATTTCCCATGAAAAGTTTGGAGAAATATTGGAAGTGTTTAAAGATCCATATGCGGTGTGGGAACTCCACATTGCCGACCCCTGGTTTAGACGGCGCGTCCAGAAATTCTCCATGGGTTGTTGACACATTTCGTGTATGGCAAAGAAGCATTGCAAACTGTTTTCCTTAAACGGGGGCTGCTGTATGTAAAAATTTTTATTTAATTTCCTTTGTCATTAACAAAAAACAGCGCCATACGTGTTCTTTTTTTAGAGTCTACTTTCGACGAATCATCACCAAAGAGGCTGCATTGTAGCCAAAATGCGTATGTTGTTTTTCATAATCTTGTTATAGCTATTGGTAATGCCTAAGATAAGGGCTTACTTTTTCAGTTTTCTTTAGTGCTTATTCTTGAATAACTTATTTAGAAGAGTGTAGCTTTATCGAAATTGTCGAGTTCTTCTGAAAGTAATAACAACGTGTGCGGTTCGCATATTCTCTTCAAAAGCCACTGGATGTTAATTAAAATTATAGAGTCCTGTTTTCAAGTAACAAGGAAGTAATAACGAATGAATGATGAAAATGCCTGATTTGATCGAGGGGTTGTTAGTGAGTTCGAATCCTGCCACGTTCACGGTATTGTCAAGACAGGCTCTTTTTAAAATGCCGTTATGTGCTATTTATGAACTATTTAAAAATAAATGAAAATGCGACTAAATGGGAATAGAAGCACTACTTAATTTCAAAGTAACGCATAGTATATTCACTTTTACTTATTTCCAGAAAATATTGTAGAAATTGGATAGAGACTATGCTACGTGTGTTTTTATTCATGTCTTCCCATCCATTTGTGGAGTTCCACCAGGCGTCATTATCTTATATAGGTGACTACTTCTAAAACTAATTTGTGAGCATTATAGTATCTAAAAGGAAGTTATTAAACATCTTTCGATTAATAAAATCGTCGTTACTTGACGCCCTTGATATCGTTAAGTCGCGCGAGGTGGCCCAGTTGCCATCCTCTGTTTCATCTTTTAACATAAAATAATTTACATTTTGCTTGGAGTCATTAACACCTTTTTTGTGTAGTCTATCCAAACTCAATTAACGTTTGTCCCCAATTAGTGTTTCGTAATTTCGATTTATTTATGAGAGTCTGAGAAATATACTGATATCTTTTGCGCTAAATCAGTGGTCTCTCAAGTGTAGTTTAATCCTCAGAAAACAACTCCAAACACTAGCCATTAATTAGCCAAAAGGGAACTTCTTCATTCGAGTTCGCTTCGCACAAGTCTCGCAGCAAAATTATCATAACACTTCGGAGAGATCGCTTTAAACTCTGAAATAAAATTCAAAAGAGAATGATTCCACAGTAATTTCCATTACTGAAGGAAATTCTTCAAATAGACCACCGCAAGGGATTCTCTCCAGCACTTTTATGGGTATCTCAGACATTTTTACCATTCCTCCGACCAAATACTTTCGACGGGAGACAAAATGTTTTTGAATGACCGCGAATGGCATGAGTAGGTCGTGGCAGGGTTTTCCCAGTTTTTTGCGTTGAGATCACCCGAAGCTCGAAAACAGAAGTAGCGCGAAAGGGCACTTATGTTTCTATCAAAACGACACACAGTTGCTGACGTTTATCTGTGATTTATAGCCAAACTCAAGCTAACATTCTGCGTATTCTATTTCCTCATATTTCTCACGATTTTCTCATCTTATTGTCTCATTCTTCATTATATCTGGACGGCACAAATAGTAATATAATGCAGTAAAATATAATGACATTTTCTCTGGTATGTAAATCTGCACTTTATAGCATTCATATCGATGGCTAGTGTTTAATTTCTGCAGTGCAGTCAACTCTCGATTAACCGGGGTAATGAGGGGAAGGAGGTCACGGAACCCCAAAATCACGGTTAAACAAAACTAGTCAAAACGTACAACAGGGATTTAATGTAAACTTATTTAGTTAAAATTACATCCAATATTTATGAACACATCGTTCTACAGACGTCATCCAAAAGTGTAAAAATAATACAAGTACAATAGTTTAGGAACACAAAATATCACAAATTGCTTAACGAAAAACGGCCAAAAGGTTACACTCTGTTAAAATAGTCGGTTAACGTTGTCTGTTTCTTAGCTGTTCTTTCTTTTTTTCGAATATTAGAACGAAACCTGCTCAACATCAGTCTGTCACTGAGCAAACTCACAAATGCACAGTATTATCAGGACCGGCTCAAGGTGTATTGGCTCTCTGAGCACCAAATTTGTTCGAGCGCCCCTCTCCACCAACATTTTTCATTGCTATTACAAAATTCATTATATCATCGAATATAATTGTTATTGATTTTTAATTAATTTTTTAAAAATTGTTCACCATTCACTACAATGAAATACATTACGGTAAAGTTTAAAGCTAAAATGATACAATGAGCCACTTCCGAGAGGTTGTTGAAAAATTTGCGAATAGAATCAATGTATGAATTTGTATGTAAATTCTATATGACAAAGTCATAGTCTTTTTAGATTGGCACTTTCCAGTATTATGTGACCGCTCAACACTATTAGATGCAAGAGCTGCAAGTTTTAAGGTGGCTCTGATTCGATCGTACCCGGTCACCGAGTTAGATTGCAAATTGCGATCTTCTGTTTTTCCCGCCAAGGCTATCCGGCGAATTACCTAGCGCATTGTCGCATGCGATATATTACTTCCTATATCAACATATACCCACCCAGTCACTGCACACACGGTAAGGAATACTCTTGTCTTGAGAATTGCGAGAGGCGCGTATGCTTCCTCTGCGGTATACACTGAGTAACTGAAAGTGAAACACTGGGCGGGGAATGACAGGGTGATGTGAGAAGGGGTGATGTGAGAAGGGGTGATGTGAGAAGGTTGATGATCGGAGGAGGCAGGGAGTGGGAAGGGTGGATAGCCAATAAGGAGGGAGTGTGGTAAGGTAAAGCGCGAATAGCTACAATGTAACTAAGGAGACATTGTAAGGGGGCTAATAGGGTTAGGGGAGGTTGAGGCCAGGCGGGGAGAAAGAGTCGTGAAGATGTATATGGGCTAGTTCCCAATGTCGGAGAAGGGGAGCAGGAGTGTCATCGGGTAAGGCGCGAATAACCCTTACATTGTAGCAACTATTGAAGGGGACATTGTTGCCATTGGCGTGTAATGCAACTGTTTAACGGGTTTCTGGTGAGGCCTACGTAAAACGCGGGACGTAGGGTGCAGGTGAGGAGGTAAATGACGTTACGGGTGGTACAGTTGCTTCTAGAGGTGATGGGGTTGGTGATGGTGGAGGGACTCGAGAAAGAAGATGAGGGTAGGTGGATAGGACAAGTAAGGCAGCGAGGTTTGCCGCAGGGATGAGACCCTAAGGCAAGAGGCGTGGTAGAAGTGGGCAGTTCCTTCATCCACAAGATATTTCCCAAATTGGGGGGCCGGCGGAAGGAGAGGAGCGGGGGATTGGCAAGAAGGGACTGGTGGGAGGAAGAGGTAAGAATTGGGTGGGCAGCATGGAGGGTTGTTTTGAGGGCTTCGTGGATACCAGGAAGGAAAAGTGTCGTTAGAGTGAGTGGAGGGGTTGATGCAGGGGTAGTGGGTGTGTGAGGATGGGATCTATTGTTGGTAGGCGTCATCGTCCTATGGATCTGTTCGCGGACCAGGACTGGAGGGTAGCCATGTTTGAGAAGAGCGTCCTCGAGGACAGAGTAATACTGGAGAAGGGATATATATATTTCAATTTCCTTTTAGTGTAAATTATTTCGAGAGATGCAGACATTAATGTGTCAATCAGAGATTTGTTATGTCGTTAGTTTTTAGTTCGTTAAATTAATTTTAAAATATTGAAATTTTTGTACTATAACCTAACGAACTATAGATTCGAGGTTGGATCTGTAATTAGGTTACCATTAAGAAGTTTTCTATTAGTTCATTTTTATATCTTTCATCCCTAACAATAAGAAAATTGCTAGTTTCCATTATATTCTGGTATTTTATTACGTCCATCTTAACGTTATCCTTGTCTTTGGTCTATATACATTTCGTAGGTATTTGAGACATTTTCTAACGATGAAATGTATTTCGCCAGATATTGAAATAAAATCTTTTATTTTTGTTTTTAACTAAGTATATTATTCTTGTTTAGACGTAGAAAAATATTTCCCAATTTACTTTTTCGTGTGTTTAATTAACATATACTGTAATGCCTGCTCAAAAGGAAGGCTCGATTCCAAAATGAATCGTTTAGCTCACCTTATGGGATGGTTGTGATAAATGATCAAGCTCTTTCTTGGAGCCAGGAAACGGTCGAGCGTACCTGTCGTGCACTTTACCTACAAATAGTCGTCAACCTTTCATATATATATATATATATATATATATATATATATATATATATATATATATATATATATATATATATTATTTTAAATATTAGTTTTTTTTAAGCATTGTATTGTATTTATAAGTAGTTATATTAATTTTTAGTTGATAAGCAAATCATAAAAACCGTAAGGTGTTAAAATTATGTAATTTTAAGAAACAAACCCCATTGTAATTGAGCACCTTCTGACCGGCCGGGAACGTGGATGTTACCACGAGGGACGACCCACATTTGTGGTAAAATTACTTACCAAACCATTCAATAGAGAGAGTAATTTACCAATCGTTGATTCTTATAGGAATAGTTTGTTGTTAATGTTTGTCGCTCTTTGTGTGCTCACAGGTTTTCTCCTCTGCCTATGTTTTGTAGCGAATATAATACTCGTACCCACATAAAATGAGTTAGTGATAGGTTTAACCATGTGGTTCTTCCTCTAGTAATCCTATTGTGCTGATTGACCCTGCCGTCGATCTCTTTGATTAATTGAAGGCTATATCTGCGGTTCATAAGCTTGTTTTGTGCGCCTCTTAAATAAATTAATAATTTCCGTACCACCCTCCTTCAAAATGTCTCAGAAATACTATAGAATATATACTATAGAAATACTAACAAGTTTTTTTCCTTAAAGAGCATCACGTACCACAGTTTGGGAACTGCTATTTTATACCATTTTGCCTATCTATGTATTAATGGAGTAATTATGATGAACAACCAAATTATGAAGTTTATTGCAAAGAAATTTATTTCTTCGCACGAACGTAATTTCTTACGTTATATTATGACTATTATTGCCAAATAAAACTGTTTGATATCAATTTACGCATTGAGATTTGGCGTGCCTTAACCTAGATCGGGCATCTTAGGGACGTCCAGTCTTAGCGACCCCTAAGTCTTAGCGACCCTGTTACCACAACCTTTTATGTTTAGCAAATTGGTATGCTGCTTCGCGCGTATGCACAGTCGCCTGTCTGTGTATATACATGTATAACTTTTCTAAGTACGACTGTACCTACTGACCACTCTTATGTAACTAGTCCAATACTACGTAGAGGATGTAACATCTAGCCCCGCCGGGTGTGCTAGAAAACTTGCGGTTGCACGCACACACTCACCGTTTTGCTCGCCATCTTGTCTCCGCAGGCAATGCTGAATTTAAGACGGAACACTACGCGAGACACCATTCCGTTTTATGGCCCGTTTTCTCAGTTCTCCTCACGCCAAAATGAATCCGACAAAAAGATGTTATATCGCGATTGCACGTACTGAAAGTTATTAAAAAGCGAGGGGGAAAGACCAAAACTGTCGAAGCATAGGCTATTACAAAGACAAAAACTCGCAAATATTAATCCATTAAACAAATCAAGTTTCGAACCAGGAGATTGGTGATGGTGCGTTTGTGGGGCCATTTCGAGTGGATTAACGAAGATGTTATTTTTCTTTCGCACAAATCTCTGAATTGCTCAGAAGTCCTGTTATATCGGTATCAGCCTTTTACGCCTCGAGTGTGCAACTGATTTCCATGGCGGTCCGCATTCGTAGTTGGGCTTACTTAATCGTGCCATATTAGAAGTTGCCAACGCTCCAGCGGGTAAGGGTTTGCGTCGGGATTTATTCAAGAGATTGTATAATTGTAAAAATGAAACTTAGTATTTACCAGTTTTTTTCGTCAAACAACAGTAGAAAGGATTATGACCATAATTTTATTAAAAATATAAAATTGGATCTAATAAACATTAGAGAGCCCTGTTTCGCCAAATATTTGCGGGTCGCATAATATTGTCTCACGGACAGAATGAGTGCTCTAGTTTGCAAGAATCTGCTCTAGATATGGTACTAAGTAAAAAAATCCGGAACATTCGTACATTAAGGCTGCCGGTGTTTTGAATTTTCCGTTTTATTGACATTATGTTTATGTCTATAGCCTAATCGTGAGATTTTAAATAAAATTCTTACGGTGTAAAGAAAAGAAAATGTGGAATGCTATTGTTCCTTACAAAAACCTATCCTTCTTCACTTAGAAAGTTCGATTTACAGGAAAGGGCTGTGTGGTTACAATTTACTTCTCGTCATCGGAGGTTGAGCTGCTTGCTAGTGATTAGTTTTCGATAAAGGATGATATTTTTGCGCTACTATCATAACGTTTTCTTAAATTTAATGTAATTTATATAATGCCATTCTTGTGCTTATTTGAAATAAGTTTTGCTTGCATTTTATAAGCAGGCATTGCCCTTCTGATTTTAAAATGTCCGGGTTTCGGATAATTTCTACCTTTGGACAGCCAGTTTTTGGACTTTGTATTATACCTGACGAGCGAAAAAATTTAGCCTCGTTGTTAATTTTAGACTGACGTACTGAAAATATAACCCCTCTCTTTTTCCTTATTAGTTTGCGTTCGTTCCGTTGCAACTCAGTTTGAAGTTGAAATGCCCAAGCCTCATGGTGGCTATTAATTGAACTTATTGTTATTTTCTAAGTGTATGCATATGGCTTCTCTTTTCGGTCGTGAATTTTTTTATCCTTTTTAGAAATACGTCTTTGTTATTAGTCGTTATAGTCAGCGCAACGATGACTATAATATGCCAAAGAGTTGATTAGAATCCTGTCTGAAACTTGTATTTTTAATAACTTATATGAGAAAGCTTAATCGATTGCAAACCTGCAATTTTATGGCAAGTTCCTCTCCCCAAAATTTTAGCTGCATGGATGACGTAGAAGCATCATATATCGTTGTCTGTTGTACTGTACAATTAACAATGCGTTCTTCATCGGCTTCGGTCCGTGATCCTGCGCTCGCTACAACTCGCGAAGAGGTGATGTTCGATTTTCCATCTTTGCTCCAGCGTTCTCATCCATTAAAACATCATTTCCCATGTGCTTAAACCATATCGGTAAAACTCCCACCACCGTCGTAATTATCATATGTAAAACATGGCTTATAAAATACAACTAAAACCTGCTCGCCACTTGATAAAATCCACTCCCCTACAGTTCATTTCGTGGCGTGTTAGACTAAAATCGACTCGCCACTGTCCTTTAATCCATCCTTGGCGTGTGGGCGAGCGTATTTCTGGAGTCCTGGCGTAGAATGTTTTGAATTAGGGACTATTGATAGTAAAAGCTTACGACATCGACGATTTTACGAAACGTCTGGCAATCTTAAGTTACGACTCGCAATGGTCAGAACAGCCTACTTGTTTGAGGTACTGTGTACAGGTCATCGTAATGCTTTGAAAGAAAAATCAATGTCTGATAGATAGAAATTCGTATTTTACGTATTTTAAAGGAAAAACTTGTTTTATATGAGAGCTAATTGTTACTAATTGAGATCGAGTCCTATGACTATAATGATCGGTTGGCTTTACCTCTGAAATTTATGTATTGTTGAACCAGGGGCGGATCCAGAACCTTCCCAAGGAGGGGGCGATCGCCCCAATTACCCCTCCCTCGTCTTGATTCCTCCTCTGCCGACAACCATACATTTTAAAAATCCCTACCCCCATCAGAATCTTTCTTTCCCTTGTCATACAGACTTAATCTTCGGTGTAGAAACAATGAATGTTGCGCAGAATGAATTGAAGAATGCACCTAGTGGAGGGCAATGAGGTCCTCCAAGGGGAGCGCAATGGGGTCCTCCAAGGGGAGGGCGATCTCCCCCATCGCCCCTCCCTTGGATCCGCCACTGTGTTGAACCTCTGATCCGGAAAGCTCGGGATAGGAGGCGCGGATTTTGGGGGTGCGGTAGTGATTTGCGAGGGCTCGAGGATATATTAGTTTCCGTGGGCCACGACTCGCTAATTCTGAAAACTTGGTTACATTTTATGGAGGAAAACAGACTATTAAATTCTTAAGATTTTATTTCTATGTATATTTAAAATTTGGTGGGTGACCCATTGAGGTCGATGTCGATCGCAGCCCAAGTCTTCGAGTGAAACCCTTAAAAATAATTATTTTTTCAATGATACCTGTCAGTTGAGACTTATCGCCAAATTTAGTTTTTAATTTATACATTTTTTCCCCTCTCATATAAGCTTCTGACACTTCTAACACTAACTCTTTCGCGGCTCTAGACCCGCGGCCCCCAGTAGCGCGAGGCCCTAGGCGGTCGCCTAGATCGCCTGGCCTATATCCGCCCCTGACTGCACACGATACCTAAGCCATAGTTTTAGGTCTTGAACGCAAGGCATGAGTAAAGAAAGCATGGAAATATAAAATAATAGAAAAAAATGGATCTCTATATATGAGGTTTCTCGTACAATCAGTTAAGTTTTTATTTTTTACGGACAGTTTTAACATAAAAAAATTTTCTTAGGCTGTGCGAACACACAGAACTGGAAAAACTAACCGCCTTCCACGGGATATTTCCGGTCTAAAGATGTTTTTTCCGGTTTAGTCAATAGTTCAGGAACTATGCAGGATCACCCAATTCCGGATTAGAGAGGTTTAGCTGTATATATCTCTGCTTTAGAAATATTCAATATTATGCGCTAATGGCGTTATTTCTCCCACATTGTTTTGTTCCTCGGAGCAGTTGTTTTAAATTGGCATGCCGTTGAAAATTCTTATTTCTGTTGAACTATCGAAAGAGCGGAATGTATATTATCTCATAGTATCTCGTGCTCATCCATTGTTTATATGGAGACATTTGTATTAGATCTCTAGGAACTACTGCTCTTCATATGCATTTGATTTTGTACCTCTTTCTATATTCAGTATTTATACTTGATTAACGAATTGTATTTTTTCAAATAACGTTTGCATCCATATCAATGAATGCATGGTCCTCACAAAGCCTGAGTATGCAGATAGATTTAAATTCAAGTTTTACATGTTTGTAGCACTCGGCGTATGGCACTCGTTTCTGAATTATCCGAGAAGTAATCGATAGACTAGAGTTTTATTTTTTGTCCTTCTTTTGAAATCTATATCTTGGTATGCTTTGTTATTGTCTCTTATTGTTGTTTTGGTAAGATGCTAAAATCAGGTTATTATTGTTATTTACTTCTTACATGTTCAAGTTTTTATTGAGTACATAAGTTAATCTGGACTTGAAGACCGATTTTAACATTCATATGAAAATTATGATAAAACCCTGAATTTATGTGACTAACGCGTTTAATTAAGGTGAATAGATGTCTTCCTTTTGGAAGGACAGTGTTTCTTTTTGGAACGTTGTCCTTCTATGTCCTCCTTTTAGAACATTTTTCTGTTTTTGCCCTTTAACCTATGTTAACCAATTCATGCAATTTAACTAGGTTGGCTGTCTCTGCGCATGATAGTTGCATTGTACCACTTACCGCAGCATAGATCGGGGACCCGCCTGTGAATCGGCATCTTTCATCCTAGGCGCGGTTCTCAGTACACTAAACTTTTTGGCACGCTGCTTGTTAAAAGATTTTTATCAGCTCTTTGATCTGATTTTCTAAGCGTAATTACTGAATGGTTATGTTGAAAGTTTAATTCAATTTTGAACTGCAGTAACTGAAATTTATGTGATATGATTTGACAATGTAGATCTGGATAAATATATCTTGCGTTACCGTGAAAAAATTTTCTAAAATTAAATTGAGCCGTTCTTTTTTTTCCTTCCAAGCATACAGTATTTTTTTAAATCAGCAATATCGAATGCCGTAAGTCTGTTGTAGTTCATAGACTCGTTTACAACTATTATTTTAATAAAATAAATATGCAACCTACCTAAGTACGTCATCATCAACGAAATTTTCCTTCGTCCTTCCATTTTGTTAAAAATAACTGCATTTGTCCTCCCTTTTGGAAAAAAACATCGATCACCTTAGTTTAGTCAATATTTCTTTATCAGGATATAGTTATGAATATTCCTTTGTCTTTTAAGGGCTAGCCCAGCCTTGCTGCTGGTTTTCAAACGAGTGGGGGGAGAAGTGTCTGGCTGTCGACCAAAATGGTCCGAGTGTTTGGGCTGCTAATTATAAACGCCAGATCGCCAGTGCCATTGGTATATTGTAGGGGTAAAACGTTGAAGGCGCTGGCGTGGTTCTTTTCTTTGGCGATGATGTCACGGGTCCTCGATCAATCGAGGATATTGAGTGTTTTACTCTCAAATTCTTTGGGAAAATTTCGATGATATTATAACGTATATTTGGAATTGGGTTGTCGTGCTGCGAATATCAGATCTCGCTTTATGACTGGGCTTCCTTGCCAATTGGGCGACTCAATTTTTTATTTTGTGGTAATGGAGCTCGTCGCTTTCCAAGTTGTGTACAGATCCACAGTTGCGCGCTAGAAACGTGTTTTTCTGAGACTAAACAAGACACGGGGAATGTCCGTTTCCATGTAAGTTAATTTTTCTATTATGTCTATATCTTAGTGTTACTCAACCGAGGGTCCCCGGACCCATAGGGGTCCGCGCGTTATTTTTCTGGGGTCCGCGACATGAGTAGGATACGATATTTATTTTTACCTATAACTTATAGTGGAAAATTACAAGTGTCGTTATTTTTTAATATGGTTTTTTCCACATATAACTTGTTTGATCCCGCGCAGAGCTATTATTAATATTTAAAAGTAAAAAAAACAAGACAGTGAATGAAAAACGTATGAACTTCTCATGGGGAGGGCGTCCGAAGAAATTGTAGGACATCGTAGGGGATCCGTGGCTCCAAAAAGGTTGAGAAACACTGGCCTAACTTATTGTGGTGGAACTTCGTTTAAATAAGTTAATGTACTTATTTCACAGGCTGTTGCCAAGTGCCCGAATACGAACATGTTAACCTTTTTGGTGGAAACTTCAAGGTGTTTTCATAACTTATAATAACGAGGTCGTTATAGTAAGCAGACCATTGATCCGTCAAGGAGAATTACCGGATTTTGAGAATTTCTGGGTTCTGGGTCCTTTTTGCTCTGTATCTACAACACATATTGGCCAATCGCGTCCATATATTAGCATTTCCCTTTACAAATATTAAGCCTTATTACGGATTTTCATGAAACTTATCATTTAATAGACATGAAAAATGACTATAAATGGCACTTTTGGTCGTGACATTCAGTGCCGCCAAATTGGTAGAGAAATGATATTTGTACCATACATCAATAAATATTTTCATTAAATTCTTCTGAATATATGGTGCAGTTTTTATTACTGTGTGATAATCGATTAGAGAAGAAATAAATATTAAAATACAGTAGTCCCTCGCCACCACAGTTACAAATGTATGCCGTTTTACCAACCGCGATATGAGGTTTTGGGTATTCGTGGTTCCAGGCTCATACTCAGTAGTTTTTGCTGCAATGATTTTTCTTAAATCTGAGTAACCTTGATGAATTTTGACAGCAGTTCATCTATACGTATTATTTATGCTGAATTCAGCAATTTTGTTTTCTCTCACATAACATATATTGCGTTATTACTATCTTCATACGCAGTATAGGATAGGATGACCAGATTCTTAGGAAGCAAAACCGGGACATAACACGATCTCAACAAGGAAAATCCGGGACATAATCGGGAAAAATCCTGGAGATCAGGGACAACACGAATTTTTTAAATTATATGCACTTAAATTTAAAGTAAATAAGCTTCGCAAATACGGAGTGCAATTTTGTTCAGTATATTAACAAATAGTTTCAATTTAATGAATATGTAAAAAATCTTACAACACAATGTATTACGATTTAAAGGTAACAATTATTTTACGGACAAATAAAAAAGTTAAATATGCAAATAGCATAGAAGATACACGTAAATAAAAGAAAAAAATAATAAAATCACACTATACGGCTTCTATTTCATTTTATAAATTTTTATAATTTTTCATTAATTTTTTAGACTACGTCTGCCTGTCTCTTTCAAATTTTAATAATTTTTAATCATCGGATAATATCTTGAAAATTCATATTTAATTTAAACCCATAATATAATGGTATTGATTGTTTTAACGTCATCATACAAAATTTATTTTCGACACATTCTTTCTGCATGTGCAATATGTACCTAAAACACAAAAAGCTACACAATTTCTCTCTCTCTGTGGTCTGCTCCTGAATTTCAATGTCGAAAAATAGGAATACCACCGATCGTAACAAGATTTACTAAGCAATTTTGATATTTTCCAATATAATGTGATTCCGGTTAAACACATTTATGACATTTATGTGGCGAGGAGGTTTTGTAAGGCAGAAACAAAAAAATCTGGGACAAAAGGGTGTCACGAAGAGTTTTATCGGGACAACAGGACGTTAAGTGAAATCAGGGACATTCCCGGAATTTCCGGGAAGTCTGGTCCCCCTAGTATACGAGGAAGTATTGTTTTATTTATGGCTGTTTGACCTATTTTATGTTTAACTAAATGTAATTACTGCAGTAAAATATTCACAGAAAAATGAATGCAGTTTTCCTGTTATTTACCTATCAGATTTCCAAAATTGACAAAATAATATCTGAGAAACAAGACCGTGGCGTAACTTTAAAAAAAATACACGGTTTTCGGCTCTCCTGATTTTCGAACGCCAAATAAGAGGTTTGGTACGGTATCGATATTTTCGCAGGGAACTGAAGTGCACTTCTAATGAGCATTTTGTATTGACCTATTTTGTGTTATCTAGATAATTCGTTTCATCAAAGAATGTGGCAGGCGTGAGTAATGAGCGTTGTAACAGTAAAGAATCGGTTTATGCATTGTTTTAATCCATAAACTAATTCCGTAGATGTAAGGACGGCATAAAGTAGCGAGACGCGGCGCACACAAGCATAAAACCATCTCACGAACTCTGTAGCTTAGGAACATCCTTCTTGCTGTTTCGATTTTGATGTCACATTATAAATGTGTGTGAATCCTTCATAACCGAAACCTATCAAATTATTGCTTATCTGGATAAAATTGTTTTTATTTTATTAGGGTATCAAAAACCATAGCTCATCACTGACAAATGGGGTGAACGAAAAGAAACTTCCATTGATAAGTCAAATAAACTATTATAGTTTTGCTATTTTACGCAATTACGCAATCTTTTGTATTTAAAAATTTATACCCTTGGCAAGAAAGGAGGACCTCCCCCATGTATGCGATCTCGTCCGCGTTCCTGCACCTCCGAGATATTTACAATTTATATTCTGCAATCCGCCAAGGCATGTGGCAGGGGGTGGCAACACAGACCTATTCCTAATGGTGTCGACTTTATTCCTGTTGGCTCTTTTGATTACGTCTGAGGAGGACGAAAAGTACCTCTCGGCCCTGCCTCGATTGTCAATTAACTATGTTCTATGCTGGGGCCGTATTGATCTATCGGAATCACTATACTGAAGGAAGCGACAAATTGCAGGCGGCTATGGTGGTGAACGCTATCCTTATGAGGACTAAAGAGGATCCTGATGAAGACAAATAAGACGTCATCCTCCAAGAAGATTTTAGACAGCTTTGCGCTCAACACGACGTCGAGTTCGACACTTATGCTGAGTTCGACAATGATATCACCACTTGCAATGTCGAGAGCATCGAAGACATACGTGATGTATGGGAGGGGGAGAAGGAAGAGGACAAAGAGCGCGAGTCCGATCCGAAGATACAAAGGTGATCGTGGAAAAGAAAGCATTTATGATATATATGATTTAAAACGCCAAGCTGCAAAAAATCAGATGATAATTATTGATTTATTTGTGAAAGAATAAGGGAATGTTGAACGGTCAAATAATCGCTCGTTGTTTTGCTTTTATGCAAGGAAATATCAAATGTAAACAAGTCATATTTAGTATTTTTTTTCGTGTTTTGAAGTCATGAAGGTCCGCAGAGTTGACCACCGAGGTCACGAGACCTCAACCCGCTATGTATGGGGACAGATGAAAGCCATGGTGTATGAACCCAAAGCGGACACCAGGGATGAACTACTTCATCGAATTTTAGATGCTCCAAGACGCGCAAATGGCCATGAAGTTCTTGGAAGGGTTACACATTCAGTAGACAAACGAGTCAGGATGTGTATTCAAGCTAAAGCCGGTTATTTTGAACGTTATTATCAAATGAAATTTACAATGCAAGAACTTGTTCCAATAAACAACTTAATTAAGTTTAAATCATCTTGAATTTCAAATATGCACAATTCCGTAATCATTGAGAGTAGGATCCATGTTCATATGATATTTCTGACTTAGGAATAAGTAGAAGTATTGACATAAAGTCACTAATCACCCTTTGTGTGTGGGTATATATATCTCCAGCATTTCCACGGTAGATGATTACATATTTATAGCCATAAAGCCATTTTTTTTATAATTTAGGAATATTCTGATCGTTGCCAAATTCTGAACAAATTCTGATTATGGAACGCCATTAGTTTCTGACGAAGCCCGAATTTCTCCTTTGTGTTTTCAAAAACTTGACGCAAACCGTTAATCTGCTAGTACTGTAATGTGGATAATTTAGCTAAGACTATATTTTATCCCAAAGAAATGTAGGTAGAGTAAAATATCATATACCTATACAAATGGGATGTTGATGAGATGTGTTGTTTCCAGAGGAATTCTAGGAAAAGGCAAAGCATCCAGAAAGAAGGGACCAGGACGACCAGGCCCTTGAAGTACGCTTTTTCCTTATTTTTTAAGTCCTATTACTGTTTATAAATTGCCCAGATAGTATATTATAATTATTAATAACAATATTTGATAGATTAACGTTTCATGGACCGTTACTACATTCTATTGTAACAAAGCTACATTATTGTTTTATTTATAAGATATGCAGTCTTATAAGCCAGGATCCGTAACCACCCTTGGCCGTGTGGCCTTGGTTTTGGTACCCGCAGTGTCTTTCAGGAAATAAAATCTCTCCGGATGACGAGGGTTGTTTCTTGGTTTTATATTTGAAACTCATTTAAATAGAGTTCTTCTAGCTCTAGCACCAACTTTCTGTTTGTTTTAAAAGTGCGTTATCAAGCAGGCTCTGCTCTATTTTTACGTCTTACAATTAGCGAATATCCGTACACTGGAGCACTAATTTAATTTCTCAGATCGGATGTCTCAGTGTTTTGTTTATTCCTTTCTCAGTGACAATAATTCACAATTAGGCGATTCCTGTATGTGTTAAATAAATTACCTATTTTTACTAGTTATTTTAGCGCCAATCCTATCGCATAGTCAGCGAACACGGAAGGGGTTTCTAGGATCATTAGAATGTCGGCCACGATATAATGTTTGATAGTTCCTATATGCTTGGTGTTGTTCTCTTTTTTTCTGGTTTTACATTTGACACGATTCTTTCGAATACTGTCAAGTGACAATAGCAAATATCTCGGTGGAAATTCATACCATGAAGGTTGATGCTCACTTGTCTGCCCGCTTTTCTCTCCCTCAGATATGGCAGAGTGCAAAGTGTCAAATTGCTGCCCCGGGGCCATCCGTCGGGCCAGCAGCACCATTCGCACCACGGCGGCGGCGGCCACCACCACCACAGTGGGAAGGACGAGGATTCCGGAGGTCCCGGTGGGAGCGGGGGTGGATTGTGTGCGACAGTGGCTTTCATGGACATCAAATCGGCTGCCAAGGCCCACGATGCAGAACATACTCTCGAGGATCGAGCTTTGACGACCGAATATTACGAGCCCCCCGCCCCGCCATCTCACCTTCCGCCCACCGCCATCCACGTTCACGAAAGGGCGGAGGACGTTCTCCGGGGCGGGGGACCTTCCGGTGGGGTTGGTGTGGGAGTGGGTAGTGCAGTGGGGGCCGGTGGCCCCGGGGGTGGTGGAAGTGTCGGGGCAGTGGGTGTCGGCGGAGTCGGCGTCGGGCCCGCAGGGGTCGGCGGGGGCTCCGGTTCTTCCTCAGGACTTTATGCCCCTAGATCTCCGAGGTTCCCGCACGGGTAAGTTATATGTCTCACCCTCCAAACGACGACGGTCGGGAGGTACCTTTTCTCCTCCCTGCTGAATTTCTCTTTGATACCGATCGGAGAATGCGTGCTTTTCTTGGCCGCTATTTCCTTAGGTAGCCAATGAGATTTTAGTGTGGGCGTGTATTTATTCTAAATAAAAAATTGTTTTGTATTTGCAGTTTTCTGTAGTCACTTCTATCCATGAGAATATTTTATTTCAGTAGCATCAGCACGACAAGGTATAATGTGTTATTTATTATGTACAATAAACTTAGATTTAATAATGACATACATGTTAACAAATTTAAATGTATGTTAAGTGCTGTTTTGTGTGCTATTACCGTTTGTGCACAAGGTAAATGCAGTGTTCATTTTTACACTTTTGATTTTGTGTATTTCTGAGGAAGAGAGGTTGTCAGTATGAATGAGTTTTGGAATTATATTTTCCTCTGGTTTTCTGAATTTTATTTTCTGTTCTCTCGTAAAATATGTAAGTGCATCTGATGCATTTTCTCAACCCTGGTGATTATATAATATTAAATTTCGTAACTCGTGTGTCCTGTTATTTCAGTGTTTTTTATACTTGTCAGTTTTGTTCACGCCATGGGAGGTTGAACCTTGGATGCATTGCATTTCGGTTGAATAGCAACCAATTGTGTGTGAAGATCTTCAAGATGATGAATACAGTATTTCTGAGGAATGAAGCGCCGGGATTCAAAGACGTGGTGAAGAAAATGTTTTTCCAAAAATAAATTTATTAAAATTATTTGTCACGGGATATTATTTCCATCCACCAAAGCGGAGTGCTTAAAGATAATAATTTCGATCAGTCACAGCCAGTAATTAAACTGTATTCTTTCAACTCTTTGATGGACGTAAAAGAATTTGGATTTCACAGTTGTGATAAGTATTTGGATTGGACAATTATGTATTATTATTCCCTGTTGTTGATATAAAAATGCCCGAGAGCCTCTCTCGTGAAAGCAGATTCACTGCCCTGAATTTCCAATAGATAGATAATAAATCTTGCCTATTTCTTTGCGGCTCGTCGCCGCGAGTGGGTGATTCTGCAACCGTGCCACTTACCAATCATGTAAATGCAAGTTCCCAGGATACAGTGTTGGATTAAGTGTGGACGTATGTGATGTCGACGACTAGATCCCATCCAATCGCCGTCAAAGGGAGTTTAGATTATCGAATAATACGCAAGAGTGTTGTCTCACTATGTGGTGTCCGGGAATACAGTGATGGATTACAGTGTTGGATTACAGTGGCTGGAATACGTGGTGATGATATCCAAGTGTCCCTCCTCGACCACGCCCACTCTAGCGAGGTGGTTTCCAGCTGTGGCTCTCTTGCGCTAAAATGCTTGGTGTCGAGCTACTGCTCACCACACGACTGTTTCCATTAAACGGTGTTTTTATGTGTGCTGCAATGTGCAATATGTATATTCGTGTGTGCTATTGTGTCCCGCCTTGGCTGCTTAGAGTTGAGGAGTCGAAGAGGGATAGATGGGATGGGTCGGTGGAGGGAGGGGAGAGAGGAGTGAGAGGGACGGAATAAAAGAGGGAGGGAGCGAGAGAGAAAGAGGGAGAGAAAGAAAGAGAGAAGTGGTGTGCTCTCTCGGAGCAGCCCGAGTGGATGGATGGGGGATAGATCGAGCACACGGCCCACGCACCAACAACGCCTGCCCCCAGCTTTTCTCTCCTCCACTCCTCTCCATAATGGGCGGCTCAAAAGGTTTGGTTGAGGGATTGCATTGCTGCCTAATATTCAATGGAGGGAGGGATGGGGTCTTAAAATACTATTGCCATTGGCACGGCGGCGTATTACCTTCTCCGAGACTTAATTTTTTTCGGTCCTCGGCCGATCGCCGGCGAGGGTTTTACGCCGCCGTGATAGACCAGTCGTTTCATTCATTGCAGCCAGTTTGAGGCAAAGCGGTTAGGCTTGGCTTACGGTGTTATATTTTGTTTAACGCTTTTGAAGTCTTTTGCTAAAATTTTTATTTTTTGTAGAAAATGGTCTTTTAGTAATATTCTCTCCGATGGAGGAAATCATTGCAGTACACGCAGTCATACTAGTAGTGTTCTTATAGAAATATTCGGAAATTTGCCGAAAAAAACAAACTTGAATGGTAAACTCGGTAGTGGTCGTTGTTGTGGATTACTTAGATCTCTATGTAGAACTGTTCGCGTTAAGGATAATACTTTGCTGGGGAGTATATAGATTTAAGTAGAAAAATTATTCCCTCTTGTTTCGAAACTGATATCTAATGTAGGCGAGAATTCGGTAGAAGCAAATGCGAGATGATGTCAGTGGATTGGTGAATCTTTTAGTTGGTCAAAACCGGAATAATATTATAGCCCTGGTGTTTTGACCTGGCGGAATTCCGGAAAACCAAACTATGCCGGAAATATCTTAAAACGCGACATTACTGCTTTTTATCATGCTCGTTTATCGCAAAAAACATTTAATTTGAGCGAAATAAATTTACGTACCTCGGAAGTTTTATATAAAATTTAAAGGTAGTCAAAGTTGTACTTGGCAATAGTTAACACGATCGACCTGTAACGGCATATTCAGAATAGAAAACGAATGAGTAGTATCGATTAAACGCAAATCAAACTTTTCAACGGGCAAATTTATAAAGCGCGCTAGTAAGGATGATTTCACCAAATCCACATTTCAGTAATTACTGGTTGTTTATGAAAATCTTTTTTTAATTATAGTGTACCTTATTCTATTCTTTTGTCTACATAACTCTGAATTTGAAAATAACATTTAGACGCAAGATTGGAAGTACTCCAAGTTATGTTTTTTATTAAATTTGAAGCTTCATTTGGACTCCTGTCTCTTTATTTCTAAAACGTCACTACTAGTACACTGTATAGCCAAGAATAATCGATACTATTCCTTCCACCCATGCCCTTGGCCATAAATGGATTAACTGAAAAGTTTGTGTTTCTCGAAATTCTTAGGGCTTCCTTCGTTAATCAAGTCAAATTAATGCTGACTGACATCGGTAAGTCATGGAGTGTCATTTTTTTATCGCCAGAAATTTTGCCATTTAAATGCGAAAACTCGAGTCTTCTTGAATTGCATTTCAATGAACTAGCGGCTCATTTTCCTCCTCTTAGTTTAGCGTCGTCCCTTCGCTGCTGAGGAAATGGCACACCTCTTACGAGTTTCGGTTACTTTTGTCAAAATACTGTGATGAATTTTATTGCCATGTTGACTATTTCCCTTATCAGAATGCCACTACAAATCGTCAGATCCTTACCGACTACGTTTTTATCCGTCGGGTCTACCTCGATTCAATTTAATTATGTTAGTAGCTGAATGCTCCGTAAAACCCGGATCCAAGCCGACCCCGAATCTAAGATGTCTCCCCTTTTAGTAGACTGTCAAAACAAAGACCTAATTTTATGAGATTCCTGCAAAAATTAAAAATTCTGCAAAACTAGTAGAAATGTTTTTGGGTTCCGTAATTTTCTCGATTATCATAGGTCAGTCATCATCACTTTCTATACTTTCTTCACAATTTTTTTCACTCTCACTATCTTTATCACTCTAAACGCTGTCCACAGACTCCCACAAAACATCATGTTCACTTCCATCCATGGCATTGGATTTATCAGTTGCCATGATGCCTTGATCCATTGGGAGAGCATTTGCAACAGTAAATTTCTTGAGTGGTCGCCACCCAATAACCGCTCAGTACGTAAAACCTATGAACTATTTTTAAAAGTATTGTTCACAACAACATCTAAAGTGTGGAAGTAGTAATTCCACACGCTTCTCTTAATAACAACGATAAATTATGATGAAGTATTATGTACTTCGCATTTTTATTCATCGGCATACTTCTAAAAGGTACGGATAGTGATGCAGTAGTCCTAATAAACAAAATATCCTAATTGATCCATAAATTTTTGTGTAACACCTACGCTATTGTCTTAAGGATGATTATTGTTATTGCTAATACAGGACGACCCGAGTCACCAAACTTAAAATATGAAAACTTGGAATCGAACCGAGTGCCTTAGAACTTGGAAATGACGGATAGGAACATTAGAAATATTCTGCGAGAATTCTTGGAATTTATTATCCTATACATACATACGTGGCTCAGATGCTGATGCCTTGGATATCCCAATGGTTTATTTACGAGTTGGTGTTTGCTGATTTTTTTAGCGCCAGTAGTATGCAAGCACCGACAACTCATATTTAAAACGATTATAATACAAAATTAGAATTAGAGAGAATTTCTGGCTTAAAACTGTTGAATGTCGTTTCCATGCATTACGCCGTCATTTGTTTCAACATTTGCGGGTTGCTATTAGCCAACAGAAAAGGGAAGTTTAGTTTCTTTTGGGAATCGTTCGCGAACGTCCTCGTTCAAAAATAAAATTCAGTAGTTCTCTGGTTCGTTAAAGAACGTCATTTGTATGTACGCATTTGGTGTGTATTTCGCGCACACGTATTCAGGTATAGTTCGTTAATTCATTGAAATGGTTTCACGTTAATTCATTGAAATGGTTTCACACAATTTTTTGTCTGAGAAAAGAATTTTTAAATAAAGAAATTAATGTTGCATTAATTGAAATCCGGTTCGTAAGTTTGCAATGAAATTTTCAGTAGATAGGATTATTTTATCTTATGGTTTACTCGTAACAGCATCGATTAAATGCGTAATCTTATTTCGCACTCGAATTTAAGACGACCCTCGATTTTTACGTACTACTGAAATTTAAAAAGACTCGTCTTGGATTCGGGTAAATTAGGTAGTTTTTGTTTCCTGTAAAACACTAGCTGCAATCCCGGAAACTGCTCAAATCAGCGTTGGACAAATCCCGGGCGCCAGATCTCCATGGCGCCTAAGATTTTCATGCTGGCGCCTAAGATTTTCATGCTGGCGCCTAGATATTGTAGTATATGCGTGCCGTTATTGTTATTTATATACTGTTAAGTGATCAGCTGTAATTGACCTCGTGCTGTAAGCTGATTACTCATAAATAAATAAATATGCGCCGACTCCTAGGTTTTGGAGCTGTCGCCTAGAATTTGAGAAAATTTGTCCAGCCCTGTCTAAAATGGTTGTTACCGCAATAATAGCTCAAATATTCGTCATTACTATGGAAATAGCTAAGGAAGCACCATATTCCCGAGCCTTCCTTTATCCTCATTCGGCTTCATTCTTCCCTGTGTCGCTGCCTCGGATGAAATGCACATGGTCATGCGTGCCGATTGGCCAACAATTACCGAAGAGCAAAATATGATGCTTATGGAAGTCCCACGTCTTGAACCATTCCCCGCTTATATTACACAATCAATCTAGTTCAGGGGTTCTTAACCTGTGGTCCAGGGGGCCCGTGGAGGGTCCATGTAAAATTAAATATACAAGTGTAATTGTCCATAAAAATTATGCGTACACATGAATCGAGTATTAAATTGAAATTAAAACAGTTCCCATTCTTCCTCCCTCTCTCGATATCCCATGGGTTGGGAGTCCATGGGCAACACTTGAGGACCTTGGGGGGGGGGGATACAAAAAGGTTAATAAGGACTTCTGATCTAGTTGAATAGATCAAGAGAAAGCTGGCCTGCGATAGCGTAGTATATTTTTTGCTTAGGGCGTTGTCAAAGCCCCTAAGTTAGGCACCGATTACTATACCTCATTGTTATTAAGGTACAATAATGATGTAAATAATTACATTGAGAACAACTAGTGCTTTTTATTAAAGAACATTATAAATTATATCGTATTAAACGGATCCCTTGAATGTTTTAAGTAATATTTGAAAAATTTACATCTTTGTATCTAAAAAATAGTTTAAAATGAAATAATAATTGAGTTAACGCCTGCTCTCATTTTCAGATTTGCACGAAAATCTTTCGGCATTATGTCTATTTAAAGAGTAAAACAACTTCTGAACTGATAATAATCACGCCTGACCACTACGATCCACTTGGAAATTAGTTTGCCGACGTATACGTCTACTCCTCACACACGCAGTATGCGAATTTGCATTATAACCCCACCCATAGTTTGTGCTTTTAAAAATAATGTTATCTCATGTTTTATCACAGATTGAAAATTCATTTATCTCTCAAGAAAGTATTTATCACTGTGGTCAGGTACGCCTTAATTGTGATTACAAACATTTATTATAAAAATAAATTATTTGTTCAATAACATCATACTTATAAAATCCCGATGTCATTGTCTAACGCTGACGCCATCAATGGCACTTTTTAACGCGTTTTTTTTTACAAACTTCCCGATTAGGCGGAAGGTTGAAATTTCGTAGTAATGTTTTATTCAGATATAAAAATGAAGTGACGAAAGAAAAACAAGAAATAAGACCCGGGCTCGACTCCAGGGGGGCGATTTCCGTTTCCCGTAAGATAATACGTAAAAATCGACTTTTTAAAGTTCAGGCTTTCATTCTTTTGGAAATTAAAATTAGAAAGAATTGACGTACGATCTTCGAATTTGAGCTATGCTTTAGAAAAATTAATGAAGTTTCTTGTTCTATTCATCTTTTTCCGCCTACCGTTCTCAATCTCTCATATTAAACATTTAAATCACATATTTTGGAAAAATATCTGCTTTTAAACAGTATGTTGCCTTGCCGACCACGTCATTGTTAAACTTCTAGAATCAATTGTTGTCTCAACCCGCTTACGTGAAATATATACGAGCGCATAGGTTGCCTTAAATTATCGTAGGATTTTTCGCGAAAATACGTAATCCTGATGGGACTGGGATTTAGTTTGGATTCTTTTGCTTATCTAAACGACTATATAGATGTAGAGTAAGAGGGATGTGGGAAGAGAGATAGGAAGGTAGGGATATGGAATGGAAGGTACATACAGAGTAAGGGAGGTATAGAATTAGAAAAGGACGGGAGGAAAGAGATAAGGAGAAGGAGAAAAATAGGGAGTGCTATGGATTGTGACAGGAGGGAATGAGAGAAGGGGGAGGTGGGAGAAAGGAGAGGGAGGGAGAGGGAGGGAAAGGGAGAGGGAGGGAAAGAGAGAGGGAGGGAGGAAATATTATTATTTATCCGTCATATGAGGGGCAATACACTAGTTTATTAATATTCATAAACATAGCTTAAAAAGAGACTTGTGACACGTGCAGCGCCCTGAATAAATACAATTTCCGGAATTTCTCTGGTAACAGTCGTATCCGTATTTTAACGCTGAAAAATTGGGCTATATATACAGGGGCGTCGAGAGCTAACGCGGGTCCCGGTGCAAAGTGTATGACGGCCCCCCCTTGTGTGTGTATATGTGTTTGTGTGCGCGTGTCCGCATGTAGATATGAGAGTTAAAAAGCAACAAGTCATTTCTGAAAAAATTGACTATATTTATTGAAAAAATATCGTTAATCTTAAATAGCCAAAACAATTTAATAAAAATAACATAAAAATGAGACAAATATAACGAGTGCACGAGTAAATATGGCATTTAACTTATGAGTAATTATCAATAAAAATATTGTTACTTAAATAAATATAACTAAGTATATAAATAAATAACTAGCGATTACTTACCTTTATTGTCAATCCCAATTAAATGTATTGAAAATGTCCATATAATTTATGCTGGTTGCACTGAAACATTGAATACATACATAGCAAATATTTATACCGTATAAATGGTCGTGATAAATGGATGTTAACACCAGGAATACTAGGAAACCACTGAGATCTCTATTTACGGCCACTCTAATTTTTGTTAACGTCTTTCCTCGCACATCCACTTTGTCAACAATACAAGTATACAACATACCGATATACTCGGCCGGGCCCCTTGAAGAATTGCGTGCCCGGGTACTGTAGACCCTATCTCCCCTCTCATCGGGCCTGTATGTGTGTATATATATATATTAACTAAAGGAAAAGAAAAGGTAGTGATGAGGGTGGCAACAAGGTGTTGAGGAAAGCCCAGCGGACACTTACCAAGTTGAGGACCAAGCTGGCAGGCTGCTGGGGGCGTCGAAGAGACACGTGAAGCACACGAACACAAAAAGACAAAAAAAAGCACGCAAGCTTATCGGGCCTATGCCCTTCTTCAGCGAAAGAGTATATATATATATATATATATATATATATATATATATATATATATATATATATAGTGTGTATATATATAATATATATATATATATATATAGTGTATATATATATAATATATATATATATACACACACACACATACATATACACATACATATACACACACACACATACAAACATTCGTTCCATAATTGAGATCGAATTATTTTTGAGCATGTCCAAAATTCATAGGGAACTCGAGAAATACGCTTATTTTAGTACTTAGACCGTAGAAAGGATACCATGAGTGCCTCGTTCCCCGTTCCTGCCTTTTACAGTTACGTTAAAATTACAATCCTGCAAGCCGGCAGTAGCGTTTGGCATGGGGCGCCACTGCAACGTCTGTAGTGGCTTGCCTTATCTCGTCTGGGAGGTATGATCTGTAGTATTTTTCGGTTCTACCTACTATTTCGACGTATTTTCTGGTACGTTCTGATCTAGCCCTACGCTCACTGGCGCTGGTGAGTACAACTGTGCCGTGTACGCCCTCAACTAATTCTATGCTTTTAAAATTTAGATTAGTTTCAGCTTGTTCCATTCTTTTACTCTTCATTGCCATTTCATGACTCTAGAGATCCGATTCGATTGCATCATATCGACATTCTCTCATTTTGTGGTCACTAGGTAGGCCCTCTTAGAAAGGGTCCCAGACTGCGCTGCAGTATTCAACGATAGGAGGAATTAGCGAAATGTATGTGGTTTCCTTCTCACTCGAGGGGCATCCTTGCAGAACTCGGTTTGCTGTTACTATCAAGTTTTTGACGTGCCCCCTTTTGGAAACGTTTTTCTTAAGTGTAACTCCTAAGCATTTGTGATTGTTAATGTATTTTAATTTGAATTCAGACATACGTAAGGGTAACAGATGTAATTCATGTAACGCGTGAAGTTCACTGCGGCACATTTTTCTATACACGAGTCAAATTGTCAGTCCTTCTTCTACTACTTCTCAATAGCGTGAAAGTCCCCTTGCTATATCACCTGGTCGTTTCCTGAACTGATTTCTATATACGCAAGGGTGTGTTCCGCGAAATCTGACATTACTCTTTACATTATTTGACAAATCATTTATTTATTTCAAGAACAACAGCGGCCCAGTTATATTTCCCTGCGGCACTCCGGATGTCACTCTGGCGACATCTGATGCAACTATGTCGATAACTACACTATCTGATAAGAACGAGGCAATCCAATTTACGACTCTCTCGTCAATTGAGTAGGTGTTTAATTTTTGTAAAAAATTCGCGTGGGATAGTCTCGAAAGCTTTTATAACACAACATTTTTCCATCGAACTGTTTGTCACCTTTATTTTTCATTGTTGGGTGACATTGTCATAGCGGATTAAGTGGCATTAAGGCAGGGGTCTCAAACACGGCCCGCATGTTTTTTAATATTATATTTTAATGGTGATGCGGCCCAAACTCATATTTCTTATGAAATATTTCATGTGACTTTCTAGTTAATCTAAGAAAATTAGAAAAGATATCAAGTAAACACTTTCAAATTACGCAGTTTATTGCCGATTCCCGTATAAATTACCCAAACAAGTGGAGTGTACTTTTCCCTCTCCAAGCACGGTTGTTTGGAATTCTCCGTATGGTCTAACTTGCAACACCAAAGCTAGTTTATTCGTAATGAATGGGTTTTAATGCGCATGGAAGGGTGCTGGCTATTTCAGCCTCTAGTGAAAGGGAAAGCGAATATGAAACTGGGAAACATGGAATGCAGTCCTCACATTTGGTCTGGTGACTTAATGGGGCCCGCGTATTTGGTGCAGGGCCTTCACGCGTCCCACGGACCGATGTGAGATCTCTGCCTCAGGGGGTCTTCTGCAATAACTGGTGTCATATTTTCCTCGAGTGCCTGCTCCCCCATTAGAATCTCGGTAGAACCACGTTATAAGTCTCTCGCTAGTATCGACCTAATAGGTATGCGTGGAGAAATTGCTATGGGTAGACTTTTCAGCGAAGTTTTTGCGACCCCTCACTCTAATAAACAAAAAGATTACCTTTTATTGGTAATTTACTTATATGCAACTCGAGCAACTTCACATTGTCGCACTGAACGTAATAAACGATATTCTACGATTAATATTAACAAAAATGTCAACCTAACCAAGACCAACAAACCCAATCCAGATTTTCTAATTTATGATTATTTCTCATAATGTCATTGGAAGTGCGAGCGTCATCCTTTATTGATTTTTAATTTATATTGATCTTTTGGGTTTTTGATGATGCTTCTTTTGAACGTTTACTGGCACCAATCAATTTTTTAGTTTTTTTTTATCTAATACAAAATTGTCATTTCTTTTGTCTCCTCTAGTCCTATATATAATTTCCTAAGTGTCTGTCCGTCCGTCCCCCTCTGTGTCTCAGGAACTGTTTGTCGTTGAAAAATGCGATAAACGAAATTTTGTTTCTGCCAGCTAATGGACCCCAGGAAAACCTCATTTTCATCCGCCATCTTTAAACAAAATGGCGGCCCTTAAATATATGTATTTGAAAATTTATATTTTAGAAACGCTGCGTCGTAGAAAAGAGCTTTTTAAACCAAAAAATGTTTATAAGAGCAACTTCGAAAAATATTTTCAGCTTAGGGAGAGGGAATGCGAGGCGCGTAGCGCCGAGGTCTCTAGAGGTAGCGAAGTGAGCGGAGGGTGGGGCACACGCGCGTAGCGCGTAGGGGATGGCCTCTTAGTTACAATGAAATGCCTTAAACATGAAAGCTGCTATAGTAATGTGTCCAAGTTTTACCGGTAGGTTACACAGAAAAATAAGTTTGGCCTAGATTGAGACGGATAATTGTTTATTTACTATAGCCTAGGTTTAATTTTCTTGTTTTAGTAGATAATGCTGGTTTTCAGGTTATGATTGTTTTTGTTTGCGTTTCTAGACAGTCAACAGTCAATGAATTTAATTTAAAAGGGTAATGTAGCGATTTTTTCTATAATTTTCTTTATCAAACTATTCAAAATGTGGGTGAAATTATCTCATTTATGTAATTAAAATTTTGTTGTAGACGACTATTGATTCCTTTTTGGGTGAATTTGAATTGTCAACCTCCATTTTTTAAGGAAAAAATATTTCCCGTTATTTTCACTATCGTTCTTCCGTCTCGAAGGGCACATCGGTGCCATATTCTTGTATGTTAACGTTTGCACAGTGCATCAACTCGAGTAATTAACATAATTATCACGATATCTTACGTACATTTTGATACGTATGTATACATTTTCTTTTGTTTCAGCACGAATAGTTTTATTTATGCTTACGCATGAAATCGTGGGCTCTTGTGAACTGTGGCAATTGTAGCCTTCACATTCGAAAAGCGAGAGGCATTTATTGCTAGAAATGGTCCTTAGCGCGCTTCGCGTCCATTCTTTTGCTGTATCCATTTCCTATCCCATCAGGCTCATCATTTTCATGTACGTTTTACCATCACCTAGTTAATCGCAAGATGTTTCACGAATTCTTATAAAGGAGAGAGCTGATAAGGTTATTGGATATAATATCTCGTTCGCATTTCAAGTATTATTATGGAAGTATCATCATTGAAGTTTTTTTTGCCCTTGTTTTCCATTCTTAATCATTTTTTGATCAAACCGGAGGGTGGCGCGCTCAGTCGTATTTTGATTTTGCTAATTTCACTTTCGTGTTATTGTTATTTTCACTTAAAATTCGAATATCGCGATTTTACATCTTAAAATTATAAATTTAGCGAGAGCAGTAATCGTTAAGAGTTTACCTCCGCGCGTGTTACAGTTACCGACTTTCAAACGGAAGATGGATAGATTTCAATCATAATGTTATTAAGGTGCTGCTGGACTTATATCTTGCGTCAATAAATATTACGCAGAGAGCTTAAAAAAGGTATAAAATGTCGCAATGAGCCATGGAAGCCCCGGCCCTTGTATAGTTATTTTATCGTGCGGTAGGAATTCGACATTCGTTTGTCTGATTATGAATTTGTGGCAGGGAGAGAATATCACAGAACTATCATGCTATTATCCTATTATGGTCTCTTATTGTCTTAGGAAGAAAAGATCCATTGTGTCTATTCGTCCTACAAATCAATCTCTCATATCTTGTTCTTCACCTGTGGGATTTCATAACTCGTAGATTTATGAATTTGGAAATATTTCACAATCAAGTTTAGTTTCACGGCTAGCAGGTGCAGAGCCTCTCTCTGATACCAAGATTTGTACGCCCCGTTTCCCGTGGGACGCATTGCTCGGCATATTCCGTTCCCGCGCGTCAGTCAGCCTCCAGTGCCGTCTTAAGGACATGGCAAGCAAACGCGCCCTTTCCGCAGGGAGGCGGGGAATGGGCCTCTTCCCCTAAACATCTTTTTCGCTCTCTCCCTCCAAGCTCAACTCTAGTTCCCCCTCCCCCACCTTTCCCCTCCCAAACAACCCCGTCCACGCAGCCTTCCTACCCTTTTGTCCCTCCCTCCTAGCGTCCCTTGCCAGCTCGTTTTCCGTGTTTGGCCCCGCCTGCCTCAGCCTTTCGGCGTGGGAATGGGTGAGGTTCTACTCTCGCTCCATGCCCTCATTTATTCTTCTTTCACAATCTCCCGTTTTCGTTTGCCGTCTGCAATGTATTCGTACGTTTGTCTACTGCAGTTATGAGGAAACGTTTTCGTGCTAGATGCGAATAATGACTTAAGGTTCTCAGCAGGCGGAAAGTATGGAAAACTGCGTAATGCATTGATGACGAAGAGAGGATGTTGCCGATATATTCACCTTGCGTATATACCTCTGTGGCTGAACTCAGCGAACGTGATCTTGTATTGCGCATTGGAGAGAAAAGTCCCCAAGGAAACCTTTACAGGCGCCACGTTAGGACTTCGAGAGCCCCATTTCGCTAATGACTGTTACGGCATTTAGAATTTCATTCTTGAATTTATGTTAGTGAAAATATTTTTGTCTATATCCAGGAAATGAATATGTACTTTCAAATTTTCTATATATATTTTTTAATATTGGAAGTAATTTGATTGATTCTATAAACAATGTGAAATTGCAACGGGGATTAGTGTTCTTGTTTGTTGGAACGATGCTCCTGCTTACGCGTTACTGTTTATAGCCTCGCTGACGGGTCCTCTCTGCAAGAAAAGAAGCGATCGTCGGCTACTTCCGCGAGAAGCCAAGGTGGCGTAAATGGAAGTGTTCTGCCGGCAGACATTTGAAATAAAACCACGTTGAATGTTGACAATAGTTATTGGCACATTTTCTAAATTTTCGGTTTAGTATTAATTTAGTATGCGGGATCTTGTCAGTTTAAGCTTATATCCGCTCCAACTCCTAGATAGATTGTTATACTTTTTGTCGTGGTTTTGTGCGAATGTGTTCAGTAAACATATATATATATATATATATATATATATATATATATATATATATATATCTGTATATATATATATATATATATATATATATATATATATATATATACACACATATACTTACAACTAATCCCGGTCGTCATCTGAAATGCTAAAAACTTTGTTTCTCACGGGTTATATAAGTTAAACATGTCTGCACTTAGTCTTGAAACCCGGCGTTTAAATGACAGTATTTCTATGGTTACTAGTCGTCTTTTCTTCATTTGGAGATGCTTTTGCTGTTTCAAATAGTTATTGCAAACTAAACTTTCAGTTCGATTAGTAACACTGCTCTGCACATTTCTTTGGAAACTAGAAATGCATTTTCCCTCAACCTCCAAATTTACAATTATCATAAAATATTTATCGATTTTTCAAGGAGCATGTCATGAAGTGGTGCTGTAGTGAGGTTATTGCGGCAACTCTATCAAAATATTTTTTTAGAATTTGCCTCACCGCAAGCTATGAAGTTCGCCTGGAAATAGTAAAGGAAACTTACTATAAACGTCTTTCTCTCAAGGTAAAACTATACAATGTTGAATATTAGTAGCAATTTACAAGACTAAAAATTGTTTATACAAAGAAGTTCGCATTTCATTAATATCGAATCTTAATGCAATTACATGTTTATCTTACATTTAGCGGTGCAGTTCGACAGATTTCTGACAGGAGATTAGATGTACTAAGCTACCTCTATAATATGTCTCACCTGTCATGATTCTCTTGCTATAATCCTTGATAATTCTGAAGATAACGAATCTCTTCCCTCAATCAACCTCGCGTATTTTGCTTGCGCGGTTGTGCTGTTCAATATTGTATAGAAGTTTGCGTTATGTGGTTTAATCTAAGCCTAGTCGATACTTAAAACAACAATTTAATAAAATATTAAGAGAGTAAAGCTAGAGCTTTTTTGGTTGGCATTCCATTTATTCAACCCAGTCCGTTTTTCCTGTCCAACCGTCTCTCTCGTCCCCCTCCGGCACCCTCCCTTCTACGCATTCTCAGCTCTCTCCCTCCCTCCCCTTTCTCTCACTCATCCTCCCTCCCCCACCCTCCCCCTCCTTCACTCCTTCGCCTCCTTCACTCCTTCGCTTCCCTTTCCCCAAAGCCGGAATGCTCACTCGTGTGCGCATGTCATGGAGTCGAGTCTTCTGGATACGTCACACAGAAAGCCCGCCCTGCCGCTCTGCGATAGGTAGCAGCGAGCCTAGGTTACATGCCCCTCAGAGGCGCAATCACTATGAATTCCGCGTCGACGTAGAATTGTTCATCGTCGGTAATAAGAGGCCCTTAATGACCCTGGAACTGGTATATACCGAGTGGAGTTGCATTCCCTTCATTTTAATTATCTACGCTTCGAAAATACAGTAAACCTTAGCTGTTTGCGAGGATTACGTTCCTCTGGAAACCGCGAACGGCAAGACCTTGATTTTATGAGAAATAAGGGTTAGCAGAGGTCACCGTCTGTGACAATTATTTAACCCTAAACTGCGGGCGAAACTACGATTTTGGGCCCCCCTCATCTGTAAAAATCGTTATAAACTTCTTCTTGTATGATTTTCATTTTGGATTTTTTCGGATTTTCAATTCTGAAAAATTCTCTATCAACTCATCAGTTTTGAGTTTCCACTGAAGAATGTGATAAATAGTTTAATCTACTTCTGGACATACAAGTTCGTAGGCAGCATTTTATTAACGTGAACTTTGAAGTAGATCTCTCATTTGACGACACAGTTACTCGCAATGTCAAATATGTCATCAAAGCTGCTATAGATAAATACAAGTCTATATTTTATCATTATTAACTCTAATAGTTCCTTGGTGTTTATGCAGTTTTCAATCTCATCTTTCAAAATGGTATTTGTTGTTATCGAGAGAAGTTCGTCGCATAGGCCTTTGTCAGTAAATTACTTATAAACCGTTGTGAATATTTTTTGATTTATTTATCGTTCGATTTAATGAGAATCTTCCAAGCATTATTTTTGGCTCTCCCAAAAGGTTTGGGGTCCCCGCACAATGCGTGGGTCTGCACCCCCCAAATTACGCCCCTGCCCTAAACACAGTTATGGTTAATTTACCCATTATCCCAATACAATGCAATGAAAGCTCTTATTTTTCCTGTCACGCGTGAGAATTCATTACTTTGCAACTGGAAGTAAAAGTTGAAACTCGGTACAGTAAAGTGTATTGTTATCTCAAACGTTAGAGAAAGTGACATAGTTAAGAAGTTATTAATATTTGAAAAATTTCAGTAAGTATAACGATGCATCGAAACTCGTATCCTGAAAATTGTATTTTAACGATGGTTAGGATTGTGATGCGAATATGGCATTGGGACAGGTGTGCATAAGTTCTGGATGGCGTCCTTTGCAAATGAGGATATATTTAGTGGCGTAGGTGGAATAATGATAGCTATTGATAATTCCGATAGATCAATACGGCCCCAACATAGAAGAAAGTTCATTGAGAATCGAGGCAGGACCGAGAGGTACTTTTTTTAGACGTAATCAAAAGAACCAACATTAATAAAGTCAACACCATTAGGAATAGGTCTATGTGTTGCCACCCCCTGCCACATGCTTTGGCGGATTGCAGGGTATAAATTATAAATATCTCTGAGGTGCGGGAACGCGGACGATAGCACATGCATGGGGAGGCCCTCTTTTCTTGCTAAGAATATAAAATGCAGAAATATAAGTGTGTCAAAAGTGAAGTATGAATTATATGATTAACTTATTAGATAAGATTTTTTTATCATTTGTTTCACCAATTTGTGTGTTCACAAAAGGTTTTTGCGCCCTACACAGAGGAAATTATAGCCCACGGAATAGCTATTTTTGTTGCTGTAGGAGGTTGGCATTAATTTTCAAACATTAAAAAAGCTTATGTTGGCAATAATTAAATATCCTTGAAACTGCGCATGTCGCATCTATGAAGGACTATCCTAGTTGCAACGTGACTGAAGATATTATAGAAAACCTACCAATTTAATGTGTTGCTACATTCTTTATTTGTATTAATATTTCATAACCGCTTTTACGAGAGACCCTTTCCTCACTGTTGCCTTTCTGCGTTACGTATGTGTCTTAATGTCATGTCTCCATCGGTCATATCCCAGTTATATAAGCGAGTTCCCATATCGGACAAGGTATGAAGCAGAATGAACGCGGGACTTGACGATAGCCTGGGCCTAATTTTGTTAGTAATTCGAGTGAATTGATCTAAAATTCGCCCTGTTGAACTGCAGGAAAGAAGTTCTTTCCCCATAGAACTAGGTTGTTTTGGCTCATACATTGTCGAGAGGTAGTCATAGTAATTAAATGTTATCATAAGTCTTAATCAACCGTTGGTTAGATATTTGGGAACATCAACATTAACATTGTTACCGTGTTTGGTAGGGTATTAGGGGATCATATAATTTATAGCTTTGTGGCCAATTTTACATCTCCTTTTCCTCGATAAAATATTTGTAGAAAATTTATTGGTCTAACTCGTTAGGCAGTTTGCCAAAAGACCAATTTATGTGGAATATTTTATGCAGAAGCGTCTTAATAAAAGGCGTAAAAATGCCAGGTTCCCATGGCTCCTAGAAATGTCTTCTATTTTCCTACATATCTTCCTTTTGTTTATATTTCAGTACATTTTTATGTAAAATTTCAAACAACTGTTTGAGTCGTATCGCAACTTGAATGCCGATTTAACCTTCCCAAACCTTTTGGAATTAGACCTGGATTGGGGCTGGGTTCTACATCTGAAGTAAATTTGTCTCTAGTCAAAACTTAATGAAGAAAGGCCTTGAACGGTTCTTAGCATCATGTTTTTGGCCAATCATGAATTTTAAAATGCGTCAAGAAAATATTAAATTTATGAATTTAGTAGCAAGATACATAACTGAGGTTGCCTCTGGAACGTGGTCTGATCTATTGGTATTCCCTTCATACTTTTGCTGTACTACATCAGCTATTGTGCAATTTTATATTTATAATTTAAGTAACTGCAGTAGAGAATGCAGTTGCAAATTAAAGAGATACATTATCTAGGAATCCAATCCTTGTTGCTGGAAAATAAATTATTTTTAGCGTCCTAATGTAAATCAAGTTAGGTTTGGGAGAAGATATTATAATTATATAATATCGATTGTAAAATAGCGATTCGTCTTTGTTTGCTTGCGCACGTTTCTTTAAATTACTTTTTAGGATGACACTTCATTTCTAAAACTCCACATTTCTGCATTATGGTTCCCCTGAAAAATAAAAATTGTGTACCTATTTTCCTTTGTGCCTCTTTAATGTAATCATTGCCGCGTGTTCAGTCCCCATTTCGTCACAATTCGAGCTTTTAATTTCAATTTCTCAACAAATTATTTGAATGTAAGAGTAATAGTATATAAAATGATAGCATCGAGCTGTGAGAATTCCCTCCGTATATGTAAGAATATTATTGGTTGTACAGTGACTTTCAGTGCATGAAAAAATTATTGCATGATTATAAGGACATTTTATTGGTCAAATATCGTTTATAATCGCACTGCACATTTTTTAAACATCTGTATAAGGTTTTTTTTACCAAAATGAGAAAATATTGAAGCGTTCAAGTTGGGTGACCATGCCGCGATTCTCCCAATATTTAAGCACGTTCACTTCGCTATTTTTGTGCCATTTTTGTGTGTAATTTACTTCTGCCACTCCGCAAGACTTGTGGACGTCAGCGGAAGTCACTTTGGGTCGGTGAAATTTTTAATGCGAATCATTTTCGTGAGAACCTGAGGAAAGCCATTGAGAGTGGGGAGGATAAGAAAGTCTGTGGCGTCGTCCTTCGTTACCCAACAGCGTAACATTTTTCTCGATGCGAGTCTTCGGAGCGTTGCTCTCTTGGACGGGCCTGTCGAGTCCCATTAGTTTTATCGGCCACCATGTTACCCGTAAAGCATTTGTGTAGACCGGGGTGCTCAAGACGTCGATCTCCAACTCGTTTTAGGCAGATCTCTTCAACTTATTTGCCCCACGCGAAAAAAAGTTTTAGCCGAGAAAATGGATGGTCGATCACCACGTGAGTGTATACTGATGAGTAGCTCCAAGGAATAACTCCTCATGCCCGAAGGACATTGAATGCCACCTGTGA
Organism: Tanypteryx hageni; assembly: GCA_028673005.1. NCBI lineage: Eukaryota > Metazoa > Arthropoda > Insecta > Odonata > Petaluridae > Tanypteryx > Tanypteryx hageni. The sequence continues at coordinate 41,528,817 of CM054120.1, forward strand.
GATCGGATGCAGTGTTGAAGATGGTGTGGTTTGTAGATTTGGCTTTCGTGACTGATATCGCTGCTAAGCTAAACGAACTCAATTTGAACTTCAAGGTTGTGATAAAATTATCATTCGGACGATAAGTTCTGTGGCTGCTTTGAAAAAATTAAAATTTCTCTTTGCACAACCGCAGAAAACGAGCTGAAACATTTCCAAAACATGATGAGAGCTAGATAGCCAAAGAAAAGAGCCTCCAGATTTTGACAGCTCAGTATGAAGAATAGGTGAATATATTGATAACTGACAAAGTGTGAGACAGGCGTTTCCAAGACTTTGCAATGCTAGAACCTGTATTAAAATTGATGTGTTTTCCGTTTGATGCCAACATAGATGTTGAAGAAATTGCATTGAAAATTTCGTCATTATTTCATACGGTCATTGCTAATGTTGTAAATGGAATACAAACACTGTAAAGTTATCTGCAAAACGAAGATCATCAGATAAATTGTTTTAGAATCATGGAAGAAAAATATCCAAATTTTAGAGACTGAATTTTTTTAGCCCACCTATCTTTGCAAGTCAACATTCTCTAGCATCTTACTACAATATATAAAACTGGATTTTGGTCAGTGTCTCATATAAATGCAGTTAAGAAGGAGAAAACCGCACATAGCTCGAAATCCTTTCAACCTTTTTCGACTGTATACGGCTAGCAATTAGCAGCTATAATCTAAAGTTTGTACAGCTTGCTAACGCCATGCAGTGAAAATCATCTGCGTCTACTTAATACTATGTAATGAATTTAATTAAATGATTTATATTGTATATAAGAACTACTTTCATTTAAATAAATTTTTATGTAGAAAAGAATTTTTAAAATTGTTTTTTGATAAATTGTTGTCGGTAGATCATGATAAGAAAAGGGATAAAATTGGATGGATAAAATAAATAAATAAAGCAACCACCGTCCTCCCTTTCTCCAATCTATCTTAACGCCTCCCCCCCTCCCCCTACTCCTCCGCTCGAAAGAATTTTTAAACCCGAAGATGGAAGATCGATCGCTATGCAAATGGAAAGTGAAAATTAAATCCCAAGATTTTTAAGTTTGAGCACCCCTTGTCGATGTTCTTTGCTAATATCTGAAAGTAGAAAGTGCTACGTTTTTGAATGGACAACTGATTCGGATTGAATTCAAAATTCTCCACGATTACGTAGAACCTGCTTTAATGTCGAATCACCTTTACCTATTAATTTCTCTATGAAGTATCCAGCGTACGTCTGATTGTGTTTATATGTTAATTTTTTAGGTTAGTAATATTTAATTGCACTTAGTCATGTAGTCTGTTCTGTTGTTTAGATCAGTGGTAAACAACCTTTTCTATGTGGCGGGCCGCATTGGTGGTTTCGAATTTCTTGGCGGGCCGCATTGCAAGTTGTGAATGCTTCGGCGGGCCGGGTTAAACTTTGAATCGGACGTTAACTAGATATTCTAAGATATCATATCAGTGATAATCAAGTCTAAATTAAGTTTTAGGATCAACATTGCAATTCAAGTGTTTTATTGTCGTAATTTAAATGTATATGATGTGAATTTGTGTGTTAAATTTTACGGATTACATTTTAATCATAGCTTCGCGGCTGCATAAAACGCTCCCGAGGGCCGCAGGTTGCTCACCACTGGTTTAGATGATGATGGTTGGAGATGATTCGGGTATTGTTTGTCAATGATAGACTCAGGTTTTGATTACGAGTTATTTTCCTGGAACACGGCAGTAATTTATTTTCAAGTCGTCAGATTAAGTTGGATAAGATGTAATAACAGTTTTTTTAGTTGTTTTGTGTAAGAGCCATTTTAAGAAAAAATATAAAGCAAATTACTGCGGCCATTTACATTTCTAGATTAGAACAGTAAGGACGCATAGTTCATAAATTTAAAGCTGGGTACTATTTGTCAGTGGAAATCTTAATCTATTACTCCGAGATCTCGGCTCGGTAGCATCAAAAAACCTAATTTTCGATAGAAAGGGTTGCGTACGTTTTCTGAGCAACGGATTTGAAAAAAATCAGAAATTTTGAGAACAAACATTTTGTTTTTAATAGACATTTGCTTTGTTATTGAGGTGGAGCCTATAAAATATAAAACTATTCAATTGATACGTTCGTTAAAACTAGTGCTGGATATATTCCGTGCGTAATGGAGGAGAAAAATATCAGCTACGTATTTAGTTTTTAGATATAAGGGAATATTAGAAAAATGATGGCAAACGAAGATTTTTGGCGAACATTAAGTAAAAAGTATCGGATCGAAACGTTAGTTGCGATGTATGTCGGGGTGGGACCTAGGTCTATCTTAAAAGGAAATCTGCGTCGCTGGGAAGATGTTCAGCTCGATGGCGAGTGAAAGAATATAGACTGAAACCTCACTATGTTAAACCACTTGATTACAATTCTTGAGATTTTTCACGAGAAGTATATATAGTTCGATCCGATAGGAGTAAAATAGAGACTTTCGAAATCTGGTGTTTGGGAAAAACTTGGAAAGTTAAATGGACATCTAAAATCACTAACTGAGAAATAATCGAAGCGAGAAGTAGTTGTCTCGAGATTGTAGTAAAAAAAGTAGAGCGAATGGATAGGGGAATTGTTAGGCATGATGGTGCTCTAAAATCGATACTTAAAGGAAAATGACTAGGAAGGTGAGGGACGAGGGATACCTAGGTTAGAATACATAAAAGAAATAACATTAGGCATGAAGGCTTCCAAATACAGAAATTTGGAAACCCTCCTATAGGATAGGACAAGATGGAAAGCTGCATTAACCAATCGTAATGATTGAAAAACTTAATGATGATGTTAGGCGGCAACCTGGACCAACTCTGAACCCTGGAGGAGGAGGTAGAGCGAAGACAAAACATTTTTGTCGTGTTTGACTTTTATTGAAGTAAACTATGGTATTTCAAAAACCAACATAAATAACGCGATAGAAAAAAATCACAATTTATGTAAAAAATGAAAATCACAACTAAGCCACTTTTCAATATTGAAAGCAACAAAATCAAAGACATGTTCACAATGACAAACAAATATATGTTTAAAAGTATATGAATTAATTCTTAAAAATTAAATTTATAATCTTAAAAGTGAATTTAGAAAATAACACGCTTTCATGGCCAAAAAAAGATTTCCTGGTATTTGAGGATTTAGTGATGATCTTCGTTGAAGGGACGTTATGAAAAGGAAACTGTATCACAAAAATAACGCATATTACTGTTTAACGCAGAAACCCAACTTTATATATACAGGAAATAGATTAGCTATTTTTCATCTTATTTTGGGATTAATTTTGAAACGAAAAAATTCTGCTACGACCGGGAATTGAACACAGGTTTTCCACTTGTCGGACGAATAGCCCGGGTTCAATTCCCGGTCATAGCAGAATTTTTTCGTTTCAAAGTTATTCCCAAATTTTCAGATTATGCCTATCCTCATAGGATTTTTAGATCACATCATTTCATAAATATATGATTTCGATTAAATTGTATATTTATGCTTATATTTGCATACGGGTTTCACTTGCGGGTGTTGTAAAACCCCTTCTGACTTGGTGATTTTAGACCCAGAACGGCATCATCAATGGTGGATAAAATGGGGCAATAGTGTAATTTCCCCTCTAAGGGAGATATTCAATCTTCATTAAAATATTATCTCAATTTATTTTATATTATAGACATTCTAGAAATATTTTGCAAATATATTTAAGCAATGTATAATATATGCTGTATTAATTATAATGAGACGGCATTATTTGCATAAATAGGTGTCAGTAAATATATTTGTTTTCTTATTACCCCCTTCCCAAGCTATGCATATGCATGCCTCAGGGCGTCATGCTATGTAATAGCCACGTCTCCGTTGTGGACCAATATCGAATTTAGTCAAAGAACATTATTTATCCGTACCGCCATACTGTGTTATTATTTGTATACAGACAGACCTAAGGACTACAGTACTGCACAACGAGCCTGTGACTTGGTGATGAAGACATGGGCCAATTTGTGCTAGAATGTAACCTCAGATTGCAGTGCAAAAGCTCCTAACTTCCAACATTTCCTCTCAGCGCGGTTTCAGCCGTGTGAATGGTCTCGCGAATGTACGTTTTTATGAAAGTGGTTGATGCAACGAGAACAGGATAATGTAAAATTTAGTCGAGTCTTGACGGATCCATTAAGATTGTGGTTCCCGACTCTTTTCAGGCACGGCATCTTTATAAAGATAAACGAAATTACGGGGCACCCCGGCTTGAAACAAGATTATTTTTCTTTATCATGCGGGCATTAAAACCTTTGGACGCTTCCATTTGTTAGTACTACACTCATAATCAATTTAATAGAGGAAAGATTATTGCCCTAATTACCTACCAAGGCATTCAAATCGTTGGTTTATTTACCAAACAAAGTTTTTCGCAGCACCCCTAAAAATAAGCTGCGGCCCCCCATTGTGCACCGACACCGAGGCGGGCATCATTTCCTTAAGGGCATACAATTAGCCGAGTAGCGCGTTTCAAATTAATTGGTAATGTTCGCCGTGGCAAGGTTTTTCGACGTAATCTCTCTGTCAGTCAGTCGAGCTTTTCATTGTAGCATCTAGAAATTAATATTAGAATTTCTTTTCGATTCCGAATAAAATTTGTTTTCGGATAATCTTCTTGTCTTCGATCAAACTCCCGTGTATACCCGTTCACTTCTTGATTGGGCCAATTTCTTCCCCGGATAAAATGGCGATTCGAGTCGATTCTGGATAAACCGTGGTGGAAGAAATGAAGGCCACGAATCGAAATCAGCAGGGTGTGCGGTTATCTTTTGTGCGTGGCGTTGCTTCATGTTTTTTCGCTCGTGTACAGGTGTCGAGAAGGTGGCTCTAGTCAATCTTTCCCCACGAAGTGTGTCACGAGAAATTTACCCGCCATTCGTTCTCGGTTGGCTTTCCCAAATTTCAGTAAAGGAATAGGGACGCGAGTTCATTCGGCCTGTAGCGGGATCATAATTTTTATTTGCCTCGATCATTGGTGCTTGATCGTGTTTTTACTTTCTCTTATGCGCAGTATATAGAGAAAGTACTGTAAATGCGAAATAAATCGACCGATTGTGTCGGAAATACATGTTTTAGGCGTCCTCGAGTCCAAAAACGTGGTTCTCGCCATGCCACTGTCTGTGTGCGACTAGAGCCTAAATGGTTTAACGGAATTGAATGATATTTCGTATTTTAGCATACTATTGTCCAGAATAGAATCTGTGAAGAGATGAATGATATAGTTCAACGGTAAAGGGTAGTTTATTTTTGTCGACTTTCACCAAATGTCGATTTATTCAAAAATGGCCCTAACGATTTGGATTAAAAGTAATTCAGTTATATAAATTTGTGTCATAAGCACTGCTACATAAGCCATATTCCTCAAAAAATAACTATATGTCGTCCAGCGACATTACAATATATCGAGTTTTACGCTCAGCGACCGTCCATCTCGCCCCAGTTTTCTGACGTCATGCGGCAATCGTCCAGTGATAATGCATTAGCGCCTATATGGCTTCACCAATCCACACAGTACTTGATATTTCTGTATGGTGCAACTATTTACCGAGTTCGATTTTCACGTATTGAAGATGTTATCAAATATATTAATACTATTTACTTGGCGGGAAAAATTTCCGCGATTTTGTTGTTTCTGTAGCAGCAGTGCTTCTAAGTTGAACAAGTCGGCGACAGGCAGGAGTGGGAGTAGAGTTTGGGTGCAATAAATTCCAAATATCCTTGCATGGTTTTCAAGAATTGAGAGATAAGTGTACGTTTCGTGTCTGCATTGTCACGACCTTATAGCTTTTACTTTAGTTTATTTGGTCGTGCATTGCTTTCAACCTGTTGAGAAGTCGATTTTTTTAACTCAAATACTTCAATTTTGCGGCATTTTAAAAATAAAACCCATCCGAAAGTGATTTTGTAATTGTGAGTCATATTCTGCATATGCCGCGATTTCTTAACAGACCCAATTTAATTAATAAAATTGTTAGGCTATTGATCTTTGTGCCATATGCAATACTTCGTATATTTTAACTCTCAAAAATAACTATATAGCCACCATTCAAATTAAATTTTCGGCCAGATACCTTTCATACACCCAGGCAGTAAGGAAAATTGCCAGAAGAGGGATTCAAACAGATTCTGAGCAAAAAGTGAGGCTCATCAAGTCATGGGAGTGAATTGTCAAACGGAGTTCTTTTCAGTGAGGAAAGAGTTTAGTGTGGCCAGATTCATTTCTAATATGAGAACGTTTTATGTGGTAATTGTTTATCAGGTTTGAGAAATCCTCATTATAGGAAAAACTAAGCTCGACCTTTCTCTCCGAATAATTATATTATGGCGGAGGACTGAAATTGTATGACTGTGCACAGGCGCGGATTTAGTGTGTGCGAGGCCCCTAAGTGATCTTGGCCTGCGAGGCCCTAGGCGATCGTGGCCTTTGAGGCTCTTAGGCGATAGTGGCTTGCGAGGCCCTTAGGCGATAGTGGTTTGCGACGCCCACGATTCGTGACATTTGGTTCAATTTTGTAGAGGAAAACAGACTATCATATACTTAATAATTAATTTGCATATGTATTTACAATAAAGTGGGTAAGCTTCTGAGGTCTTATCTACATCGCAGCTCCAAGTCTTCGAGTTGAACCCTTAGAAATAATTATTTTTTTAATTATGCCCGTAATTTGAGAGTGGTCTTCGCCAAATATAGTTTACGATGGTCTTCGTCATTATTTAGGATTTGTGACCGGTTATTTTTGTTGCAACTTTTCACAAATAGTGCTTAAATTTCTTTCTCTTGCAATAAGCTCCTGACTGTTAACACCAACTCTCTCTAGGCGCGAGGCCCCAAGAGGGGCCAGTGGTTCCCAAACTTTTTTGTCTACGATCCAAAATTTGAAATCACATTCGCCTTGCGACCCAAATGGTACCGGTACCTACTCATTACCCCAGAAAATCGCCGTCGATTATTTATCTGCATAATATTAAATCAAACATTTAGAAAAAATTGTAGACAATCGCTCAATTTCTTCCAATTTTATTTTTTTCTATATAAAGATCAATTTTTGAAATGGTGCATGAAAAACAAAATGGAACCATTGAATCAAGCCATTCCTTCACTGAAATTTTAGGCAAGTTTTCAAATTGTTTTAGAACAAAGAAAGCTGTAAGCACTAATTTACTTGAAATTAATAAAAATATAAACATCAATGTTTGCTCGGATGATTGTTAATGCCCTCGCCTTAATGGCTTCCATGATACTGTTGCACCTTCGTGACCAGCTGATCCAATCTTGGTTTAATATTGATGGAGAGAGCGCAGCGCGTGCTGAGGATCAAGCTTAGTTCTTGCCTCTTTCGGTGGTCTTTCTTTAATTTATTCTTGCTAGTATAGAAAATTGACTTTGGGACTGGAGGTCATCCGCGACCCATCATAAGGCCTTCGCGACCCAAGTTTGGGTTGCGACCTTGAGTTTGGGAACCCCTGCCCTAGGCGCTCGCCAAAATCGCCTGGTCCTATATCCGTCTCTGACTGCATATCACACTCACTGCAAACACGCTATATAAGGCTACAAGAGTAGAATTTCTAATGTAGTGAACATAGTTCAAATCATTGCCAGTATCTCCCGAGAAATGAATACCCCGTGTGAATTGGTCATCCCAGTCCTGTACGCTTCTAATCACCTCGAATATAATGGGAAAATACAGTAGACTCGTTTTCCGCGGTTTTGCCTGTCTAAGGAAAAACTTCCATGGAATATAAGCAACAAGCATGGCCGAAAAATTTTCAGCTGTGCCTAACCGTAATTTATATATATATATATATGTGTGTGTGTGTGTGTGTGTGTGTGTGTGTGTGTGTATGTATCATTATATATAGACGTTTCTTACAGAGGAGGAGGAGGGTATAACATATAACAGGATACTAATGTTTAGGCACTTACAGATGAGTTGGAGATTCGAAATTTTTTTCATAGATGGAATTTTGTGTAAAACCGACTAGAAAAAACGAAAATCTTGAAAAAGTTCAACAATACGGCCGCTAAAAATTCGCTATTGTTTAAACAAATTTTCAAGGTTTATGTATTTCCGAATGTGCTACGGAGCTGAAATTTTTTTATAGGTAGAATTTGTAAAAAAAATAGGGATTATACAAATTTTGATATTTTAATTTGTTTGGCAGATAAAAATTCTTAAAGTTTAAACAAATAGGTAAATGTTTAGATACTAGGGGGATGGATAGGGAGCTGAAATTATTAATTTATTTAGAGATTAGTCTATACAAACGGATAAACATCTCAGTGTCTCCATGAAATTGTTATTGCGGCTGTTAAAAATTAATTAATTTTAAACAATTAGATAAATGTTATTTTACTTCTAAGTGTGCTATAAATTTAAATTTTGGTGAAATGTGTGGCATTATTAACTTAATGTGGGAAAAGTATAATATATAATATATATATATATATATATATATAATATATTATTCCTAAAATTGCAAAAATTAGTTATTGTTTTACTCCACTATTGTTCCATAATGAAAAAACGAAAACCCGTCCCGAGGAGAAATCTTTAGAGTTAAAAAATATTTCTCATGATGAAATATCTCTCTGAAAATTAATGGTTTTTCAACGTGAGATGAAATGCTTGCAGTATGCAAGCACCTTCTACTAGTATGTATATATGTACCCCAATGCCTCTCTTCTCATACCCATTCCCTTCTTTTAACACATCTAATATTCCTTTCCACCTCCTACCTCTTTTCTAGAATCCTTTCCTTATACGTTTTTCAAAATTTGACCCAACCATATTTTCTGTTTTGCGCTTATTTCTCCAGTTAACCTCTTCTCTTTCTCTACTGTATTTAAGACCACCTCATTTGTTTTTCTCTCATTTCAACTCATTTTCTCCAACTACTTCATAACCATATCTCAGATGCCTTTAATCAGATTTATCATATTTTCCGATTGTCTCACAGCCATATAATGCCACATTCTCTATCAAAGTTTTCATTAATCTCTTTTTAATATCGTTATTCAACTTACTGTCAACAACTCTTGTCGTCTCATAAAAGCCTCCTTTGCTCTTGCTATCATCTTCATGAACTCTTTCGTGCTTCTTCCATCCCGAGTCGGAATACTACCTAAATAAGTAAAATATTCCACCTGTTCCAACCTTGCCTCTTCCAATGTAACACCTGTGTTTCCCCGCTCTCGGAATATCTCGTGAGTTTGGTTTTCTTCTTATTAGCTTTCGTTATGAATGCCTTTGCTTTTTCAGGCTTGTTTTTTACGTTTATCTAAATTTGGATCGCTCAGCCTACATTTTAATGTATTTTGTCATAGTATCTCATGCTTAGATTTTTTACGATCTGCAGATTCCATCTGGCCTACGCGCAATTGGTATCTGAAAGGTAGTGCAATGAATAGCGGGTCAGTTAAAATTTTAGGAAGAGAGGTGACTTCCCAATTGAATCAGTGTATGATAATTTTTGTTTTCTATTATTTGTGCATGCTGAAATACACTCCTTAATAACGTACCTCAGGATGAAAGGCAGATATTGGAATGGCCTTCACCAGATATGTGTGTGTGTGTGTGTGTATGTATGTATGTATATATATATATTCTCTCTCTGTAGCTGAAGAAGGAGTATTTCCGAAAGCTTTACGTTTGTGATGTTTCTGTGTTTTTGTGTTATTTTACGTGTGTCGCTTCGACATCCCCGGGGCCTCGCCAACCTGAAGTCGTCTGATTGGTGAGTGCTCACTGGGTTTCCTCATCCCAACACCTTGTTGACATCCATATATATATATATATATATATATATATATATATATATATATATATATATATATATATATACTAGTAGAAGGTGCTTGCATTCTGCAAGCATGTCATCTCACCTTCAAAAAACATTCATTTCTCAGACAGTTATTTCATCATTACAAATATTTTTTTAATTCTAAATATTTAACCTCGGCAGAGATTTTCGTTTTTACCTTATATATAAATAATAGATTAAAACAATCCCCAAACTTTGCAATTTTAAGACGTTTATTCTTTCACCATTATGGGGTACTAATGCTACACATTTCTGCCAAATTTTAAAGTTGTAGCACTTCTAGAAGTAAAATAATATTCTTCTAATTGTTTAAATTTTAAACATTTTTAACTGCCGCCGCAATATATTAATGGAAGGATTCAAAAGTTTATGTGTACAAATCCACTACTCTGTAGATAACTTGAAAATTTCAGCTTCCTAGCCGATCCCGTAGCACCAAAACAGTTATCTATTTGTTTAAACTTAAGAATTTTTAACGGCAACACAAAATATGAAATTTCTATAATCTCTATTTCGTTTTTTTTTTAAATCCTACCTATAAAAAAATTTCAGCTTTGTAGCACATTCGAAAATACATAAACCTTGAAAATTTGTTAAAACAATTGCGAATTTTTAGCGGCCGCATTGTCGCACTTTTTCAAGATTTTCGTTTTTTCTAGTCGGGTTTGCACAAAATCCTACCTAAAAAAATTCGAATCTCCAGCTCATCTGGAAGTGCCTAAACATTAGTATCCTCTTATATATGTTATCATTATACTAGTAGAAGATGCTTGCATACTGCAAGCATTTCATCTCACCTTGAAAAAACATTAATTTTTCAGAGAGATATCATGGGAAATATTTCATTAATTCTAAATATTTCTCCTCTGGACCAGTTTTCGTTTTTTCACTATACGTAAATTTATGTCGTCTTAATCCTGAAACATCAAATTTAAACGTTAAAAATATTGTAATGTATTTAGTACTTTTCCGAGAAATATTTAATTCTTATACAAGTTATTTAACGAAACGAACGAGAGAATTGAAATGTGGTTTTACAAAATCGTTGAAACAAATGCCACGAGCTTCTATTACTAACAACGATAAAATACAATGATGTCATCGTATTTCGAGATTTTTTCCGCATACGGATGGTGACACCATCACACAAAATATCCTAATTTTTCTATAAATTTTGGTGCAAAATTTATCCTATTCTCTTATTCATGGTTATTGATATTGCTGACACAGCGATCCGAGACATGAAACTTGAAATACGGAAACTTGGACGCGAGCCAACTGCCAGAGAATTTAAAATTTTCGGATAGGTGCCTTAATTTCGCGTAAAATGAGGAGTATTCTGCGAGAGCTCCGAATTAATTATCTTATTTGTGTGGGTTCCGCGTGGCTCAAATGCTTTGACCTTGGAGATTGCATTGGTTTATTTATGAGTTTAGACCTTGGTGCATGGTGTTTTTTTTAAGCGTTTGCAATATGCAAGCACCGACAACTCTTATCTATAAAATGACATTGATCCCCTCTCGTAAGCTGAACTGTTTGGTTTATAGTGAGGGAGTATTAATTCCTTGCCATGTTATCGCATTTCTTCTGCTGCAAAATCATTGCCGAAATGTAAACAAATATACCGCCTTGTTCGTTATAATTCATTGACGCAGTTTTTCCAGATGGGCAGACAGACTTCTGCTTATTATTATTGCCTTTCTTTCGGATCGTTTTATTAAATTGCCTCATTATTGTAAGAAATGCTGTTTCAGCTTATTTTCATTGATTACTTCTTCATAAACAATGTTTAGTAATTTATCGTCGTAGTAGCGAAAGTGATATTTATTCATTTATTAGGCGATGGAGACTTGGTAGTTTTGCTTGTGTTCTCTTTCGGAGCAGGGTTCATTAGATACCAGGTGCACCTTTCTTTAGCTCCGAAACCTATGAATCATGCCTCATACGGACGATATTTTTTTATCGAGGACAATGGTTCGTATTGCAGAACTCATATTCTACACCTAACATCTCAAGTGGCATTTTAGTAATTTTTCCCGAGGATTGCATATTTCCAAATTGCAATTTTAATCGAAGTTAATTCTGAGTAGGTATAGGCATTATTTTTGAATTGGCAGCATTCAGTCATCCCGAGTGTTGCTTCATATAACGCAGTCGAGTCGTGAAAACGAAGCAATTAAGGAATTGGGAGAGTGTGGTGAGATCGCGAGAAAGCTTTACTTCGTTTTATTTTTACATGAATAATTAAGGGCTATGAATGTCCCAGAATGAGGTAAGAGCAGAGTGGGCGAAGTTGGAGTGGTGGAGAGACTGGGCGGTGGTGTGGCTCTCGACTCGAAGCTTTTCGTTTGCGTTTAGCTCACAGGGACGTGTTCAGAAACATGCTTCTTCGATTTTTTTCAGGGATAAATTACTGTCGCGAATTGACGGTAAAAATTTGAATCTATAATTTTGTAAAATTTTGTTAATATTCTCTTTAAACCGTAACTATTACTATTTTTGAATTTTTGGGACAATTATTTCATTCTTAATTACGTTGTTTTCGCTTAATTTTGAATTAAAGAACTTGAAATTGTGTGTTTTAGTTATCCGTTATTAATTATTAATTAACCTGCTTAACGTGCGCAAAAATAAGAAAATAGTGGTCTGTGTACTCGTTTGACGGTACCCTGAATATCGGATTTTCGCGGATGAAATATTCATTACACTCTTAAGTAAAAATTCAATATTTTGTTTGTCATTGTAAACAGCTCCTATTCAACATTGACAGTTAACGAGATATTTAACAGCTTTTATGAGATTACCACTTCCGAGTACGGAAATAAAATGAACGAGTGAAGTAGAACAACTGAGTATCTTCAAGTCGGGGAGAGTAGTTTCTCAAGTAATATGTACGTTCCCTTTTTGTTATAATACTAGATATCCAGAAATGAGCATCATTAGATAAAAAATTGTTAACGTTACGTTTGTATGTAATATTTTAGATCTCGAGCGCATATACTTCTTGTTTCGTAAAGAGATGTCTACTCGAAGATGCGAATGCAAAATAGTGGATTTTTTTTATATTTTCTGAACCTCGTATAGAATGGTATTGCTTGGCTCGGTTATACAACCTTGAAGTTGCATGTCGGTAAGACCACCTTATGTACTCCGATCGAACTCGCTGGCCTCGGCTTTTCGCCTTTCTTTGCGTAAATTGATATTTTTTTTACTATTTAAGGATTTAGGTCTCTATTTCTACGAAGTTGACGGATAAATATCTATTCGATTTTACGTGTCGAGGTTATTATTCCTGAGAACTATGTCTTTGAATTTTTATATTTTGTTTTGCTTGACTGTTATTATAAACCAGGATATACCTTCAAAGGTGCTTTCTTATGTAAATGTTAATTTTGCCGTTCTGTAATCGTTTCGCCAATGCATAATGAAATTTATCTTGACAGGCGTCCTTCACGCGAAAAACATTTTGTTTACTGCTATTGATCTTTTAAAAGTGGTTATTTTATAAGCGAACAGTTTGATGACTGTATCATTTTTTTATTATCTGAGCATTGGTTATGACCTTCGTTAATGAGCGCTAACTTTTCTATAAGATCCTCAGCTCATACATACCTCCAGGTAAAAATGACGCTTTTTGTGCAATTCGAAAAGCAAAGGCCAAGTTTCAGGTAGCATTGAAATGGTGTACTCGGTATTTCAACCGTTCTATTTTTGTGGAATCGTGACAGGATTTATTGTTCTTCCTTTTTTTCGGGGAATTGGTCAGAATGCCACACTATTTGTTCGATATTAAACTGCTTTGTGAGACCTCGGTAAAGGTTGAGACGTCGCAGCTAGGTCATTCGACGATCACTATTTACTATGGTTCTTATGCAATGAGAACTAAAACGGTTTCTCGGTTGACCTTATTTATGATTATACAATACCGATAGCATGTAATACGTCAAGCTCGCGAGTTTTTTTGGAAATAGAAAATTTTCGAAGAGATGAATGGGAGTATTGAAAAGGAATTATTTTTTATTAATAATTATACCATCGTAATCTACTTAAAAACCTGAAAGTAAAATTATTAGAAGCCAATTAAAATTCAAGGGAATTTCTAAACGTGTAATGTTATCTCTTTTACTGTGCAGTAAAAGATTTTAATTTGATCAGAAAAGTTTATTTTTTACGTTTATTTTCCTTTATTTTGCGAGTCAAATCTCATAAATATAGAAACATTTGAGTTTGTTGGAGTTCGGATTTTTTTGCCTTGATCAGGCATGCTAATGATTCTTATTTAATTGAGAGGAGTAATTTGGTCCATGAAACTTATTTTATTCATCGTTGGTATTTTTTGCATGTGAAAAGGTATGCATATCACTTTCCACTGTTTATTTTCATCGTATCCCCGTATGGACTAGCACTATTTTTGCTGTTTCCCCATAGTTTCGTTCCGTAACGATGAGCTATTTGTCATCTTCAATTCTGTAGCCACAGTCTACAGATTTTTCTTCAATGTTATTTCCCATAACTTTCGGCATATCCGTCACACACGCACGCATTCTGGATCCGTCCATACAGCTTTTTCTCCATTTCTTATGGCGGGACATCATCTCCTTGACCGCTCCTTCACACATCATTTTTCTCATCTATTACCTCTGCCATTTTGTGCTTACGCTTTTTTCCGACCTTTTCCTCTTCTTGTTCCTCCTAGTCGTATTTTTGGCGTCACTTCCTCTTCCTTTTTCTTTTTACCTATCCTCCCTTCCTCCTCTCTTTATCCCCTCCATTCATTGTGTGAGGCTAATCAACCTCTTGAATTATTATAGCCATTACTCCTTCCACACCGAACACACTCCCAAGGGAGGAGGGAAACCCGGTGCCGGCATTAGCCTACTCTTAACGAAGAGCACCAAGGGGGCCAACTGCTTAACGCCCCTTCCGAAGGACGGACGCTGGCTTTGCGCGGTCTACTCAAACCACACAAACGGGGTGACCTTGGAAAAATCCTACTTCCACTTCCTCTTCGTCTTTGCACTTCCTCCTCCTTGTTTGCACCAGTTATCCTCTACATCAGTGGAACCCAGCCTTTTTACATGGCGGGCCGCATTCGTAGTCGTGAATGCTTCGGAGGGCCGCATTGGTAGTCACGAGAGCTTCGGCGAACCGGATGAGTGTTTACATTAGAAGTTACCAATTGTCTCATTTTAGCGAAAATCAAGTCTAAATAAATTACTAGTGTTAAAGCTCCACCAGAAAAGGTTTGAGACGATAATTATACTGAAAAATATGAAATTATCTATATCAAATTTTACCGATTACCTTTTCATCATAGCTCTCGGGAGCCGCATTTGGCCCTCGGGCCGCGGACCACTACTCTGCCTCAATTCTCCCTTGGCATTCTCTTAGCCATTTTCCAGAGATTTTTTGTCGGTTTCTTATTTAAACCTCTAGTATTATTTTTACTTTCTTGCCTAAGGCTGTTTGCTTACTATTTCTTGGCGTATAATTGGGTGCCCTTGATCTCTTACTGTAAGCATTCGCCTGTATACATGAAATAAATTCAGGCATATCTCTGTCCCATTATATCTTTTACTAAGTTTTCATCTAACATCTATCTCTGGACGTTATTTACTGTGCTATATTTTAATTACTTCTCAGCTTCCTCTTTCCTCGTGGAATCTTTTATTTCTGAGTGGCGAGTTCTCTTTGTACCACGATGTGCATTTTTGAAGTTCTCCCAAAGTTGCCGTATAAAAATAGTCCCCGCCAATTATATGAAACGCCCCGGAATTTTGCTTGCGTGTTTTTTACGAATAAGCTTCGTATGAGCGCAGTAGAAACGAAGTAGATTCTTGTCGACATTCAATGCGGATATCTTTGTCAAACCGCTGACTTGACAAGACATAGCTCATTTGTGGAAAAGCTGGATGCTATCATTTTTATTCACTTCTCTCTCACTTGCGCATTGAAGATGCCATCATCATGAAACTGATGGAGATCTAGTTGAGTAATGGTACGCGCTTTGTTGTCTGTTACTTATTTCTCACTCAGTTTATTTGATGTTCCAAGCGTTTATCGCGGAATGTTCCGTAATATTTGGCCTTAAGATTTCGCTGTGGCGTTAATTCTAGAGATTTCAGCATAATATTAGCGAAGTGTGAAGAATAAATTTCCAGTTAGTCATGTTAGCGATTTCTGTATCAACGCGCCTATTCAGGATGTATTATTTCGAACTCCAGATACACATTGCGTGATCGACAATTCTGCAGTTGATTTCCGACATATTCCATAACATACTCAAATTGAATAATACCAAAAGTTCTTAATAGGTGAGTCTGTGAACGTAGCATAACTTAGCCACATGCATGGTAATAGATCCTCATTTTTTCCCGGTCTTTTGCCCTTCATACCCTCGCCATTTAGCGAGAACGATGAAATTTATTGAGCGTTGCATGCGTATCATTCATTACTTTTCCTTTTCGGAGAGTTTACATTTATTTCCTAAGATGCAGAAACATTTGTGCATAGCAAAAAACCATATCTTTCAGTTTCCTCTTTTTGCCGCATTACTTTGTTATCGTGATTTTTCTCAGTCATAGTTCACTTGAACAATCTTTCTCGGCCATTAACGACTTTGCCTTTATCAGCTCTGATTAAAGATCACTATCTCACTCCTTTTTCCATTTTAGTGATGGCTCTCTCATTGTGCTGCGCAGCAAAAACCTACTCGCCACTTGATAAAATCCACTAGCCCATAATTCATTTCGTGGTGGTTTAGGCTAAAAATCTACCCGCCACTGTTCTCTTAACTCGCCCGTGGCGAGTGGACGAACGTATTTCTGGAACCCTGGCACAAAAGTGACATAAAGAGTAATGTAAACAAAACATTCGATAGCGCAAACATTTGTTGTAGGAGTAATTTAATTTAGCTGTTAAAATTCCAAAATATATAATATACCGGGATTTATTTTCAAACAGTCACAACATAATACGTGTCAGCGAAACATGCAAATGAATCTTTTTGCATATAAAATCGAAACGAAGATTCATTTGTTGAGGTTCCACTATGACACTCGTTCTCATACCATAAGAATGGATTGCAAAGGGAAGAGGACTTAGTGAAAACTGAAGACTTTTACGATAGACTAGAGAATTCCTAACAGGAAATCCGGGCTCTACGTCGCCCAAAAAGACCGTTTTCATGTCCGTTTACCTACATCAAGCTCGATTAATTATAGCAATTAACATTAGAAATGAACATATTGCTGTTCTACTCTTACTCAAAGTTCTCACAAAAATACAAATATAACGTGTCTTGTGAACTCGAGGGATAGTCGCATAATCTAAATCGTGCGGCTCGGAAAGTGAGCTAATAAATTGTGCTCTCGAGGGCCTCTTTTCTGCCACAAAACCACTGCGTGTGCCATACGTTCACAACTGTCTGTACTTACTCCAATGCTAACGACCGTCGACGAAGCACTTTATTTGGGATTCAGGTTTATTTCATTAATTACTTTCATTCCAGCAGTTAATCCATTTTTTCTGTAAGTCACTGTTTCTCGTTTTCCTTAGAAAAGATGCCACCATGGGCGTCGACGATGAACTTTCGATTGGAATACGTTGTACCCTTCTTTCTCTTTAAGTCTGTTACAGTGAAATCACAATTTATTTATATAGAAATTCTTACCGTGAAACCGCTAAGCAGCGACTTTTTGTGGAAATTATTTCTATAAATTTACGATTTAGTCAGCTTTATTCTTGTTAAATTTTCGACTACTCACAGTTTACAGTAACAACGTATATTCTCTTTTGGGATGTTTTTGTAATTAGCACGATTAATTACAGCATTTTCCGTGATTTTGAGCCCTTAACTAAATTTGCGCATTATGATTTGCATTTTTCAGTAAGTGTTCCCAACCCTCTTTTTCTGAGGGAGCATTTTTATATGAATATCATTTAATAGATACCGTGGCATTTAAAGAGAGGAATTGATTCTCTCGACGGAGTAAGTAGTCGAAGGACAGGGAAGGAAAACTATATTATTGGATTTTCATTTGCTGCAACCGAATTATAAAAGCATTGCTAAACTACAATTCGCTCAGCCTTATCTCGCTAATTTTATTGAATTTGATTTGAATGCAACAGACCGTGTCGGTTATGCTAACCAAACAGAACCGAGGCGACCTCGAATATTAAAAGCTAAGATAATACGGAATAATGGGGAAAACAGAATAACCGTGCACATTACATTTTACTTCAAATTTAATTACTACTTGCTTAAATTTTTATGATCACAGGTGTATATTTACTCTAAAATCATTATGAAAGTAATTTGTTTCGGCCACTGAGTGTGATTTTTTTGGCTGTCATGTTCGTTCATTTTTTTATTTATCGCTGTATCGCAGTGCTTTTTATTATTCTGTAAGTACCTTATGAGTCATGCTAACCCTTTCAGTTTTTGTCATGTTTTCTACATTAGTAAGATATACTGGCAAAAAACCGGCAACCATAATCATATTAACTCACCATGATTGATTTACCAGGCAGACTTATGATTTTGACGGTGGAGATGTTACTTGGGGGTAGCGGAATACTGTTATCATAAGCTGCCTTTCTTTTGTTTTTAATGGTTTAGATATTTCGACCGCTTAGTCAGTGTTTCCCTTGCATCCTTCCGTCCATGGATCGACCTCGATTACTTTTTCTTTAGCTCGCTTCCCATCTTAACGATCTCAGACATCGTTACATCGTTGACTGTCGTTTCTTAGGCTCGATGTATTCACCTTCGGGGAGTCGTCGCCAAAGTATTATCTCCACAGGATGTCGTTCAGGCATTTCCTTGCTCTCTGATGAAGGCAGATTCAGATGTATATATGAGGTCCCCGAGTTACGAACGGGTTGCATTCCGAAAGTTCGTTCGTCTTTTGTTTGGTACTCGGAACGATAGGCAGAATTTTGTAAAAGGTGGTTAAGTTCTTAAGCCAGTCCACAACAGCCTATTTATTTAACCCACAACTAAGCCAACGTATTGTACGTTCGCAATGAATAATAGTAGAAAACAATACTGTTTTAAATTTTAGTTTTGTCTTTGATTACCCTATCGGTCGTCGGACTGATTGAGTATGAGTGTAACGAAACTGTCACAGAACAACCCGCGGAGCTTGGAAACTATTCTCTGCCGCCGCAAATAGTTCCCGAGGGTGATATCTGGTTCGTATGCGCGAGATGGTGTTCGTATGCCCGATTTATAAAAATATTAATACCTTATAGCAGCAGTTTCCAAACATTAGAAAGCCGCGCCTCACTTATATAAGAAAACTATCTTTGCGTCTCCCTCTATACCATGTTAAATTACAGTTCATAAACAGTACCTACTGGACATAGAATTACCATTAATAAAGCCATCTTAAGGAAAAGCATGGACGCAAACGATACGTCCTAGCCAATTGATGGCTAGAATTTACTGTATATTTTAAATCTCAAGATTAGGATGGCTAAAGGGACAGTAAATATATGAGAAATCCTTTGCGCCCCCTCACCTACCCACCGCGCCCCCTCACCTACCCACCGCGCCCCCTCACCTACCCACCGCGCCCCCTCACCTACCCACCGCGCCCCCTCACCTACCCACCGCGCCCCCTCTCCTACCCACCGCGCCCCCTCACCTACCCATCGCGCCCCCTCACCTACCCATCGCGCCCCCTCACCTACCCATCGCGCCCCCTCACCTACCCATCGCGCCCCCTCACCTACCCATCGCGCCCCCTCACCTATCCACCGCGCCCCCTCTCCTACCCATCGCGCCCCCTCACCTACCCATCGCGCCCCCTCACCTACCCATCGCGCCCCCTCACCTACCCACCGCGCCCCCTCACCTACCCACCGCGCCCCCTCACCTACCCACCGCGCCCCCTCACCTACCCACCGCGCCCCCTCACCTACCCACCGCGCCCCCTCACCTACCCACCGCGCCCCCTCACCTACCCACCGCGCCCCCTCTCCTACCCACCGCGCCCCCTCACCTACCCATCGCGCCCCCTCACCTACCCATCGCGCCCCCTCACCTACCCATCGCGCCCCCTCACCTATCCATCGCGCCCCCTCATCTACCCATCGCGCCCCCTCACCTACCCATCGCGCCCCCTCACCTACCCACCGCGCCCCCTCACCTACCCACCGCGCCCCCTCACCTACCCATCGCGCCCCCTCACCTACCCACCGCGCCCCCTCACCTACCCACCGCGCCCCCTCACCTACCCACCGCGCCCCCTCACCTACCCACCGCGCCCCCTCACCTACCCACCGCGCCCCCTCACCTACCCACCGCGCCCCCTCTCCTACCCACCGCGCCCCCTCTCCTACCCACCGCGCCCCCTCTCCTACCCACCGCGCCCCCTCACCTACCCACCGCGCCCCCTCACCTACCCACCGCGCCCCCTCACCTACCCACCGCGCCCCCTCACCTACCCACCGCGCCCCCTCACCTACCCACCGCGCCCCCTCACCTACCCACCGCGCCCCCTCACCTACCCACCGCGCCCCCTCACCTACCCACCGCGCCCCCTCACCTACCCACCGCGCCCCCTCACCTACCCATCGCGCCCCCTCACCTACCTATCGCGCCCCTCCACCTACCCATCGCGCCCCACTGTTTGGAAACGAAGGTTCCATCTTCTTGTTAGTATATACAAGACAGTTGTAGCTTTAAAAATAATGTAGTTATATGGAGACACCTTTTGGTTAGTTTCCTTACGCAGCCATGAATATCATTAGTAATTATATATTCTAGCTACTTTTTAGCTACCAAGAAGATGAAATCTACCTCCCAAATGCTAAAAAAGTGGCAACACTGTTCGTTCCTAAGTACAGGCGTTCGTAAGCCGGACAGCTGTTCATGGAAAGAATGTTTTATTCTTTCTCCTCCGCAGTATCTTTCTCTGATCTCCTCTTTAATATCAATATTTATACGAAGGTATCCTCCGTTATTATTTTTTCCGAGTGAGAGAAGAAAGATGTCGAGTAAAGGCCAAACAGCACTACTGAAATCACTACGAGCGGCGTGGGTCATCTGTATTTTTATTGCATTCAGTTTACCAATTTGTAGATTATATTTTCAGATCTTAAACCTAGATTACTAACCTTCCTATAACAAACGGGATTACTAACCATTCGTCTAACAGACTACCTCATACTAATATTTTTCAATAAAAGAATAAAGAGATACACTTAAATTTTTTAAATACTTAACATTACTTCAATACTCTCTGGTACATTTAAACATACAATACTGTATTAAATTTTATCACAGCATTTCAAACACGTTTCCGCTGTTTTCCACAAATAGCGCGTGAACATGCACTGCAGTGAAATCTTGTAATTCTTCTCTTCTTAGAAGGACAAATGCACATATTGAACGTTGACTCGGTTCACCCTTATTCAGGCTTTCCTGAGGCAGCTCTATTTACGGAACATTACCGATCATCGACTTAAGAGTACGACTTAATTTTAGGATCACCAAGTAACGTTAAGGTTAACCGTTCGTCTGTGAGGCGAGCTCAGTTGCGTAGCACAAAATCAAAGAAAAATAACCCCTTGTGTAAACAGTCACACTAGAAGAACACAAGCTAAAATGAGGCTACAAAAAAAACAAACCCTGAACTCAAAAATATGGAGTAGGGGGAGCACAACCTTCCCTCGTTTTACGAACTTAATTCGTTCCACGAAAACTGTTCGTTTGGCGGAAACTCGTAAAACGAAAATTATTTTCCCATTTCTTCCTATGTAAAGAATTTTAATTGGTTCCGAAGGTCAAAATAAAAAAAACCCATAGTTCACATAAAAACAATACAGAACGATACCAAATTGAGAAAAAACATCAATAATGATATATTAATGTATTTAAATGGCATTCTTAGTCATTAGCCTATGATTTCTTACTCTATATATTAGCTGCATTAGCCTATGATATCCTAGCCTATGTTAGCCTACGATAGGTTAAATACGGCGCATATGTTCTTCGACCACTCACTTTTCTCCAATCTTTGAATAATATTTAGTTTCTGGGCTCCACTTAAAGCCCTTCTCTCTTTTTCACTTTACCACTTGCAATACCTGAAAGGCTGGCACGTTTAGGAGCCATGATAAAAAAGTATGTCTTGATTTAAAAGATAAGAATGCACACCGAATTTCACAAATAACGGCAACGCGCGTACTGAGACCGAGATGATGGTTCTTATTTGAACAGCGTGATGCAATCTGGCGAACTTTACCGAGCTTTTCCGAACTTTCCTGAAGCGGATCGAGCACGTATAAGCGAAAATTTATTCGATATTCGAAAAAAAGGATTTTCATGGCAACGTAACGAACTCGTATAAGCGAAAATTTGTTCGCAAATCGAAAAATAGGTATGAAATTCCTCAGTTCGTATAAGCAAAAACTCGTAAAACGGAAGTTCGTAGAACGAGGGAAGGCTGTACTGAGACCGAGATGATGGTTTTTCTTCGTAACAGCGTGATGCAATCTGACGAACTTTACCGAGCTTTCCCGAACTTTCCCAAAGCGGATAGAGCACGTAAAAGCGAAAATTTATTGGATATTTGAAAAATAGGTATGGAATTGCTCAGTTCGTATAAGCGAAAACTCGTAAAACGGAAGTTCGTATAAAGAGGAATTTGTTTTGGCCGTCGTCTGGCAGACTAATGATTAGTAATCCAGGGTTTAAGGAGACCGTAGATACTATACTATCTTAGCTAACCTGGCCCCCGCCGAGAAAATCTGAATTCTGAAATAGGAGAATGTCACGATAGGTAGAATATGTACCCTGCAAGTGAAAGGAATTTTTTTCCCGATTTCTAATTTCTTCGATCTTAAAGTGATTTCATTTTTTAACTGCAGAAACTAATAGTTGCTTCTGAATTCAGTTCCGTAGTGTATTCGGCGTCGTACAAGAAAATTCACAATGTTGGCCACTTAGCTCAATAGCGTGAATTATATGGTTTCATGTTGTCATCGAATAAATTTGTAGCGGCGTTTGATTATCGGTCGATCGATATTTCTAACAATATTCGGATAGCGAAGGGTGATACGGAAGGGATAGGTGTCAGTTAGATCTAATATCTATAACCAATAGTATTAGATATCTTAAGGGTACGACGCTCTTGTTATGTCGAAGTTTTTTTGGGTTGTAAATTGACCACGTGACGAGATTTACGTCTTTTACTGGGTAAAAGAAAAACAATGATTACTTGTGACATTATTGCCAGCTCTTTATCGTTATTATTGGATAAAGCACTTCCCTCTTCATTTTTAACCTTTCTCCGAATCGGATATTTTGAAAAAATTCTGAATTACGATTACTAACAAATATGTCTCCCCGATACGGAATTGGACCGATGTTGTGTGTGAGTGGGTCGGTTCACGAGCACAAAACATCGAATTATGCCTGTCTCGGCAACACAATAATTAAAGTATTGCATTGAATTCATTATTTTACCGAAATAGCTTTTACTCAGATTATCGTAGAGACGAGTTAGGGATGCTTCACTTGCTGCCCTTGTGAAAGTCGCACTTACTTCTTGGGACCCTAATATATGAGGTGCTATCAGAAAGTTCCAGGACTGCCCTTGGCATGACAACACTGATGCTTCTATGGAGTTTCGACTCTATGTGACGATAGCGTAATTGTTCTGAGTCACCCGCCGTAAGCCACGTCATCCTATCTTGCTCGAGCCAGAGAGTAAGGTTGTTTTTAGTGCCAACTGCGATTAGTGGACAAGGCCAGACATGTTCGCTAGAACAATAAGAGCATGTTGATCGGTCTTTTTTGACGTAGATGGGATCGTGCTTAGGTAATTTGTTCCTCAGGGCCAAACTGTGAATCATCATTTTCTACGTTGAAGTTCTAGAGCGTCTACGGGAAAATTTGCGTCGGAAACGTCCTGAAAAATGGCGCGCTGGTGATAGGTTGCTGCATCACGATAAGTCTCCCGTTCACGCCACCCTGTCTACGCGAAAATTTTTGGACAAGAGCGGCATGGCTGTGGTCTCCCACCCTCTGTAATATCCAGACCTTGCTCCGTCATTTTTTCGTTTCCCGACAATGAAATTTTCACTCCGTGGGCTGAGAATTCATGACGATTTGGAGGTCTAAGAAAAATCACAGCACTTAACTGAAAGGGATCAGGGAACAGAGGTTCCTGCTTCCAACATTGGCAGCATATAATGTACCTGCTGCATCTAGTCTCAAGGGGACTACTTCGAGGGTGACGACATGGAATAGCTCATAATCGAATCCTTTTTTAGCTTTTTTTCCTAAAAAGAATTGCTTTTGTATTTGGATCATCCGTCCGCCTGTCTGCCCGTGCAAAGAATAACTCCTAAATGAGGTAAGTTACAAACGCCAAAATTCCAGGGTAGATATTTCTACATTTTAGCTACATGTGGCAGAGTTTTGGTGGATGTAAGATCAGTTTCTGGGGAGTAATCGGAAAAAATCACAAAAAAGTACGCGCGGCTACAATCATAGGCAGCCAATAATACATCACATATGCGATTCATTACTCCGATGGAAAGATAATAGGAGGTGAAAAAAGCGACTTCTGTAATTTGCTCTGCCTTCTTCCCTCGCTTGTTTCCTTACAAATAGAGTCTGGGAACTTTCTGATGGCACTTAGTACATATAGATAGGTCGGAGTACTCATCGTCCTTAGGATACCAATGCGATTTCTTGCCATAAAATAGAATTTGGAGCACTTAACATTTTATTCAATGAATCCACGAATCGATCGTCATCGAGACATTACGAATATATCAAGTTACAACGGGCGTGAATTAGGAGCATAGAGGCATGGCGCACATGTGCTTCCCTTGGAACCTTCCGGCAGCCACCTCTCTCTGGAATAATAAATTTGGTATGCATGCGGCGCCTTGGACGCGGGAGAACACTTCGTGCTTCGATTAACTTCGCGTTTTCTTCTGGATTTCGACTGCTCGTCCATACGAGTACGCCTCTTTCCGCGTTCCCCTTTCCCTTTTCCCTTCCCATTCATCCTCTTTCCTTCATTACTCCCGTTTCCTATCCAACCCTCTCTTTCCTTCATTTTCTCCTATTCATCCCCTTCCCTTAATTTCCCTCCCCCTTTTCGTATTCACTCCCCTTGATATCCCTCTTTTCCTATTCTCGCCATTTCCATAATTTTACTAGTCAATTTGCCCCTTTTCCTATTCTCCTACTATCCTACATTTCCACTTATCCTATTCGTCTCCCATTTTCCTTAATTTCTCCCTTTCCCTGTTCATCCGCTTCCTTCATTTCCCCTTTTCCTATTCACCCTGCTTTGCTCCATTTCCCATTTTCTTATTAATCCCCCTTTCCTTGATTTCCCCCTTTCCTTCATTTCCCCCTATCCTTCATTTCCCCCTTTCCTTGATCTCCCCCTTTCCTTCATTTCCCCCTTTCCTTCATTTACCCCTTTCCTTCATTTACCCCTTTCCTTCATTTACCTCTTTCCTTCATTTCCCCTTTCCTTCATTTCCCCTTTCCTTCATTTCCCCTTTCCTTCATATTCCCCATTCCTTCATTTACCCCTTCCTTCATTTAACCCTTTCGTTCATTTACCCCTTTCCTTCATTTCCCCCTTCCCTTCATTTTTCCTTCCTTCATTTTCCCCTTCCCTTCATTTTCCCCTTCCCTTCATTTTCCCCTTCCCTTCATTTTCCCCTTCCCATCATTTTCCCCTTCCATTAATTTTCCCCTTCCCTTCATTTTCCCCTTCCCTTCATTTCCCCCTTCCCTTCATATTCCCCATTCCTTCATTTACCCCTTCCTTCATTTAACCCTTTCGTTCATTTACCCCTTTCCTTCATTTATCCCTTTCCTTCATTTATCCCTTTCCTTCATTTATCCCTTTCCTTCATTTACCCCTATCATTCATTTCCCCTTTCCTTCATTTCCCCTTTCCTTCATTTCCCCTTTCCTTCATTTCCCCTTTCCTTCATATTCCCCATTCCTTCATTTACCCCTTCCTTCATTTAACCCTTTCGTTCATTTACCCCTTTCCTTCATTTCCCCCTTCCCTTCATTTTTCCTTCCTTCATTTTCCCCTTCCCTTCATTTTCCCCTTCCCTTCATTTTCCCTTTCCCTTCATTTTCCCCTTCCCATCATTTTCCCCTTCCCTTCATTTTCACCTTCCCTTCATTTTCCCCTTCCCTTCATTTCCCCCTTCCCTTCATATTCCCCATTCCTTCATTTCCCCCTTTCCTTCATTTAACCCTTTCGTTCATTTACCCCTTTCTTTCATTTATCCCTTTCCTTCATTTATCCCTTTCCTTCATTTATCCCTTTCCTTCATTTACCCCTATCATTCATTTCCCCTTTCCTTCATTTCCCCCTTCCCTTCATTTTCCCCTTCCCTTCATTTTCCCCTTCCCTTTATTTTCCCCTCCCCTTCATATTCCCCATTCCTTCATTTACCCCTTCCTTCATTTATCCCTTTCTTCCATTTACCCCTTTCTTCCATTTACCCCTTTCCTTCATTTACCCCTATCATTCATTCACCCCTTTCATTCATTTCCTACTTTCCTTCATGTCCCCCTTTACTATTCACGCCCTTTCACATTTCTCCATTTTCCTGTTCACCACGCTTTCCTTAATTTCCCCTTTTCCTATTTACCCCCCTTTCCTTCATTTCCCCTTTTGCTATTCACCACCCTTTACTAAATTTCTCCCTTTTCCTGTCACCTCATCCTTCGTTTCTCCTATTCACATTCACTTTCTTTAATTTCTCCCTTTTACTGCTCACCGCTTTCCTTCATTTTCCCTTTCCTTCATTTCCCTTTCTTTCATATCCCATTTCTATCATTTCCCCTTTCCTTCATTTCCCCTTTCCTTAAATTCCCCTTTCCTTCATTTCCACTTTCCTTCATTTCCCCTTTCCTTAATTTCCCCTTTCCTTCATTTCCCCTTTCCTCCATTTCCCCTTTCTTCCATTTCCTCTTTCCTCCATTTCCCCTTTCCTCCATTTCCTCTTTCCTCCATTTCCTCTTTCCTCCATTTCCTCTTTCCTCCATTTCCTCTTTCCTCCATCGTTTCTTTCCTCCATTTCCCCTTTCCTTCATTTCCCCTTTCCTTCATTTCTCCTTCCCTTCATTTCCTCTTCCTATTCACCCCCCTTTCCTTCATTTCCCCCTTTCCTTCATTCCCTATTTCCTTCATTTCCTCCTTTCCTTCATTTCTCCTTCCCTTCATTTTCCCTTTCCTTCATTTCTCCTTCCCTTCATTTCCTCTTCCTACTCACCCCCCTTTCCTTCATTTCCCCCTTTCCTTCATTTCCCCCTTTCCTTCATTTCCCCCTTTCCTTCATTTCCCCTTTCCTTCATTTCCCCCTTTCCTTCATTTCCCCTTTCCTTCATTTCCCCTTTCCTTCATTTCCCCCTTTCCTTCATTTCCCCCTTTCCTTCATTTCCCCCTTTCCTTCATTTTCCCCTTTCCTTCATTTCCCCCTTTCCTTCATTTCCCCCATTCCTTCATTTCCCTCTTTCCTTCTTTTCCCCCTTTCCTTCATTTCCCCTTTCCTTGATTTTCCCCTTTCCTTGATTTTCCCCTTTCCTTGATTTCCCCCTTTCCTTTATTTCCCTCATTCCTTCATTTACCCCTTACCGTCATTTACCCGTTTCCTTAATTCCCCCATCCTTCATTTCCCTTTCCTTCATTTCCCTCTTTCCTTCATTTCCCTCTTTCCTTCATTTCCCTCTTTCCTTAATTTCCCCCTTTCCTTAATTTCCCCCTTTCCTTAATTTCCCCCTTTCCTTAATTTCCTCTTCCTACTCACCCCCCTTTCCTTCATTTCCCCCTTTCCTTGATTTCCCCTTTTCTTCATTTCCCTATTTCCTTCATTTCCCCCTTTCCTTCATTTCCCCCCTTTCCTTCATTTCCCCTTTCCTTCATTTCCCCTTTCCTTCATTTCCCCTTTCCTTCATTTCCCCCTTTCATTCATTTCCCCTTTCCTTCATTTCCCCCTTTCCTTCATTTCCCCCTTCCCTTCATTTCCCCCTTCCCTTCAATTACCCATTCCCTTCATTTTCCCCTTCCCTTCATTTTCTCCTTCCCTTCATTTTCATCTTCCTTTCATTTCCTCCATTCCTTCTTTCATTTACCCCTCTCCTTCAATAACCCCTTTCCTTCTTTCCTCCTTTCCTTCATGTCCCCCTTTCCTTCATTTACTCCTTTCCTTCATGTCTCCCTTTCCTTCATTTCCTCCTTTCCTTCATGTCCCCTTTCCTCTTCACGCCCTTTAATTCTCCCTTTTTCTATTTACCGCCCTTACCTTTATTTCCTGTTTTCCTATTCAACTTAATTTCTCCCTTTTCCTGTTCACGCCTTCCTTCATTTCCCATTTTTCTATCCACCCAGCTTCCTTCATTTCCCCCTTTCCTTCATTTCCCCCTTTCCTTCATTTCCCCCTTTCCTTCATTTCCCCCTTTCCTTCATTTCCCCCTTTCCTTCATTTCCCTTTCCTTCATTTCCCCTTTCCTTCATTTCCCCCTTTCATTCATTTCCCCCTTTCCTTCATTTCCCCCTTTCCTTCATTTCCCCCTTCCCTTCATTTCCCCCTTCCCTTCAATTACCCATTCCCTTCATTTTCCCCTTCCCTTCATTTTCTCCTTCCCTTCATTTTCACCTTCCTTTCATTTCCTCCATTCCTTCTTTCATTTACCCCTCTCCTTCAATAACCCCTTTCCTTCTTTCCTCCTTTCCTTCATGTCCCCCTTTCCTTCATTTACTCCTTTCCTTCATGTCTCCCTTTCCTTCATTTCCTCCTTTCCTTCATGTCCCCTTTCCTCTTCACGCCCTTTAATTCTCCCTTTTTCTATTTACCGCCCTTACCTTTATTTCCTGTTTTCCTATTCAACTTAATTTCTCCCTTTTCCTGTTCACGCCTTCCTTCATTTCCCATTTTTCTATCCACCCACCTTTCCTTCTATTCACTTCCTTTACTTAATTTCTTCCTTATCGGGTTCACCCCTTCTCCTTAAATCCCCTTTTTCCTTGTTACCCTGCTTTTTCTCTTCTTCTCCCTTTTGAAATTCATCTCCTTTCCCAGCATTTCCCATTCCTATTCACCCCCTCCCTCTTCCCCCTCCCGCTTCCCCATACCTTTTCTCCCTCCTTCCTCCCTCCCCTTTCCCTTCCTCCCCGCCCCTCTTCTCCCTCACCCTTTTCTTCTCCCTCGCCTTCCCCTCCCTCCTCGCCTTACTCCTCCCTCCCTCTCCGTACTCCTTATATGTAAGAAAGGGTTAAATGTAAGAATGGACCTTATGGTCTAAATTTCGCCCTAATAAATACGATTAATCTATCTATCTATCCCTTGCCTTACCCCTCCCTCCCTCGCCTTACCCCTTCCTCCCTCGCCTTACCCCTTCCTCCCTCGCCTTACCCCTTCCTCCCTCGCCTTACCCCTTCCTCCCTCGCCTTACCCTTTCCTCCCTCGCCTTACCCCTCCCTCCCTCGCCTTACCCCTCCCTCCCTAGCCTTACTCCTCCCTCTCTCGCCTTACCCCTTCCTCTCACGCCTTACCCCTTCCTCTCACGCCTTACCCCTCCCTCGCCTTACCGCTTCCTCCCTCGCCTTACCGCTCCCTCCCTCGCCTTACCGCTCCCTCCCTCGGCTTACCGCTCCCTCCCTCGGCTTACCGCTCCCTCCCTCGCCTTACCGCTCCCTCCCTCGCCTTACCGCTCCCTCCCTAGCCTTACTCCTCCCTCTCTCGCCTTACCCTTCCTCTCACGCCTTACCCCTCCCTCGCCTTACCGCTCCCTCCCTCGGCTTACCGCTCCCCTCCCTCGCCTTACCGCTCCCTCCCTCGCCTTACCGCTCCCTCCCTCGCCTTACCGCTCCCTCCCTCGCCTTACCGCTCCCTCCCTCGCCTTACCGCTCCCTCCCTCGCCTTACCGCTCCCTCCCTCGCCTCACCGCTCCCTCCCTCGCCTTACCGCTCCCTCCCATCGCCTTACCGCTCCCTCCCTCGCCTTACTCCTCCCTCCCTCGCCTTCCCTTCCCTCACCTTCCCCTTCCCTCCCTCACCTTCCCCCCTCTCCTTCCCTCCCTCACCTTCTCTCCCTCACCTTCCCCCTCCTTCTCTCACCTTCCCCCTTCCTCCCTCACCTTCCCCCTCCCTCCCTCAACTTCCCCCTCCCTCCCTCAACTTCCCCCTCCCCTCCCTCACCTTCCCCCTCCCTCCCTCAACTTCCCCCTCCCTCCCTCACCTTCCCCCTCCCTCCCTCACCTTCCCCCTCCCTCCCTCAACTTCCCCTTCCCTCCCTCACCTTCCCCCTCCCTCACCTACCCCCTCCCTCCCTCACCTACCCCCTCCCTCCCTCACCTACCCCCTCCCTCCCTCACCTTCCCCTTCCCTCCCTCACCTTCCCTTCCCTCACCTTCCCCTCCCTCACCCACCTTCCTTCTCCCTCGCCTTCCTGCCTTCTCCCTCGCCTTCCTGCTTCTCCCTCGCCTTCCTGCCTTCTCCCTCACTTTCTTTCTCCCTCACCTTCCTCTCCTTTCTCCCTCCCTTTCTTTCTCCCTCCCTCTTCTCTCTCCCTTCCCCCTCCCTCTCCTTCCCCATCCCTCTCCTTCTCCCCCTCCCTCTCCTTCTCCCCCTCCCCCTCCCCCCTCCCTCTCCTCCTCCACCTCCCTCTCCTCCCCCTGCCCTTCTCCCCCTCCCTCCACTTCTTCCCCGTCCCATTCTTCCCCCTCTCCTCCAACTCCCTCTTCTCCCCCTCCTCATTCTTCCCCTCCCCTCCTCATTCTTCCCCTCCCCTCCTCATTCTTCCCCCTTCCTCTCCTTCCCCCTCCCTCTCCTTCCTCCCTCCCCCCTCTCCTTATTCACCCGCCCTCCCCATCTCCCCCTCCCTACCATTCTTTCTCCTCCCTACCCTTTTTCCCCTCACTACCCTTTTTCCCCTCACTACCCTTTTTTCCCCTCCCTACCATTTTTTTCCCCTCCCTACCCTCCTTTCCCTTCCATACCCTCCTTTCCCCTCCCTTCCCTTCTTTCCCCTCCCTTCCCTCTTTCTTCTCCCTCCCCTTCTTCCCCATCTCTCCTCTCTCCCCTTCTTTATCTACTCTCCCCTTCATTCTCCTCCTTCCCCTTCTTTTCTCCCCTTTATCCACCCTCTCCTTTCTCCTCCATCTCCTTTCTCCTCCATCTCCTTTCTCCTCCCTCTCCTTTCTCCTCCATCTCCTTTCTCCTCCATCTCCTTTCTCCTCCCTCTACTTTCTCCTCCCTCTACTTTCTCCTACCTCTACTTTCTCCTCTCTTTCGTTCCCCTCCTCTCCTTCCATACCTCTCCCCTCCATCCATACCTCTATCCTCCCTCCATACCTCTCCTCTCCCACCATACCTCTCCCCTCCCTCCATACCTCTCCCCCTCCCTCCATACCTCTCCCCTCCCTCCATACCTCTCTCGTCCCTCCATACCTCTCTCGTCCCTCCATACTCTCTCCTCCCTCCATACCTCTCTCGTCCCTCCATACCTCTCTCCTCCCTCCATACCTCTCTCCTCCTCCATACCTCTCTCGTCCCTCCATACCTCTCTCCTACCTCATACCTCTCCCCTCCTTCCATACCTCTCTCGTCCCTCCATACCTCTCTCCTCCCTCCCATACCTCTCTCGTCACTCCATACCTCTCCCCTCCCACCATACCTCTCCCCTCCCTCCATACCTCTCCCCTACCTCCATACCTCTCCCCTCCTTCCATAATATCTCTCTCCTCCCTCCATACCTCTCTCTCCCTCCATATCTCTCCCCTCCCTCCATACCTCTCCCCTCCCTCCATACCTCTCCCCTCCCTCCGTTACCTCTCTCCTCCCTCCGTATCTCTCCCCTCCCTCCATATCTCTCCCCTCCCTCCTTACCTCTCCCCTCCATCCATACCTCTCCCCTCCATCCATACCTCTCTCCTCCATCCATACCTCTCTCCTCCATCCATACCTCTCTCCTCCATCCATACCTCTCCCCTCCCACCATACCACTCCCCTCCCTCCGTACCTCTCCCCTCCCTCCGTACCTCTCCCCCTCCCTCCATACCTCTCCCCTCCATCCATACCCTCTCCCCTCCATCCATACCGCTCTCCTCATCCATACCTCTCTCTCATCCATACCTCTCCCTCCATCCATACCTCTCTCCTCCATCCATACCTCTCCCCTCCATCCATACCTCTCCTCTCCCACCATACATCTCCCCTCCCTCCATACCTCTCCCCTCCCTCCATACCTCTCACCTCCCTCCATACCTCTCTCCTCCATCCGTACCTCTCCTCTCCCACCATACCACTCCCCTCCTCCGTACCTCTTCCCTCCCTCCATACCTCTCCCCTCCATCCATACCCCTCCCCTCCATCCATACCCCTCTCCTCCCTCCATACCTCTCCCCTCCATCCATACCTCTCCCCTCCCTCCATCCCTCTCCCCTCCCACCATACATCTCCCCTCCCTCCATACCTCTCCCTCCCTCCATTCCTCTCCCCTCCCTCCATTCCTCTCCCCTCCCTCCATTCCTCTCCCCTCCCTCCATTCCTCTCCTCTCCCTCCATTCCTCTCTCCTCCCTTCATACCTTTCCCCTCCCTCATACCTCTCCCCTCCCTTCATACCTTTCCCCTCCCTCCATACCTCTCCATTCCATCCATACCTCTCTCCTCCCTCCATACCTCTCTCCTCCCTCCATACTTCTCCTCTCCCACCATACCTCTCCCCTCCCACCATACCTCTCCCCTACCTCCATACCTCTCCCCTCCTTCCATACCTCTCTCGTCCCTCCATACCTCTCTCCTCCCTCCATACCTCTCTCGTCCCTCCATACCTCTCTCCTCCCTCCATACCTCTCTCGTCCCTCCATACCTCTCCCCTCCCTCCATACCTCTCCCTCCCTCCATACCTCTGCCCTCCCTCCATATCTCTCCCCTCCCCTCCATTACTCTCTCCTCCCTCCATATATCTCTCCACTCCCTCCATACCTCTCCCCTCCATCCATACCTCTCTCCTCCCTCCATACCTCTCCCCTCCCACCATACCTCTCCCCTCCCACCATACCTCTCCTCTCCCACCATACCTCTCTCCTCCCTCCATACCTCTCGTCCCTCCACACCTCTCTCCTCCCCTCCATACCTCTCTCGTCCCTCCATACCTCTCTCTTCCCTCCATACCTCTCTCCTCCCTCCATACCTCTCTCGTCCCTCCATACCTCTCTCGTCCCTCCATACCTCTCTCGTCCCTCCATACCTCTCTCCTCCCTCCATACCTCTCTCGTCCCTCCATACCTCTCTCCTCCCTCCATACCTCTCCCCTCCTTCCATACCTCTCCCCCTCCCTCCATACTTCTCCCTCCCTCCATACCTCTCTCCTCCCTCCATACCTCTCCCCTCCTTCCATACCTCTCCCCTCCTCCATACTTCTCCCCTCCCTCCATACTTCTCCCCTCCCTCCATATCTCTCCCCTCCCTCCATTACTCTCCCCTCCCTCCATATCTCTCCCCTCCCTCCATACCTCTCTCCTCCCTCCATATCTCTCCCCTCCCTCCATACCTCTCTCCTCCCTCCATATCTCTCCCCTCCCTCCATATCTCTCCCCTCCATCCATACCTCTCTCCTCCCTCCATATCTCTCCCCTCCCTCCATACCTCTCTTCTCCCTCCATATCTCTCCACTCCCTCCATACCTCTCTCCTCCCTCCATACCTCTCCCCTGCCACCATACGTCTCCCCTCCCTCCATACCTCTCCCCTCCCTCCATACCTCTCTCGTCCCTCCATACCTCTCTCCTCCCTCCATACCTCTCCCCTCCCTCCATACCTCTCTCCTCCCTCCATACCTCTCCCCTCCTTCCATACCTCTCCCCTCCCTCCATACTTCTCCCCTCCCTCCATACCTCTCTCCTCCCTCCATACCTCTCCCCTCCTTCCATACCTCTCCCCTCCCTCCATACTTCTCCCCTCCCTCCATACTTCTCCCCTCCCTCCATATCTCTCCCCTCCCTCCATTACTCTCCCCTCCCTCCATATCTCTCCCCTCCCTCCCATACCTCTCTCCTCCCTCCATATCTCTCCCCTCCCTCCATACCTCTCTCCTCCCTCCATATCTCTCCCTCCCTCCATATCTCTCCCCTCCATCCATACCTCTCTCCTCCCTCCATATCTCTCCCCTCCCTCCATACCTCTCTTCTCCCTCCATATCTCTCCACTCCCTCCATACCTCTCTCCTCCCTCCATACCTCTCCCCTGCCACCATACGTCTCCCCTCCCTCCATACCTCTCCCCTCCCTCCATACCTCTCCCCTCCCACCATACCTCTCCCCTCCCTCCATACCTCTCTCGTCCCTCCATACCTCTCTCCTCCCTCCATACCTCTCTCGTCCCTCCATACCTCTCTCCTCCCTCCATACGTCTCTCCTTTGTTGTCTCTCCCCTCCTATACCTCTCCCCTTCATCCATTCCTGTCCCCTCCCTCCATTCCTCTCCCCTCCCTCCATTCCTCTCCCCTCCCTCCATTCCTCTCCCCTCCCTCCATTCCTCTCCCCTCCCTCCATTCCTCTCCCCTCCCTCCATTCCTCTCTCCTCCCCTCATACCTCTCCCCTCCCTTCATACCTTTCCCCTCCCTCCATACCTCTCCCCTCCCTCCATACCTCTCGCCACTGAATCATCACACACATCAATCGTGGAGAAGAGATAATCAAACCTGCCATTTTTATTCAGATAAGTAAACCTTCGATCGAATGGATATTGGACTTGTACTGCTATCGCTCTCTTCGGCTAGATAAAAATTGTAAAATCCTGATCGTGGCGTGCGCCGTGATAACGGTTGAAGTCTTCTCTCTTTCGCCAATGAGAATGTGTCCATTATCAGGTATACTCGAATGGCTAGTCATCTTTGCCGCCCAAATTCCCATTAAAGATATTAAATCTCTCGCTCTCCTTTTCTCAAATTAGTTGTGACTTTAGTATAGCTTAATAAAACTACATCCATTAGTATCCGATTGGAGATATCTTCACAATCATTATGCTGTCAGTTCCTTGATTAATTGCGGATGCTGGAAGTAATAATTCCATTTAATTCTCTCTTCGCCTGTGAATTTGAAGCAAATGGAACCTTCGCCAATATAAAAAGTTGCCATCGTACAAATGTGTAGTGTGGCGTTTTCGTTGCTTTCCGGTTTAAGAGGAGCGAGAAAGCCGCTGTCACTGTTTCCTTGTGCGTGGCATCCTGATAACTCTGGTAACTTGATTAGAAGCTCTCAACTGAATATCTTTCAATGGGTTCTTAGTTAACCTTGATGGCGATAGGAAAGAAGTCTTATCCGCACCGGGCAGATTCCGCAGGAGTGAACTATTCCGAGTTGTCCCCTGTGAAATCTTGTGAAGGCAAGTGTGCTATTCCGAATGTCTGGTGATAATTCTCAGTGATGTGCCACGTTGTTCTAGCCATTATACTCCTATGCTTTTTTTTAGAATTTTTTACCCTAGGGCTCGAGTTGGAATGGATATGCATTCATCATTATGGCCAACTTTTGTTTTGGGTGAGTCCAGAAACGTCACATTCATTAAGTTTTATGTTAGAATCTTCGGCACAGTAAATGTGAGAAACCTCAGAGATTCCCTCGTCTTAAATGTTAGCTTGTAGCTCTTATTTAGTAATTACATAATTGCAAATGTATAATTTCTTTAACTCTGAAATGCGAAATTATATAATATTGAAATAAGAGATTAGGGAAGACAGCGGTAACATAATTATTTTTCTTAAATCCCAGGAACACTATTTTCTGTAATGATGAATTTATGAGGTAAGGGAATTATGGACCCTAATATTTAAGGAACGATTTCAGTGTCAACGAAGCATTCGTTTCTTTCAAATATTGATTTTTTCTCATTTTGCCAGCTCACACGAAGTTCGTGTAGTTTCGAGAGTGACGATTGTGATTATTTTTATAAATTGCCTTTGAGATCTTGATTAAAGGTTGGCGCAACAATCACTCAGAACCCTGCACCGTGGAATTTCACGTTTTACATTCTGCGCTTTTTTTTTAAAGTGAGGATATAATTTTTTCTAGGCCTAGTTAGTATGAGTGCATGCTAATTAATTCCTGTGATTTTATGTCGGTATTCATAAATTCCAGGATTTGATGCGAGTAATTTTATTTATACACTTAGAAAATAATCGAATGGAAATTGGGGCCCGTAATGCCTTACATCATTTAATGTGAAAAGTCCTGTAAGGACTTGGAAAAGGCGTGGCTGTCTGTGAAACATTGAAGGTATTAAAGGCAATGATTATGCTGGTGATTTTTATGGAGGATGAACCCTCTGTGTAAAGATTTCTTATGCAAGTCGCTTAACACTTCTGTTCAGAGTACCTCACAAATGAGTTTATTTTGTTTCCTGTGCATTTGTAAATGTTGACCCTCATGCTCTCCAGAGTACTTGCAAGAAAACGAGAAATAGAAGGCGATTCGTGCGTGAGACTTGTTCTTTTATTGGTGGAATTTGTTTTTGTAAAAATCGGTAGTGTTTTTTCATTTTGAACTTAGTTCTCTCCGATAGTATCGACTGTCAATATCATCGGCGACTTGAGATGTATTTTCTCAATGTCTATTCCTGGATCCGGAATGAGAAAGTTCTTAGGAGATAGATTTATTTTCTTTGAAGAGGCACATTGTGTCCGGTCGCGTATTATTCTAATCATATTACAGTCAAATCCTTTGTGTAAGCATCAGCTATAGAAGGAAAATTTTGCTTTTAAATATTTCCAATATTTTACCGTATAGATAATTGCGACTTATTCGGCGAACCTCATTCCCTGAAATAATATTTAGTATTTCAAGTTGGTTTCCCGAAATTGAATTCCCGATTCCTTATCCTAGTAGTAATTTAGTAGCTGTTTCATTTCCGCTTTTGTTTAGATGGCTATTCGTATATCTGAAAGTGAAACCGCAGCACTTCTCTTTCCGTTCCGCTTCCTAATTATAGGCTCAGGTAATCTGTCATTGCGGAAGCTAGTTTCTTTACTCCTTCATTCATGTTTACGCCTTCCATGTTTGAATCTAAATAATTAAGCTGATGTGTAGGAAAATGTTCTTTGGGATATTTCGCGAGTCAGTTTTTCCCGAAGAATAACACACAGACCAGCTTAGGATATTGCCCATTGGTGCTTAAACTACAGCCCACGGGTCACATCCAGCCCGCCAAATGTTTTCATCCGGCGTTCACAGTTTAAAGACTTGTAATATCAAATGAAAACAAAATTAAATATATATTTCCATGAAAGACGATTAAATGTTAAAAAATATGTACGGCTAACCTCAATAATCCTTAAGCTTCCTTTAACTATTATTTCACACCACAGTAATACTTCGATTAAGGCAAAGTATGCGTTCCTGAAGGATGTTGCGTTATTAGAAATTGCGTTAAACAAACAGTATATATAATGTAAGGTATAGGGATATGTTCCAAAAAAGGCAAGACGAGCCCCATTTTCGCCTATTAGTCATATTTTTGTTTTACAAAATTTAAACATAGTTAAACAGTTTAAGCACCACTTTAATAACTTGAAAGGAATAACATACAATCTGGTTGTCAGCACTCAAAGATTCACCAGTGACGCGAACGCGGCTCTTAAACTTGTGGAACCAACCCTAACTGGACACAAATGTCTCAGTGGTAGATCCCTCGCC
The DNA here is from genome assembly GCA_028673005.1 of Tanypteryx hageni. NCBI lineage: Eukaryota > Metazoa > Arthropoda > Insecta > Odonata > Petaluridae > Tanypteryx > Tanypteryx hageni. Next base: position 41,566,409 of record CM054120.1, read on the forward strand.
TTCCTGTTCTCTCAAATGGTCGTCGATGTTCTTTGCTTTGTGCATTACAAGCGACTGACTAATCGGTATGTGACTGGGTTTGAGCATCAATCCAATGCACTAATAATTTTTCCATTTTTTTCCAATAAACTGTTACGCAAACGCGTTAATTTCTCAACAGTTAACGCAGAATGGGATTGCGCAGATGATTTTATCTTGTCGTTTTTGTAGAAATTAAAGTTAGAAGGTAATACAATTTTTTTAATGTCCCTTGAATCCAATTGCGCTGTATCGAAAAGAACATGCGCTAACGGAGGCATTATTGTATTTTCGACTGCATGCGGCCCGCGATGAGTGCCGAAGTGGACTTTGGGGCCCGCGAGCCGACAGGGGGGAGGAGAGAGGGGGAAGGGAGGGAGGGGGGAAGGGAGGGAGGGGGGAAGGGAGGGAGGGGGGAAGGGAGGGAGGGGAGAGAGAGAGAGATTTGCTGTAATGTGATACATTACTCGGGAATTTTACAGCAGATGGACCTAGGGGTCATCGCAACATTTAAATTCTACTATCTACGGAGGAGTTTAGCACATATCATTGATGTCATGGATTGATTCCCTAATAAAAATCCACGCGTATTAGTCCAAATTAACAATTCAACAGCATTCAGGCATTTAAACCATGAATTCTTGCTAGGAGGAGCTATTCCCTGAAATTGTGAATGGGTTTAAAAGATTACCCAGCATTCAGGGGGAGGTTAAAAATATTGTTGCTCTTGCAATTGTTATTGAAGAATTTAGTGATTTGAAATGGGAAGAGTTTGAAGAGCTCGTACAGTCCTACCAGGAGGAATTAAAAAATGAAGAGTTATAAGAATGGCCTCTATGTGATTGCTGGTCAAGAACCAGAGGAAGTGGAAGATGAAGAGCAGCAAATACCTGAATTACCAGAGATCCTATAATCATCAGTGTTTCTGAAGGAGAATATTGTGCAGGAAGAACCAGACTTTCAAAGAGCTATGAAAGTTGAGAGATCCTATTGAGGATATTTCTATGTGCAGAATTTAAAAGCGTGAATATCACAGGCAGACCCATTAAAGATTTCATCAGGCAATCAACTTCAGCCGCTGCTCAATCCCTCTCATCCACTTTCAGCAGCTCTTCCAGCTAAAAAGTTAAAGAATTAAATCCGCATCCTAAGTTAGGTTTTCATTCATTTTTGGTAAGTTCCTGCCATTATAAATTTTTTGTCTTGATGTTTTGGTTTACTTGTGCAGTGCTTTTTTACATTGATTTTAGTCAGGAAATTATTTTGCGTTCTGCGTCTTTGTATCTTATTATTGAAATTTTTAGTTTTTTATCCAAGTGTCATTAAAATTTACATTTCATAGCGCAATGGTTACTATTTATGTTATGTTTTGGTCCGACGTCCAAGGCCTTGGAACGTTGCCCCATATTTGTTATTAAATCAATACCCCGCGGGGCGCGGAATCGCCGTACGTTGTCTTTGGCCAGAACATATCCCTGGCGTTCGGCGGAGGTTACCTGTATTTCATCCTTTTCATCCTTTTATATTCTAGAGCCCACCCACATTTTTCGAGTTTCTCTCTTATGGGAGGGAGGAAAACACTGCAGCCGCGGTAAAAGTTGCAGTAAGCTCTCAGTACCTTATGAATTTGACTATTAGACGGTCGTGCGTTGAATTTGTTCATTCTTGATTTTATTGAATGTTATTTTTGTGCAGTAAGAAAATACCACCGAGGAACTGATTGAAGAATTCGGAAAACGCCCTGCTCGGCCGAATAATCGACCGCATGGGGCGCAAAATATCTTCATTGGTAGAGTGAAAACGTCCGAGTCTGTCCATCTCTTCCGCTTTGAGTTGGCCTTTTTGCGTATGAATACAATTATCCTACGTGCTAACAGTGGCACTTAAAAAGTTTCCGTAGTACATGACTAAAGTATTAATGATCAGCTTAGTCGGTAGATATTTTATTTGAGAAAAGAGCATTTATCAATGACATTGTGCTATAGTTGAGTTGTCCTTATGAAAACTTGAATGGCCTACGTTTTTTAGAGTTTAGCGCAAAACAACAAAAATCTAAAGCACATATCGTATTCATATCTCACTTCGACTCTTATGGGAACAGTGCGCATGCCAATTGCAGACTTATTGGGCCATTTCGGCCATTTTATATCGCAGATTCATCGCCGCTTTGCAGTGGTAAAATTTACTGTCAACTCGTAGCTCTGATTTAAACAAAACAGTTTTAATATGAATAAACTTTGTCATATTATGATCTCAAAAATGCGAGTAAAAATATTTATTCAGAGGTATATTTAATCCTACTCTAAAAAATTGGTGATATATTAAAAACTTTTAACTACGTAGTAACCGTCTATCATCGACGTTGTGTGACATTGCTAGTTATCTTATCCAGGTGAGGGAAAGGAAGGGAGAAGAAGGACCGCTCGCATTGCTATACTCTCGGGGACTAGAATGGAAACAAGCGACAATATAAAAATTAATTTTTATAAGCCTGTATATAGATAATATTTATGGATGCCTTTTCAAATATATTTTCGATGAATCGGCAACAAGGTTTTTTCCCTTGACGACGATCGATGAAATTCTTTTGTGTCGTTCTCGAGAGGGATAGAAAAGAGAATTAGAAAGGGAGAGGGAAAGAAAGAGAAAGATGCTAAAAATCGACTTGTTTGTCAAATGGAAAATGATAAATGATGTCGATGAGACCAATGTCGCCATCTATCTATTTTATTATTTGTCTATACATAATTTTAGCTTTCATTTGCTGGTAGTTTAACTAAAAAATATCATTTACTTCAATTCACTCGATTACCTAAACTGTATGATGGTATTTCAAAACGCAACAGATAGCAAGGGCAAATTTCTCGGTGGCCTCAATAAAATGTCTCAAAAAGTTGCTTAGATCATCAAGTTTGTTTTCAAACCCAAACAATTGATTAATAAACATTTCGTATAGTTAAAGATATTTTTCGATAAAACAATATTCGGAGAACTGATTTGGATAACGAATGAAATTGCTAACAATCGCTTGCGTTTTAAGGAGATTTTTAGTCCGTTTTTATTTAAATGATCTTTCATGATGGACGGTTATTACTATCTCATGAACAAGTATATTCATGGCAGTTATTGGTGACCGCTTGTAAGAATATCTGATCTGAAAATTTTACGGCATAACTGAACCTGAAATAGGGGTTTAATTCGCGGATTCAGACTTGTGTTGCTTTCTTGTTTTATGCAACATATGCATGTGTATATGAATTCACACGTCCTTACAAAAAAATGGAGATTTTATTTTCTCTTAAAAATTTTTCAGATCCTCCTTGCAACAAGGTAATAGGAATAACGCGGTTTTTCGGTCCTGAGAAAATCTATATCCGCGGAGCGTTTTTTTTGCTGCAATTGAGGCCACCGAGAAATTTGCCCTTGCTATCTGTTGCATTTTGAAATACCATCATACAATTTAGGTAATCGAGTGAATTGAAGTAAATGATATTTTTTAGTTAAACTACCGGCAAATGAAAGCTAAAATTAAGTATAGACAAATAATAAAATAGATAGACGGCGACATTGGTCTCATCGACATCATTTATCATTTTCCATTTGACAAACAAGTCGATTTTTAGCATCTTTCTCTTTCTTTCCCTCTCCCTTTCTAATTCTCTTTTCTATCCCTCTCGAGAACGACACAAAAGAATTTCATCGATCGTCGTCAAGGGAAAAAACCTTGTTGCCGATTCATCGAAAATATATTTGAAAAGGCATCCATAAATATTATCTATATACAGGCTTATAAAAATTAATTTTTATATTGTCGCTTGTTTCCATTCTCGTCCCCGAGAGTATAGCAATGCGAGCGGTCCTTCTTCTCCCTTCCTTTCCCTCACCTGGATAAGATAACTAGCAATGTCACTCAACGTCGATGATAGACGGCTACTACGTAGTTAAAAGTTTTTAATATAACATTAATTTTTTTAGAGTAGGATTAAATATACCTCTGAATAAATATTTTTACTCGCATTTTTGGGATCATAATATGACAAAGTTTATTCATATTAAAACCGTTTTGTTTAAATCAGAGCTACGAGTTGATTTAAATATCAAACTAGAATTTCTTATTGCTCCTTATGTTTTATGCATCTCAACATCTAGCGTTTGTATGTGTAATATTTAGCGAACTGAACTTAAATGGGTTTCTTACTAAATAGGCCACGAAAACCTTAGTAATCAGTCTTCGGAATTTAAGAAATGCATTAAATCTATGCTTCCAAAATTGCTGCAGTTGCTCGTTCCCGTTTAAAACACCACACAGCTTGGTTACAGAAGAATTTCCTTTCCGCTATCAAGAGCGTTCGGTTATGGTCGCATGCAGTGGGGGAGGTAGACAGAGAAGAAAAGCGGGAAAGGGGTGAAAGGGGAGTGCGGAGAAGATGAAACGGGGCGAGGACTGCGAAAGCTCGTAACCTGGAATGTTCCGTGGATTTAGTGCGATGTTTTAATGTGGCTCAAACACCGATGTGAGTTTCAGACCCATTTTGAGTCATACGATGTAAAAAAACGCCCCCGCTCAGCGTAACTTCCTAGTATTTAGGGCATGGGTATAATCTCTCTGAAGCAACCTTTCCTATTAAGATTTTTGTTATAATTATTATTTTTTCCGCAGTTTCCACTCGAAAAAAATCTTAAGGAATAATATACCAGCTTTAGTTAGCAGTTCATTTTTCTTTTCTACGGAATTGGCAGTCGCTATTAACCGATCATTTGTAAAAAGCATTTGTTGGTTTTTCATTGCAGAAAGTCTGTCAGGGTAAACGAGAGTAGTCATCAGTCGATCTTTAGAGAAGTATTTTACTTTTGGATAATGCGCGATATAGAGAGACAAAATCGAGTTCAAACAGAAAACATGCTTTTATGAATCTTACGTGTTCTGCGATTTCTTTCTTAGTCTTATAAGGCTGTGACCTATATTACATCAGCCATTGATTGTCGTCGGCCTTGGTAGACGGGTGGTTAGAGTATCTGCCATTGGATACTAAGGTCGCGGGTTCGAATCCCGCCTAGGACATGGATGTTTGTGTTTGCCATATCAGGGTTTATATGTAAGAATGGATATGATTGTCTAAATATCGCCCAGAATAAAGACGGGTTATTGTTATTATCAACCCTACTTGCGAAATGTGCGGCAGTTATGGCGTAAAATTATTATAAATTTGATTAGTAAAACAAGTTCTTAAATTTATTAGATTCTGCTTAAAAATTTTTATGAATGTTAGGGCGTACATACGCGAGGAATCTAAATAATTTAGGATGCATGATGGGATATTGAAATGATTTAGCTTTCATCAAAATGATGCTCGCAAATAGATGTTTCAATGTCTGCCACAGTTATTGAGCTAGCTATTCGACCAGTGCTATGATGCATATGTTTACGATTTGCTCCATAAATGTGACCGGTTTTCCGTAAGGTACGTTACTAGAGTGATTGAGATGTATCTTAGTGCATAAATCGGAAATTAGGAAATTTTACGATGTTATGCCGTGAATTTCATGATTTTTAGTTAAGGTACAATCAGTTTCAAGATAAGTATTTAGGCATTTTAATCGCGGCAATACGAACCCGTTTGTGATTTCAGAGCACGACATTGTAGCTGCCACCGACGTAATATTACGTTCTTGGTACTTACCACAGGTTTTAAAAACTAATTGAAAATATTCCGTTTAGAATCGAATGTAATAAACATTGTAAGTCGCGATAGGTGAAAAGTAGCAAATGCAGCGCCTACAGTTTTGTAGCCTAAAATTAGTGAAACAATTGGTTTAGTACCCCAATTTTATTCAAATTTAATTCCAAATCAGTTTCTTTAATTAATTATGCTTAAACAATGAAACTCGCTTTCTGAAGGGAGCAACATTTTCCGATATTCTAACAAGAATTCTTTGCCCGTTGCGCCTTAGCGTCCTGCGTGGAAGAAATTGGCTTTATCATTGAGAAATGTATAACCCTTTGCGGTGTATATAATTTGAAACATTCTGAAACCAAGAATGGAGGGATTTTAACGGTTCTGTGCGTTGCACGTAGTGGTTATTTACAGTATCGTAATTTTCATGCTGTCATCGGATCTATTTGAAAAATGTCAGCTAAAAATATAATAAATCTACGACAGAGTGCCGGTTGCCTTATCGTTAAACTTTTGTTGAAATATTTTCCTGCGTATCGTATAAAGTCAAAATATAGAGCTATTCAGCAGTAGTTAGCTAAAATTTATGATATTGTTTGCCGACAGCTGCATTGGTCTATACAGAGTACCGAGGTCGGCAGCACGTGAAGAATTAAGAGGTCGGTCGGTGACATCACTGAGGGGTTGATAAAATTAAAATATTATTAAAGTCATCCACGATAACTTACTGTAAATATATATTCATAAATTATCGTGTCCTATTCCTAATTTTGGGTTGATAAAAAGAAAATATTATTAAATTCATCCACGATAATTTACTGTAAATATAAATTCATAAGTTATCGTGTCTGATTCTTAAGGTTGGTAAGAGACCATACGGATGTTCTTGGTACTATGTTTTTAACTGACCAAGGAATTGCATATGCCCACGTCAATGCACATTTACAGTCGAGTGAAAGACCGTATGTAATACGCGAAAGACCATGAAGTATGCAAAAATCTGTGTGTTGGTGGGCCATATGAGACCAAATAGCTTTTTCATGAATATTACGACGTCAGAAAGATACGTAAGCTCTATTAGAGAGTTTTAGGCATATTTAATTCATGATGAAATTTAGTTGCGATGGTTTCAGCAGGGTGATTCCAGAAGTCACGCGTCACGGAAGAACACGCAAGAACCTATGTGATAACTTCGTGACCATACTCACTCTGAACCGTGATGGCCCGCGCCTTTAATACGACCATATTCCGGGGTAATTATTTTAGACGAATACGTTTTTTCCCGTGAAATCCCGTCTAAAGGCAATAACCAGGACGTTTTTATGATTACATTCCAATAAATGACGCAGGCCGGTTTCGGAATTAACGGCGAAGGGCACCTTCATGTATCCTTCGTGTAAGGCGTTTGCTACTTGTGGCATTTTATTTGAAAATTTTAAAGATAAATGTTCCTCGAACATTTAAACGAATCGTAAAAGTTATCACAAATCTATTGTTTGCCTCGATAAGTAGGTCCTATTCCTCGTTCCCGAATGTAAAAGTCAACCGTTGTTTATACTTACTAGGCTTGTCTTCCTGGTTGCCTTATCCTTTTTATCAAGAACCTTTGTGATAACTTCGTGACCATACTCACTCTGAACCGTGATGGTCCGCGCCTTTAATACGACCATATTCCGGGGTAATTCTTTTAGACGAATACGTTTTTTCCCGTGAAATCCCGTCTAAAGGCAATAACCAGGACGTTTTTATGATTACATTCCAATAAATGACGCAGGCCGGTTTCGGAATTAACGGCGAAGGGCACCTTCATGTATCCTTCGTGTAAGGCGTTTGCTACTTGTGGCATTTTATTTGAAAATTTTAAAGATAAATGTTCCTCGAACATTTAAACGAATCGTAAAAGTTATCACAATTCTATTGTTTGCCTCGATAAGTAGGTCCAATTCCTCGTTCCCGAATATAAAAGTCAACCGTTGTTTATACTTACTAGGTTTGTGTTCCTGGTTGCCTTATCCTTTTTATCATGCACGCATTCTCCTTTTTATCGGTTTCTCTAGAAAAGTTATAGGAAGTGCGTTTCGTGCAGGATTATCGCGAGTTCTGATTGCAAAACGCTCTTCCACTTCCCCCATCCTCCCCTATTTTCTGGAGTGGGCTATGACGTAATTCGGTGGTATAAACGGCGCGTTAGGTGGAATACTGCTCCCAGTTCGTCTCTTCTTCCCCCGCGCTCCTCTCATGAGTAAGGCTGACCGTCGATTAAGTCGGGCTAACGTTTGCTTCCTCTCGCTGTCAGATGGGCGACCTTCGCTTGGACGTGGTCTAATTTTTAGCGTTTTTGGTGAGTTTGTTTTGCCCTAGTAGCATATAGCATCCCCACCGAGCTGAGTAGATAAATTGGCGCTTCATATTTTCGTCAACGATGATTATCTCGACCTTCCGAATTATTTATTTATGGAGAGTTGTATTAAGGGGACGTGCCATAGACGGTCAACTAGTAATAACTGATAATAATACCATTTGGGACCGAGGCATCTTGAACATGGGGGCCGTTTGGGAAGGCCGCGTTTTTAACCCTATATTGTACTTTCGATTGCGCAATTAGTCAGTTGATGACTGTAATTAAGAAAATGTAGCTTTGTCGTTTTAAAAATATTAGAAAAAATCGTCTCATTTTTATAATAAGTACCAGTAAAATCTTAAGTATTTTTTAAGGCGTAACTAACATACGTGGTGCGGAAGAGCATCGTAGACGAATCCCAGTGTTTGACATGCCTTCTGTTACTGGTGCAAATTTTTATTTGGAAAAATGGAAGATATGAAGTATTTATCTTTACGTAGTGCTTTCTGGCATGTTAATTATGACTGTTTGCGAGGTTGTACGGAAGGGATGAATTATAATGAGTTTGATTATCAATTGATGGATTTATCTTACCTTCTGATGTTAACAAAAATGAAATACTTTGGAGAGTAAGCACATGACTTCCGTTTTTCTAATTTTTAGTTTCTAGAATATTTATTCTTGAACCTTAGCTGGTACAGTAGAGGTATATTGGATCTTGCATATTTTGAATGTCATTTAACACTACGGGACCGTCGACATAGCTGAACGGTTCAAGTAGTCGGCAAGCTGTCTGAAATCAAGCAAGCGTTTTCGACTTATTAATTTACGAAAAAAACAGTTTTATGACGATAGCTAGTGTCGTCTTGATTAGTTTGAAGGTTGTGACTTTTGTAACTTTTAGGCACGTCGGAGCATCCTGTATTGATATTATTGGTTGTAATATGATCGGATCAGATGCCATTACCTTTTAGTTTTAATGTTCGAATGACAATGGGAAATTGCCGGTTTGGTTTTTCATCGAAAACGGGTTATCAAGGCCCTATATCCGATGGATTCTTTTGGGGGAAAAGTGCGAAAATGATAAAAAACGCCTTGGGAGCGTCACTCGCAGATTTGAACGGAATTTTTCAGAGTAGTGATAGTGGCGCGGATTTAGGGGGTGCGAGACCCGTAGGCAATAGTAGTTTTCGAGGTCCCTAGGCGATAGTGGTTTGCGATGCCTAGGATCCACGATTTATGGAATTTCGTGGTTAAATTTTAAGGATGAATCATCATCATTATCATGCTGCTGTCCGAAGACAGGTTTTAGCTGAATCGCTGCCTCCATCTCTCTCTCTCTCTAAAAGCCTCTTTTATACCTCTATAAGTACTATATTCCTGCTTTATATTCTGTAATATTCCTATTCTTTTTCTCCCTCTTCCTCCTCTTCCGCTAATTTTGCCTTTTAAGATCGTCCTTTGTAAACACTTCTCAATATGTGCCCTATCCAATTTGCTTTTCTTTTCCTGATTGTTTTTATTAGCATCCTTTCTTCTCCCACCTACTTCATTTCTCTTCCTCTCTGTCCATTTCACTTTCATCATTCTCCTCCATACCCACATCTCAAAACTTTCTAAATATTTTTCCTTTTTTCTCCTTACCGTCCACGTCTCGGCACCATAAAGAGTTATGCTCCATATGTAGCATTTTGCTAATTTCTTCCTTGTTTCTAAATTTATTTTCTTGCTTGTGAGAAGCTCCTTCTTCTCGTTAAATGCTGCTTTTGCCATTGCAATCCTACTTCTGATGTCCTGTGTACTACTTCCATCCTGCGCTAAAATACTGCCAAGATATTTGAAACTACTTACTTGTTCCAATTTTTGGCCATTTACCCTTATATTTAATTCTTTATGTTCCTTTGAAACCACCATAACTTTCATTTTTTCGGCATTGATCTTCATTTCATATTGTTGGCCAACCTCCACTAGTCTGTCTGTCATCCTCTGAAGTTCTTTCTCGTCTTCTGCTATTAATCCCTGATCATCTGCATATTTAATTGTGGTATACTTTCACCTCCTATCTTAAATCCTTGCTCATCCATCAACGCTTCTTCTGTTATTGTTTCTACATAAATATTAAATATCGCTGGTGAAATAGGACATCCCTGTCTCACTCCCTCCCTATTGAAGTACTTTCTGTTTCTTCTCCTTCAACCCTGACTCGAATCTTTTGATCAAAGTAAAGGTTTTTAAGCAGTCTTTTATCTTTCCAATTGATTCCTATTTTATTTAAAATACCCAACATTTTATCCCATTTCACTCGGTCAAAAGCTTTCTCCCAATCTACAAAACAAAAATACGTATCTAGATTGACTTCTAGCGCTCTTTCTATCATCATCCTCATACATCCAATAGCATCTCTAGTCCCTCTTCCTCTTCTGAAACCAAACTGATTATCTTGCAGCTCCTTTTCTATTTTACCTTCAATTCAGAGGCTATCAAATTCTTAATTATTTAAGTACGTATATTCTTACAATATAATGGGCGAGGTAGATGACGGTCTCAGTTTCTGATGGAACAGTGGCAATTTATTAACATTATGATTTAATGGAAAAATTCACTCACCAAGATTACCGCATAACCGAACGAGTCTCGTCCGACTCTACTGAAGTACAAGTTGATGGTGCACAAGTGTTACATCGCACCTTCCGCATCATTTAGATCACACAAATTTCTACTATAGGATACAGTCATATTGAGGTATTCAAAAGTTTCAATTTTGCTTTTAAAGCCGTCATCAACGAGTTCTGCATTTGGATATTTTCAACTGATATTAATGCTATATTCAGTTGTCTTACCGCTGCTCCCTTTCAAATATTTTATCACCGATCCTAGAAACTTTCGTTGTGATTCTTCAAGAACAGCAAAAAAGCTCCTGATTCAGACGTTCTGCCTTTATCGCGATTTCTGCTTGTCATTTTAAATATACTAATAATACTGTGAACATTTTTATATAAATATCTTACACGATGATCATCGTCAACATTTAGGATACATATACAGTTCTTTGTGTTTGGACTTATCCTACTCAATGTAAACATTTTTTCCCCTCGCACACCAATATGCTGACTTTGTAAACACGAAGAAATAATTAATTGCACAATGATATCCGTTAATTAAGGCTGGCCTTGGCTCAGTATCATATGCAGTGATTTTCGTCAACAGGATATATGATCAGTTATTTGTGTACTTTTGGCTAATCAACCTCTTGGATTATTTTAGGTAGCTTCTTTGTGTTGGGACTGTTCCTACTCAATGTAAACGTCTTTTCTCCCTCACAAAAAGCTGCTGACTGTAAAAATTTAGAAATAATTAATTTTTCAATGATAACCGTTAGTTGTGATTGCTTTCGTTCATTATCGTATAGGATGACCGTCTTTATCATTTAGGTCACTTCTTTGGGTTGGGACTCCTCACACTCATTGCATACTTTTCCTTCTCGTAATAAGGTCCTGCCTATTGTAATACGGAGTATTTCGCACCTTTAAGCGCGAGGCCCTAGGCCAGCGCTATTCGAATATTTTTGCATGTGACCTTTGGAAAATTTCATCAAGTACCTGGTACCACCACATGTTTTCGTAAAAAAGAAATTGTCCCGAAAAAATGTCATCAAAATCATTGCGCCGAAGTGAGAAAATGTACACTTATTCTGTAGTTACCAAATAGTTTAATTAAGCAATTTAATGAAAGTGAAATTAGAAGTAGATGAGGGATTGTGGTATATGAGATATATAAGATAATACCAAGATTTTTCTGGTACAGTACCACTTTCAAATCCTTCTGGTACCACTTTGGGTATTGGTAACACACTTTCAGTATCACTGCCCTAGGCGGTCGCCTGGCTCTACATCCGCTTTAGGATAAAATTGATGGACGGGGACAATATTTAGTAGAATTCCGTAATGATGTAGCATTGCTAAAATTAGAAACAAAGCAAAAATTAAATAACAGTTTTAATCACACTTAGACATTCCACATAGGACTATATATAAGAACGACCAGTGTCGATGAATAATCATCATCAGGTAACAAGCATTGCGAAAAACAGACTTTTATACCAACAGGAGAGAGGGAAGGAAGAATGAATTGATGGAAAGGAGGAGGAGATTGGTTAAAGGAGAGTGAAGGTTAGACGAAATTAGAAGTAAAGGTGGGCAGAAGTTGGGATTGGTTTCATTAACTATGAACACATGGGAAAAGGAAGCGATCTGGGTGGGAGGGAGAGTGGCCATTGGTTAGGGAATACAGGTAACTCTCGTTGTGCGAGCTTTCTTTGTACGCCTTTTCGCATATGTATATGAGGTTTCTATTCTGGCGAAAGATGCCTTCTTGTGCAAGTTCGGAGTGGTTCGACCACTTTGAGTCGAAATGCATTTCACTATTTCATGTTGGCTGGAGAGGCAATATCTGCAGGTCACTTTGTAGTTGAATTACAAACTATAAGCCTCTCGCTTTACGCGTATTCGATATACGCGGCGATTTTCAGGAACGCATGCCCCGCGTATGACGAGAGTTAACTGTAACTGCACTAGGTGGGGAGGGGGAAGCGCTGACATGAGTAAGTGGTAATGGGGAGGAACTGCTATTTGTTAACTAAATGAAGATCGGAATTATGTTTATTGTGTCAAGTTTCAATTATTTCAAATATATCGAATATGAAACCTTTATCAACTATATGTAAGATGTTTGAAGTGAAAGAGGACGAATGGTTACAGATGAGTAAGTGATTCGCGAAATGAGAGTCGAAAGAACCTCATTTAAAACAACTAAAGTGTTCGTTGGCTCTGATTTGAAAGTTTCTACCCGTTTGGCCTATATAAATAGCGTTGCAATCGTTACATCTTAATTGGTAAACACCGGATTTATTCATTGTATCAAGTTAATCTATACTGTTGCAGAGTAGTCGTCTTTGGTTTACTTTGCTCTAAAATGGGGGCCTAATTTGATCTTTGGGGATGAGATTAGCAACTCGGTGACTTAAATATCCAATAAAAGTCTGTTTAAGCCAACGAGGTTTGTTGAAGCTTTAGGGGTCTGGGAATAATAGAAAGAGTTGAAGTTTTTTTAATTTTTGAAGGAACAATTTTGAAATAAGATGTGGGGAATAACAGTTTTTCCGCAATATATTAGATAGTATTTATTTCTTTGGAAAGATTTTCTGGGGCTAGAGGAATATTTAAGTCTGTTGAGTAAAAAGTGGAAAGCGGCGTATTTATGAGAGAGATGATGAATAGAGGAGACAGGTATGATATGATCGGTGTATATAGGCTTACGATAAATGGATAAATTAATTTTGCTATTAAAAGTTGTTAAAGAAAGGTCAAAGAATTTGAGGGTGTGATTAGTTTCTAGCTCAAATGTAAATTTTATGAAAGGATGGAGTAAATTCAGGGTGTTGAAAAACAAATCCAATGGGCCCGTAGTGCCTGTCCAAATACATATAACGTCATCCGCATAATGGATACTACGTTTACGGTTCGCTACGTATCTCGTAGTCATTCTGCATGCATTAATCCCCGCGTTTTCATTTCAACACCTATAGCGCATGCAATTAATCTACTTCAATAATGCGTTAATCGCATCAACGAAAGGGGAAAATAACCGAGTGGGAAAAGCAGGCGGTCCACCTGAGATACATTTACATTTAAGAGTCAGGCGTGAAAATATATTAGTTATGCTTATAGGCTGGTAAGCCAATATAAACATCGCTACTACCGATAAGTACCTCGGTTACGATGTGATAATTTCTTCCTTTACCATGAGGATGGTTGATTTGTAAACTGAAATGCGTACCGTTTTATAAAATAATTTCTGTATTGGTTTCTTCTCTTTTCCTCATATTTAAGGAATTCTACGTGTATCAGGTCTTCGGTATATCATATTGTAATTAATGGACCTGGGTGCCCTTGGCCTAAACGACGCAGGAAGATTTTAGAAGAGGGTTTTCGAGAAAAAAGTGGGTCTTATAGGCCTGGAAATACTACATTACAAGCTGTCTGGCGACAATGTATGCCGGATCATTTGAAGTGCCGGATTACATGATACCAGATAAATGGAATTCTGCTGTATTTTAATTATGTTGTTTGAGGGTGGATTGCTAACTGGCTAAGTGAACTGTTCCGATTATAGTCGATTTTTGAAGACTATTTCTGTATACAGATAAATATTTCGCATATGTCATTATATATTATTGGAAGTTAATTGTAATCATCCAGGCTTTATTTTAGAATCTCGTTTTTGTGATTAAATAACGAATCTTGAAAAGAATGTAAATTAACATAAAAACCCTTGCAAGAAACAGCCTACCTGGGCAACGCTTCATTTTTAAACTACAGAATCGACGTAGCTTGCATATATATCCAACTCTTTGCTATGGTTAAGGAAATCAACGTCATCTTTATTTAATTTTATAATTCCGTTTTCAGGCTTAGCATTTTCCGATGTTTGGAGTGGTAACAACTCGAGTAGTATATTTCGGTTGTTATGGTATCCCTACGGTCATGTTATTTTTAGAATCTTGCATCTTTTGGCCGGATCATACCTCATTGAAAATAGCTGAAATACGAACTGCCTTCTAACACCAATAGTCTCTGTATTCAATTATTATTACACTCCGGAAATATTCCTGGATCATTCAAGTTATGAAAAAATACACGAAGACCATATAATTGTCGACTTAATTTATCACTTATGAAATTTCGTTTTACTGAGGTTTTCTGAGACAGAAGTTAGTCATTTGAATACGAATTTTTCGAGTATGAGAACCACGGGATTGTCAATATATTTCCTTGAAATAACTGTTATGCTTGCATTTTCACATGTGATTGCAGTTACCCTTTTGTAACTGATCACATCCTTAAGGGAAAAAATTAACCTATGTTGAGTACACTACGGTTCTTGTTTAGAATCTACATTCGGTAAATCACCACTGAAGAAGGCTACAAAGGCCGCAATGCGCACATGGTTTTTATAACCCTGGTATGGCTATTTGAGATACCGAAGATATGTACTTTTTTCAAATGCTTATTCTTGAATTAGAGTATGTTGAGTATTATGATTTTACTTTGAAATAAGTTGTGCCTTTTCAAACTTAAAGAACTGGTATCCACGTATACACTGGTTATTACAAACGTAATAGCGAAAACTGAGAAAACACCCCACAGCCTCATGAGTCGCTGAAAGATACCGTAGGCTAGAGCCATGCGCTTCCCAAGATAATATAAAGTTTGTAAGCCCTCAACGTCGACCGACGTATTGCAAGTCGGACGAATTATTCCTATGCCAACTACCGACCTAGTCACTATGTCGCGGGGATTGCCGACTTGTTTCATTTTTTTGCCGAATTAATTTTCTAAATCTGTATTTTCTTCTAGTATTTCAGAAAAGAAAACCGTGGCCTTCCTATTTATACTTCATTCTACAATTTTGATTGTCTTTGAATGTATGTATATATAATGATACTTTAAGAGTTACTGAATTTTCGTTTAGGTACCGGATGAAGGGAATTGTGACTTCTAAAATTCACCTTTATAACGATGAGAAGAAGTATTTCTCGGCACAAAGGCCAGTGCGAGATATAGGATATGTTCATATCCCTACAGACAGCTCTTGCTCTTGGACCAATGCATTTTCTCATATGTCAACAGTTCTTGAGAGATAATTGGTTTGGGAGGCGAAAGGAGATAATTGGTTTGGGAGGCGAAAGGATCTTTGACTCTCTGGGCCAGGCTTTCCATTTTGTTTACGTTATCATGCCCTGAAAGCAATATAGTGAGAGAAGAAAAGGATCCATTGTCACTGGTTAACTGAATAAACAAATCTCTCAAAGATATTTACGATGCTCTTTATTAAGAATGCGTTGGGGTGGCATGGGAAATATTCTCGCGTCGCGTCGCTCTGTAGGATTAGTCTGAAGGGAAACTTGAACCTGTGCGGACGAGAATTTTCGGAAGAAAGTGTAAGCTCAGAAAGTGTGATAGAGAAAATTTGTTCCGAACTTGATACACCGAAGCACATTGACAGTGAGCTACTGCCACACGGAGCAGAATTAATTAGGTAAGCCCTTATTTTTTGGTGTTTGTTGTCTCTTCTCCCCCTGTCGCCGATGTGCGGTTGTAGCACCTAAGATTATTTCTGTATACCTGTACCTGTATTTAAAATATGTGGGTCGAAAAACTTAGGAGGAATGTATAGCAATCTAAAAAAAGGGATATGTGCAACATTCAGTGCATTTGGAATAAAGAGCAGTAAAGTGATTCCATGAATGCATGAAAGAATTCTAAGAGGTGTTTCACACGAATGAAGATTGATAAAATGGCGTAAAAACATGATATCAATATCCATAGTTTTAATTAAATCCCCAAAACATTTAATGTAAATCCAATAGTGTGGTGACACACGTCTAGGACCGGCCCTCACGTTATGCAGTGAAACATTATCGTTTTTGAAGGGACCGAAAAAAATACGATAAGGGCGGGAAAACGAAGAAAGGCAATAACAACTTAAAAACACCAAAGAATCACTAAAATCATTTGTTTATTTGTAATATTTCCCTACATAAAAGCAAACAACAATAGTTCAACATTCCTTATGCCCTTATTCCTTCACAAATAAATCACCAATTATCATGTTTTTTTTTACAGCTTGGCGTTTTAAATCAAAAAGTGATCATTCCATATCATAAATGCTTTATTTGCCACGATCACCTTCGCTATGTTCGGCTCGGACTCGCGCTCTTCCTCCCCGCATTCCCCCCCCCCCTCCCACAAATCACACGAGTCATCGATGCTCTCGACATTGCAAGTGGCGATCTCATTGTCAAACTCGGCATACGTGTCGAATTCGACGTCGTGTTCAGCGCGAAGCTGTCTAAAATCTTCTCGGAAGATACCGTCTTATTTATCTTCATCAGGACCCCTTTAGTTCTCCACAGATAATTTAATATTTGTAGCTTAAAATTATGGCCGAAAAGCCTTTTCTAGCGATGTTATGGGGATAACTATATTATTTATTATTGATTTTCACTAACAGGATCCCTCGCATTATCTCAAATAACTTCCGATGTGTACCCCAAACGTAGCTCGCCGAAGCATTTTCATCTGCCAATGCAGCCCGGCTAAGAAGCTGCGACTGTCAATATGGCCCGCTACGTAACAGATTTGCTGCTCACCCGTTCTAGATGCTTCCTCTAAAGTAGTTTAAAACTCTTTATAACATCCATGTCAAGTAGCAGCAAGACACTGGTACAATTCGGAAGGTACGATACCACCCTCACGTTTTTTTAAAATGACGCGTCATTTGGATGGGTGGCACAATTTTCCACGAACGATATCTTTTGCCTTGAGCGCCCATGACGACATCGATTATCCGTGGAAACTCCATATAAGTTTTCGTCGTAATCCATGATTTTTTATTGCTATGATAATTTACCGACAGCGTTTTCGTGCCCATAAAGCATTTTGGTTTTGACGATTTACCAATCACGATCGGCTGCAATTTGTCGCTCTCGTCACTGTTGGCGTAAAACAACACCGCGATCCTTTCTTTAGAACTTCGCCCTTCAAAGTAAGCGGTTTTTTCCGGGAGGCAATTGTAGAAAAATCTATATTATAAATGAGGTATTGATTTTTCGGGTTTTTATAAAAAGTTCATTCGGAGGGTAAATATCGGGTTTTATGAATTTTCTTTGCATTCGGTTAAAATCTGGTTTAAATAGGTTATGGAATTTTTTAGTTTTAATGTAGAAAAGTTCAGTCTGAGATAGTCATAGGGTTTTATTATTTTTTAAAATTAGTTTGAAATCAAGTTTAAAATAGAAACTTTGTTTACAAATTTGAGGGTATTATTTAAATTTTATTTTTATGTTTCGCATACTACAATAACATCTGCATTGCTTCAGTAATATTACTCCTTTCCGGAGTTTGCAAATGACGCACATGGCTAAATGAACGCTCAACATCACAGCTACCTGTGGGCATAGTAACGTTGAGGCTAACCTGCTTAATTTAGGTTATCGGACTCCAGCATAAACCCAAAACCGAACAATATCCAATTCTTTGTTCAGAGGTGTTGACTCGAATAAATAGGCTGCAAATTCGCATTTAATCTGCTCATCCACATCATCATACCTGGCCAGAATTTCGACGTAATAACTAGTATCTAGGACATGTATTGATTTATTATAAGGATCTAATACGGATGCCATTTTACAGAAAGCTTTACCGGATGTATGAATCTTTCTGTCAATTGTAGCCAGAAATTTGGTTTGGGGGGTGCACCATACTATTTTTTAATATTAAAAATATTTAAATTAATACTCACACAAATAATTTATTGGATTTTAAAGAACTATTGATTAATATTGATGCTACAGTCGCGGTGCGTTTCAATTAACATTATTACTGCGTTTGTTAACGCACTGAAAATTTCATATTATCTGGAGAAGTTTTGAGGGTGCGCATTGCAAACCCCCCCCCCCGACTACGCCACTGATTGTAGCAATCCATTTCGAAGAATGAACTTACGAAAATTCTTGTATAGCCATAGTGATTATTGTTGGGCTAGATAGTGGTTTCAGAACGCACCTCAATTCGAGGTAATATTGGAGCTTCACTTTCAGGTTGCTGTTGTAAATTAATAATTGGTGTCAATCGTTCTTCTAAATATAAGAGTAAAGTGCACAATTCATATTGTCCAAAAGATTCAATTATGTCATTGATTTCTATTAGTTTTTACCCACCTCAGAATCTTTTAAAACATTTCTGTATATCAGACCATATTTCAGTAGGTATTTTTAAGCTTTCATAAATACTTGCCCAAGGAACAGGTACGACAGCTGGCGGTTTTACCCCAATAATTTCTAAACTTTCGGATGCAGCTAAATATTTATCAAATTGTTTCGGGGAATGTTTAAAAACAGCTCCTAGCTTAATAATTATTTTTCTTTCAGTAGTTACTGCCTGACTATTGAAAGCTTTGTCAACAGCAACATGAATTAAGAAATGTCCGTAACATGTAGTAAATGAGGCACATTTTCTCTATTTTTAAGATTTGAAACCATTGTTCTCATATAGTCAGCACTGCCCATTCTATACAAAGAACATTGAACCACTTTTTTACCAATGTTTTCCATCGTTCGTCCAATAACTGTGGCAATAGTAACGCTGTTTGTCTTAGCCACAAAAAACGCCCCTTAAAAAATGACTTTCCTTGTCGCCTTTCATCGTAATATGTCGACATTGTATTCACAATTGGTCGTCCCATAACATCATGACTTGCATCATTAATGAGGCATATTTTTTTAGTCCTTGATCGATTCTTTTATTTAGACAAATTCCTGATTATATACTTAAGGCAAATACTTTTTTTAAGCAAAGAATCATATTTCGGCATCGTTTCCGTTGCAGGACAATATTCTTTTACAAAATTACCTATTGGGCCATTAAAAGTTTTAAGATTCAATTCAGCACGAACAAATTCATAAATTGCACCTCCTTGTTTTTTCCTCGTCTCTTTGTCGTATGATCATATCATTAAGTGTTAGCTGTTGGTGTGATGTTGGAGGAATGGGACTTAAACTTTCATAACATAATTTGTCTTAAACTGGCAATGCGTTCTTTCGCTCTATCATAGCGCTTTTTCTAGGTTCTACTGAAAGTTGTAGTAGTATTTACCCACTATGGCATTTTCTTCATTACTATTGTTTGCAGTTTGAAAAATATTGAAGTCTAGACATTCTAAGACCCAATCGGACGGAGATTTACTTTCTCGACCCACCGTAAAGGGCTCAATTTTTTAATTAACACTTTTCGCTAAAGTAAACAAAGCATATTATCTCAATTATAACTAGAGCTTTTAGCAAGAAATATAGCGAAGTCCTCCAGACAAACGGAGAATGTGCATTAGCTCCCACAGTATAAAGCCTAATAATAGAGCACCGTCAGACTGCACTAAAGCACTACGGTGCTCATCAGCGCCAAAATGGGAATCTCTAGTCTATATCAATTTAATTTTTTAGCCGTTAGAAAATTAAAACAATTTCGGGGGAAACCGGGGTCCACATAATCGAAAAACTCAGATAACGCAAACTGTATTTATTAGAAGTATTGTTACATTAATAGAATACATAAATAAAACTCTCTCTCTCTCTCTCTCTCTCTCTATATATATATATATATATATATATATATATATATATATATATACATATATAATGATATAATCACATTATAAACGTAAAAATTAAATTAAACGATTTACTATTTTAAGACGGAGTTTTTTCAAAAAGTCCGTAATTTTTGTTTGTTTTCCTTGTTGGCTTATTTATTTTTGATTTTTCTTATGTCTCCACGAATTTGTAATACGTCAACAATCAACGTCGTCCTGACTTTCCATGAACTGAAGTAATGTCTCTGTAGCTGAGAGTGCCTCTTTATAGCTTACGTTACAGGGTGATTGCAGCTCTACATCATCCTCCGCTTCCTCGGCTTCTGTAGAATTTCTCGAACCAGCCGTCGGCTCTATTACACGCTGGATCAAATTGTCATCTATCCAGGTTCGTTTTCGTTGACCTTGAACCACTGATTGACACGTTCTTCTTCCGCATCTTTGACTCACTCGACGTCTTGAATGAATTGACAATTAATGGAACGTTATCTTCCGCGTGAATTCACTTATACATTACGTTTTACGTTAAAAAAAACATCAGGCAATATTGTTCTTAACGATCTTTTGTTTGTTTGACTCCTAACCTCTCGCCAAGCTGTAGAGGTATTATGAATGGCGTCTTTAATTGTTATTGACTTTCAAAATAAAAGAGGATTTTTGACTTCAATAATGAAATCCATCCTCAAGCTCTTTCTATACAGTCTTTTCCGGGTCTCAGTTACACCCTAGTCCATAGCTTGTACCAAGGATGTAACGTTTAGTGTGAGGTAAAAGGCAAGATTTCACCATTTTCTATAGTAAGTTTTTTCACGGGATGTTGAGGAGCGTAATCTAGTAGCAGAAGCGCTTTCTGAGAGATTCTTCTTGGACAGATAATTTTCTACGTGCGGAACGAAGTTGCCTTTCAATCACCTTTCGAAAATCTCCCGCACCATCCAAGCTGGTCGATGGTGAAAATATTGTACTGGCGGACTATTTTTATTGTCCTTCAGACTTTTCGGAGACTTTGACTTTCCTACTACGGCTAATATTTTTAATATTTTCTCCTGATGCGTTAGAACAACACAAAATTGTAACTCTGTCCTTGAGTACTTTATATCCGGAAGCATTTTTCCCTGGACGGACGCTAACGTTCGAGTGGGCATCGATCGCAAAGAAAGTCCCGTCTCATCAGCATTGTAGATTTAATCCGGAACGAGACCCTTCTCCTTGATTAGTCTTTCCAACTCATCACAGAACATTGCAGCTCCAACGTTATCGGCTCTTGAGTCGGTCGCCCTATATTTGTAGCTCCCTTATACCAGCCCTCTTTTTAAGCCGTTTTAACCAACTGGAAAATAAATCAAATAACCCAGTAATCTCTAATTTTGGGAAAAAAATATTTTGCCTGATATTTTAGTTCGTTGTGTTCTTCATTGGAAGAACCACTTGATCATGGCCGAATCAAGTTGCTCTAACGTCGCACCTTTAATTGGTTTTCTGTGGGATGCTCCGGCAAATGTTTCACAATTAGAGACGAATTATTCATGCTTGGATCTATTTTTGATAATATCCCGCACACTTTGTTGGCCAATTCCGAATTCGTCCGCTAAGCTTGATTCACTCGCACCTTTTACGCGTCTTTTAATTATTTAATATTTCCATTCAACCTTCAAAACCACCTGTTTTCGTTTACTCATTACCTTAAAGGGTATACGATAACTTTGACGAAGAGAAAACTTTTGGCGGTAAATACGAATGCCATGTTTTAGGTAACAAAAATTGTTATTTCCCTCCAAAAATATCACAAGATCGGGAACTTGTTCACACCGTCAAAACACCGTCAAATACCATACAACACACTCTCTTGCTTTAATGGGAGTGTGAATATAAGATATGACTTCAACATTGTAAACGTGTAAATACTTCGGCAAAGAACGACAACAAACTAAAATTAAAATGTGTTGCCAGAAATAAAATTAATTAATTAATTAATAAAGACATTGACAACTTGTCATCAAACGGAGTTTCTGAGAGAATACACAGAATCAGATGATTTCTCGGAATTATTAAATGAAATAAAACACTCAGCCCGCGACCACGGATAATTCAATCGACGGACAATCGGGCCCCGGATAATAGGCGCTCTATTGTATATCGTTTAGTTTCAAATACCCTATCGCACGAAACGCGCCTATTTGTGATACACTTCCCCAGCCTGCCAGCCTCGATGTTGTACTCTAGAGCCAAGTTTTGTCTCAGTTCAACTGCTTGATTTTGTTTGTTTGTTTGTGAGACGGAAAAGTGTCAGTATGCTTTCACTGGCAAATCTAATTTCTCGGATGATATGCTTTAGAATTTTTTTGGCGAAGAAAATTCTAATATCCAATGTGCATATGGAGCAGATACTCTTTGTTTTATAACTTTTTTAAGGTTTTTATAATTTTAAGCGAGAAGTTGTAAAAAATACCGCAATTAAGCGATTTGAAATTAACGTTTAACGTCGAATGCGTAGGCGGTGACATTGTAAAATGTGGCGTTCTCTCGAGTGATCGATAAATCTACCCTGCTCCATTTCCAAGTACGTGGGTAAAAAATAAAGTGCGTTGTCTAGGAAACGAGAGGTCTGTTCGCAGGTGGTGGAGAGGGGTGAAGAACGAGCGGCGGCGTATCCCGGGACAGTCGAGCGGTTACCATGGCATCCAGCTGCTGCGTAATTTTCCTCCCATCCCTGGGAATGCTTATTATGTGCCTCATATTGCAGTGCAGGAAGTTGATTTGGTGATGGATATCGATTCAAAGTTGCGCAGAATGAACTTCATGTAATCCTTGCCACCGCCGTGCTTCATACGCCTAGTCTAGTCCGAGAGTGCGTTATAACCACACATGTGGGACCATTCGCAAGTTTTTTCCTCTCTAAAGGCATGTTTCGCGACCACGCATCCCGCGCGGGATATGCGGGCGCCGCGGAAACGTCATTTGTTTCGTTTCTCGCGGATATGAGATATATTGCGGGCCACTCTCTGGCCTTTCCCTCGATCGTAGAATTTATCAGGCAAGTATCGTATGGGTACCATATGTTTGCATATTTTCAGGAGATCGAGCGTCGTTGGAGAATGGTAATCGAGAAATGTTGGTAACCTCCACTTCATTGGACGTCATGAAAATTTTCTGCGTTTCCAAATTTTTATTTTAATATTATAAAGGTGTTCATCGCCTGTTGCTAAAATTCTCGTACGGAGTACATCCGCTTGGTAAATTGAAACTAAAACCTCGGCCGATTTTTATTCTCCATTAAATAATAAAGGATTGCCATCGGATTTATCGTTTTTCTACCTGCCTCGAAACGGTTTTGAACGAGGATTTTCAGCTTCCGAAAAGGATTAAGCGTCGGTAGCATCTTGGATCTTGGAAGATGGCTCATCGAACATAGAAGAGGTGCTTTTTTTCGTCATTCTCTCCCTATGAACAAAATGAATGGTTCTTTTTGTGATGGTGTATTCGGTTCCGAGATCGTTGATGAAAACCCTCGAGTTTCATTCAGCATGAAGTGGAAATCGGTTTTCCACGCCTATTTTAAGTTTTAATGCTATTTATTGTGATAGGCGATAGAAGTTGTCACTCGCCGGGGTACGACGCGGAGCCCATATGGTCAGATGGCATCAACATAGTGGAGCGGTGGAAGTTAATTCGACTATAGGAGTGACTCGCTGGAATCATCGGTAATGAGCGAATAGAAATGTGTTGCCCATTGGTGGTTTATGACCACCAATATTTCCATTATTAGTTGTGGGTAGTAGTTGTGGCTTTAAGTGTATGTTGTCGTATCTATTGGATTAATTAAAGGTGACATACTGCGTGAAAAATCTTCTTTTTATGAAGAAATTAGATGATTAGCAACTTTTTAATCCCTGTGATTATGACATCTTTTCGCAAGTTAGTCATTACGTTCTTGATTACACAAATGAAGATAAATGGGTAGATTAGTTTTGCCTGAAACAAAATTGATTTGTCTGTCATGACCCATTACGTGCAATTAAAATCATCAAGCGATTGAATTATTACTATTATTGAGAGACGGTGTGTCGTATGTGAATAATTTAGCTCGGTATTGGTTGGAGTGCAACAGATATTTGTGCTATTATAAGTGATTTCGTCGTTTTTTCTCGTTTGTCACTGCTGTTTAATTATTCGTCAAGTACATTTTTTCTGTGATTTTTATCAATATAAGTGACAAAACGAGAAGAACTATAAAACCATTAATATATTTATTTTTTATATTGTCTGTCAAGGATTTAATGGTTCTGATAGGCAGTGTTGTTGTGGATTCAAAGCGATATTGCTTATTTTTATCATTGCTTAAAAACAAATTTTTCGTACTGAGATCCTATTGGTTGAAATTCGTAGTCAATAAAACATTTTAGTGGTCGGTAATTGCATAATAACGCGGAAAAAGGGATAAATCATTTCTCATTTCGGCACTAACCTATAGGATCAGATAAAAAACCCCAACGCTAAAGGTTTATTAACTAAAAAAAATTAATGCACAACGAGGTGATAATCAAGTGACCTAATGATGTTGCTGTACAGCAAAACCTGATTTTTGATGAAATTGCTAAGCGAAGTTTTTTTCTATATATTCATAAATATGTGAATTTTACTTGATTGAGCCTTCTATGATTTGGTTCATGGATACTTCATCTGTTTAGATGGAAAGTATTTTGGTGATACTTGTATTCATGTGAAGTGCGCATTTTCGATCAAAACGTCAATGGATTCGTTACCCACTTGTTTGCGTTAGGTGGTTGCTGAGTAGTTATTTTGTAATTCAACAAGTCGGGGACGGGCGCTTTCCGCGAGGCATAAATTACGATTGTTTCGTGATCATTTTAGATCGCAGTATCCATCTGCTGCGCATCGCCTAATTTTATTAAGATTTTTGACAAATGTTGTTTGTTGCCGGTGCATATGAAAAATACTTTTTTGCGGTTAATTTTTGAGCAGTAAATTTTTATTTCTAGTTAAATGTATACCTGCGTAGCCGATTTTACTTACATATCGAGTGTAGATTTATTTAAGTGTACTGCAAGCATTTTATACATATCTTTTCGAGTAGAGGTGCATATTTGCAGGCTCTTGAGTAAGGGTTCTCGGAAATCGTTAGCCACAATTGTCCAATGAGCAGCGACATCGAATGCTAAATCTCAGAAAATTCCCTTCTGTCATCGCGGAAGAACGGAAAACGGTATCCATGGTGTATTTAGGGCAAATGCGTATGAAGTCAAAGTTTTTACCCGTACCGTATCAATAATTTTGGGTCATAAAATATTTAAAAATTTGGCGTCGAGAAGTTTATTTTTGTTTTAGGAAGCCCCTACAACAGTCAATGAAAAGAAGATAATTATTTTTTCTCGCAGTAAGGGCAATTAATTTGTGAACATTAGGTCGGGAAATGTGAATTGAAAAATTGCCAACCTCTTTTACTTCACCTAAAAATGATGATTTACCACAAATGGGCTATTATAAAATGTAGCTCGGCATCGTTGCCGCAACAATCCTAGCGTTAGGTCTTCATCTGTATCGAAAGATTGTCGACATGGGTTTACCACTCAGTATGGCGTATCGTCTGTGATACGAAGTGAAAACATGTGAAATCACTTCTGCCAATCAGACACGTTTTTACTGTCGAAATTCGTAATCGGTGTAGTCCACAGATCCAAATCTTTGTATTCAGCCAAATTTTAGCCGAAGAATAGTGTTTTTTTTAATCATAATTATTTACGTGTAGTCGTTTTCAACTACACTGGCATTTATTTTTAAACACACTAATTGATTTGTAACTTATATGATCGTGCATCATGCAATTTCAGGATTAATTTGGTTTTTATCATGTAATGCATGGTAGAGTTAGTTGTAATTGAAGTTATTGTTTTCAGAGACGAAAAGTAAATATACTATTAAGGAAAAACTTCGCAAAAATGAAAGCGAAATGTAATTTCCTGATCACAGCATCTATTATTGTATTTTACCTGGATCAGACGGTGTAATATTAGCCTCAGAACGTGGTATTAGTAGGGACAGTGAAGACTTGTTTGCATTGTGTTCAATTTTCTGTGGAAGATTTATATTTTAAACTAGCCGTTTATTTTCTGAGGCTCTTAGTATGCCAACGGTTGATTTCCCCTTGTCTAAAGCAGTTAAACATCGCAAAAATCGGATACGAAAGGTTAGTACCGGGAAAAATCGTTTACGTGAGCCCAAGAGTAATGTTTCTTTTTATCGCAAGTGACATGCTTTCGGATGAAATGAATAAGCTAGGTTTACCCGTAAAAAATGTAATTTATGTGTTCCCCAGTGATTTTAGAAAATGCATCGTTAGATTAGCAAATCTCGATTCAGTTCATTCTCCACCAGAAAAATGTGTTCGGCTGTCAAGTTGTGGTATCGATAAGTTGATTAAAATCTACGGCGTTATTTTATAAATCGTGTCTGAGGAGGAATTCATTTCATATTTTTACGTTTGCCATTTCATTTTCACCGTCTTCTAAACATTTTTTAGAGTAATGGATTTGAGAATTCCATGTTAGAAGAAGCGGCCGTGTTTACTGTTTAATTTTCAAGTTGATAAGACTTGCATAACAAGGGATTAAACAGGCCATTACACTCTCATTAAGATGAACCCATTCATCTACATCTACATCTACATTATACCCTGCAAGTCACCTTTTCGGTGGATGGCAGGGGGTGCAGTGCACCAAGGGTCCATAGTTTTCCTACGTTATCTTTTCCTATTATGGTCTCTTATCGTCCTAGGGAAAAACGATCCTCTATATCGCTCCGTTCTGCAGTCAATCTCGCGAATCTTATCCTCACTGTCCTGCCTTCCGAAATACGTCGGGCTTCTGATAAGTCCTACTACCTCATTCGCTAGTCCCTCCGACATAAATTTTTCCAGTAGTTTAATTCTAGCCTGCAGCCTACGTTCCTCTAACGATATCCATTTCAGATTTTCTATTAATGATGTTACGCTTTGTTTACTATCGTAATTCCTCTTTACAAATCTAGCTGCCCTGCGCTGAACCTTTTCTATCTCGTTAGTGAGTCCCTTTTCGTAAGGATCCCACACAGCTGAAGCATATTCGACCTGCGGTCGAACCAAGGATAAATAGCATAATTCTTTCACTTTTTCGGAGCTATTTCGAACTATTCTCCCTATAAAGGCCAGCTTTTTGTTAGCGGCACCTATCAATCGGCGAATGTGGGTGTCCCACGAGAGATCACGATTGATCGTGACTCCGAGGTATTTAATCGAGTCTGAAACTGGAATCTCTACTCCGTCCAACGAATACCCATTACCCATTACGTGAATGCATGAGAGAAAAATATTATTTGATTACAGTAAAGAAATGTATGTCGATGAGCAATTATTTTCTTTAAAGGAAAGTCATTAAATGGAGTGCTATTCCAAAAGTTGGTTCAATAACGTCGACATTCACACACGAATTTGTTCCGTTATTAGACATTAATAACGTATTCTCAATTTTGTATTATAATATTTAAACGATGGGTAGTCTTATTTATGTTAAAGCCTTGTTTTCAAAGTAGCATAAAAATCATACTGAAAAGAGGAAACTTAGCTCCAGCTATCCAAAACAGAAACGAGAGAGGACTCTACCTCGGCAGTCGACTCTGCTATCGATTTTAGGCCCGCGGCCGAAATCAATAGGGCGCACGAGTGACACAGACCCCTCCACTCTCTCGTCCCCTCTTCCTCGCTCGACCCTTCTTCCTCCGCTCGTCCCTTCTTCCTCCGCTCGTCCCTTCTTCCTCCAGTCGTCCCTTTGCTCAACCCCTCCGGATCATCTTTTTCCTCAGTTCATCCCCTCCCTTCCTCAGTCAACATTCCCCCGCCCTTCCTCAGCCGCCCTTCCTCAGCCGCCCTTCCTCAGCCGCCCTTCCTCAGCCGCCCTTCCTCAGCCGCCCTCCCTCAGCCACCATTCCTCCTCCTACCTCAGACACCATTCCTCCCCCCTCCCTCAGCCACCATTCCTCCTCCCTCCCTCAGCCACCATTCCTTCTCCCTCCCTCAGCCACCATTCCTCCCCCTCCCTCCGCCACCATTCCTCCCCCCTCCCTCAGCCACAATTCCTCCCCCTCCCTCAGCCACAATTCCTCCCCCCTCCCTCAGCCACCATTCCTCCGCCTCCCTCCGCCACAATTCCTACCCCTCCCTCCGCCACCATTCCTCCCCCTCCCTCCGCCACCATTCCTCCCCCTCCCTCCGCCACCATTCCTCCCCCTCCCTCAGCCACCATTCTTCCCCCTCCCTCAGCCACCATTCCTCCTCCCTCCCTCAGCCACCATTCCTCCTCCCTCCCTCAGCCACCATTCCTCCCCCCTCCCTCAGCCACCATTCCTCCCCCCTCCCTCAGCCACCATTCCTTCTCCCTCCCTCAGCCACAATTCCTCCCCCTCCCTCTGCCACCATTCCTTCCCCCTCCCTCAGCCACAATTCCTCCCCCCTCCCTCAGCCACCATTCCTCCCCCCTCCCTCAGCCACCATTCCTCCTCCTACCTCAGACACCATTCCTCCCCCCTCCCTCAGCCACAATTCCTCCCCCCTCCCTCAGCCACCATTCCTCCTCCTCCCTCCGCCACCATTCCTCCCCCCTCCCTCAGCCACAATTCCTCCCCCCTCCCTCAGCCACAATTCCTCCCCCCTCCCTCCGCCACAATTCCTCCCCCCTCCCTCCGCCACCATTCCTCCCCCCTCCCTCAGCCACAATTCCTCCCCCTCCCTCCGCCACCATTCCTCCCCCTCCCTCCGCCACCATTCCTCCTCCCTCCCTCAGCCACCATTCCTCCTCCCTCCCTCAGCCGCCATTCCTCCTCCCTCCCTCAGCCACCATTCCTCCTCCCTCCCTCAGCCACCATTCCTATTCCCTTCCTCAGCCGCCCTTCCTCAGCCGCCCTTCCTCAGCCGCCCTCCCTCTGCCACCATTCCTTCCCCCTCCCTCAGCCACCATTCCTCCCCCCTCCCTCAGCCACCATTCCTCCTCCTACCTCAGCCACGATTCCTCCCCCCTCCCTCAGCCACGATTCCTCCTCCCTCCCTCAGCCACCATTCCTCCTCCCTCCCTCAGCCACCATTCCTCCTCCCTTCCTCAGCCGCCATTCCTCCTCCCTCCCTCAGCCGCCATTCCTCCTCCCTCCCTCAGCCGCCATTCCTCCTCCCCTTCCCCCCTCCCCCCCCCTTCCCCGGCCCCCCTTCCCCGGCCCCCCTTCCCCGGCCCCCCTTCCCGGGCCCCCCTTCCCGGGCCCCCCTTCTCGGGCCCCCTTCCCGGGCCCCCCTTCTCGGGCCCCCCTTCTCGGGCCCCCCTTCCCCGGCCCCTTACTCAGCCGCCCCATCATCCACCCCCTCCCGTAGCATAACATGACCAAATGTGACGTTGCCAATACGTCCCATCGCGTCTGTAACGCGAGGTTGAATCGGGAGAGAGAGTTGGCAACAGCATAAAGCGAGTATTGGTAGAAGAAATGGAAACGATTGGATTAAAGGACGGGGAGGACGGAGGGGAGGGAGGATTTAGACTTGAAAAATACGAGTGGAGAGAGTAGGCAGGACAGATGCTTAAGGGAGGGCAACCTCCTAAAGGAAAGACGGCTCCTTGGGGATTTCAGACGCGATATCTGGGCCATTTTGGAGTTGATGTTTTCTCAATGATCCTAAACGTTTCTCATTAATTAGATGTATAATAATTTACTTGGAAATTTCTCGTGGATTTTTTTGCCTTCGTACAGTAAAATATTGCTGTAACGCACGCATTAGTGCCGTGCATGTATTACTTTATTATATAAGTAATTTATTTTAAAAATGTTTTTAATTTTTGCAGCCATATAGAAAAAAACACTCCCCTATTTCTTGGAAGTCTAAGACATCTTCTCAAGATATTTTTTCAGAGGGGAAGTGGAGGGGGGTGTCCCGCTCCCAGTCAGGGATTCGAATCCTGCCGAGGTCATGGTTGTATGTGATCGTCTTTGTTATTGTTATTATGCTAGTTGTAAAAGGTCGGGAACGGCTGTTTATGAGCATGTTAGAATAAAAGTAATGTCTATTAACGAACTACTTTTCTGCATCAACTGACTTCTTAAGTCTTTCGCGAAATAGCGAAATGTTGAAATACCGATTCATTCGCTGAAAGATACTCAGTTTGTCTCCATATCAGTTAAACGAGCCTGTTCGTGAGAACTAAGAAGCGTTAAATTTATACCATAGGAATTCAAATTACACCAAACCATCGACATTCATCAATTATCATTCCACTAGAGAATTATCTAGCCCGTCTTATGGCCGAAAACAAATTTAGGAATAAGCACTCAAATATTTACAAAGTTAAAAAAGTACATATCTCTGATATCTGCATTAGCCACAATAAGGTAATGAATAACCAGATTAGCATTTCGGCTAGAATGCAGCCATCTTCAGTGGTAATTCACCGAAAGTAGATTCTGAAATTACCATTTAAGACGGCTGCATTCTAGCCGCGCATTTGGTTTTTCATAACCTTGTTTTCGCTATTGGAGATACTTAAGTAATTCAATTTTTTAATATTTGAGTATTTTTTTCTTGAATCGATATCCAGTGCTTACTGGAATGTTTGGCTAGTAAATACAGTAGAATAACAAAATAAGTAATTATTGAAAATACGGAATACTGAACTGCATAATACTGAGATGATTGCATATTATTAATATGGAATATTCTACGTGCTTGGTTAAAGTTATTAAAATCTAATGATCTTTATTGTGATGTACGTTAAAACGACATGTAATTGTGTTTTGCAATATGCTTAAGGCATGGAATGGAATAGTAGCTTTGAAAATTAAGTATTGCATCAGAAGATGCTGTATCGCTCGTTTGAACTTTATCTTTCTTAGGCGTCTTGTTAATATTTATTTTCATCGAAGGATGAAGCTCTAAGTTGCTCAAGCTTAGCCGTTGTTGGCGTGTTTATGAATACAATCGGCTTAAAGCGCAGAAAAAATTTGACTTCCTTTGAAAAGGACAAGGAAAGTGATAAAAAAGCGGAATCCGATAATCCAGAAATGAGCTAGAACTGGTAAGCGACACGTGTCGAACTAGACTTTATTATTCGTTTTTTGTTTTCATTGGAGTACGTTGCAATCAACGCAGATTTATTTTTTATGTATGAATAGCTGCTCGATGGCGTTCTATGGCTTTGGAACGTCATGGAAGGTTGCGCAATATTCATTGTGTTGGGGAACAATTCCTTTTCTATAGTAATCCCTTTTCTTCGTAGGAAACTTGAATTTTAAGCAATCATTTTATACTTGTATTGTATATCTGTTTTGGCATGTTCTTATTATGTTTAAAGCAATAGATTAATTTATATCTGGAAAAATATTTTTAATTACCGTAAATATCCGTTCGTAAGAAGCATTGTCTTCACAAAATTTAGTCGAGCTCACGTACGTACTATTCATAGCAACAAAACCGAACATTTTTTCAATTCGGTTTTCTCTTCCTTGCAGTTGAGCTTGAGTTTCACCAAAGCCGAGCGTTAGTACCGGTTTTGTGTCATCTTTGTTACCATCATTCCATCATATTAATTTTGAAGGCCATTTCATAATTTAATCGGTTCGCTCTCGTGGTGACCGTAACAAATTTTCGAATAAAACATGGTCCGTGCTCTTTGAGAAAATTGCCGATGCAGTTATTACTGTGTCGAGTGAGATAATTCCTAACCCAGTACAAGAATTTGGAATTCATTTATCTTATGTCTTGTGCAATTTAAACATTAATCATATTTGGAATAGAAGAGATGTGCGATAGAGGGAGAGAAAACTGTTAACAAGCAACTCTAAGTTAAAGTGGATCTTCATTGAGGTGGTAATGTATTGTAACAAAAATTTTAATATCAGTGGTAAAATAAGTTCTTCATTATTTTGATGTTAAACGAAGATAGGTTTCTGTATTGTAGGAAAATAAGGAAGTACTTATTTTAATGCAGATTAAATTCAACTATGTATCTTCCACGATAAAACGACCGGTTTCGCTACGATCGTAACATCATCAGGTCAGACCGGTCGTGTTTTAATAGACAGATCGTGGAGGATACATAGTTTAATTCATTTATATCATGAGTAAATTCCACAAAGTGGAGCCTGAATTTATTAATGAAATTTCCAGTACTTCTTTTGAGTTTTAAATACATATATTCATACCTACACACACATATTATATATATATATATATATATATATATATATATATATATATATATATATATATATATATATATATATAACAGCTTACGGAAAAGGAAAGGTAAAATGGATATATGGATGTCAACAAGGTGTTGGGATGAGGAAACCCAATGAACACTCACCAATCAGACGACTTCAGGTTGGCGAGGCCCCGGGGATGTCGAAGCGACACACGTAAAAGAACACTAAAAACACAGAAATATCACAAACGTAGAAGCTTTTGGAATTATTCCTTCATCAGCTACAGAGAGAGAACTGATGGCGGTGACACTGGGTGGAGGCAAGGAGGTGGAAGGGTAGTGCGGAAAGGTCGAGGATTGGAGGATACGGAGGGGGTTGGGGATTGGTAGGGGGTTGGGGATTGGTAGGGGGTTGGGAGAAGACAGAAAGGCAGTGATGTTCCTGCGTTTTAGTGTTCTTTTACGTGTCGCTTCGACATCCCCGGGGCCTCGCCAACCTGAAGTCGTCTGATTGGTGAGTGTTCACTGGGTTTCCTCATCCCAACACCTTGTTGACATCCACATATATATATATATATATATATATATATATATATATATATATATATATATATATATATATATATATATAGACACAAAGGAAGTGCTCGAACCTGAAAAACTTGCGTATTTGTGTTGCGTTTTTGTGTTTCACGTGTGTTACTTCGACGCCCACAGCGGCTTACCAACTCGTGTGTCTACTGGGCTTCCTCCAAACACCTTGTTGCCGCAGTCGTCGCTATCTTTCCTTTTCCTTAAGCATATACTATATGAATTGTTGTAATTCGATTTTTGGCGGGATATACGGAGCTTTCTTTGTACTTTTCTGAGTCTGTCACTGTCAGATTGTCTTCCCCGTTGATTAGATGAACAAACCTCTTCGCCAACTTGCAGACGAAAATCAGCTAACCCCATAATTTTAAAGTTCTCGCGTCGTTCATTTTCTACGCGTCTATAAAGTAGCCAAGCGTTAACCACAGTTATATCAATAAGATAGTAAAATAGTCAGCAATGCCGTTTTTTAGAATTAATTTTAATCTTATGACGACCAATGGGACTGTCCAACCTTTTCTCGTGACGGGCCGCATCGGTTGTTGCGAATCCTTCGGCGGGCCGCATTGGAAGTCGCCAATTCTTCGATGAGCTGGATTCGAGTTTAAATTGGAAGTTACCAATATATTCTGAGGTGCCATATCTAAGGGAAAATCGAGTCTAAATAAGGGTTTTTGTTAACATTTCAATGTTAATATTTTATCATAAAATATTTTGTAAAAATTTATTAATTTGTGTGTTAAAATTTTCTGACTGTTTTTCATCATAGTTTCTCGTGCCGAACAAAAACCCTTGGCGGGCCATAGATTGGACAATTCTGATCTAATAGTTCTACCCCACCCATATGGCGATTATATTCTTTGACGAGGTTTGGGCAAGCGAAAGATACTTTCTTTGACTTTTTTATCAAACTGTTGACCTTGTTGTAAGAGCAGTAACTCCAACACGTATAACATATTCGCAT
Organism: Tanypteryx hageni; assembly: GCA_028673005.1. NCBI lineage: Eukaryota > Metazoa > Arthropoda > Insecta > Odonata > Petaluridae > Tanypteryx > Tanypteryx hageni. The sequence goes on from CM054120.1 coordinate 41,600,432, forward strand.
GTCGTGTCCCGCTTCGATTTATTTATTTTTTTGAAATTTACAATTTAGAATTCGATTTTTGCGCACTGTATCCAAAGCCAAAGTTTCTCGTTTTTGCTAGTTGAATTAGTAAGGGCACACTTGTATAATAGTCATCAAAGTAGACGCTATTGTTCATATACCGTGGCATTTTTTCAGTAATGTCGTTACTGTATTGCCGGAAGCACCTATTTTTGTCTCATTTGGCAATCTTTCATCCACGTGTCCGGTGTATATTTCAAAGTTATATGACAATCCCGAGACTTCAGGTAAAACGGGCATGTATTTTTTCATGAAGCTTTATCAATTTATTCGCACAAATTTGTTCGTCTATTCTTAAGCAGGTTTAATATGGCAAAGCTTGAAATCTCTCTGCTAAAAATCTGCAACAGGGCTAATTTTATGTAGACAATTGTGTTTCTCATCACCTCGAACCACTGCTGCACTGCTACCGTTGAAATGTCGATTTTTTCTAATCATCTCGAAAGTTTTGATAGATATAGATTGGTTTATCATATCTATTCCAATTCGCTTTGCCCAATAATTTTTAATATTCGGTAATTATATAACAGACACCATGATTTAAACACCAATGTATTTTTCATATTGCTTTCTGTAAAGATTTTCCGTTTTCTGGGTTATTTTGAAATGAAAAAGCTGACTGCCCCATGATTATCGTTATTAAATTGTCGTAAAAAATATTTGAAAATTCAACTGGAGAACGCAAATCTTTCCGAGAATGTGGCAAATTTTCATTACTTCTATAGAAAATGGATATTTCGAGTAACTAACGATGACCACCTTTCCATATTACTTTGGAATATTTTTCTCGTAATTTCTTTTATTCTTCTTGTAATTTCCTTTTGCTAAAGGATCAAGGGCGTTTTTGTAATTATTTTTCATGTTTTCTTTTCTGTTTCTTTGGGTTCAATACTTGGAATTTCTATATCTAATAACGGTGACTCTAAAAATATCATGGGCAAGCCATCTATTTCAGAATCTACTGCATTGCCAATTATAATTCCCTCTAAAAAAGTATTCATTTTCCTCCTAATCTTCGTCGTCGTCCAATTCATAGCCGGTCCGCGGTCCAGTATTGGCCGGTTCCGTGTTATTCCATTTTTCTCATAAAAGTTTTATAATTGGCAGCACTGGTTAATGAAAGGCTTGTGTTTTCAGTTGTCAAATTGTAACATTATGAAATGTTTGGTGGTTTAAAATTGATTTTATCGTTCCTTGGTGGATTATTCAGATAATACACCGGTCCGCGTTGAACTTTTGGCTGAGAATCGCTGGTCTAGCATAAATAATATACACTGTCAGAAAAATTATTCACGGTATCTTTTCTTATATCTCCGTGACGTTTTTTACTATGGGCAAAGAGAAAAAATAATTTTTTGGAGGAAATCCATAATTAAATGAAGAAGACTAAAGCATTCTTATTCTATAGCAATATCTCAATCTGGAATGCATTATGTAGCAGGCTTGCTTCCAAGAAAGAGTAACAACGATAACTCAACATTCACATTGCAGCACATATGCTATACAGCATGGAAATGTATTATAATGCTAATAAAACTATAAGCCTATTCCACCTTTGAAAGACAGTATTGTGTTTATGGCGCGCGCAGCTGCCAAATTTCCTCTGCTTAGGCCTCTGTCCCGTATTAAACGTTTTAGAAATAAAACAAATAATTTAATGTAGGCCCCTGGAAGCCAATAAACGAACATGTTTCATTGCAATTATTTGTTAATCTTATCACATAATTATATTAGATGAAAAAGTAAGCATAGCATTCCTAAGATAATAATTTAATAAAAAATTATCGGAATAACTTAAAAATAATAATATTTCCTTTATGACTCACTCTCCTTACTCATTGAGGACTTTTCCTCCATACATCAAACAACCACTTATTTGAAACCCTCATACGTGACTTTAATTTTGCCAAGCATTGGGTCCATCTCACCTAGGAAAAATCTTCGGCACGTGTCTAGGGTTGTCACCTGTTCGGTTTTCACCCGAAATGTTCGGTAATCAAACTGTTTAGTGTTCGGCACCGATGCTATACCGAACAACGAATAGTTAGTTAATTTGGAAATTTTTTAGGTGCTTGGTATCCATCGTACATACTACACCCATAGATTGCTTGTGTAGGAGGGGGATAAGTGAATTCATTAGTGAGAAGAATTGAGAAACATCATCTACGCTAGCTATGTGGTAGCTCAAACACTTTTGGCTAAATCGATGTTTTAGAGGGTGAACTCCTTAAGCCAAAAAAAAAACGAGGGGATTATAAAGCTTTATAATCCCCCCGTTTTTTTGGCTTAAGAGGTTCACCCTTACTAAAACATCTACGCTAGCATTAAGGAAATGCTACAGCATCAGAGATTCAAGGGGTAACTTTAGAATTTTCTTTGCGCAGTTGTGTTTACCAGCCATATTTTCCATCTCTTGTGACGAAGAATAAATCAGGAATTCTACTTTCCTCGCTTAAATTACATCTTTATTTTTCTTATAAAAACAATGATTTTCATTTAATTATTTACTTGACAAATAAATATTCATTTATTAAATGTAAAGCGATAGTTTATCACTCTAGGTCAGTAGCACCGAACCTATGGCGCATGGCTCTTCAAACAATTTTTAAGATAATTTCGTTTTCCCACAGTTGAAATATCGGAGATTTAAAAGAATGACCTCAAAATATTATTGCATTTTCATCGATGTATCGGTTTATTTTGTGAGGCTTGAATGAATAAATGGGCTTGAAAGTGAATAATTTAGTGGGTGAGTGATCGTATGGAAATCTTGTCATGTCTGATGGCTCAGGTACCAAAAAATTCCACCAGACACACACAGTATTGCCGTCCCTATTCTCTTCCCACCATTGTTTACTCATCATGGATTGACTTCTAAAAATTATTTATTTTGTTGCCTTATTTGCAATTTCCGGAACTTCAAAATTTTCTCAATGTTACATCGGTCAATTTGCAAGCACATACTTGTGTGAACAAGTTTTCTCATTCATGTAACATGCTATAATAAAACCTCTGCCAATGATATTTTAAAAACAGACTAAGAAATTGCAAATATAGAGGTGAGTCGATCTCCTCAGGCACCTATCCAAAGGGGCACCATAATTTGATTCCAATGAAAACCTATTTCAATACATTTATTTCTAAGGAATGTTAAAAAAAAATCTTTCTTTTGAATATTTATATTGGGCATTGGGCTGTGTATTAGCATCTTTGTGAAGGAATTCTACAGCTTACTCAGGCAGAGCAGTTTTTTTTACAAAATTAAAGGTGTATTTTATTTACATCAGGTAAAAGATTGTCCTGACTGAAAGTTTTTTTTATCTCCTTTTAAAATCATTACTATTTCAATAATTTTATTGAATAGTCACGGAAATATGTGTAGAAACTTATAAGTAGTATAATTAATCCAGTTAGGAAATGTAATTTACAATTCGTTTATGTTCGTGACATGTTCAGTTATGTTCGTAGGTTTTTAGAAATTTTATTAAAATGTTCGGGAATCGGGTCAAAAAAGGTGGCAACCCTCCGCCTGTCCCATCGGATAATTCCGTTTCTTCCTCCACGATACGCAGATTTTACCGAGGAACCAAAACCTATTGATCATATCCCTTAAGCCTCGTTTATACTATGTCTCGGAACAGGTCCCGGGACTTGTCCAAGGACAAGTTCTGGTGGGCTGAGTTCAGTGAACACTGTCCGCGGACAAAATCCAACGTTTACGCTGCCTCTCTTGCTTCCGGGACATCTCGCCCAGTTTCTGTTCGGTCATGATGAAAGAAACTTCTTTTGGCGATCGTTTCTAGTGCTTCCTTTTTAGCGATTTTTATGAATTTTTTTAGGATTTTAGTAAAACGTGACATTTGTTAAATATGTATATATTTTACGCTATCTTACCTCACGCCCAAATCGCTGGCGAAGAGACGAAAACCGATCGCTATCTTTCGAGCGCTCTTCCACGCTTTCATATATTTCTCGGTATTGTGGAAATTATTCAAGTTATTGATATGCAATCTTCTTCAAAAAAAATTAATCTTTTCTTACCTTTTCATTCGCTAGAGTAACCTTCTAAACCTTATAAGAAGGTTTCTCGCAGGTCAAAGTTTTCATGTCTCTACTGAAAATTTAAAATAAATGTTACATTTCTTATTTGTTTAAAGACTACATAAATATTATAAATTTTTCCGTTACACAGCCTCATTCTTTTCACTTAGGGTCTTTCTGCCACGATAAGATTCATCTCTGTATTTCTTAGCGATTTTCCGAAGGAAGGAATAACCTAGTTCGCGCGGCTATAAAAATATCCATCACAAAATGATAACGTTATAAAAAATAAGAAATACAAAAAGTTGAAGGAATAAAGCAAACTTACGAAGGCTAAAGTTTCCTCTTTTAAACATATGTCCCCTATCATATCTCTACTTTTTAAAGCATTGTTTACTTTGTAAATATTTCTCGTAGAATTGCTTTGCAGCCGCCGAAATGCTATTACGTCAGCTACACAGGCGCAAATTGTGGCTAAATTCAGAGCTACGCAAGTGACGCATGCGCAGTTAAGAAAATCCCTGTGTCCTGTACCAAGTTCAGCCATCTCGAAGGTGGACCGTGAACTCAGTCCCGAGACTGGATTTTTAACACTGAATAAACAAAATGTCACGTGAGAAGCCCAGAACTTGTCCCGGGACCGTGTTCCGTCATAGTTTAAGGAGGAACCTCTATTTCAGCCTTCTCCGATGAAGTATATTGAAATTCATGTATGTTATAGTTTAGTACTGTCTCTTTCAAATGGTGTAAAAATTATAAGGTGTCACCGGACTCTAAAGCGAGATATTTCAATTAAAGTCGGTTTCGCGACTGAAATCATTGCCGTAAATGGACGTTCATTGGAATGCATTCACTTATGATTTTTTCCCTAAAATTTGGCCCGAGTGAAATACACTAAAAACTGATATAAGGATTAAAGATTAATCAACAAAATATATTTTTTTCAAGATAGGTTACCGTATTATTTCTAGAGATTATTAGGTTTAAATGCTGATGTACTCGTTTTTTCTATCATTCGATAGCCATTACTGTAAAGATTTGGCAACGCTGTGAAGGAAGTTCCCGGGAAATTTTAATCGACAGCATTTCATAGTGTGCCATACACGGTACAACTTGTTGACAATCGGTTGACTATCTGTTAACAACAAGCACATACATCAACTCCGTTTCTCTTTAATCCTGAAAATGATTTAGTTAGACAAAGCGGCTAAACGAATAACATGTCACGCGCAGTTCGAAAACGAAAATTATTGGCGACATTCGATGCCATCTTGGTCATGGATGACGATCGAGATTATTGCAAAAAAGAAAATGGTTTAAACGATGGTGTTTAGATCGTGAAAAATATACACATACGAATATATTGCGCGAAGTAAAACAAAATCAGCCGAATGACTGAATGACTAAAATAAATTCCTAAGGATGGACGAATATTGTATTAACTATTGAAGTCAGTTGCTCCAATCATAAAAAGCAAAATACATTCATGAGGGACTCCATTTCTGTTGAAAACGTTTAGTGGTTGCTTTAAATTTTTTGGCTGAAGGGGGAATTAAAAATTTAAGAGGGGCGATTTCTACTCAAGAAATATTCCAGAAAATTGTTGTCCAGTCAAGCTTGAGTAGCTTCTTCCATTTCCTCTCTTTTGCCACCCCATATCATAGCATGCTACAACTGATACCTCTTCATTTAAGGAAATGTTTCCACCGGGGACACTATGATGAAAAGAAAATGTAAAATATATTTTTAAAAGCATTTTTCAGTTTTAAAACGGTATATATAAACACATCCAATTATAAAATTAAGAGTACACTTCATATCTATTAAATACCTTTTCTTAAGCACATTATTGGTGTGGTCCTTTGACTCATCATCTCCATCAGTTTCTTTGGAAGCATCTAAATGAGAAGGTAGTTAATTAAATTGTAAATTATGAAATTTTACTCAAATTGAAGATGTTTTATTAAAAATTAAAAAGACAATACAAATTTACCTGCAAATCCATTTTGCTTTCATTTCTTTTCAAGTAAGGCAGCTAATATTAGCCACTTTTTCAATATTTGGTCCAACTGTTCTCTCGCAGCTCCTCAAGAGAGATTCCTCAACTTAGGAATGTTAAGGCATGTCAGAAATGCATTTACATGGGTAGCACCTATTCCTGTATCTATCATACCTATTACAAAATATAGAATTATTATTAAACTAATATGTTTTAAAATTACATTTTACAAAACAATGAATAAATAGATTTCCTACCTATAGCAGCCTTCAAATGGACATAATTTGGTCGATGTGTATGTTGATTCAGTCAACGTTTTGATGAAAAAACAAATCTTCGAAAACTGAAATTTTTACATTGGATAGACCACTTGCAAGCTAGCCCAAAACGAGTTTCTTGAACAATATCCATAAGCGCGAGAACATTTTCACATGATGTACAGACCAGTTGTTGAGCCATAAAATGCACATCTACTATTCTACTTCCATCAACAACACAAGTAGAATTATCAGGTAAATTTCCAGTCATTAGGTTTGCCAAGCTTTGGATGCTTTAGTATATTTACCTCGAAAACGTGATGGATTATCTATTACATAGAAAAATCACAACGATATCGAAGAATTAAACTTTCTTAAGTGAAAGAACTATATAACTATAAAGGAAAATAATCCACAAATACAAGTAAACTGTGTTTACTGGAAATTATTTAGAACAAGTCGAGTCAATACAAAGAATAACCTCAACAAACACCATTAGCCATCCGGCACTGATGCCAAATGTCTGGAATTATTTCGTCTCAAGTTTTTCTTTAATGTTTATTTTGTTAATATTGTATAAATCAAAATAACTTTAAATTTATTTATAAAATCATAAATTCCTTTTGGTTACATTTTTAAAGCAACTTTTAATAAAATTATATATTCTCGTTCAAATGAAAAAATATTTTCATATATACCGTAAAACGATGTTTTAAATTATTTACATGCTTAAAATATCGGCTGGAATATATTATATTAATATATAATATATATTAATATATATCTCAAACTTAAATAACTATATCCGCAATTTTGCTAAAATCAATAATATGTTATTATTAAAAAAATGTTATGAATTTAGTATTTCAGAGCCGAGGTTCCTTCTTAAACGGGGATTTAGAAACATCTCGTCGCAAAACTCTCGCCTATTCACTACCGAGTCATAAACCCTCCTTAGTGAGGATTTGCAAACAAATTTAGGTCGCTAGGTTCATTTCCAACGAAGTCTTGCTTCACCGGCTTCATCTCATTTCTTAGAGGCATTTTTTCGGGACTTGTAAGCTGCTTTTTAGAGTAAGACGAAGGTGATGCGTTATATTTTTAGCTGTTCGTATATACGAAGCATAGATAACTATCCCTTGGTTAAAGTCATCGTTGCAATCTTAAAAAACGTGACATATAGCGAAAATAAGTTACTCGAGGGAACTCCCTATAAGAAAAAGCTAATAGTATAATAGAATATAATTTATGATCTCTGAATAAGATCTTAAGTAATCTTTAAAAAACAAAATCTTTTGATTTTGTTCCAGTTACGAATGCTAATTTTTGTGAAATCCGATTGTTTTCATATATTTATAATTTGAAATTAATTTATTGATCAAAATAAACGCAATGCTTCGTGAATACACTTTTAATTAAAGATTTCCATATTATGCGTTAATTTTTGTTATAGTAATTTATTATTATAACTCAGTGCGATCGAAAATGTATGACTAGACAAAACCTTATATATAAACTTGGCGTTATTTTTTTAATGAAAGTATTTTGGTTACTAATATTCAGCATTTATTAGTTAAATTTGGATGCATGGAAATTTATTGACGATGAATATTATATATTTATATTTTATTTAGTCGTTATAAACGATCTTTCAAGAGCTATAACAAAAACATTTGTCTCTATTGGGTCAGAAACCTAGATACGACGTTGCATGTTTAATGATCAACGAATTTATCACCATAATTACAACAAATTTGGCAACCGAGCGGAATTAGAGAGGCATCTATAGGAAAAATCTATTAAACGAGAGTTTTGGCGGTAAAATATTCTTATTGCATCTTTCAGTTGTAAGTAGTGACGCCATTTCATTAACAAGTGCTGTACTTATTGAGATATATATATAAACTTTTCTCAGTAAAACAGACATAAACGTCAAAAATTGCAATGGGAAACATTCATATTGTATTTAGTGCAAGGTAAGTGGAGTTTTTTGTTAAAAGTGTGGCATTCTATTAAAAGTGGTGGCATTCTGATAACCACGTTGCGTAATGAAATTTTTTTTTCTAATATTGCAATTTTTTTGTTTATTATTCGCGGGATAATTGAAATAGCCTAGTGTGAAGCACTTAAAACTCGTTAAAAAATTAAGAAAAGATTTCAATCAGTGCCAAGGTTGACTTGAAAATCACCATAATTACAACAAATTTGGCAACCGAGCGGAATTAGAGAGGCATCTATAGGAAAAATCTATTAAACGAGAGTTTTGGCGGTAAAATATTCTTATTGCATCTTTCAGTTGTAAGTAGTGACGCCATTTCATTAACAAGTGCTGTACTTATTGAGATATATATATATAAACTTTTCTCAGTAAAACAGACATAAACGTCAACAATTGCAATGGGAAACATTCATATTGTATTTAGTGCAAGGTAAGTGGAGTTTTTTGTTAAAAGTGTGGCATTCTATTAAAAGTGGTGGCATTCTGATAACCACGTTGCGTAATGAAATTTTTTTTCTAATATTGCAATATTTTTGTTTGTTATTCGCGGGATAATTGAAATAGCCTAGTGTGAAGCACTTAAAACTCGTTAAAAAATTAAGAAAAGATTTCAATCGGTGCCAAGGTTGACTTGAAAATCACCATAATTACAACAAATTTGGCAACCGAGCGGAATTAGAGAGGCATCTATAGGAAAAATCTATTAAACGAGAGTTTTGGCGGTAAAATATTCTTATTGCATCTTTCAGTTGTAAGTAGTGACGCCATTTCATTAACAAGTGCTGTACTTATTGAGATATATATATAAACTTTTCTCAGTAAAACAGACATAAACGTCAACAATTGCAATGGGAAACATTCATATTGTATTTAGTGCAAGGTAAGTGGAGTTTTTTGTTAAAAGTGTGGCATTCTATTAAAAGTGGTGGCATTCTGATAACCACGTTGCGTAATGAAATTTTTTTTCTAATATTGCAATATTTTTATTTGTTATTCGCGGGATAATTGAAATAGCCTAGTGTGAAGCACTTAAAACTCGTTAAAAAATTAAGAAAAGATTTCAATCAGTGCCAAGGTTGACTTGAAAATCACCATAATTACAACAAATTTGGCAACCTAGCGGAATTAGAGAGGCATCTATAGGAAAAATCTATTAAACGAGAGTTTTGGCGGTAAAATATTCTTATTGCATCTTTCAGTTGTAAGTAGTGACGCCATTTCATTAACAAGTGCTGTACTTATTGAGATATATATATAAACTTTTCTCAGTAAAACAGACATAAACGTCAACAATTGCAATGGGAAACATTCATATTGTATTTAGTGCAAGGTAATTAGTGGAGTTTTTTGTTAAAAGTGTGGCATTCTATTAAAAGTGGTGGCATTCTGATAACCACGTTGCGTAATGAAATTTTTTTTCTAATATTGCAATATTTTTGTTTATTATTCGCGGGATAATTGAAATAGCCTAGTGTGAAGCACTTAAAACTCGTTAAAAAATTAAGAAAAGATTTCAATCGGTGCCAAGGTTGACTTGAAAATCCGATCATAATTCTGGTTTGCAATGTCTTTTATTCTCTTCGAATTATAGCGCTCTTTGTGTCGCACTAATCGCCGTTCCCTTCTCTCTGTGTGCAGGGGGCAAGGGCCTGGCGGAGGTCACCACCGTGGTGGGAACTCTTGGTCCTCCCCTTTTGATGGGGGCCCTCCGCCGTCGGCATTGTCTCAGGGCTCTGGTAGCGCGAGGTACTCCTCGGTGGGCGGTGGTTCGTCTTCGGGGGTAGTGTCCGGAGACAACGTTGCGTACGGCAGTCTCTCGGGTGGTTCTGCAGAAGACTGTGGGGTGCGAGGACGCGGTGCGGACGTGTCGGGAGGAGGTGCGAGCCGGCGTCATTCGGCGTCTTCGCATCATCGGCATCGTCACCACCACCGGAGGCACCGACGCCGCACTCACGCACCTCCTGCTCCTGCCGCCCCCTCCCGCAAGAAGCGGCCGAAGTCCAGGTGAGGTTCACGATCCATACTTCTCGCTGCTGTTTTCTTATTCCTGTGCTTGTTCGTCACTTACTCTATTTCGGCTTTCGAATGTCCGCTTCTACCGCTGACCAAAATGAGTTCATGTAACTTTGTACCGCGTTATTATCCTCTTCCTCTCGCAGTCATCCTTTTTTCGATATACAGGATGATTTTAAACATTTATTATGAAAGAAACTAACAAAGATGCAGTAAAACGCAAGCTATACATGCAAAGAAAAACTCGAGTTAGTTTTTTAATAATAAATTTTTTAAATCGGAAAGATCATTTAAAATCATCCTGAATAGGAATTTTGGCGCTCCAGGCGAGAGAGCACTCCACCTCCCATTGCCATAAATGTTTGATGAGATATTTTCCAGGTACATCTTAATTTTTTCATAGCTCTGTAAAAATTATCAGCGATGAAAAAATAATAGGAATGCTATCATGAATCCAGCCTGTTCCACTATATAAATTGGTATGCAATGTTTATTCACTTGCAAGTGATGATCTGGATAGTTCTCCCAAGAATTGGGCGCCCTGGGCAGCAGCCAGGCTTGCCTGTACCTCAGGCTGGCCCTGGTGCCATGCAACTTGAGCATTGGTGCTGAAGTTTCTCCTTTTATTTTTGCAGCATACAATTTTCCCTAGCAAACTAGTCTATAAAAAATGAAATTTATGAAAGGTTTGTCCCAAAGAAGAAAAATACAACTGTGGAATAACACAAATTTGAAAAATATCAAAAGATAAAGACATAATAAAGCAAAAGTGGTTCAGCAATACAAACAAAAGTGAAAGTGAATCTCATCAACCTTACAAGGAAATGAACGAGTTAATCCATTCTTGGTTAGATGGTGCTTGTGCAAGAGGATTTCATATTAGTGGTCCTATATTATAAGAAAAACCATGATGCTTTGCAAAAACAAATATCAAAAATTTTATTGCCAGCAATGGGTGACTTGAAAAATTTTGCAGTCGCAACTACATCATTTTGAAATTGGTCAGTGGCAAAAGTGCGACAGTGGATGATACTGATGTAGTGGAGTGGATTTCATGTGCCTGCCAACACATCCAGTGCATTACAACCGTTAAACCAGGGGATTATTAAAATTTCAAATTATTTTATAAATGGACGTATTTTAACTACATCAGTGGCAAAAATGTACAGTCAAATGTTGAAGAACTAGTGAAAACAAGGAACTTTGGATGTTTTAGAATACATAACCAAAGTGCTCAAAAAGTGAAAAATAAAAATTTTATAATTTTTGTGCTAATAACTTATATAAAACAGTGGAATGAAAAAAAATTTAAATTATTGAATTAATGGAGATATTTAATATATAAAAGTTATGTTGCAATTTTATAATTAGTTCAGATGTCTTAAGGAATGCAACATAACTAAAGCATTCTTGCAAAATTTAGATTTTCTATTTCGAATCTTGATTGATTTTATAGAGCATGACTAACAAATATATACCGTGTAAAAAGAAAACACTCGTGTATAATTAGGATGTCCAGATACCAAGGAAGCAAAACCGGGACATTTTATGTTCCGAGGAAAAAACCGGGACATAATCAACTTTAGTTATTTTCAATAGTTAATTTCACTTAAATATTACGTAAATACATTTTTCGTGATTTGAGTGTAATAATTATAGTGTATTTATTGCATTTAATAGTATTAATTTTTAATCTGTTGGACAAAGAAAAAACTCTCTTGCAGTTTGCTTTGTGAGCCTGAATTACAAACAAATATGATCATAATCTAACAAATTCAATTTTATTAAAGATGTATGTCCATTTTCATTGCAGTTCATTGTTTTCCAACTCCCAGTACTTTCGATTTCGTTGCTTACAACTTTCTTTAAAACTATTGATCGTACAATATATTTTCATCAAGTTTAATTTGATTTTTTGTCGTATGAAACAAAGCTGTTGCAAATGCACTTAACAAAAATAACTATAATTTGAATAGTTGTTAATTTTAAAACGAGATTGTCCAACTAACGCGCCACTACACACTGCAGTCTGAATGATCTTGCAGAATCTCACAATCCCTAAGGATTCGGTGACGTTACACTGGAGGCACATTTGTGCATTTAGTCAGTCAAGTGCACGTAATATTTTTGTCTGATCACTTTGTGGATACATTCATCATCATCATGCTTCTGTCCGAAGACAGGTTTTAACTGAATCGCTGCCTCCATTTCTCTCTCTCCCTAGAAGCCTCTTTTATACCTCTATAAGTAGTATATCCCTGCTTTATATTATCTAATATTCCTATTCTTTTTCTCCCTCTTCCTCTTTTTCCACTAATTTTTCCTTCTAAGATCGTCCTTTGTAAACACTGTCTTCTCAATATGTGCCCTATCCAATTTGCTTTTCTTTTCCTGATTGTTTTTATTAGCATCCTATCTTCTCCCACCATTTCTAATACTTCTTCGTTTCTCTTCCTCTCTGTCCATTTCACTTTCATCATTCTTCTCCATACCCACATCTCAAAACTTTCTAAATATTTTTCCTCCTTTCTCCTTATCGTCCACGTCTCTGCACCATAAAGGTTGAACACGTCAATTTATTTAAATTTATCAAACTACATGTAACACTTATTCACAGAATATTGAATGGCTAGAGATATTTTATGACTATTTAATACATGTTAAATTTCATTGAATATCATGGTCACCTTCTTCGCATAGTTATTTGGTGCTGAAGATAATGAGGAAGATGAATTCTGTTGGTATTATATCACTTATATTGTTAATTATATATAATATATTCATTAACTAAAAAATATTTCAATTTGCATATATACTACGTTTTTTGTTTTCGATGTATGTTTTGTGGGAAGTCTACCTGGAGATTTTGCGGGAGACTACAGCATTCAGCTAATTAGCTAATGAAATGTGGAATATTTGGAGAAGATGGAAATACAATTATAAGAAGTAATTAGGTGTTTGATACATTTAATTAATATATGTATAAGCTGGATTATCAATAATTAGTGTGGTTTCCCACTCATTTCACCCAAAAAGCGAGAATCTGGTGTGAGGTAGGTACACTTCAATTTTATATTTTAACTGCACAAGTGTTACCTGTGTGTAGCGTGCACCCATACCTTATGACCTAAAAATTTGGTCTTCAAACTGCGCATTATACATTAGTATATACGGTAGATAGATTTCTCGATTTTTCGTCCCACTCACCATGGCATAGTCATTTTAATCCATGGCTAATGAAGTGCATTACAAGTGTGAGGTGGTTCGAATCCTGTAAAGGTAAGAAGTTTTTCTGATGTCAAAGGGTTTGAATAAAAATATACAGGCTCTCCCCGGATTATGTAAGGAATCCGTTCCGGCACCCGTTACATAATGCAAAATTTGCATAAGTCATAGTATACAGTACAGCAAAGGTGGGGAAATTATGGCCCACGGGCCAGATCCAGCCCGTGAAGGCATTTTATTCGGCATGCGAAGCTATTTTGAGAAAGCTATCTGTGAAAATTAAGTACTGACGATCTTTAGTCAGACAAAATTAAACTGGCTTAATGCAGGATATATTTATCTATTCACATTTAATTGCCAAAATATTGTTTTATTTTGATTATTTTTGGCTATTCGATATGACAGAATTTCCACGTAACATCTTATCTGGCCCACTGAGGCACCTGCAACTGCTAATGCGGGGAAAGAGCCCCTGGGGTGTGTCGAAGCCAAATCTTAGTGGGGTGGAGTTAAAAAAACCCAAGTGCTGCCTTTTATCATTGGTCGCTGGGGACATAGAAACTAGAGGTTTACACTGATACCGATTTTTGCATTCGCGTATTTTTCTGTATCCGATAGATATGAATATGTTGTCTGCTTTCAACGACAATGAGTTATAGGACAAATGCAATTTGAGCCAATAAAGCGCCTTATGTTAAATCAGCTCATTTGCTGCCCTCAGAGAGGTGCCACCCTAAGGTTGTGCCTTACCTGCTTACCACCTAGGGATGGCCCTGCATTCATTTTCTTGGTTAGCCCTTTCAAACGACCATGTTCTGTCGTCTGACTAAAACTATGCATGTAAATGGCATATGGAAGGAATGAGTCATGTGCTTGTTTACAGATGACAAATGCGACGAAACGGTTCCATTTATAAATGCATTCTTTCACCTACGATTGTCTTCTCATAAATCATCTAGATTCTTATCATCACCTTCAAAATCCTCTGTCTCGTCCTTTCCTTTGCAAATACACACTCCATCGCTTGCAATTGGAACAAGCCCTTGGCAAAATCGTCTCCGTGGAAACACTGCTAAGATTATTACTGCTACTTGTAGATGAAAATGAAATAACGTATTTACTGTTACTATGTTAGTATTATAATGTATAATGTAATTTATTTTTGTATTTGTACAAGTGCAGATATATGCCACAATTATAGCATTGCTAGAATCAGGTAGATTGTTAAATCGATTCGCTAGATTTCTAGGCAGTCGCTGTGGTCTTTTTTAGACACTAGTTCGAACCCGAAATTGCTAGATCTAGCTAAAAAGGAAAATCAAAGAAGTAGACTCACTGTGTTGCAGGAATACTTTAAAATATTATTTTTATTTTCTTAATTTATTCTGCTTTTTTGCTTTGACTATTTTACTCATATGTTGCAATGTGGTCAGTTGGTTCAGGTATGGTATCTATTAATCTATTCTTGATAATACTGCTGTGGGATTGATCACCATTATTCTTAAAATCAAATTTTTACATATTGGCATAATATAATTCCCTTATTTTCCTGTAAGTGGTGGGCCTATTTTTAACTTTCTCCAAGTAAGCATAAATTTAATGGAAAAAGGTCTGTAATTTTAAAGCAATACACCAGTGATTAAACTTAGAACTATTAGCAGCAAAAAATGCCGTTATTAAGAACCTTGGCTAATACAAGGTGTGTAAATGTTATGTTATGTTGTGTAGGGTAGCGACAGATATAGGTCCAGGTGATTTAGGCCAGTGGTTCTCAGGTAGATTCATCAGGTGACCACTCCATCCAGATGTTTGGTCACCTCAATCCCCGGAGAATATTCGAGATGCAAAAGACTCTGTTTTCTCCATATGGGAGGGGTGGTGGCAATGTTAAGGAAATTAATAATAACTTTTTATTTTGTCCTCTTTATAAATGCAAGGTTAGCCTATAAATTATTTTATTTACAACTATGTATGTGTATTAAAACAGTCAGACAATGTACGGTGTATATTTTAATTTTTTAAGTACTAATCACTGCTGAAATATAATTTCTAGTTTGTTTTTATTACATAACAAGATGATCCATAAGGAACTTTCCACATAATTATTTTAAATTAAAAAATTAGAATCTCCATTCCTTTCCTAAGAGAATAGTAAAAATCCCGCTCTGATATTACTATTCTAAGATATTTTAATGGGCAAGAGAAAACTACTCTGCACAATGGATTTCAGATTTCATGTTTAAATCAAATGGGAAGTATAGTTTCTGGAATCGAACCTGTTGCAACAAAAACTATCCTTTGGAGGTCAGGCCCATTAGCAAGAGATTTCCACCAAGTGTCATGAAAAAAACGGTCTATTGGCTCAAAAGTCAATAGAGTGGGGATAAACAGACAACGGAGAAGCTATAAGCCTATTCCAATCTGGAAAGTAGGCTAAAAATAACTTATTTGTTAAAAAGGTTTTGTGCATTGATAAGCTACAGAATTTTCTTTATTTTTTGAATAAAACTTGTCGATAAATTAAAGCCTGCATGGCTCTTAACCCTTAGAGTGCCAAGAAGCACGATCGCTCTCCTTGCAACTCTCACCTAAAGTGCCAAGAGCGCGATCGCTCTCCTTCATCAGGCTCTCGTATAAGTGCTGGTAGTTCGCGGTCTCTCGTAAGATGGTATCTTATGACAGTCTACTAATGACAAGGAAAGAGTAGTTTCAGAGTCTGCCACTAGTTTTTGTCTCATTAGTTTTCTTTTGATTTTATGCGTTTTTGAACTTTACCTAGTTTTAGCAACCCGTAATAATTAAAATGGCAACAACCTCAAGGAAAGTGTTTGATAATTATGAAGATATAGTGGATTATATAAATACTCTTGGTGACAATGATTCTGGTGATGAAGTGCAAACTCTCACAAGTTGTGAACCTCGTTTCATAATTTCAGGTACAGAAAGTGGCAATAGTGACATTATTGTTCGTCATAGACGTCATATTGAACTTCTAACTCAAAGTTCAGATAGTGAAAGTGTTGTTGACAATGAGGAATGTGATAATGATAGCTATAATAATGAACAAATTAGCATTAGAATCCGATAGGAGAACTATTGTATATCGGTAATTAGTATAAATTAAAATGTAAGCACAAATGTTAGGATGTAGAGGAACAAGTGTGTATAAATTATGCGTGTTGGTGTTGTATAAAATATTTTATTTTTCAAAAACCTCCGATCCTAAGACAGTGATTTTTTTGTGTGGCCAAATAACATACTGGGTCTTCAAGAAATACGACAAATATGCGAGTTTGGTAATTTTTAAAAACATTTCTAATTTCAAACTTTAATTTTTGTTTTTCTAAAATGGTAATTTTAATGTTAAACAACCCTTTACAATAGTAGTATGATATCCAGTCCTTAATTCCTATGTTCTAGATAGGGAACTATATGTACTGAATGTTCTGTAAAACTTTAAAAAGATACCTTTAAAATTGAGGGAGATGTAATTTTTTTCCTACACTGCTGTAAATTTGACAAAAATCGCCTGGCAATTTCGGCATAGCTACAAGAAAATTGCCTGGCACTCAAAGGGTTAAAACCAGAATAAAATCACTTGCCTTAGCCAAGAGTGTTTGCAACCCTCCCTAAAATCTTCTTGCAACCCAGCATTTGAGAAGCACTGATCTAGGTGACTGCTTAGGGCCTCGCCCTTCTGGGAGCCTTGCACCTAGAGAGAGTTAGTGTTAACAGAGTCAGGAGCTTATTGCATGAGGGAAAAGAAATGTATGCATTGATTGTGAAAATTCCCAACACACATCACATCACAAATCCTAAGTAATGGCAAAAATCATTGTAATTTATATTTGGCAAAGACCAGTCTTAACTGATGGGCATCATTGAAAAAATAATTATTTTTAAGTATTCCACTCAAACACTTGGAGCTACAAGCTACATCAACCTCAAGCTCACCCACTTTACTGTAAATATATATCTATATAATAATTTTTTTTAATTTCTCAATTGCGTAACACTTTATAGAATATAAAACCCAAGGTACTTGCAGAAGTGCTCCAGAGCTGAAATTTGGATGGAAGATAGTTTATGAGGTACAACTTTTGTGAAAAATACGAAACTCCAGAAAAAATTATATATTAGGGATGTTTTTGACCCCAATGTCCAACTTTAAACACCTGCAAGAAAAACATTGAAAACGGCGCAGGGCTTTATAAAATTGCTTTTTTAAATTAGATACAATTTAGTTACGAAGTCAGAACATAAACCGTTCTCTGGATGAAACATTTAAGTTGAATTTTTTTGTGATAAAATTCAAATCCGAGCCGAATCAGCATAAAAAATTATTTTTAATCATGAAATAAGTGGATTTTTTCAGTTTTCTTACAATGAAAAATATCAACTACTATGACAATAAGTCCAATGATTTTAAATGGGTACTGGTGATCTGTATTGTGATAACATCGATTCAATACTTTTCAATGGGGAATTGATAGATTACATTATAAGCCTGTTGATTTCAACCAATGATTTATGCATATGATGATGTCATAATTTTAATACATGATATATCATATTAAATAAAAAACTTATTACTCCTTTTAATTAAGGAGATTGATAATGTCCTTATATAGTAAATGTTTGGTTTGGTAGCTTCTGTAGCTCAACGGTTAGTGTATTGTGCTGATTAAATGGGGTACTGGGTTCGATCTCCACTAGAGGTATTTTTTAATTTAAAAAAGTATATCATAAGCCAACAGCAAAGATGAAAACAACAAAATTATTTTATAAGATTCCGAATTTTGAAGTTGTGTAGCAACAGGTAATTCACTTGTGTAAATAAATTATTAAGTATAGAGTAGCCTGTTTTCCACCACAAAATTTAACCATATATTTTTACGAATCATGGGCCCTGCAAACCAATATCACCTATGGGCCTCGTAGGACACGATCGCCTAGGGGCCTTGCACTTCCTAAATCCACATCTGGTATAGGGTACCAGACTCGAAGTAAGAATAACTTTGAAAATACACAATTACATTCAGTGTATAAAAATAATTTTTGTAACAATTATAGTATGAGTACAGTACACCTTGACCTTGATTTACATGGCCCCATTTTTCGAATTAAAAAAAAAAATTTGTCCAGTGCTTTGTTATACAAACAAAAATCTTGAAGTTATATAAAAACTCCGTTAGTTAATAAATCTGTCAAAGAAAATGAGAAACCTATCCAAACTCCTCCGATTGATCAAAATGTCGAATTCTCCCTTTCTACATATGATGATGATAGTGTAAAACCTTCACCTCTTACTGTATGATACGGTACTAAATACAATGATGCGGATGATGTATTTTTCATTAAATTAAATTATTACTGAATGCATTGTGCTATTTTATCTATTTTTTATTAAATATTTTTTATTTTATCTCCGATAAACCTTGACTATACACACATGAACCATGCCTTCCAGCCCGCTGCAAATACCTCAGCACTACATGCTTTGCATTCAGCCTTGCTAATTTCGATAAAACTTATGTCATTGGGTATTTGTTGTCATGTATTTTAATACAAATGCATTGAGTATAATTGTGGTAATTTACGATATAATCATTTATAATTTCAAACTGTGATTGAATAGTCAGTCAAGTTACTACGACATCAAGTTATGTGAAATAGAACACAACGCTACATTATATACCTACATATGCTCCATATTATATGTCTTAAAAACAAGTTCTGTGCCATATAAGGGAGGATTTTTTACTGTGAGAACATATCTTGTATTATATAATGGAAGCTACATAATGGGATATTTGGCTCAATTTACGAAATTTCAATTTACGAAACGTTTTTACAAGAATGTAACCCTTTCATAAATTGGGGTCTCCCTGTATTATAAAAAATTATATCAACTAATAAAAAGGAGGAAAATTAAAAAAATAAATGGTGTCTCTGAAGTTCCTTTACCTTAAGTGTTAAGATTAAGAAACAATTCAATACATTTGTAATATTTATTGTTCATAGTTTATTTAATTATCACAAATATTTTGTATAATCAAGAACATCAGTATAAATGCAATTGTTTTCTGCGCAGAAAATTATACATAACCAAGTTCCATAATTCATCTTTTGTAGCATGGGGGACTTGGCAGAAGGCACTTTGAACAGCATCCTTCAGTTTCTTCGTTGCTGTATACATTTGTTTATGGATTTGATCCTTAATATATCTCCATTATCTCTCATGCCCAATCAGTGTTGCAGCTCATAACACTTTGGGATCATGAGATCTGTGGGACACCCATAATGATGTTCTTAATTATTATAAACAATTTTAATGACTAAATAAACCATAAATATTACAGATTAACAAATACTACAGCAAATGTATGTTTTATTTTTGCTGCTCAATCTCAGTGCCTTGTGGTAAAGAGTCTTTTAGTTCTACACGTATGTAAAGTACTATTCTTCATTAAGTACATATTTTCTCTTTGATGTTTCAATTTAGTGAGGTTCAAGAATTATCAAACATTTATTACCATGTTAAATGACAAATATATGCAACCCACATTATTGATACATATACTTTGAAAGCATTCATCAGTACTAACATTGAAGAAAAATGAGAAAATTTGATAAATACATGATAAGAATAAAATATATAAAACCAAAATCATCAATAAGTGAATAATAACAATTCCAGAAAATATTTCCAGAGTTAAGTCTTGCTTTACAATTTTAGATTTATGAATAAATTGTAATTGACTGTAAAATAAGTGCCAACATTTGCTGTATTACCCATATGTTTATTGCCAAATAGTTCAGTTTACATTTTATAGCATACAATTAATCT
Organism: Tanypteryx hageni; assembly: GCA_028673005.1. Lineage (NCBI taxonomy): Eukaryota > Metazoa > Arthropoda > Insecta > Odonata > Petaluridae > Tanypteryx > Tanypteryx hageni. The sequence goes on from CM054120.1 coordinate 41,620,876, forward strand.
GCCTTAAATTTACTAAGCTAAACAAACAAATGCATGATAATGTTGAAAAAGAGGGACTTTAGTTGCTGTAACTAAGCAATATAGTTCAAATCCACGGTAATAAAAGGATTTTCTAACCCAGAAAGTAGAAGTTCATTGTTGTTTGTAATTCAGTTAAACATCATCTTGCAAAGTACAGTAGAGTTATGCTCATTCACATATACATTTCATATAATGTGACCAAGACTTCAATTTATGCAGTACCCTGCTTCACGTTTAGAGGATAGGCACTTTTCATTTGCTGCGCAGACTGATTCTGCTGTGCATACAGCCAAAATCCTAGTCATTCATTTTTCAGCTTTGATAGCATATAAAAAATTAAATACATTCCCAAACACAATATCATATACAATCTAAAAGTCTATTAAAATAATTATTCGTAGAAATAATATTTATATATTTTTTGTTTATATAATTACAGCAAAATCTCTATATAATGAACCTCCATTTATCGTATGCCTCTGTATTTTGTAATATATTTTTGATCTCACCAAAACTGTACATTAATGATATAGGCAAACCTCTTAGTATCATACCTCCATATTATCGTAATACCCTATATATCATAATGGGAAAATGAATAAACAACCTCCATATAGTAAAACTGTGTATTCTTCTTAACAGATAAAAGAATTAAATTCGTGCGCACTGGAAATTTCTATGTGAATAACCAATAAAAGCAATCAAAGTTATATATGTATGCACAATGTAGTCTTGTGGAAGGAACCAATACAGTGGCCTCTTGAAAGAGCCATCAAAAAATGGCTATATTGTTAAAAAGATACCAAATTTACTTGTGTATAAGTTGCACTTTTTTCCAAAAATTTCACTCAAAAAATGAAGGTTTGGCTTATACGTGAATATGAAGCAAAAAGAATTAAAAATTGGATATTCTGAAAATAATATTTTGATTTCCACTTTTATGTTATTTTTGGTTAGAAGCCATTGGATAGATCTCGTGATTTCCTCTAGAATGCAGTATGGACATAATCAACATCGGAGTGATATTTTAAATACATAGTATCTTTTGGCAACGCTTGAAGTGGAGCAATATTTTCAATACTAGTATCTTTTCACAACGTTTGAAGTGCCTTGCCTTGCCTGATTACTTCTAGACTCTTGCGGAGTTTACAATGTAGTCTTGAAGTATTTGAATGGTTAGATCCAACTCAGCGTAACTTAAGCACAAACACCAGAGCTCACAAATTACTGTGTTACCGAGTAAATACGGTATTTTTACGGTAATACGGTATAAATTACCGGAAGTTCAGCTGCTGACTGAACTCAATCTATTCTCGCCTCAAATGCTTTTCAAATACAATGCAACATACGCCTAATATGTCTACAATGAAACAAATATCTTGTATCTCATAAACAGACATGCGGAATGTACGATGATTTTTCGAAACATGATTTTACGATCTTTTAAAATCACTAGTACTCCAATATAATGAGGGGGCTACTTTTAAAATTTCATTTTTTGTAAAAAAACGTCGTTTTATATTTGGGACAATGTGATACAGTATTTTTTGCTTTATTTTTCTTCGCTTGCGTACTTATTAGAAGAAGGTGGGAAGAAGAGGAGTAAAATTACAGATTTCTTGAGTTGGATCCGGGCAAAGTCAGCTGAGAAAGGATAATTGACTTTCTAAAAACTTTTTTCCATTTTTGTTGTTGGAAAACCCTGGGTGCTGCTTATATGTGGTGGCGGCTTATATACGAGTAAATATGGTACATCATTAAAATGTTTTAATTTGACGTTAGGTTGCATTGTTTATTCCCTAAGTTGGGGCCATTCAGGTAAGCTCCCTTACATACCACTGCTACAATTGTATCTGTTTTCACCACCTCTGAAAATATCCACAAAAATTTGGCAACAATGTTACAAAGACATATTATTTAAAATTCTTTACTAAGTTGATGTAGGGTTCCATCAATTTCTTGCTGGGTAAATCCTCTTGGGCACAAGTTTCAGTTTATGTATCGCTCCTAAGAACATATCAATATTTATGCTTCCATACTATGAAGAGCTTGCTTTAATTACTGGTTATACCGGCTTGATTCATTTAATTGAGCATTGAAAGTCATCATAGATACATAACCTACAACTAATAGTATTTTCAACCATATTTTTGTCGTAAATGATGTGCGTATACTATCTGTTACAATGGATCCCCGGTATTCACGGATTTGGTATTCATCACTTCACTTATTTGTCATTCATGTGCTATGGAACACTGTTTCAGTATCTTCAGCTTTTCGTTTCCCTTATCACTTGGACTACTTGTTGTGGTGGAGTAAGAAGTCGACATGCATGCTACTTGTTTAACAGTGACTGCCTTATTAAACTCATTTTATTTTATGGCCTTTTTTGTTTATTTATTGCTATTAATAATGAATATACTATGTTGGTAATTACTTTTTTATTCATTGTAGCTATCATAAGTAAGTAAACTAACACACCATCTTACCATCTTTGTATTATTATGCACCAGCATCACGTACTTTGTTTTGAATTGTGCCATGAACATCGTATCATCGTATCACAAGTTTTATCCTGCAATATCTGTTTATTCTTGTCATCATGTTTTCCATTCGTTTTTATGTAATTTTAAGTTATTTTCATTTATATTATTAACCCATTTTTACTGAATCTTTGAAAAATGGATGAATCCCCAGTAAAGCTCATTAGCCTTGACAATCATTAATTACTCAAATAAATAAAATTAGTTAACATACCTTTGAATTCGCTCTTAGCATAATCAAAGGAATTCACCCCTGCTGTACTTGTAGCAACATGGTCAAGTAAATGCCAAAACAAACCATAAAAAAAAAAGAAAAACGAAATCTTGCATGCTTGTCTATCTATATCATGTTTTAGAAACTATTTAAGAATGGACTACATTATTACAGTTACATTAAAGTCTTTAACTAGAAGAACATAACTAAAATAAATTATAAAAGAAATTTTCAAAATATGTATAATAAAAGCATAAATAATAATAAATAAGGGAAAATAGCTTTCCTAAATTCTCCGAAAAGCATTCTGAATTGATTTATTCATTAAGTACTAAATGATCGAGTTCCAGGGTATATTATTTATGCAAATGTTACAAAGAAAGGCCAAAAATCTTCATTGTAAAAAAGTATATATTCTTAATAAGAATACAATTTAATAAAAATTGAATGCCCTTTGTATTGGACACGGTCTGAAAGGGTTATGTATCGTTTTTTTTTGTTTCGGTTATTGGTTCGGTTCGATGCCCTGTTTAGTATATAATTTCAGATGAAGAAAGGGCAACTTTAATTTAAAAAAATAAAGATTTTAGTTTTCAAGGTTTCACAAATTGTACTGCTTATTCAGATTAAAGTTAACTTTGAAAAAGCAACTAGGTTTACAGGAGGAAGATAGGCGACAATGTATTGAATGAATTTGTTTAGGATAATTGGACGTTCGGATAATTGGCATTCGGATAATTGGAGTTCCCCTGTAATTATTTTTTCAATGATACACATCAGTTGAGATTGGTTTTCGCCTATTATTGTTTACAATTATCATTGACATAATTTAAGATGTTGGACTGTTTCTTTGTGTTGAGACTTTTCATATTCAATCTATTCATTTCTTTTCCCTGTCACATTATTATGCTGACTCGGTTAACACATTCTCTAGCAGCTACAGGTTCAAGGCCCTATATTTGCCTGGCCCTGTATACACCTCTGGATATATTCTACTGCAACACAATGGTGGCTTTTGTGACGTGCTTTGACAAGAAAGACAGTATTGTAACAAAAATGTATTTGAAAGTTTGCTTCCATTATTAGCTTAGTGAAATTAACTAGAGTGAACAATTATACAGAATATCACTAAATGGAAAAACATTTCCCTTTGTGGATGAAGCGTTTATATTGTAAATATTGAAGAAGTGGTAATATCTTCCCTTATCTGAAACTAGAATAAAATGGAAGAGGAAAAATTGAAGTGACTGAAAAGGTAACGTGAACCAAAGAGAAATAATATCTATTGCTTTATCTTGCTTATGATAGCAGTATAAAATGTATTGGCAATCTCATTATCCTATCCAAGCATTTTTAGTTGCCGTCTCTGTAATTTATTGAAATTTTTGGCTCTATTTAAATCACTAAAGTTAAAATTGTAATTGTTTGGAATCTATTAAGCACATGCAGCATGCATTGAATATTTTGTTTTCCTTGTTACAGTCGGTCAGCTAGTGAATCTGGCTCGGAATCAGGCCGATCAGCCAGCAGTGGGTCCCGTTCGAGCCGCTCGCTGTCTGACAGCTCAACATCGAGTCGGAGTGGGGGAGGGGGCGGAGTAGTTGTGGGCATTGGTGGCCGCCGTGGTGGAAGTCGCTCTGCGTCCACATCTTCATGCTCATCCCCTTCTTCTCGATCACACTCCCCTCCTCATCTCTCTTCCTCCAAGTCCTGTTCACCAAGGTAGGGAAAATTGAGTGCTACCTCGAATTTCAGTCATTGGCTCTAAATTTCTCATATTTTCTGTTAATTTGTTAGCTAAATGGATTTTTATTCTTTTGCAAATCATAAATTGGCAAATTACTTGTTTTTATTCTTGGTAGTCATCAAAGTGGTGTCAGGAGTGGACGTTTAGGTATACCACTTCAGTCTGCAGTAAGTGCTGCCCCACACACTAACAATTCTGGTTCATCATCCCTTGTTGGCAGTGGCCTGGGAGTCGGGTCTCAGGTTTCTCACGGAGAAGACCGCCGCCCCTTTGCCATTTGTGTCCGCAACCTCCCTGCTAGATCTAGTGGTAAGCAGTAATTCGATTCATATTTGTAGGATTTTATTTTTACCATTATTAAAATAGTTGCTATTTACCTTAATAACAACAATAAAATTATCTGTCCACTCATTTCTCTAAATTCAGACCTTTGTGTCCTGGATTTTCAGTATTTCTGTTTTACAAAAGTTTACTTTATACATGTTTAATTTCAGAAATACCATTAGAGCCAATTTGTACATTTTAATCCAATATTTACTGTCTTTATTCCTTATTATACGGGTACAATATTATTTTATAGGAGAGTTCTTAATTTTAGTAATTACCATGTTGCTCTTCCAAAAATCTTGCACCTTGTGTTTGCTCCATTTTACTTTTTGTTTGTTCATTAAACTTCATATTAAAACTAAATGTTGGCAGTGTTTGAATTTTCCAAATAGGTAAAAAAGTTGAAACTATTTATGTTATCTATAAAGTCAAGAGGAGCGTGTTTCTAATAATGTGAATATTGTGAACAAAAATATTTGTAAGCACTGGTAATAGCTATTTTGTTGTCCTGTCAAACAATTTGGATGTAGGAATTTAGCCAAAATTCTGATTGTTTGATTTGAATCTATTATTATAATTTTTCTTTTCCCTCAGATACAAGTTTGAAGGACGGATTGTTTCATGAGTATAAGAAGCATGGAAAAGTCACTTGGGTAAAAGTTGTTGGTACAGGTGGAGACCGTTATGCTGTAGTATGTTTCAAGAAACCTGAAGATGTCGAAAAAGCTTTGGAAGTATCAAGAGATAAATTATTCTTTGGGTGCAAAATTGATGTAGCTCCATATGAAGGATTTGATGTTGATGACAATGAATTCCGGTAAGTCATTTTCTCTTATTTATCAATTTTAAAATTTCATTTCAGAGTGAGATTAAAGATAAAAGTAGAGCATTTTATTAAAACCTATTTCTTTAAACTGAACTGAGGTTTTTTGCAGGCCGTATGAAGCAGAGCTAGATGAGTTTCACCCAAAAGCAACCAGAACGTTGTTCATTGGTAACCTAGAAAAGGATATTACTGCCTCTGAGCTACGTAAACATTTTGAACAGTTTGGTGAGATTATAGAAATTGACATTAAAAAACAGGGATCTGTTTCATCATATGCGTTTTGTCAGTATGCTGATATTGGCAGTGTTGTAAAAGCAATGAGAAGCATGGATGGAGAACATTTAGGAAACAACCGAATAAAACTAGGGTTTGGAAAGTCTATGCCAACCAACTGTGTGTGGGTTGATGGAATCTCTGGTGAGTAACATTACTTTGTTGTTTTAAAAACTATTTCTATAATGCTTAATATGTTGAGAAGATTTTGCACATGGTTTTAATTATATTTTTGTGCTTTGAAAAGCTTGAAATATAGTACCTTGAACAGGTTGACTGCTGAGGGTCACTTTTCAAATTTTTGTTTTATGGCTTATAACTAATTGGGATGTATATTTACTCATACTACACAGGAAAATAATTTATTTTGAATAATGTTGCTACTTAATGTATATAACATTTTATAGAGGGAACATCTATCCACCACAGCCCTGAGCAATCAATATAGTTGCCTAGGCTGAGCGGAAACAGCTGGGTAGACACGTTCTCAGCAAAGACTATGTTGCTTATTTCTTCTGAATTACAAGTAGTTCTATTTGTATCAATTTACAAACCTGTTTCTTGAAGAAAATCTAATCTTTCTTTTCATTTCTTCCATTTTGTCACTTGATTCAGCTTTACATTTCCCATTGTTACTTTCACAAGATTGTGGTTACTAGGAAAATCCAGTAATCTAAGACAAAGATAGGGTGCTAGTAGATGCCTTGGCTTGAGTAGTTTTGTATCAGTCATCTGACTTCATGATGGCATACCATTTGTAGGGGTATTTGATGCACTTATTCCTTAATTAACAAAATTGTTGACCTTTTGTAAGGTCCACGTGTATCATTCACCTGCCTGGATTCAGCTATGAAATAGCCGCTACTCAGTGGAACAGAGAAATATTTTCTTTTTGAGGAATTCTAATTGTTGGCCATCTTCATTCTTTGCACATCCTAAATACGTGTTAGGCATGGGTCTGCCTCATGGTGGATCACTTTTGAGCCATAAAATAATAAACATGTCCTTTTCCCTTGTCTGACAGGAAAACCTTTGCATGTGTAGGGCTTTTATTATTTTCTTTAAAAGTTTTTATTATGTAGCATTTGTATTGTAACTCACATATTTGCGTTTCTATATTTTGAAAAAAAAGACAATTATGAAAAAACATTAAATTCTCAAAACCAAGCCAGGTGTGTGTGTGAGTGGAAGGGAAGTAGTGGTTGCATGGAATACATCAGAATGAAGTGACAGAGGTCAACGAGCATCTTAATAGATTTCAATTTAAGTGGACATGAGTGGCCACCATGCTGCTGTTGGCAAGTATGTGAGCAGACACCAGTGACCGTCATGACAGTCAACTTGTTAAGGATATTATTTCACTGAAAAAAAAATGCTGAGCAGAATGTTTATTTTAATGAATCTTGGAAATACTTCTATTTTTGATCGGTCAATTCACCTTAGTAATTATTTTTTACAGAACCATCAAAACCATTTTGTAGTTTTTGTGTATTACAATTGACCTACTGTTTATTGAGGCTAGATATTGGCTAAATAAATAGTTTTCACCATAGTAATGTATTTATACCTATCATAATAGTATAAAGTAATTGAAGCAGAAATATATTTAAAATGAAAACGTTATTATACAAGTTTTGTTTCTTAAATTATTAGTCCCTAACTTTTGTGCTACAGATTCTGTGTCAGAGAAGTACTTGAATGTACAATTCCATCAATTTGGGCCAATATCACATATTGCTGTTGATCGTGAGAGAGGACATGCCCTGGTATTCTTTGAGCAAGTAAGTCAAAATTTTTTTCCTATCTTAGGATTATTTGATAAAACTTGCACAAGTGGATTTCCGTCAGTCATTTCATTAAAATAAAATTTATAATGAACGTGTTAAAGCCAAACATCTCACAGTTTTCATCTTTTCATTGATTTGAAGAGAATTTTCAAATTTAATTCATGAATTATGAATGAATTCTAAGTTTATGTGATCAGTGAAAGTAGTATGCATATCATAATATCAACATTTTGAATGTTCATACCTAACATTTTTATATTACACAATGCATCCTTTTTCTAATCAGTTTTGCTTTGTTCTGATTTATGTACATTTTCATAATAAGGATTTTTCTATGTTCATGGAAATTAAATTTATTATTATTTATCACATTTACAACAAAATAAAGGTATTATGACTCATTGAAGTCTTTTTTCTTTATTTTTTGTTTAATTTACTGATTATAATGAGATAATTTTACTTATTACCATCATCCATATTAGTGATGAAAAATTCTTTTATTAAAGCACTTACTTTTTTTAGTAATATTTGGTTTTGTTGCTCAAAGTCATGTATTTACTTCTGCTTCATGTTTATAAATATGAAATTTTTATTTTGAAATACTTAATTGAATCTCTGCTTTGGCATTTTTCAAATTAATAAAATTAATTCTTATGGAGAAATGTGGGTCTTTCATAACATCAAGTCTATGTTATGTTGTCTTTTACTTGATCTGGTTGGCAAAAGACAACACATAAAATTAATAGTGGAAGATATGTTATTAGCCGTTCCACTTTTTATTTTATCATGCTTTTCTAATTCTTATTGTAAGATCTTCGGACTGAAAAATTCTTAGAAGAATTATTTTATTTTATAATGCTAATCTTATTATTTCTTGTATCTCTTTGATTATTTATTCTTTTAATTTTATATTATTTCATAGATTAATTTATGCACTTGGAATACTCTTGGCTTAATCAGTGTTTGAGGAACTTAACATATTAATTGTGATGATATCATATTTACCCTCAAGGAAAACAAACACATTTAAGATGACTCTCTTATAGGAAAAAATAACCATTTAGAAAGTTATTTTTTTAAGGCCATGTAGTAAATGAAATGTTGTACTCAGCTAGTGGCTAGAATACAAATGAAAATGACGTTAACTCTCATAGCCACTAAGTATTTTTAAACCCAGGTGTGCATTGTATGTATAAGTCAGCCATTGTCATTGGCAATCCCCTAATTTGAGATATAGAAAGAATCTGTGATTGGTTGATCAACACCAAAGATGTTTGTGTCAAAATTATCATCTGGTTTGACCAGCTGCATTGTGGCTAATGGAGTTAACATTATCATAATTTGCCTGCAATAAATCATAAACATGCAAATAGCAAAATAATTTGCATACTCAGATCCAGACCCAGATGGGAAAAAATACTTGTGTGGCTGTAACATCAAGGTATGAGTAAACGAGAACGGACAAAGTGCCCAAAGGCCGAGCCATTTGTTAATAGCAAATTTTCAACTATTATCAGTAAACTATGGGCTCTGCCCATTGCGCTAGGAGCATCAACCCCATGCAAATCCACCCATTCCCATGATCACCCCTGAACCCCCTCCTTTCAGTATGTATTTAAAGTGAAAATTTTTAACAAGCTTCATTTTTGGACTTCCTCTTAGTAGATGACACAATTCATATCACATTCATTTCTCTGTCAATTAAGGGTTTGCTTTTGGGACCTTTAATGTGAAATATGCTAATACAAACATTCCCAAACAGTTGGTTGCAACCAAATTTTTCAATAGATGAATGAGAAAAGAAGACATTTGGCGTGAATGGACAGCAAGTTTGGTATTCCTGAGGTAGAAGTGGCTTCTGCATTTTAAAGGCTGTTCTAATTACTCCATAGATAGATTTTTCCATGTAATAATTTCATTTGTTTCATGTTTTACTGATAAAATTTATCATAGCATAAAAATAGTATAAAGGCTGGTTTACACTGGAGGGACGGTTGCGGTTGGGACATTTTAGACCAAATATAAAATCCTATTTTCAATGGGGATTCTATGGAGAAGTCCCAAATGCATTCACACTTGTAGGGGACGGCCTCAGCACAAACCCCTTGGGTCGCTCGAGGAGGCAGCTTTTGTCCCAAGCCCATTCGAGTCCTAGCCCCTTCGGTTACTATTGGCAATTCTCAGTGACATCCGAAGTGAGCTTGAATCTTTCTGCTAGTTAGGGGCATCCATAAACTACGTCACCCTGTAGGTGGGGGCCAGAATGCGACGGTGCCATGACCAAGGCCTAACCTACAAGTGTGAATGGTCTCCGTAAAATTAGTCCTATCCCTAATAGCACCCTCACTGTGATCGCCCCTCCAGTGTGAACCAGTCTTAATTGTGTCCTTGGCACCTCACTCACTTGCTCCCTTTTATTTCTGATAGTAATTTTGCATAGCTTGCTCTGTTGCTCTCGCCTTTACAGATTTTCGTGCTTGAATGCTTTCTTTAGTTTCTTGAAAGATGAACGTATACTATTTGCTTACTTTGCCCGACTTGTTATCCCTGTTTTAGATCAGTAATGTGTTTGCTCTACATCGAGCAGCACGTTCCTTCCAAAAACTTGCAGGCACAATCCTCTCCCCTCCATCCCCTTTCTTCATCGACTGTACTGCCAGCTCTTCCTCTCCAGCCTCATTTTAAAAACATTCAGATTAAAATATAAAACAAAGGGTTACAGATAAAAGGGCACAGTAAGTGAGGGGTTTTTTAAAAGTTTTTAATGCTCTACCCAACTAATAGAACTGCAAAACTCGGTCAAACTGTCCTTCATTTATAAGGAAAAAGGTTTTTTCGTGAATTCGAAATGTTTTTTGGTATTGAAAATTAAAAATTTTGTATCTTCTGAATTTCCTCATTAATTGTGACCCAATAAGGCTTCATGCAAAATTTCAGGATCCTTGGTTTGGCAGTTTGGTCTGGAGGTTTTCCTCAGTCAATTGCTAACAACCATCCATAAATATAAGATAATGGATTTGATGCTATATTTTGCACATAAATCTCTTTTTGTTCCATCCGCAGACACTTTCGTCCTGATGTACTTTTCTAGATCTAAGTTCGCCCTATTTTTACAATGATTTTAGGATGAACTCAATTGTAAGCCAAGAGGCATTTTTAATTTGAGAAAAAAGGTAGACTTACAATCAAGTAAATACACTATACTCTTCATTTGGCATGATTTGGTTTTAGAACAGTTTTTATGTTGTCAACATTTTGTATTGCACCTTAGCGATTCTTGTTTTAGCATGGATTTCATACTGTCAAATTTTTGTTTAGCATGTTAGAATTTTCAAATGTGCAGTTTTACTGAATTACTATAATTATCCACATCATAGAATACCTTCTTCAGAAACCTTATTTTCTAAGGAAACATTTGAAAATTTAATCCCCACGTACTTCACACATCCTGTTTCTGCAGAATAAACTCACACATTTCCTTAATTCTTTCCCTTTATCTCATTCATGTTCTCAATAACACGCAGGGAAAAATGAAAACACCAAAGTATGTATTATGTGAAAATATGTTAACTTATATCTATTATAAATAATAGCAGATTTACCTTAAGGCAGGAGTAGGCAGTGCTTTAGGGCACAAAGATTAGGGGGGTTGCATATTTTTTATTTTACATAATACAGATATTCATAGATTTGAGCGCGTGGGACATGGATTTTGTTTGAAAAATTACTTTTAAAAAAATACTTGTAATGTGTAAAAAATTAGGTCAACTTATAGCGAGTATATACCTAAACATGCAGTTTCAAACTGAAAAATGGACGTCCACTTATATGCCGGGTCGACATATACACCATAACTATTTAACATTTCTCTGGGGCAGGGCTCCGCAACTAGTGAACTTTGATATAGTTTTTAGTATGCTGCAGAATATTTTGAGTTATAGCGAAGGGAAGAATATCACTTCTTTATTCCCAAACTACAACTGCAGAAGAATTTTTTAAATGAAAATCAATACTTGGTTGAATTTTTTTTATAGTTTCAGTTACCATAGCATCAGGCCAAAAGCTTGTTTAGTCTTCGAGTTATTCAAGTTTAAAAAGTGTTCTGGACAGAGGGACACAAACAAATTATTATATACCAATTTTAAAAACGCATGAGGGTGAAGGTGCAATATATGTCTACTTTAAGCTTTTTAGGAGCATTTTGTTTCCAACTTTAGTGCCTATTAGCTTCCTTCTGTCCATTTGTCCATTGGCATGCATGTTCGTTCTTGGCTTCTATCAAACAGATTTTCATGAAATTTAGTGTTGAGGATTTATGACAAAGAAAAAAAGAAAATGGCATAAATGGTTCACATTAACCAATTTTACTGGAAACATAAAACAAACTCCCTCAAACCTTGTAAATTCACTTTGAACAAAAAAAATCATGCATAGCTTTTTAATTGTTGTCAAGTCTTCATGGTAAATAAGATTTGCTATAATTACGAAAATGTGTTTCATTTCCTTTATATGCATACAGCGTTTTTGAGCGGAAGGAAACGGACTATCTACGACAATGAAAAGAATGTAAACAAATATTACAACTACTTAACTCAAGTGAGATGTTTTAAGTAATTTTTAATGGCTTGATTGGTTAAAACTGTTTAGAAAATAAATTGATAAATATATCTAAATTTAATATTTTCCTGGCATAATTTCTGATACATATCATTTTGCAGTGCAGGTACCCCTGTTTTATGTGAGTTGCGTTTCTGGAAATCTCTGCGTAAAGCAAAAATGCATTAATCGAAAATATTATCCAATTGAAAATAATGTAATAGGCCTTGTTTACATTCCTGAGCAGATGTATTCTACTACAACGTCTTTAAATTTGATCTATTGAGCTTTTAATCCCTCAAGGTTGTACAACGACATATGGCATCCTGTGCAGCATCCACTTTTACAATATCTTAATTTTTTGTGCATTAGTTTCTGCCATAAATCAGTTTTGAAGCTTCTTCGATCAGTGAGCCTTCCTATACAAATGTATTCTCTTCACCCAACTCAATGAATATTTTTGCTAGGGTTTTCCCCCATACAGTTGTTGACCGCTAACAATGCATCACTTTCTTGAAGAAAACCCCTCTTCAGGACAAAAAAGAGTGGGTTCAAGTGCATTGTTAGCCCAAAGAGAGGAATAATAAAAGAGACATTCTACCACCTTATACACTCCCGGGAAACCCTGCTCTATTGTATGATGCAATGTATGGTATCACTACACGGATGATAAACAGGCAAGAATCTATGAAATGTATAATAAATCTATTAATTTTGCATGCTGAGCGTATAACGAATCGGGTTATTGGAAATATGCGATGCATATATTGAAAAATGATTGTAAGAGTAAAATAGCATTAATGTGAATACACGACGTGTATATCGAAAAATGGTCATAAAAGTAATATGGCATATATGCGAAAACATGTAGACTGAACACACGTAAATTTAGTCATTGAATTTAAAATTACCTAAATACGTTTATTTATGCACCAACTTAGAGAAGGGAAGAAATTTTAGTAGATCGAGAGACAATTGGGTCATGGTGTTTTGATATTTTATGGGGTATACTCCTTCCAATTATATCCTTTTACTTCAAATGTTCCATCACCTATTTGTGATACACTGTACACTTTCCTAACTTGTTAAACATGAAAAGTATTTATGTAACTATCTGGGTTCATTACTAAGTCACAGATTTGATTGTTACTTTGCCTTATGAAAATGACAATCAAATGTTTTCACTTCTGATTTTCATGCCAGAGTTTGGAACACCTGGGCATACGAGTGATTTTTTTGCATTCTATCTGACTGCGAAGTCACACCACAACAAAACAGTGAAAGTAACTTCAATAAAATTATCACTTTGGATTAAACTGAGTTAAAACTGAGAGTAGTGCTCATTTGATGAATGCTAACTTATGTTTGGGTGTGGATTGACTCTGCGGTCAGCTCAGATGCGAAAAGAATCATATCAAAAACAACACAATGCCCATGCTGAGGAGAATCGCCTCATACAGCTACTCGGCTACATCCGAGATTCGGATTTAAAACATAACAGTGTTACGATCTATTGTGTGTGACTCAGAGATTCAGCACTTGTTTACTCGGACAGAAAATGTGAGGCCACATGACACTGTTTACATTGGATTCATTGCCTGTGTTTTTCTCCCTCTAAACTCAAATGTTAAAAAATCTCGTATGGTCTTAGCCTAAGGATTGTGGTGGTAACCGCCAAGTTGCATTAAATCAAGGCACGTTTTTAATGATTTGTTCAAAAATGTATTACACTAAATCCGGTAAAACACTAAATCGAAATTGTAGCTTATCATACATATTTTTCATTTGGCAAAAATTCCTTTTCAAGCTTTTCAATCAGTTTAATTATCTACATTATATCACTAAATTCTGGAATTATCTTCTTTCAACACCACGAAATTTTGCCTTTGTCAGAAAAGTTATGTTATAAATCAAAATTTTTTTCAGAATCTTGAGGGAAGCAAAATATACATAATGTGGCTGTTTCAGTCCTAACATTTTTGTAGGCTTGGCACCCTTTCAAATATAAACAGAATTTAGTGGCACCCTCACTATGAAACAAGATATCATATATGTACAGGCATCTGTCGCTATATTGTGATTCACTTAGTGCTGTTTTGTAATAGAGCTCTCTTGCTAACTCCTGTATCATTAACCCACTGTTTTGGACATATATTTCTGTTATAGTTGTATAATAAGCACCTTAATATATTTTCATTTGAAACAGGTTTTTCAGAAAAAAATCTGATGTGGCAAACACACAACTTTCTCTATATGTAGTATGCCTGATTAGTATTTGTAGGTAAATTACGAGTAAATATCTCAAAACAATTCCTTCTGCAAAAAATATCTTGCCTAGAGCTTTTTATATACTATTTCGATTGCAGCTAATCTGAAAGTTGGATTTTGTGGACATAAAGATATTAGGTCTTTATCTGACATTGCTGTGACAAGTCACCTTTATTTTTTTTCTTCCCATATACACTACTTGTAGACCTTATCAGCTTCTCCATTAATTTTTGCTTGCCTATTTTACTTTGTTACGACTGGACCGACAAACATGTTCTTGCACGTTCAGCTTGCAAACCAGCACAAAAGGGATTTTCTGCACTCAAGTCATGCTGAGGTGCATTACAATAAAAAAATATATTACATGGATGTGCATGCATGCGTGTTGTAGTGGCAGTGCTGAATGCACAGTTTGTCAAGTGGGAGGTTGGCCACAACAAGAAATTTTCTCGCAAGAAATCACGTATCGCATCAAACTGCTCTCCACTCTCACTTAGTTTTTTGCCTCATGTGGTCTTAGTCTCATGCTTAGAATGTCAGTGCAGTTTTTTTATTGTTTTGACCTTTAGTAATATTTGAAATGAACCAAAAGCATGAAAATACATGGAGGATATTTTTTAAAACAAACAAAGATAAAATTTGAAACTTGATGTGGTTAAATGAATTGAAGCTGGAGAACATCAATTTGATGTTTGCAAAGCCTTGGATTGAGGGGGATCGACAGTGAGATCAATTTTGAAAAATAAAGTCAAAAGAGTGTGGAAAGATAGCAACTCCTTTCGATTCTACAAAATTGAATAGGGCCAGGCCTTCTATTATGATTGAGATTGAAAGACTCCTTACGCTATTTATTGAAAACAATATTCAACACTGTGTACCTTTGAGTTTGGCTATTATCCAAAAAAGCTGTTAGCCTGTATGAAGCATTAAAGAAAATTATGCCCAAGGTATCAGATTCAGAGCCTTTTGCGGTAGTAGGGGTGATTCGAGAGATTTAAGAAGCATGCCCATCTCCATAATGTTGCTCTTCAGGAGGAATCTTCTAGTGCTGATGAGGAAGGGGCTTGAAATTTTAAAATTAAGATTGTGGGGATTATAGAGGATGGAGGCTACACACCCTAACAGGTGTTTAACATTGATGGGACGGGCTTATATTGAAAGAAGATGCCTAACAGGACTTTAGTTTCCATGGGAGAGTAGTTGATGCCTGGGTACAAAGTGGCAAAGGATTGTCTTACTCTATTATTGGCTGGTAATACTGCAGTAGATTTCAAATTAACCCTTTTACTGCTAAATTTAGGAAATGAGAGAATTGGGGATATGCTGAGTTTTTTTATAGAAAATCCACATTTAATAATTTTTCGTTTTTACAATACATTTAACTGTATTTAATACAATATGGTATATTTTTTCTTTGTTAGACATTTAAAAAAATGGTTTTTTGTTGTATTGTAACACGTGAGTAGCACTGAAGGTATGAAAACATTTCATGCATTAATGCAGTGCTCTCCAACCTTCTTTATTTCACGGCACACCTATAGATTTTTTCATTCATCGCGGCACACCGAAATTAATTTCACACAAAACTTTGTTGAAGATTTCTATTACAACATCAGAAAATAATTAAAATAATCGACATCAGAAATAAAAAAAATATTTTCTTAAGAAGGGAATAAATCGTGACTAGAATTCATTGAAAATCATTTTTATAATTCATTGAACTTGTGAAATAAAACCAAAATTAATTTTTCAAATTTTTTACCAGTATCACTATGTTCAGATGCAGTATAACACATTTATAATGACATCGAAGTAACTGAAAATATTTTCCCTATAATGAATGTCTTAATATCCAAAGATGTATGGGAACTTTATTAAATAATTTTATTAGTGAGAAACCTGTCCCTATTTTGAAAAACAGTATTTTGATGTTAGGCTCTTTGGTGGAAAGAGCCACTCGAAGTTTTAGGTTGAGGTATTTTAGACACGATCTCTTATTATTCTTAATCAGCGACAATGTTGAAAAACTTAATTCACATAAATATGTTGTAGGAAATGGTAACAACGCATCAATTGCACACTCAGCAATGGTTGGGTATTCATTCCTCACTAACTTCAGGTTAAGACTGTGATCGTTCCTGAGTTCAATGAATTCCCTCTAATTTTTAGGGAGAAATCATTAATTGATAAGTCTGCAAATGAAGAAACTTCTTATGCTTGTTTGTAGGATGAGAATTACAAATTCAGATTTTTCCTTGTACCGGTTGGAGAGCACTACATTAATGAGTTAACAGCAGTAAAAGGGATAAAAGCCACTCATGGTCAATCATTCAGAAAACCCAAGGGCTTTGAAGGGGATTGTGAAATCAAAGCTTCATGTAGTTTGGAAGGTAAACAGGAGGGCCTGGGTTACAATGGCTGTTTCAGAATGAGTTACTGAATATTTTTGTCCAGCAGTTGAGAGGTACTAAACAGCCAATCATCTGTCCGAAAAGGACTTCTTATTTTAGATAATGCACCAGGACATCCAACTACCCTAGATATCTTTCCTGCCTCCTAATACCACCTCTATGTTTCAACTGTTGGATAAAAGTATGATAGCTGCTTTCTAAGGTCGATTACATTAGGAAAGCATTTCTCCAAGCTGTCAAGATCAGAAGTGCTGACAAGGAGCACCAACCCTCAAAGAATTCTGGAGTTCTTATAATTAATAACAATTCTTGTGCCTGGGATGAGGTGAAAACTAAGACCACGAAATGAGTATGGAGAAAGCTTGGATGAACCAATTGAGATAATTCAGGGAATTGTTGTTGAGCTTGGCAAACACATTGGCTTTGATGAACTTGAGTCTCAAGATATTCAGGAGCTTATGGACAGCCAAATGGAGGATCTGACCAGTGAGGAACTTATGGCAATAGAGCAGGAGAGAGTTGTTAAATAGGCAGAAGACAATGTTGGTAATGAGGATGCAGAGTCTGCCAGGTTCCTAACAACTAAAGGCACCACTAAGGCTTTCCAACATCTTGAAAGTTTCCTTTCTTACTTTCCTGACAATGATCCAGACATAGAAAGAAGCTCACAGGTTGCAAGAGATATGGAGAATATTACCAACTGTTACAGGCTTCCTTATAATTAGAAGGTGATTGTGAAAGCACTGGATTCTTTCTTCTGCACTAAGAAGGATGTCTGGTATTCCTCAAAAGGAGATCCTGATGAGATAAATTCTTAGTTTTTTATGTTTTGGTAAGACAAAATGCCACACATTTTTATATCTTTATGTATAATGCATGTCTTTTTATGTTTTTAATCACTTCTTTGATTTGAGTACCAAAATATACCTAATTTTGGGAATTCATTAACATTGAGGATGCGTTGGAAGCACAAATGAAATCTATTTACTTTAATTCGTATGGGAAAAATTCCCTCGCCTAGTGTGGTTTCAGTTAGTGCTCAATTTTTCTGGAACCAATAAGTGAGAGATGCCTGTATATTTACATGCAGATATGTTGATGTTGGGATGCATTTGTTGATACTACATCATCAATTTATTAGAGGAAAGATTGTTTACCTAATGACCTTTCCACATCCTTGTTTCATTTATGTAATTGTTTTGTGTAGCACCATACTTGGGATACTCTGGACTATATGGTTGTAATTATGTAGTTATCTTCTATGGCATCAGTGGATCATTTCAGTATTGAAATCAATGGAAGTAAAAGAAAATAAAGTTCAGCATAGCTGCACAACTTATTTCCTGCTTGGTTGTTTATATTCTTCCAAAATTTTGCTGCTGATAGCAAAACTGAGAAATGTGAGGGCTTACTCTCTTTGTTGTTGTTAAGTAATGAGGAAATTTCTCTAAATTAAGCAAATTTACTATATCACTTGAAGAATTATTCTCCATTGTGTCAAGGACATGTGATAGCAGCCATGATCCATTCATAACTAAAAACTAACCATAATTTTCCATATTTCATATCCATTTTTATGCAGAAAACTAATCTAAAAATTAGGGTCCTTATTGTACAGAGCAGCAAGTCCAATTTTTTCAGTTATTCACTAAGAGTACTTTTGGACTCATCATTAATGATAATGCATATTTTTTAGAAATGTTTGTCAACGTATTTATTTTTTAATTATTGCTTCAGAAGCCAGCAATTTTTTGTTTTAATTCATTTAAGCTTTATAAAAGATGCCCTTTTCAGAAAAATGATGGAGATTTTTTAGATATGTATTTATGTGTACTAATGTTGATGAGAATTTCTTGAAAATTTGTCTACCTCATGCTTTAAAAACTCTGACTCAGTTTGTCAACTACCTAGTCCCAACATAGAGAGGTTACTGCAATCAGTTGTTCAAATTGTCCTAAACTCCTGCATGCATTCTTCCCTCATATGATTAATTCTTATGGGAAAGGCTGTTCCGATTTACATTACATTTTTCAGGAACTTATCCCCGACATAAATTGGGATGTACCTGTATATACTATGAATATTACATAAACCCTTATTGTTGATACATTTAAAATTGCAGTAATTGGTCAGAAATCCTCTTTCTTTCAAATTCATATCTAACAGTTGCTCTTGCATCCCTTTCCTAGTTCTTTGAAAAATATGTTGTAAAAATTCTAGGTGCTTATTATAGATGGTGATAAGACAAATTTGACTTCCATTATGAGAACTGGGTAGATATTATAATTGGGTGTATATTACTTGTTGAGAAATTAATGTTGTTGTTTTTGCCATATATTTTTACCAAGTGTCACAAAAATACTTATTCATTGTGAAATAATTAGACAAGTGTACAATGTAGCTTTTAATAAAATTCATTATCATGCAGGTATTTTAGAATAAAAATGTGATCATAGGGAACTTTTTCTATCAAGAATATTATATCAGATAAAATATTACTGTAATAAGTGAAAACCTATGAAATTGGCCAATAAAATTTGTGTAACCCATAAAATTAAAGCCAACTTTCCTGTCAGTAAGATTGCTTGGTGTCCCACAAACAAGTGTCCATTTAATTTTCTTGATTACTAGGAAAATGTACGTTATTAGCATGTGCCTATATGGAGCAGTTAGTTTAGTCTTTTAAGTTTTGTATAGTGCGTTTCATAAAATAATTTTTATATTTTTTGATTCATGAATTGAAACACATTACTAAGTAAGAAATGATTTTTGCCATATTATGCTTGATAAGCTACACAATAAATTTGTGCCCAAAGTAGTTTCAACCAACTCACCTATACATTCAAGACATGCCAAAAATGAATGTTTCATGTCTCCTAACGTCACCTTACAACATAGGACTAATTTTCTTTCAATAAAAATCTCAATGCAGAGACATATATAAACATATTATTAACAGTTTTTGCGCCTCGACTATGCAGAAGACATACATTACATGCAGTACATCAGCAACAATATGGTGCTCCTGCACATTTCTCATAAGATGATTACTATTTCCTTAGTGCAGCATTTCCCATCAAATAGATTGGTTGAGTTGGGCTTATTCCTTGGCCCCCAATCGTCATATTTGATTCACTTGTGTTTTCACTAATAAAATTTGCGAATTAAAAACAAAATTCCATTGCTCAAAGCTCGATTTTACACATACCTATTTTTTACAATTATCAATGGCTGTGTGCTATGACAAATGGGTGGCCGAAATTAAATTATATGTGAAGTATGATGTGTCAGATGACTAGAGTTAATTTTTTATCATTTCTGTAAGTTTGAGAGATAGTTTCATTCCTATTATGAATCTTAGCATGCAAACATAGAGAGGATAAATGTAAAAAAAAGTTCTTTTGAGAATATTTCTATCTTTATAGTATGCTACGACAAAATAATATCAAATTAATTATGAAAATTGTATATATTATTATGATATTTTTAAATATATTACAATGCCAGAAAAACATTAGTCTTTTTATTAAATCCTAGATTGTGGGTCTCCCTCCCTTGATAGTGCAAGGGAGTGAAAATAGCTTGGTATTCCTAGGGTTAAAATCTGTAAATAATGTTGATAAATTACACCAAGAGAATTTATGGAGAAAGTTCTAGACAGACTGTTAGAAGGGTTTGAAAGAAAAAGTTATTTTTGACAATTTAGCAGTTCTTCCCCACCGTTGCATATTAGGTTGAGACAAAGGCACTTCTCATGCATTAGGATAAAAAACACAAGCCAAACTGCATCGTGTGCAGTATTTTGCCGATGCAATCTAAGAAGAAGGGAAAGGAAGTGTGCAAGAGGAAAAATAACATACTTTTGTAATGTGTGATTTCTTGCTTTGAAATATAACATACTGTAATTAAATATCAGAATCAGTGCCTATGCGATGAATAATAAAGAAGGATGCAAAATAATGTAAAATGTTTGATTTTTTTCATCATTAATATGCCTGATTGGCTGCTTAAATTTCACATTGTCAATGTTCCATTTAGCTTAAATTGGAAAAAGATGCTTGTGCACAAAAAAATTTGTTATTATTAGAATAAAAATATACTTACCGTAAATACCTGCATATAATGCACACTTTTTTTTCGAAATATTCGAGTTAAAAATTAGGATGCGTGTTATACGAGGGTATATAATCTTCCTATTTTCATTTGACCTCATATTTCCACAATTTTGGCACAATAATTACTACCCGGGTATCCTCATATTTTTATTGGTGGTTTTTACGAAAAGTAAGATAGAAAATAGTAAAAATTTATAAATTAATTCTATAAACATACATTAATTAGATATGAAAAGAATGAATTCAGTATTTATTCATTTTAAAAGCCAAGAAATTCTTCATCACTGGACCATTCTTCTTCGATGTTGTTATCGGAATCGTCATCTTACGCATGACGTCACCCTACACCGGCACCTGGCCTGGTGGTGAGGTACTGGTAATACTTACTATTAGAAACAATGGCAGCTGATGCCTTTTAGTATGCTGGGAGTTGATGCTTCTTGTAGAACTAAATAAAGTTATCGTTCCCTACCTTTCTCTCAGCATTCATACGTGATTTATTCTTGATTCTTCGAGTCTGTAGTTAATTATGGTTATTTGCTATCGTGTTTATGTGCTCCCGAATGTTCTAATAAGGGTAAAACTGAAGGTTGGGCGAACCCGTCCACCTTAGGCGTGACAAAAACGTATGTAAAAAACATAGGATTATCGTCATTCCATTTTATTAGCTCAAAGAATGTCATATGCCATGCTATGAAATTAATATAATTCGATTTATTATGTCCTAATATCACCTTGTAAGTAAACATAGAGTATGTAATGATTGAGTTAGCTGACGTTCTTTTGGAACGTTATTCGAAAATTTCATTTCGCACTTTCATTATGTTACCAATACATAATACCAATAATTCGATCATTGCTTTAGAACATGTTACACTTTATACTTGACTCTGGAACGGTAATGCTAAAAAAATCGGTGTGCACTATATGTGGGTATATAGAAAAATCATAGATTACGAGGCTGAAACCCCCCTGCATTATTATTTACGATATTTTTTTTAGTCAAGTACACACCACTTAAGTGCTTTATTTTATATAGTTCTTAACTATATTTTTAGTCATAGTGGCAGGGACTTGTGAAATGAAGAGGTAGGACATCTCAAAAGAAGGCATTTCATTTATCTGCTGCATAACTCTACTTAGAAACCGGTGGTGGTATTTAGTTATTTCTTGCAACATGGTATATACCTAAGGTGACCAGAGGTCCCGATTTTGGCGGGGCAGTCCCGCTTGTGAGCAGCATGTCCCATTCTCTCCCTAAAACTTTAGGGGACACAAAATTGTCCTGCTTTTGGATATGTTGATGATAAATGTCCCAATAATTCAAATCTTTATACAACAAATGGAGCATAAGATTAAGCAATTCACAACAATGAATTAAACAACATAAGACAATCAAAGATACATAATAACAGCGAATGAAACAAAAATAATAATAATCATAAGAATATTACTCATCCTCGTCCACAACAAAGCAGACGACACAGATCACCAATCGGCGGCTTTCATATTGGCTAATAGCATTTCACAGATGTCAAAACAAATGATGACATAATTAATCAGGGTTCCCCTTATTCAAATGTGTCATTAAGTTTGTATGGTATTGGTATCGTTCTAGATGGTGTCTCGCCGTCTATGTCTGATTCAGTTTGAGAAGGAGTTTGAAATACATCTAAGATACCGACACTTGGTGTAACTATTCACTGATTTCAGAGACACAAATATCAGCCACAAACAAATGTCAGAATTAATTCAGTTTGGTCTAAAAATGTACATTAAAGGATGATATAATAATTTATAATTTTTCGAGTTAGAAATTCACCAGCAAGTTGAGTAATTTAGAAAAAACATTGTTTTTGAAATTTCTTTGGTTGTGTGCACTCCTCGAAGAAAAAATTGCTTAAGTAAAATCACACTATATTAGAAGTGTTAAAACCACAGGAAGAATGGTTCACTAGTTAATTTAAATGCATAATGCTAACAATATTTTTTTTTAGACCCCATATTGTAGAAAGATTTTCCTTAAGTAATTTTTAATATAACAGGGGGGGGGGATTAATTATGCACAACCATTTTTCCATTGTTTGTGAATTTGTGTATAACTCCGTAAGATGTCGCAATTTATCAGAATTAACAGCTGAACTGTAGTCGGTCACCATAAAGTGCCTACACTCCAGGGGCAAACAGATTTTGTCCCACTTTTGCTGATCTGAAATCTGGTCACTTTATATATACCTATAATGCCAAGTACCGCTAGCATATACTTTTTGTAATATTTTGGATAGAAATAGTGAATATTATATATAAACTGCCAATTAAAATTTGAGGAATTATTTTACTTAATTTTACTTAACGTATTTCTCTAAGTACCACCCGCACCTTTTTTCAAAACTTTTTAGAAAATCAGGGTGCATGTCTTATTCGAGGATTTCATATCAGAGAAAATCTTGTTGTATGATATGGTATTAAACATGACGATACGGATGAAGATGTATTTTTCGTTAAGTTATTACTGAATGCATTGCACTATTTTATCTATTTTTTATTATGTATTTTTTGTTTTGGTTATGACAAACCTTGACTATACGCACATGCCTTCTAGCCTGTGGCAGATACCTTGGCGCTGCGTGCTTTACATTGTCTCGCTAGTTTCAATAAATCTTATCCTGTTAAGTATTCATTGTTGTCGTGTATTTTAATACAAATGCATTGAGAATAATTGTGATAATTTATGATATTATCATTTATAATTTCAAACTGTGATCGAATAGTCAGTCAAGTTACTACGACATCAAGTTACGCGAAATAGAACACAACGCTATGTAATGTACCTATATGTGCGTGGAATAATTACACTCCATATTATATGTCTTAAAAACAAGTTCTAGTTCTTGTAAGGTAGGATTTTTTACAGTGAGAGCACATATTGTATTATATAATGGAAGCTAATGGGATATTATGGCTTGATTTACGAAACATTTTTCAAGAGCATAACCCTTTCATAAATCGGGATCTCCTTGTACATTGCAACATTATGGGCAACTGCAGAGAGAGGAATATATAATACAAAAAGATACTTGTAATAACATAATCTCTTATATTTGGGCTCATTAAACTGAATATTTAGTGACATTTTTTTAAAATTTGCCTTCCTAAAAACTGGGGTGTGGGTCATATTCGGGGGTGGGTGGTACTTGGATAAATATGGTAACTATATTGTAAATGAGTTGGATATAAACTTAACACTTTTCTACTTGAAAAATAACAATTCTACAATTATAAAAGATTGTTTTAAATAGAAATGCTAGATATAAAAACATGATACATATTTCCAATAGAAATGAAAAAAAAAGAAATTATGAATTTAATTTTTTTGTGTAAATTTGATAGCATTGTGGGAGTGAAAATTTTTGACACTACACAACGAAAGGACTAATGGCAATTCTAATTCAAAAACTTTGTCTTCATGTAATTTACAGTGTATTTATTCTATTTTTCCACTTTGGTTAGTTACATGTTGTTGATGAATGTTATATACTTTCACAACTACTATCTGTTGCAAACAAATCAAACAAGTTAGTTTTCCATTCTGTTACACAAGGAAATTAAATTGTCGAGTTTTCTTCAGCCAAACAACTCTCATTTTGTATTTTTCTCTTCTTCAATGAGCATGAAACTACTTCATGCCATTGCACTCAAAAATATACTCATGAGACCATCTCCTAATACATTTATAGCTTACATGACTCATGAAATTAAGGATTCAGTTAGGTGAATGAAGACTGGCCTTCCATTCATACCTGGACTTCAAGTTCTTGACATTGCTGCTATACAAGTCTTTTAAAGGTAAATTAAAGGATTTGTATTCAGAATGATTTTTGGCTGGAGACGATGGTGTTACACCTAGAGGAAAGCTAAAGAAACTTAATGTTACAGCACTCTGCCAGTGGATCATGATGATATGGGAATGGGTAAATCCAGAAGTAATAGTGAATGCATATAAGAAGTGCTGCTCATCTAATGCCGTGGACAGAAGTGATGATGATGTTTTGTGTGAATCTGTCGATTAAATTAGGAGTTATTAAGATAGAGTGAGAAAAATGGTGAAGAGAGTGATAGTGAATTAGGAAGACAGATAAAATATCATTATTTTTATGATATTAAAGAAAAATATGGGACTTATAAGGTTAAGGTAAAACATTTCCGTAAATTCTGCAGAACTTTTGAATGTTGGAATCACGTGAACTTAGGTCTTTATTTTTTTTAGAGATGTACAAAAATTATCCCCTCCATTTATCACTTCAGCAAGTGTAAATTACTTCATTCCAAGTTTTTTTCAATCAGAAAATCTTATCTAAACATTCCCACACATATTGGGTGTATTCACTGGTATTCGCCCAAATCGCTTTAGTCCAGGGATGGGGAAACTATGGCCTGCAATGCCATTATGAAAGTGAACCGTGAAGTCTAATACAGATAGTTTAATTTTTGTTGTTTAAAATGAGGGCTGGAAAACCATATCTTGTGAAGTTTTGATGATAACATATTATGATTTATCAATTATCACTGATAGAATCCTTTCATTCTCTCAAGTAATTTCTGATGTGAACTGTAATGCGGCCTGCCAAAGCAGTTGCATATAATAATGTGGCCTGCCTAAAGAATACCAACTGTTAATGCGGCCCTTGTCAAAAATTTTCCCTTTTCTGCTCTAGTCACTCACTTCAGAAATGAACTTGGGTCACACGCTGTCCGTCTGCCTGTACTTAGTCACCTCCATTTGAGACACTGCCATGCTAACTCACTGATTTTCCACTTGGTTGTTTCCACCTCCCACTTACTGCTTTCATGTGGGACACAGCCTTAGATATTGGCTGTGCATTTTTATAAAATTTTGCAATTAAATTTCTTATATAAAAATGGATAGATCTTAAAAAAATAGTTCCCCAACCAATATGCAATTCATGATATGTCGCGGGTTGCCTATAACGTGTATGTTTTTATTTCCTGATACCTGCATAATAACATGGTTCTACTATCTTTAGATTCTGATTGTAACTGCGAATTACATTTGAATTTTTTATGTCTTCAAATATTAAAAAAAATATATATATTGTATTTTACAGCATATAAAATGCATTTAAAGAAACGAGAGGAGGAAGGTGGAAACCATCTATGGCAACATAATTGTGTTAAGATTGTACGATAGTTAAAGATGTGCTAGTAGGCAGGTAGGTATTTGGCTCTTAGCTGTTCCTGCAACACAACTTTCTTAAAACATTTTTGACTAGTGAGCTATGAACTGTGGTAATTAAAGTTATTCACTTATTTTCCCTCCATTATTACGCAGATACAGGTACCGTATATGCCGGTGTATAAGTCGACCTCGATTTTTCCGATTGTAAATACATGATTAGACATATATTCGCCATATAACTCGACCCCCCACTTCTTCGCTAAAAAAACTTTGAATGAAGAATAGGAGGGATTTTATCGGTTTTAAAATCTAAATGTAACCTTTTCCAAAAAATGCAGTGTTGATTTTTGAGTTATTAAATCATTTGTTTAATTTAAGAAAGAACAGTCATATACTGTATTGCCATCTATTGGCGGTATGTATTTCTACCTATCCTTCATTTCTGTAATTGCAAATAGATCATTTATATTTTGGAGATTCAGTAATAAAAACAAAAGTTAAAATTGTAATTTTTATTAATTATTAACAATAATTATCTTAAATCTTATAAAATAAATGACAGAATATGTAAACAATGGAGCAGCTGATTCAAAATGGTGATCACCTACGCCGTAAGATCAAATGTTTTCGTAAATATCAATGTTTTTAATGTTATTTAAGAGTAACATTTTATATTCAGGGTATAAGTCGACCTTAAGTTGTCGGAATTTTATTTTGAGCTTCAAAGGTCAACTTATATACTGGCATATATGGTAATTAAAAGGTAGTTTTTCAATTAGAAGTACAGGTGTACATTTGGATGCTTTCTCTTTACTTGCATGAAG
Organism: Tanypteryx hageni; assembly: GCA_028673005.1. Taxonomy (NCBI): domain Eukaryota; kingdom Metazoa; phylum Arthropoda; class Insecta; order Odonata; family Petaluridae; genus Tanypteryx; species Tanypteryx hageni. The sequence goes on from CM054120.1 coordinate 41,648,025, forward strand.
ATAGAAATCATATGGAAATGGACTAAAGAAATGCACTATATTTTATGGGGGAACTGAAGGTAGTGCTACCGTAACTCAAAAATTCCAACTTGCACATTACTTGACAAATGGGATAAAAACAAGATTTTGAAGCAAAAAATAAGGGATCGTAAGTTATGCGGTGTCGAAAAATACTCTATGTATGGTAAGTGGTAGACACAACAATACAGTAACAAAATTAGATACAAATATGCAACTACAATAGCATAATTTAATATTCTAAAAAACGAGACATATAACCCACAAGATGATATTTTCAATTGTAGTTTGTCCTTTCATCCAGCTATCGTTGTAGATTTTGACATAACTTTAATGTATTAAAGCTATGTAAGTACAAATTCATATTTATGCACTCTCAGACTTCTACACTTATTTATACAGACATTCCTTACTGTGGTCTTAATTGGTTCCTGAAAAACAGAGCACTAACTGAAGCCGCGTTAACTGAAGGAAATTTTCTCATTAAAACTAATGTAAATATATTTAATCCGTGCATCCAATCTACTCTCAATGCTAATGAATTCCCAATTTAAGGTATATTTTCATGCTTTTCATGACCCTATAAAAATATACAGCATTTTATCTTATCGTCGATCCTGCTAATTTCAAAGCTTAGCAAACATCAACTTGCTGATCTCCACTTTCAATTCGTGGAATGACTTCAAGTTTCACTGAAAGTGACAAAGTTTTTCTTTGCTTCTTTTCAGAAACAACATTAGCTCTTGTATTTTCATGCTTTTGATTCATTACAAATAATATGAGTATTCAAAAATATAGAGAAGAACCACCAACACACTAATCATGCTACTAATACCCCATCTGACAGATGAATAAATAAAGGTGAATGGAGTTTGTTTATTTCAGTCGGGGATTTGTTTTCTTGCTTGCTGAGGAAAATTAGGCAACTTACCGATTGAATAGCTGCACCTTCAGTGCTGCCATACCAATGCGTTTGCACGTACGACTGTGTAATATATTTTAAGATGTGAATTGGCCTGAGAATCACCCTAATCGAATCCCTTTTGTGTAAGGATATTATCCTCAAATAATTTGTAATTAAGTGGAAGTTAATGGAGAAGTTAATTAGCATCACATGTAAAATATACAGATAAGAAAATGAATGAAGGTAACTTGTCTCAGTGAAATCGGAAAAGTAAGATCTAGTAATCCTGATATCGACAAAACCTAATGTAGATTAGCTGACATTAAAAAATTTCAAAAAACTCTGGAAGAGATTACATTTTTTGTTGATTGATTAGTTTAATGATGTTTAATTTAATTGTAAGTTACCTAAAAATACAAATTAGGTGTAATAAATGAGAAAGTTATTTACATGTAGTATATGACCAAAAAATATATCAATTATTCAGCATTTAGTGAGAGCACTATAATGAAGCTGCACCAAGTGAAGCACTATATAATGAGGGATGCCTGTATACTTGTGTTGCACAAAACTACGAAGTTGTGATCAGTGTTTAGCCACATATCACATTAGAATCGGAACGAAGTGGTGGTTTTTAGCATGGGTCGTTGTTGAATTTTGGTCCAAGGAATTGCTTATTAATATTCCTTACTTGCAATTTCAATGTGAGTGCATGCTTGACCTGAGAAGGTAGTTCAGGATTACAGGATTATTCCCACTCTTGAAGAAATCCATCTACTCCAGGTATTCAAGAACTACTACAGGTTCCTCAAGATCACATAATTATAAAAGGTGCATAGTACCAACTAACAATAAGTATTGACAAGAAAGGAACAATTTATTTGTTAATTTATTAATTATTAATTAATTTGCCTCTCCCCCTTCATCCAGATTGTTTTTAAAATTTTCACCATTCCTTCAATATGATTAACAAGTCATCAAGTTTTTGTGAAAATCTATCAAAATCAATAATATATTTGTATTTTAATAACAATATTTTCATCAGTGTAATGCAATATTTTTAGTTTCACAAACGCAATGTCCGAATGGAGCTTTATAGCCTCCATCAAATTTATTGTATATTTTTATTATTAGTATAATTAAAAAGAATTGTTTTTATTTATGTATGTAATATTTATAAAATTTTCATTGTTGTATATTGTATGTTTTATCTAATAATGTTTAAAATTACATATTAATTACATTAAACATACAAAATACATAAGTGAAAATTTTATAGATATTAAAATTAAGTTATCATATGTATTATGAAATCAGCTACTACATAATAATGTATTCAGAAAAATGTGTTATATGGCCCAAAAGCAACTTAAGTTGTCATTAAAAAAATTGGTAAAATTATAAAACTGTATATGAAATCATTAGAGTCTAAATATAAAGTTTTCATACAAAAAAACTAAATTAAATAAAAACAAGTAAGATACCCTTGCCAAAGCAGGAGATGGAAGCACATTTTTTTTAGAAATTTTCAGGGTTCTGGTTTGCCTTTTCCTAAGAGGAGAGGAGAACCCACACCAGTTGAATATAGATCCTTATTAGAATTTTCCCATCAATGAAAACTTCAGTAGTAGTAAGGTATATCATATTTTGTTTACTAGGTATTAGAGAAAGTTTTGTGGACTGTAATTGTATATTACCTAAATAATTAGCTATGTATAAATTACAGGAATATAACCTGCATTACAATATCATATTCTACATAAAATGTAATAATATGAAAATCTTTTCTCAGGTAAGAATTAAATATGGAATTCATTGGTTTCTGATACTCATTTGCTTTCTTTCTGTGCAGTTGCCATGTGCTCAGAATGCTGTTAAGGAGATGCGAGGTGTAGCCTTAAGGGGACGTAAGCTGCAAATAGATTTTGCATCCAGAGAGTGTCAGGAGGCTTTTTATGATCATCTAGAAAAGCAGGGTCATGCAAATGCTGCTGCAGTTACTGCAGTTGCCACAGCTGCAGCAGTTACAGCTGCAGCAGCAGCTGCTGCTGCTGTTGCAGAACGCCCTTGGGATCGCAGAGACTCACAAGGTTTTGACTCTAGGTAATAAGGTTTTTTTTAAATTCTATACAATTTTAATATATTTTATTGTAGGATGTTATTGTGAGTGATATTGTCAGTGTTCTATCATAAGAGTACAAATGGCTGTAAATATTTGGTTTGGTGATAAACAAGTACTTGTTTGTATATAAAATGCTGAAATAATTAATTGCATATGAATCTATTTAATGAACAAGACCTTTTAAATCTTTATATACCAATGAAGCTATTTTTTATATGAACTGCTCTAAATTTGTGCCAGAACTGTTATGTTATTCCTTCCAGAGGTCTTATGTTATACATTCACTTATGTTTCTATCGTTAGATAAAATTATGTATTATAAAAGTTCAAAGCATGTGATTTTTCATCAAGGGCACTGTTGTTTTTTAGTGAATGTCGTAAGTGGAAAGAAAAATCAGTTGATTATTGGCATAAAGATTATTGTATTGTCATTGAACAAAATGTTTAATGGGTGATATTTAATTGCTACGGAATGAAGTGCTTAATTCTTATGCCAATAACAAAATTGATTTGTTGGTAAAATTGTCATTTTTTGGACAAAATGAGCTGTAAATTTTTAGGAATTACAAATGCATGCAAAATAACTATTAATGTACTCTATTATTACTTTTCTCACAGAGAACATTTTATTGTCTTATGGTATTAATTTTTAGGAATGTAGCAATAGTATAAAATCATTAATTATATAATTCATTCTTGCTTTTGATGCACATTTTACATACATTTCTGCATGTATTGCACAGGGATTCATCTAGCCGCTATGAGTCAGCAGTGTCAAGTCGTAGTTTTGGAATGAGCTCTGGTTGTAGGTACGAGGTTGTAGGTGCTCAGCGGTCATCAGTGGTAAGAGGCCCTGTCCCTCCAAGTGCATCAGCCTATGTCCGCTCATCAGGATCTTCTGGAGCATCTGGATCATCTTCTGTTGTAACAGCTGCAGCATTATTGGCTGGTGGCAGTGGCATGGCCACACCTCCTCACTCTACTGCCCAGCTGAGAACTGCAGCAGCTGCTGCTGCAGCAGCTGCAGCCGCTGCTGCATATGGTGGAGGTAGTGGTGGTAGTGGTGTGGGTGGTCCTGGTCGAACACCTCGTTCTATCGCCCAGTGCCGGTATGACTATTATGATGAATATACCGAGCCACGTAGTGCTCGTTACCGGTTAGTAAATTTCAACTTTTGGTCCAAGTTTTTTGTTATATAATTATGTATGTAACATTTTTACCTTTATATTAATTAATTGGCTTTATTATTTTTTAGCAACTATGATGAGTTCAGCCAAGGAAGTGGTGCAAGCCATGATGATTCTTATGAGCAAGAGCTGAGAGAGTATGGCTACTCACAGCGGGAGCGACGTGACTATGTTACGGATAACTTAGGTATGAGTGTTGTGGGCCTTAATCTCAACCTTGGGCTTGTAGGAGATAAAGCATTTGGGCCAGCGCCTAATCCTCCATTTGGTGGTCCATCTGCTGCTGTGGGGCCACCTCCTCCATCATCTCACCCTTATGATGACTATGAGGATGGACCTGTTGGAAGCCGAAGAAGGCGCAGCAGAAGCCGTCATCGTAGTACCAGTGATCAAGAGAGCTTCCATGGTGCTTCTCCTCCCCCTCCTCCTCCTCCCCCACACCCTTCACATCTCCATGCACATCCAAGTCCTGTGCCTCCCAGTGTAGTGTCTGGAGGGCGCCATGGTAGTCCACCTGTGATGGGAAAGCGGTATTCTATGTACCGTGGATTAGGAGGTCATTCAACATCTCGTGGAGTGGGAGGTTCCTCAGGTTTTGGTGGCAGTCCTGCTCGTGACATAATGGAAAAGGAATGCACTGCATCAGACTTGTGTTTAACTGGAAAAGGAAAGTTAGTAGTGGAGGCAAAAGGGGACCTGCGTGATTCTCTCACTGCTTTACGTGGGGGAGGTGTGGATGTAGGACCAGTGGACCGTGGAGGGCGAATCCAAAGATATGGAGACAAGGAATCTGGAGGATATAAGAGACATGCCCTTCAAAGTGTTGTAGCGTCTTCATGTAGTGGAAGAACGCAAGAACGGGGATTGCGTGTCTCTGTGGTGGATGGGGACGGTGAGTGTGGAGATGGGATGAGTGACAGTGTTGTTGTTGGTGGAAGTGATATAAGGCATTTGCAGAAAGAGCGGGTGCACATCCAGCATCTTTTAGAGCAGCTGGAAGAGCTTGGAGGTGCTTGCTCTGGTGGTGAGGACAGAAGTGAATGTGGAGATGTGCCCAGAAGTGGGAAAAAGGCTCGTTTAGGAATACGTGGGGGGGATGATGGAACTTCAGAGGTCATTCCTTCTAATTCGTCCAGTTGCAAGGTAAGCGCAAGGAGCCTTATCTCAGGCAGTAAAGTGATGGTGTCCCCATCTTCATGTGGCAGATCAGTTTCTTCTCCTGGGGGAAACATTGTTCGAGCAAATGCTCCTTCCTCATCTCCAAGGGTAAACATGTCTCCATCAGGCTCGCTGAAAACTAGTAGTTCTTCAATAGTTGCCAAAACTGGTGTGTCTAGTTGTGGTATACCTTCAAAGTCCAGTCATTCAGGAAAATCTAATCAGATTGGCATTGGATCTTCTGCCACCAGTGACATTGGAGATGTTGGCAATAGGCAGCATAGTAATAGTGATGTTGGCAACCTGCTGTCAGTTTCAAGCAGTTATCATCGTAGATCTGAAGTTCGTAGATCTTCTGATACCAAAACTCGCCGACCAACTGGAGAGAGTGGAAGATCAAGAGACAATACTGGACCTGGCCCAGATAACACAAACTTATCAACAAATAGAGATTACTCTCCTCACTTTGTGTGTAAGAGACGTAAGACTGGAAGCTCTACAGAAAATGATGAGAGGCCGTTATCGAGAAAACATCACCATGGGGAAGAAGAGGGTGTCTTGAGTGCCAGTGAGACAAAGGGTCATCATGCACATCACCATCATCATCACCACCATCATCATCATCACCACCGAGACAGGGAGCGGGGAGAGGCCAGAGGTGCCGGAGTTGCAGTGGTTGGAGAAGATGAAGAAGGAAGTCGTCCTGGCACCCCCTTATGCGACGAGAAGCCTGAGAATCCAATGGAGCCCCGTAAGATACCACGTGAAAAACTGGATGAGGGTCCCATTTCCCTTCCTCTCCCAGGGTTTGCGCGGACAAAGTCTAAGTCCAATATTCCTGTCATTGAGCCGGCCTCCCCTACTGAATCTACCTCCCCAAGCAAGGCAGGCTACACTATAAAGTCACCCCCACCTCCCATTCCCCCACCCCAAAAATCTTGTCCTATGGCTTCCCCAAAGTTGGTGTCTTCTGTTCCAGAGGCGAGGAGGGCACCTTCTCTGTCTGCGGTCGGAGAAGACGCAAGGGTCATGGAGGCCAGGACGGAGGTTGCAGGAAGCCCTTGCACAGTTGGGTCCCGCCAAGGAATTTCCTGTCCCCCTCATTCTGAAGCCTCACATTCCCATAAAAGCGTTCAACTCTGTCCTCCTAAATCCTCACCCAATACTGCTATCAGTCTGACATCTGAACCTGGAAGATCTCCTTCTTCATTATCCTCACCCAAGCATTCCTCCCCATCTTCTTCGCCACCATCATCTCCAACTTCCTCGGAGCGTGATGGTCACAGAGCCTCCTCCCCAGGGGTGCCCTTCCCGTCCTCCCCTCCTGGTGCACCTTCACTTGCAGAGCGTATCCGTCGCTTGGATGAGAAATACGAAAAATGGTCTGGGTTACGGGCGTTTGGCCCCCTGACAGTCGGAAATGCTGCTAGCTCTACAACAGGCTCTGCAAGTTGTGAAGGTAGTGCTGGTAATGATTTCCTCTCTGGTGCACCATCTTTGAGATTACGACATCGACCTTTGGATCTTGATGAGCTCAGAAATCAACAGCCATCAGAGATAGTCCGCTCTGTATTGTCCAGGCGGAGTGTCTTTGATGAGGACTCAAAGCGACTTGAAAATTTTGGAGAGAAGTATGAACCTGGGGAATTCCCAGCGAATTGGACCTCGCGTGTAGCTCTCCGTAACCCTGGGACAGGGCGAGATGGTGCTCCCTCCTCACCTGTGGCCCTTCCAGGGTCTCCTATTTTGGCCACAGGTCGCCCTACCATCCCCTCTGATAACAGGGCTGTCTCCGTCCCAAACCCAAGTTCTTCACCTTTGGCAACATCAACACAATCTGCTCCTTCAGCCCCACCACGCTCAGTAACCAATACATTTTCCTCTGTACCTAACACTACATCGCAAGCATTCCGGGCTCTCCGTGGCAATGCCACACCTCAACCAAGGGGGCCTCAAATACCAAAGAGTCAAGGGGCTGTCTCTAGCTCTCCTGTTGGTCCAGGGACTGTTCGAGCAGCCGTCTCAACAGCCCCATCACGGGGTTTACAATACCCATTCCCTAGCCACCCACCTGTGGTTCCTACAACATCTGTAGCCACAACTACAGCTGCTGGAGCACCAGTATCAGTGTCTACTGTCTCCTCAGCTGCAGTTGTGCCAAGGACAGGTTGCACTCCTCCACAAATGACTGTGGTAATTTCTTCACCTCCTGTTACCTCTCCAAGTCCCCTTCGTAGTGGAACAAGTGGGAATCTAAGTGATGAACAATCTGCCTCTCTTCCACAGGTCACAGGAGTTTCTAAGACACCAACATCATTAATACCTACTATTGAAAGAGGTGTATCTGTAGAGCCATCTGTTTTGTCCTCAGGCTCAGGCCATACTAGTAATCCTCTTGTGGTTACTACTGTTACTGCAGCTGGCACATTACCAACTACAGTGGTAACAACAGCAGTTTCTCCAGTTTCTGTTACCACGACATCTTCTTCCTTAACTTGCCTACCCTCAGTTGCATCATTTCCAATAACTCGTTCTTCAGAAACTCCTATGTCCCCTGTAGTTTCTGAATCTTCAGGAGTGAAATTAGGTTCACTGTCAAGATCGAGAAGTCTTGGCAGTGCTGGGGATTTATTGAAGTGTTCAAAAAAAGAAGCTACTGTGAATGCCATTGCTGAGTGCCCAGGAAAGGACATAATTGAAGAAGAGGTTGGCTCTTCTAACCCTGGAGTTGGAAGGCCAAAAGATGTAAGTACACAGCAGAAGGAGAAGGATAATTTGGGTGATAATTTAGGGGAAACTGCTGTTAATCAGCAACTATCTCAAAAAAACAAAATTTTGCAGCCTCAGGAGGTATTGAAGGATATAAAGAAAGATGTACCTGTTATTAAGGTAAAGGAAGATCAAATTGCTAATGATCCTGTTTTGAATGTGTTCTCGATAGTTGAGGAAAGAGATAGGGAGAAAAAGAAGGACAAGAAAGAAAATGGAAAAGAACAATCTAGAAGAGTATCAGATGCAGGTGCATCTAATGGAACATCTGGAACATCTAGGAGTGGTGTTAGTGCATCTAATACTGTTGCCAGTGTTGGTTGTAAAAGACGAGTTGGATCACAGGATAGTGTTGAGAGCATCAGTGGACATCACAAAGGAACCAAACGTGAAAGATCTCCTGATGGAACAGATGCTAAGAGAGCAAAGATTTCTCCTTTGGGAGCAGGAGAAGGACCTAAAGCAACTGATGGTAGCTCTACTTCAGCAAAAAATAATCCATCTTCTGTAACCACATCAGTAATGACCAAATCTTTGAAAGGGGAGCGAAGGGACTCAAAAGATTCAAGAGATGGGTCTCGTAAAGGTAGTGGAAGTGGTGAGAGGAAAACTGAGCGTGTGGTTGCTGGGAACACTAAAAAGGAAGATAGGCTCCCTAAGCCTGATAAAGAGCGTAAAATATCAGTGGAAGATAAAAATGTTGTCACCACTCCTTCAGTTATTTCCAAAACCCAACCTGAGGAAAAGGTTTCTCCCATTGAGATACCAACAATTCCTACAAAAGTGCAGAAAGAGGAGCCATCATTGGGAAATGAGAAAAAGAAAGGGAAGGATCACCATCATCACCATCACCACCACCATCATCATGCTACCGACTCCTCTTCTCCTCCAATTCAAAAACCTCCGATCGTAGTTGTCCCTGAAAAAGAAGTACCGCCAAAAATCGAAGGGACACAAACAGGAGTTGAGAGACATCGTGCAAGGGACAAGGAGAAGCAGAAAAGGAGAAGTAAGTCTGATAAAGGTAGAGAAAGTCCAAAGGAATGTATCAAGGTCAAAGAGTTAGAGAAGAAGAAAGAAGAACCTGAGGAAGAATTGGTGCCAGCTGCTCAAGAAAAGGAGGAAATGAAATATAAGCATTCTAAGAAGGACGTTAAGGAGAGAAAAAAGGATCGTAAGAGCGGAGGTAGTGTGGAGAGTACTGTGGGGAAAGATGAACCTATAACTTCATCCAATAAATCATCGGGTAAAAAGAAGGAAGGTGTGTCTGCAACAGTGGCTGTAAAGGCAGTAGCCAAGAGGAAAGAGAGTGCTGCTGCTGGCAGTGATAGTGATGGTGGTAGTGAAGATGATGAACCAAAGCCAAAGAAACACTCAATTTTTGACATAGTTCTCGATGAGCCAGCTTATATATCAATGTATGACAAAGTAAAAGCTCGTTCAACAAAAAATATGCAGAAACAAGAAGAAGAAAAGAGACAAGAGAGATTAAAAGAAAAATTTTCTGCCTTGAAGCAATCTCGGGCTCGAAGAGAGGAGAAGAAACGATCAACTTCATGGGATGAAGACTCGGACTCGGATCATGACAGAGAAGAACGAACTGAGAAGGAGAGACGTTCATCTTCAGGTGCAGGAACTGTTTCTGGAGCTTCAGGTGCTGCTGTGGGCAAGCGCTCTAACAAGCTTGTCATCACAAGCTCCGAGGATGATGAACCATATGAAGATGCAGAAGAGCAAGATAACACAGGACATATTGATGATGGAGATATGGAAGAAGAGACGGAGAACATCAATAAAGAAGAAGAAGATAGACGAAAACGTAAGCCTACTGGGAAATCTCCGAGAGCTAGTATAACAAAACAGTCTAAAACAGATGAAGAGGAAACTTGTACTAAGATTGATTTAGATGGGGTCTTATCCAAACATCATGCTACTAGTAACAAAACTTCTAAGAACAAGAAATCGATTTATGGAAATCAATTACGTGCCAATCGAATGCAGGTATTAAGTGCAGGAAATTCCAACATAGAGAATTCAGAAACTACAATCAAAATAGAATCAGCCAAAGTGAAATCACGACCAGCTTCAGCTACTTCATCCCGCAGGGGCAGTAGGTCGAGAATAGCTTCAGATACGTCGGAAGAAGAAACCCATCAGGTAACACCATTAGTAACAGATCTTTCAGCAACTTCTGCAGGAGAGAGAAGTGCTGGGATAGATCGTTCAAACCGCCTAAAAGGTCGAGAAGTGTATTCTGATGACAGTGAGGTTGATCTCATTGGAGCCGACCAGCAAAAAATTCATACACCTCATGTGCATACCTCCTTACAACATCTTCCATCTCTTGCACCTCCTCTTCCTCCTCCACTGCCTCTTATTCAAGAAGAAAAACCCTCAAATATCAGTGCCAAGAAAACAGGTCGCCATCGTTCAGTTGAACCTACTGAAGAAGAACAGATTGACTCTGGCAGGGAAAACTCGGTAAATAGTGCACAGGATGAGATTGTAGCGAACGTGGCTGGTGATGAGGGGGAGAAAGTCAATGTAAAAGTAGAGACAAAGAAAACAAACTCAGATGACTCAAAAGAAGATGGCGGTAAAGCTATTTCTTCAGTAGAAGAACCCGATGAATTGGAATCCTCAGAGAAGATTGTCTCTAATCACCAAGCCAATTCAACTGATCTAAAAATGGACCATAATACTGTGAAGAAGTCTCATAAAAAGAAAAAGAAATATGGTGGAAGCAAGAAAGGTTTGATGCCAAGTGAAGAAACTGCTGTCCAGAAAGAAGTGTCTTTGAGTGCTGATTCTATCCAGAGTGGATCGGAGTCTGGATCTACTGAGGTAAAGATTGATGAGTCAGGAAAAAGTTGGAATAAACATGTTTCTAATGAAACTGACATGGAGAGAAGAAAACATATCTCAAAACGGGAGCGGAGGCGCTCTGGTCACAAGATACCTGATGAGGAAGGAGCCATAATCAATGCAATTGCTTCTTTGCCACCTAATGTCAAAGTAGGAAAAGAACCAAAGGTTGAAGAAACACTGAAAAAAGATGATAAAGTTTCAATTCAACCTGAAAATGAGTCTCCAGAAATATCTAAATCAATACCTAGCCAGCGCAGAAAAAAGGCATCTGGAAAATTAGATGCTAGCATCAGTAAAACAACAACCACAGAAGTTTCTTTGGGGAAGCGAGAAGGAAAGATGGAAGATATATTTGGTCCACTTTCAGATGATGATGCTGGTGCAGGTGTTGTAGAGAAGTCAGGAAATGACTCTACAGTTATGTCAATTTCAGGAACAGAGAATGAAAATGTCAGTACCATTTCCTTTGGAGGGCCATTTCCAGGAAAATGGAATGTTTCCAATGTGTATGGGTCTGATTCAGATTCTAACATCGAGTCATCTCCAGTAGAAGTTAGATCTCCTAAGCCCATATTAAGTTCACAGCCCCCACTTCCAGTTATACCTCCTCCACCCCCACCTCCACCTCCATCTGAAGCATCTTCATCAGCCGTTGATGTTTTACAACCACCAGAAACTGCTGATTCTGAAAGTATATCTGCTGAGGCAACAGCAGAGGTAACGACCAAAAAGCATTCAGAGGAGAGAAAGCGGAAACGTGACAAAAAGAATAAGGAAAAGAAGGAGAAGAAAGATTCAACCAAGGGTGGGCTAGATGACATCTGTGCTGTCCAGGCAGAAGAGGGGCCAAGGGAGTCTGTTGTAGGGCTCATAAGCATTCCTCAAGTTACCTCAACCAAACAGCCAAATAAAATGGCAAATCATAGTGATCATGGAGAGAGTGGGCTTAGTGATATGCCATCTTTACATGTTGTAACAGTTCCAACTTCAGGAAGGAGGGAGTCAGGATCGTTGGAAGCATTTGTTTTTATGGATGATGAACATGAAAGCAGCGAGCAACGCATTCCAGTCAAGGAGAAGAAGAAGAAGCGCAAGAAAATGAAGGAGGATCGAAATCGTAAGGAAAGTCAAGAAATTCGTGAATATAGGCCATCAGAGGAAGTTACTGAGGAATTAGTTGTTCCACCCAAAGATTTGGTTGAAGAAAATCAGCAAGAGATGGCAGAAATTCACAAATCTGGGTTGCAAAGCCCTTCCTCGAAGGATTCCTCCAAGATCTCCGAGGACTCAGCCGATATTAATGCTAAGTTATTTAATAAAGATCGGCACCAATCCCTTTCTCCCGAGCCATTGCTTCCTCAACCACAAACTCCAGATGTAAAAATTGAAACTGAGTTTGATAATGAGCTTGCAGTAGAATCAGATCGAGGGTCAGCACCAGAAACCCCTTCACTCCAGACTAAGCCTTCCCTTTCTCCAACTCCTACTTCTGCCCTAATACAGTCACCTAAAGCTCACCCTGTTGAAACTGAGGTTTTGTCTAGACATAGGCTTGATAAATTTGTTGCATCTGGTTTTGGAGGTCATGCGCATGATGCAGAGATACATGATACAGCAGTAAAAAGTATTTCAACAGGTGAGTCTGTTTCTGATAGAAATGCTGAAATCTCTAGTTCAGTATTACCTTCCTCTACTCCGACACCATCTCACTCGGCAGATTCAGAGGCTGCATCTGAAATTAAAACTGAAGATGTCAGTAGAAATGATGCTGAGGAAGCAGATGTTTCTGGGCCTGTTTCCTCAGAAGGTGTAGGAGGCAAGGCACGTACTATAATTTCACAAGAGGAGACAGAAGATGCTGTTGCAGCCCTTTTAGGAGAAACATTTGCATTTGGTGGACGTTATAGTTCAGAGCCCGAGTCTGTAGTGGTGGTATCATCAACTGCATCTGCATTACCACCCTCTTCCCACATTCCATCTACTGAATCAGATTCAGTTGTAGCATCTGATACTGCTCCATTGATTACAACTGCTGGAACACCCAGTGAGCCACTGGAGGATGTGGTGGATAATGTTATGACAGAAGGGAGTACTAAGGACAGCACCACTTCAGTACAAGTGATAGAGGCTGCTGATGATGATGAGGAAGAGGATGTTATTGTGTCTGAGGAATCACGTAAGGAGACTCAATTGGCTGTCAGAAGTCTGGAATCTGAAATGCCTAACCCTGGGGTTCTAGAATCATCCCCTGCAGCTGTAGAGAAATCCATCTCAGTAGGGGTGACATCTAAGTGGAAGTTACCTTGTTCCCCACCTGTAATACCAGTGCTTACTTCCCAAGTCATTCCTACGCAATCTATGGATCTTGTGGAAGAGATACAGGAAAATCTAGACGAAAGTCCTGATATGGTCAAATGGAAAAGTGAGGGAGTTGAAGAAGTACACAAAGATGTGTCTACTAATGTTTTGGAAGAAATTTCTGAGAAAGTGGGTGCTAAAGGGGAAGATTTTAATAGACCTGATACACCAAGGTCTGAGTCAGAACTACAGATAGATGAGGGACCAGAGGAGAGTAATACGGAAGATCTTATGAAGAATGATGCTATTGATGACAACGTTGAAGATGTTTCAAAGAAACTTGCAGCCCAGATTATAGACATTCCAAGTGTGGCCAGGGAACATGAAATGCCTGTGTCACCACTTAATAAAGAAAAGGAGAGTTGGGCTGAAACAAATCCCCAAGAAAGTAATGAGAAAGAGACAAATTTGGAAACTAAAATTGTCTTAGACCAGGACGCATCTAAAAGTGAGGACATTTTGAAAACAACACCTGTTTTATTACACCATGAAGTTAATATGGAAAAAGAATCTGTTATAGTTCCCAGAAAAAGTACACCAATTAATGTACAAGAAAGTGAAGATTTTTCATTAGATGAAGTCAAAAAGGAAGTAAACTCTGAAAATGTGAGTACTCAACAATACTCCAATAGTGACAATGAAGAAAAATGTAGAGAAATTGATACATCATGTGAGGAACCAAGAATTGAAGAAACAACCCTTCAACAAATAGATAATATGAATCATAAGCCGGAGAATTTGGTATCTAATATCTCCTGCCCAGTTTTAAATGAACCTGAGAAAGCAAATGAGGAGCAAACTATTTCTGTAACTCCTATTAGTAAATTACTCTCAGTTTGTGAGACAAAGAACGATATGACTCTGAGGCAGAAGCAGGTGGCAACACCTGAAACAGAAGATGTAGCATCTTTTACATCATGTGTGAATGGTTCAGAAGCAAGTGAAGAGTTAAATGAAATACCTGGAGAAATGGGACAGGATCAAGGCAGAAATCTAGAAGAATCTGAGGATCTTGTTTTAGACCAAGTTGGAAAGGAAAATTATAATGAAGAATCAAAAAGGGCTCTAAGCAAGGACAGAGAAAATATAAGTGAAACACCCTTGAATGAAGATATTAACGATTCCTCTCCTATAGAAGATGAAGTTGATGTAAAACCAATCTTTCAAGAGAGTCCTGCTTTGGCTCAAACTGATAAGAACAAAGAGATGATGGCAAAAACAAAGGTCGAAATTGAAGAGGAGACCAGTGGAATTGAAAAACTTAGTGGCAACACATCTAGCTTGGAGAAAGTGGTATCAGAAGAGTCTATATTGATGGATCTGCCACTATCCCAAGTATCTGAGCCTGTTTCAAAGGAGAAATCGTCATTACCAGAAGATGTAGCTATTACTGTTGTTGGTGAGAAGATTGACTCCAAAGTAAATGAGGAAGTGAAAATCAAGAAAGAAGAGACATCATCACCCAATACCATTCAGCAGCATCTGTCTTCCACTAATGAGTCAGTGAACAGGCCAATGTCACCTACTTCAGCTGATCTCACCTCCTTTAACACTTTGGATAATGCAGTAGGGTCAAGAGAAGAAATAATTAGTTGCATTGTTAAAAGAGAGAAACCATCACTTTCACCACCCATTGAAGAGAAGAGTATTATAGTTAAGGACCTTAATTGTGAAAATATCAAGGAAGAGTTGGAAGTTGAAGGAAGAGAAGAAGAAGAAGAAGAGACGTTACATGGGGGTGCAAGTCGTACATCACTTGCATTGGGGAGAGTTGGTGGGAATCCTCCTGAAGAACTTGCAGAACAGCAATGGTTTGGAAATGAAGGATTTACTTTGGTGGTTGGTTCTAGCAGGAGGTGGGGAGGTAATGCAGCTCGTGGTGAAGGAAGAGCAAGAAGAGGAAGGCGAGGTAGAAGAGGAGGTCTTATAGACACTGAGCCAGGAGCAGGTGGAGTAGTAACACGGAGGACTCGGCTTGCCCGTGGAAGGCTTAGGCCTCCTGTCGCGGATTCACGAGCAGCTTCAGCTAGATCATTATCCTCCGCTCCAGTATTTGAAGATACAATTCCTAAGCCTATGGAATCTGCTAATGAAAATATTGAAATCACTTGTGAAGTGACTGAAGCCAGGGGAAGGAGGAGTAGACGTGGAAGGAAAAAGAAATGGATGGATATTCCCCAGCATTCGGTCCCATCGGTACAGTTAAAAGAAGATGTTGTTATTGAAGAAAACAGAAAAAGTATTCTTCTTACTGACGTTTATGAGTTCCATGACTCTGAAGAGGAAGATGAAGGATTTCGAAACGAAACAAACGTTAAGACAATTGTACAGAGTTCTATTGAGAAAAAAGAAGATAAGTTACGCTGGAATGATGGCTTAGCGGTAACCCCATGTGATACATCAATACCAGGTGCATCACCACCGAATTCTGTCTTGACAACTGCACCAGAAGTCCCAAGATTAAGTGCTCTGGAAACTATTAGACCAAGGTTAATTCTCACTATAAAGAGCCCCATGAAAGAATCAGCCAAAGTAGAAACAAGAGAAGAGTTTGTGGGTGGTGTAGGGATAAACACAAGTGGCTTAAATTGTGTAAACAAGGAAAAAGATCATACAATGGATAGCATCTCAGTCAGTGTAGATTCAGTCTCAAGGTCACATTTGTCTCCTGATGAATCTGCATTAAAGGATATAGGGGAAAGGGCATCACCAAATACTCCTGCAGTCTTTCCTGCTGCACGTTCACCACCTGGAGCTCCAACTCGAAAATCTCGCCGCCTTCGTGAGAAGGATGGTAATCGCACCACAGTGGATGATGTAATAGAAGATGTGGTTCGAGGTAATTTTGGTGTCCTTGATGGTCCCAGTTTATCACCTGGGGCTATTGCCACTCAGCCTAGACTGACCCCAATTCCCACCACCCCAGTCCCACGGACAACTAGACGTTCAACTAGAGCTGCAAAGCATGCTAGAGAGGAAGCAATGCTTTTCCAGACTAGAGATTTTGAGGTCAGGAAATCACCACGTAGTGGACGTAGCCCAGCAATTGGGAAAGTTGATGCTTCAGATACTATTAGAACAGATCAAGCTGGAAAGCAATCTGAGCCTGAGGAAGGCGAGAGCGAGTCACGAGGTCAATTAGGTGGGGAAAACTTCCATGAGACAGGATCTTGGATAAATGCAGTCTCTGTAGCTGGTAAACAAATGGCAACAAAGACTGATACCACAGACCGCAAGAGTGGTATTGCAGTGCCTTTGTCAGGATCAATAGTTAGAGTCCTAGGGGAGTCAGATGAACCAACTACACTGATAGACCCAGTAACTGGCCTCCTCATACCAATGCGAGAGTCAGAAGAGGGACAATACATACCTGTGACAACTTCAGGATCTAACACTGCAGGGCCTTCCATTACAACCACCCCTGGGGTCAATCCTACCTTTGGCTCTGTTCCTGCCCCTGTACCACTCATACCTGCCCATGTTTCGGCTGCCCCTGTTCCCACACCATCACTTATTTCTACTCCAGTTTCTACCCATGCCATCACTCCTCTTATACCCACCTCTGCTCCTCTCACTCCCATTACGAGTGCTCTCCCTCCTGTTTCCTCTCCTGCATCCATTCCCACCTCCACCGTTACTCCTATGCCTGTTCATGCTCCCACTGCTCCTACAGTTGCCCCTAGTCGTACCCCTGCACGCTCCCCAACTCATACCTCTGCTCGTTCTCCTACTCGTATCCATGTTCGCTCTCCGACCTGCATCACTAATCGTTCTCCTACTCGTAATCCTATCTCTTCCCCTACTTGTGCCCTTGCTCCCTCTCCTACTCGTAATCTCGCTCCTTCCCCTCGTGCTCTTGCTCCCTCCCCTACGCATAGTCTTGCTTCTTCCCCTCCTCGCAACCTTGCTCCCTCGCCTACTCGGGCCCGTGCTTCCTCACCAGCCGTACCAGTGGTTGTGCAAGTGCCACAGGCACCATCTTCGACTGAGATTGAGGTTCCTTCGAGTCTTGCAGCTTCAACCAGTCCACAGGATAATGTTCCTAAGCTGCAGTGTGTTCCTGTGGCACTCTTGCAGAATCCTGTTCCTCCAAGAAAGCAGATCCACCTGCCAGCCATGGCTACGATCACGCATCAATCCAAAGAATTATCCTCTCCCATGTCTAGGTGAGTAGAAAACATCTCCTTTGTGGAAATATATAGCAGGAAAGTAGGTGTTTTAGTTGTTATTAGTAACTTCATGAATTTACTTACATTAGTTATTATTTTTTAATTTTGAGAATTTTAGTTTTAAATAATGAAATAAAATAATTAAGTAGCAATTCCTCTTGTTATTATGGTGGTTGTTGTAAAAAAATTAAAAGTTTTCTCATTAGTTTGTTATGTATACAATCTTTCATGAATGTTCTTTTTGCTTTTGGAAGTAGCTCTATGCATAGAAAAATCATTGTTGATTTTAATGGAATTATAAATCATTTGAATTATGTTAATGCATGTAGAGCTGGTGTTGAAATGATTGATAAGAAAGACAACTGTTATTCATTTTTGCTTTCAGCATGGTTATCATGTAAAATAATAAAATTTATCTATTATGAATTGCATTTTATTGACTAAATGTAGCAGGAAAATCTTATAGAAGTAAAGATGTTCAGCTTTATTGGCAACTGTTTTATATCAGGAATCATTGCTATGATTGATATGTTTTTCAGTTTTTACTCCACAAATGAATAATAAAGATCATTTGCTGGCTCGTGTTTTGTATTTGTTCTCTTGAGATTGTTCTTGGTAAACTATCTTATTTTTTCCCAGGAATGTTTTGGATAATTTTTATCTTTCATGTTAAATACTTTGTGATTTTAACTGTTGGTGGGGATATTTGATGTTTTAATCATTTATTCCTATTTCAGCTTTCTTGACAATTTTTAAAAATTTTCATTCAATATAAAATTTCGTCTTAGTTTGAATAGCATGATAGAGTTAATTGAATAATTTCATTGTCATCTTAATTTTTATGCAGCCAAATATTATTCATTCAAAATGATTTTTCATCTCTTTTGGTAAAAGCAGAGCCACAACTACAATTTCTCACTCACTTTCTGTGGCCAACGCCTCTCATGCTACTGTCCCGATCTCAAGGAGTGTGGATGTCAGACAAGTAGCAGCTGTTGTTGTGGAGGGCTTGGGGGCTAGGAGCCGCCCTATTGTGAGACCTCAGCCTGTACCTTCTTCCTCAAGTCAGGGACCTCCAACGGTATCTGTAGGCCTGACCAAGGCCTCAAACACAGCAACAATAATTCCAACAGCCAAGGTAATTAGATCTAAATTACCACTGCTTGATAATATACAGATAATGTAATATAACCTATACGATTTATTAGTGAAAATGCCAAGTTTCATTTAATATCATTTTTGGCTTTTTATACTGCCTTGAAAATATTAAAAATTATGACACTGCTCAATTTAAAATGAATTTATTTGTATCTGAAAGTTTTGTATACCTTTCTTATAAGATATTCGGTTCTTATACTGTCTTGTCTATATACTGTATTTACTTGCATATAAACCTTTTTTCCATATTTAATGATAAATTTTACTAGGACAATGCTAATGGGCTCTCATGATTCAATGTACAGTAATACCTCGGTTAATAAACCCTCTGTGAATGAAGCTCCTTTATAACAAGTTGTCAATATTTTTGCAAGTAATTAAAAAAATATAGAAAAACTTCAGAAACGTCATGCAAAATGATCGAAAGTGTAAAATTTTATTATCACTGATGTACAAATAGCTGAGAAAATGGGTATCGAGAAAGTTGATGATGTGCAATACTTGCTAGATAGCTATGGATGACACTAATCGGCCTGCTCCCCATGTAGTTTCTGCCACTCCCATTGCTGCTCAATTCTTATGAGCAGGACTTTAGCAGGACCTATTGATTTATTACCTAATTTAGTGTATTTTCACACTGATTAGCATATTTCATTTTTTAGTCATTTGATATTATTTTTGTCATTAGTTAATGATATTTCACTGTATTTCCCCCTCTTGGAAGTCCCGGAACACATCCCTATGCCTCCTATGTTATTTCTACCTCTGGTAATGAAGTTTCTGATAAGAAAGGGACATCATGGAACACATCTACTTCATTAATTGGTATTACTGTAGAGTATTTAAAAATATGGCATAATCAATGCATAAAATAAAAAATCTTATGTGCCCAGCACATGACTTTCTCCATACAGTAATGAATATGATTGCAATAGTACCTATGAGTCATTCTAGGTATCAGCATCTTCAAGAAGAATTATCGGCAATTACACTTGTGAATAATTTCTAAACACTTGAAATAATTTTCAGAGAAATATTTAGTATAACTTTTCACATTAAAAAACAATAAGTAAACAAAACTGTCACTTGTAGCCATGGATAACAAAATATCGATGCGCAATTAAAATTACCGATTGCTTTACATGTTAACAAGGAAATTCATTTACAAAATATGACACTAGATGGCATTGGGATAATTTTGATCACAATTAAAATTATCCTTGGCAGTGTAGGCATCACTATCAACAATAAGAAAATTTTATACTAGCTACGGAAGCAAAGGTATTACTTAGCGATATAACAACAAATTCAGACAGTCAAAATATCTCTTAAAAAATGTTTTATGAAAAAATATTTCAAACAAAACTTGTAGAAAATTATATTGTCTGCTACTTTGATGAAAACAAATATTTACATACCCATAAAATGTCTATCACATGTTCTACATATGGAGAAAGTAAAAGGGAAAGAAATATTATTATTATAATAGATTATATATGATAGACTTAAAAACATTTCAGTTTTAGCCAGTGATACTAGCGGGAATCTCCAGGAGACTGCAAGACTGTCCGATGTTAGGGCATCATCAAAGTTTGATCTCATATTGTGATAATTTTATCAGGAGAGATATTTTGGTTGTGTTGTGATTGCACAAATTAATAAAAAATATAAAACTTCTATTATTTCTGTAGATTATGATTAATGATTACTTGTGTAGGACCTTCATGCTCTATCATGCATTTGCGAAAAACACTAAATTTGGAAATGTAGAGTTGCAAAAAACGTAAAATTCTGAAAACTAAATCCTATGTGCAAGTGATGAGGCTGTAGCAGATGCATAGGATGCATTGCAACACAGCGGCACTGGTCACCTGGCATCTTACAAGAGATAATACAGAGCAGACACTGGTGTCCGCCACAGCATTGTAGGCAAGTATGGGATCAGACACCAGTGTACACTGCTGCAGTCAAACAGTTAAGATGGTAACAAGCAAGAGAGAAAATATATAACTGTAGGTGTTCCTCTCTTCTCTTTTTATTAAAGTATCATTTGGAAGGAAATCAGTTTATATTTTAATTACATTTCTGGTACAGAACCTGTACTAAATTTAAATGAATGCAAATTTTTGAACTCCTTAAATGTTTGCTCTGGCATCATTTCCATCTTGCCTTACACAGGTATTTATGTGCATGTAAATGTATGTTTGTATATATAGTTTTTATTGATAGGTGATTTGGAGTCATGATTCTCCATAATAAAAATTTATTGAATAAATGTTATATTTATTGCATTTTACTATATATTTTGTTCATTAAAATTATTGTTAGTCTTTTATAATAATTCTTCTTAATATAATGGTTAGTTCATTTACATTAAATATCTGTCTCTGGCTGGGAATGTATTAAGTGTCAAATTGTCTATATTAATATTAAATAGGAATTAGTTGTATCCAGTATTGAATTTATTATTTAATCTCTTGTTATTGTTTGTAATATAATGCTCAAACGGTATTTGTTTTCACCTGTTAACTTTGCTGTTTTGAAGCATATGTATACAGAATAATTATGAAATAAAACATCATTTTTTTATTCTGCAACTTAGGGCAATGCTGGGCGTGTCTTTCTCTCTCAGCAAAGTAATGTGGGAAGAGTAGAAGCTGTAGGATCTTATTCTCCAGCTAGTTGGACCTCTCCACCTCTGCCAGCCTCTGCTACACCCCCAGCAGCAGCATCTGCCCTGCCAACAAGCTGTGTAAAAACAAATCAAAGTGAGACAAGCCATATGAGTGTCATCTCAAGTGGTGGAGGAAGTAGAAATGTTCCTCTTCCATCCCCTGCTGTATCCATAAGTGCAGTACAGCACTTGCTTCAACCACAATCAGTAATTGGGCCTCACCTATCTTCACACCAGCAGCCAACCATTTTACAGCCTAAACAACAGCCTCCTCAGCCGATGATAGGTTCCATTGCTACTGCTAGAGTGCAAGCTCCTAAAAACCAAGTTAGTATAACATAAGTTATTTAAATTGTATTTATTCTACCCACATATTCAGGAAGTACCTTATTTTTCTCCCTTGTTTGGAAGATATGTTTTTTAAACCAGTTAGAGAAATAAACTGTTAGGCGCTTGATGAATATCAGGCTAATGAAAGTGGCTAAATTATTGTTTTCCTTTTAATTAGTGTCGAATGGCTACACCATTGCCTGTCCGGGTAATGGCACCTTCACGTGCTGCACCAGTTGATGGCTCTGAATCAGTTGTACATCGGCCACCATCATCTGAGCCAAAGTCTCTTGAAAGTAGAGGCCCTTACTATGGGCAATCTGTGGTACGTGTTCCATCGATGAGAGATGATGAACCAGTTCCACCCACGCCATCTGCTATGCCTATTCAATACCACCGCACTCGATCCATCAAGTCCATAGTCATTGAAGGAAAGGATCGCACCATGACATCTGCTGAGGCAGCAACTGCTCCTGGCACTCCTAGTCCTATGCCAGGAGGAGTGATGCCTGGATCTGAAGTTTCACCTGGTGGCTGTATTGTGGTCCCTACACCAAGCCCTACTGGAGGGGCAGCAGCCCTGCGTGCTGGTGGTGGAGCTAGTGGAGAATCCTCGCCACATGTGCCAGGTCATCATCATGTGCCATATGCAGCCCATCACCCTCAAGTTTTGCAGGCTGGCCTTCCTGTTTCGGCATATGGGGCTTCTTTGGTGAGTAACACCATAAGATTTGTTTTTCACTTAACTTGGTATTTTAATGAAAGCCTGCAGATTGTAGATTATGCTGTGTTATGTATTTTTCAAGACTTATTTTTTAAAAACTTGTTATTTGGGCTCATTTATTTGATCCATTCAACTGGAATAAAAATTAATGTATACAATGTACCCTCCATATTCGTGGGGAATACATTCTTGAAAAACGCAGCGAACACAGAAACCTTGAATATAGATACTAAAAGTTTATGGGATAAACAACCCCCTGTTCATTCACTAATGAAATTATCATTGCTTTTTAAACTTATTTTTAGTAATTATAAGCATAACCATTCTCTTAAGATAAAATATTTCAAATTAACACCAAAAGTGTAATTCAGACACCCTTACTTCTCTACATGGAATTTTAAAAAATGATAGATGGTAGGCGTAATAATGCCTCAAGTTTTTTATTCACAATATTTTAGGAAAACATGCAAGAATTATTTGAGTAAATATGGTAGTTTTTTTATAATTTAATGCATTAATAAAAATGTCCTGCTTAACTGTTCTAAAAAAGCCGGCAATCCTATCAACATCACTCAAACATTAGATGAGTTCTCTAACAAATATCAAGTGTAGGCCTTCTTAAGTGCATCTGAAAATGTCTTTCTTATTGTTGCGCTGTAAGCAAAGCTAAATTGCTAGAAAACTGAGAGTAAATCTGGTCCCTATTGAGACCATTCACGAATACATTTAGTGGTCTCTGTAACTTCTGCTGCAGTAGTTGAGCACGAGTAAGTGAAATTTCCCTTGCGGGAATGTTGAAACTTACTACAATAATTTCTGTGTGAAACTGTGAATATGAAATCTGTGAATATGGAGTGATTACTGTAACTATTATTTCTTAATTGTGCAAGTACTTCTCTTGCATGAATATGTTGTCATCAGGTACAGGAGAAATTTTTTAAATTTATACCAGCTTACTCAACTCTTTCACTGGGCTTTATACAATATATACTAAAGCTGTTTTTAAAACAGTTATGCTTGTACCTTTATTCAACATTTATAAACCTTGGAGAGAAAATTTGCATATAGTTACATCTTTTGCAGAGAAAAGTGAACATTAAGTTGGTATAAAAGTAAAGCAATCTTTAAGTTGATCTTAATACTTAAGAACTAACAGAATGTGAGTTAAGTCAGAAAAATGGATTGAAAATTGTATGGAATGCCTAACCTTGAACCTAGTTTAGGCATGACAACATTAGTTATTTATGAAAGTTGTCATGGATCTAGCAGATAATATTGCTCACTACCTTCCTCCTTCCATCTGGGTATCCTTCATGCTATGGCTGTTACCATACAAGTCGGGGGCAACTAGTGGTATCCGTGGGGAGTCCCCTTCACTGACAGATGCCTCTGGAGTCACTGGGGCGCCCATTCCTGCTGAGGAGCTTCGTGGGTTGAAAATGGGTGATAGAATGTCAGCTCTTGGGAGTCGTGTTGCTGCTCCTTTGCCTCCTTCTTCTCCTCACACTCCCACTCCTCCTCCAGCTCATCAACCTCAGGTAAATGTGAAGAAATTATCTCCCCTGTCTAGATAGGCCCCTGTCATCTAGTTCACTGCTTGATGTACGATTTTGGTATAAATTCTCAGAAATAAATGGAAATTTGAGTATATTTACTTTATGCATGTATGTGGGACCATACAAACTTTTATTTTATGTACTTCCTAGAAAATTGAAGAAATAATTGCATGGCTTTTTCAGATTTTAATTTGGTGATTTTTATGAAGTTTGCTATTTTGATATAATATAATTTGCTGCATTAGTATTGTAATTGAAATTATGATGAAAGCATTCATGGTGTGTTTGGGCCACTTTTTAAAATTTTGTCCAAATTATAGCATTCTTAGTTAAACCCGTCTAATACATTCCTTTAATACATTTTCTTTATGCTTGCTGGACAGAAACGTTCAATTTTTCAGGTATGTTGGATATTTACTTAAGTGAATGATAGTTTTAAATGTGAAGTAGCCTTTCAATTCTCGGAAATAATCCAATAGGATTTCCCAAGTTCTTGTCCAAATCACTCTATGTTAAGTTCGTGTACCATTAGAGAAATTTGTAATTTTATATCTTCATCCTTCCCAGTTTGCTGAGTCAGAATATTGATTAAAATGAAAAATTTTTGCGATTCATGAGTTGAACAGTTAAAAATTTAAATGGAAAAAATATTACTTTGGTATTTTTTTAGCTTGTTATTTATTACTTCAAAGGTATATTATCGATGAAGGTCATTATGATAAAATTTTTACAAGTGATGAAGCCATCAATCTAAAATACATATCTCATAATTATCATTACTGCTATCAAATTTTTTGTTTTACAATGCTATATTTGAAGGTCTGCTAATGTTTACATTTATTTTAATTTCTTAATTTATGAGTGGTATTGGTCTGTTTTTTGATTTTTCCTAAATAGCACAGTAGAAGTCTGGCTTTACTTAACCTGAAGTAGCATTATGATTTGAAATTGCTTTAAGAAAACATTCTCTTCCTTTTGTTGGAAATAATCTAAACCATACCTTTACTATGAGATAACATGGTTTAATGCAGTACTAAACGATAAGTTAAAACATTTTTAAAAGAAACTTTGTCTCAGCTTAAAAGTGTACTAGACGGGTTCATACTGGATTTTCAGCAAAGTAATATTTGAAGTCTTCATGTGCTTGTGAAATACAATTTAATCAAGGTAGATGTTTATTAAGAGCTTTTTTAAAAATAATTTTAATGTGGAAAAAACTGAAGTGAATATTCTATTTTCTAATTATTTTTGCATTTGTATTTTTGTGTGCTGTATTTTGCGAATTTTTCCTGTAGATTACCTTGCTTGTTTATGCTTGCTAATAGTTTACTACTTATATTAATCGTAGAATTAGTTAAATTGTTTTTACCTACCTTTCAGGGAGGAGATATAGGAAGAATGCCATCTGAAGTTGGTATACAGGCAAGTGGACGAGGCTCATTCCCAGCCCCTCCATCTCATCATGGCAGGGTTCCTAATCCTGCCCAACCACCAGCAGCCCATGAAATTCCTCCACCTCATTATGTACATAGTCAGCTAATGTACCAACAATACCTTCGTGTCTCAACTGATGTTGCAGCTCTAACTCAATTCCCTTATCATCTACCGTCTGGTAAGTCATAAAGTTGGATTCTTTCTCTCCTTTCTCCATGGCCATTCCCTAATCTGGATGTCAGGTGACATCTAAGACAAGTACTTTAGGCGGCTCCATGTTTTACTTAGGTCGATAGCCTGTTTTATAACAACTTTTATGTGGATGACATGGCACATACACACAAATTCAAACACAAGGGAGAAGGGAAATACAGGGCCAGCATTAGTGGTAACAGGTCACACTGCTTAATGTCCCTTCTGATGAATGGAAGATTGACTTGCATGTTCTCCTTGCAACACATAAGAGGAAAATGGGGCAAGCCTAGGTTGAATAACCAGCCGTTGTCAGGATTTGAACCCAGGCCTTCTACATGGAAAGTCAGCATTCAAATAACTCCATTACTGCTCTCCCTCTTAATTTGTTTGAAGTAATCTTCTTAAAATGTAAAGACAATTTTTTCTTAAGGGAAGAGGCAGTAAGTAAAATTATACAGAGAGTAATGTCACTTCAGGCTCACTTCATGTAATCACTTTGTCTATCACCCTTGAGTGCCAGGTTGAATTACCCAGGCAGCATAACTTCAAACCTTCAACCAATCAGGCAGGTAATTTTGCATTTTGACATTCCATGGGCGAAATTGTATAATGAGATTGTTTAAAGTAGAATCAAATGGCTCAATAAAAAGTCGTCCTTTATCTTAAAAATTTCTTTTAGGAGGTGTACGTTCTACTAGGGGTCCTGGTCGAGACATGAAGTCGGAAGTCCAGGCCATGGAAGCCCAAGCTGGCGTGAGTCCTCCTCCTGAGTGGCGACGTCCTTCTGGCGGCCCAGGATCTACACCTCCTGAACCATCCAACACGCCACCTACTGTAGGGGCGCGGCTACCTGCTCCACCCCCACATCTTCTCTCACCTCACGACCGCAGCACCGACTCACCACAGGTAGCCAATGTATATGCCATCGGTTCAAGGTCATCCCATGCACCTCTGAGTGCTCAAGCGACTCCTCCCCGACAGCGACCACACCCTGGCCTGCATATGGGACATCCTCCTCCGGGCTTCATCCCTCCACCGATGGGTGCTATGGCACCGCTTGCTCCAGGGTCTTCACTGGATATGGACATGGAACTCTCCCTTCGTAGAGCCGAAGCACTTCCTCTTTTGCCGGGTCCAGGTCAGAGGTCGCTCTCACCGCACCCTCCTCCGGCTCATCACAACCCGGCCCGTCACTTGCCGTTACACTTGCCACTTCCATCTCACCACCCAGCTGCCCACCAACAGCTTGGCCCTGTACCAATCCTGCAACAGCAACCTGGAGGGTGTCCACCACCTGGAGGAAGGTGTCCTCCTCCTCTTTCTCCTGTGGCTAGGATGCATCCTGTAATTGCTTCAGAGGCCCCATTGCGCCAGCAGCAGCCACCGCAGCAATTTCAACAGCAGCCATGCCTCATTGGACCACCAACTCCGCCTCATGCCAGTCAGGTGCCTGACCAGGCCCACTCCTTCAACACACTCCTGCAGGTCCGAATCACTCGCTTTCCATTTGTTCGGGGAGATAATGTGGCTGAACAGCATTGCTGGGGACACTTTGAAGGGCACTCTTGTTTTGACTTTGAAAAGATTATTTTGAGAGTTGCCTTTCCCCGTTTTCATTTGTTTTTTTATCTCTCGAACAATTTAAGTTCGAATGTTACCAATGATTTGGGCCCGCGGGATGGGTTGATTCCTTCAGGTATAATAGGTCTATAGGACCTAGTGTATTTTTAAAAAGAATTTTTACTTAAAGGCTTATTTTGTTTTGATTGCAGAGATATCCTGTTATGTGGCAAGGCCTCCTAGCTTTAAAGAATGACCAGGCTGCAGTTCAGATGCATTTTGTGTTTGGAAACCCGCATGTGGCCAGGGATTCACTGCCTTGTAACACAGATGGAAGCACTCCACCTTTGAGGATTGCTCAGAGGATGAGGCTAGAGCAAACCCAAGTAGAGGGTGTTGCAAGGAAGATGCAGGTGAGGATCGCATCTGTTCTTGTGTGCATAGGCAGGCCTGACAAGTAGGGGTCGCTGCCCCAGGGCCCGAGGACCCTTATAGGGCCCGGACCCGAGGTTTGGGTACTACTATCCTAAAGTCCCTTTATTATAAAATTCACCATCTGTAAATACATTATTATTATGAATTTTAACACATATTTTGTGCTAGATGTATTTATTATGAGATTAATGCTGTTGCAGAAAAATTTTGTTGCTATATATATTATGTATGTGTACCTAAATACCAGAATGCACAATAAAATGGGGCAACATTATTCAATTTGCATTTAATTTTGTTTTTGAAAGAAAACTATTCACTGTTGTGGTAAGAGAATATAAGGTTTACGTCAGTTGCCAAGACCTATAGAGAGAATTAAATTCATACAGTGGGGCCTGGAAAGCTGTTTTTCTAGGGACCTGTATTGTCTCTTGACGCCCCTGTGCATAGGTATATATTCTTAAATCTCATTGTTTTTAGTGCAACAAAAAGTGGAAGTTTTAAAATATGCTTAACATGGTTACAAAAATCGTAAGTGTGAATTATGAAAGAGCAGTCAAGGTTTAAAGTTAATACATTATTTCAAAGGAAAAATTGTTTTAACAAGATACTGACTAACTGAAGATGTTCTAGTGAAATATTTTCATGCTTATATTTGTTTTGTTCATAGGCACTCATTGTTTAAACATTTATTATCAAATCTGTAGTTTTCTGATGGTAGTATTGTCATCTATAAACAAAATTTTATTTTATCATTAGCAGAATGTGTGTATAAATTAAGGTCCTGTTAATGTTAAATATTCAGTTTTTTTCTAATGAAAATGTTGGTTTCACTATATATTTTATTGCCAAATTTCTGTGTGTTTGAATTAATTTTATTAAAAAACATTTGATGCAGTAACATAGATATTTGCTTTTATATATTTATATATACACAGGCATTCCTCGTTATTGTGTGTTTCACTTAGTTTGGTTTTGTTATGGTGCTCTCACTAACTGCTGAATAATTGATACATTGTTATGGTGATATATTGCATGCAAATAACTTTCTCTTAACATTTATTATGCCTAATTAGTATTTTTAGGTAACTTACAATTAAATTAAACATCATTAAACTAATCAATCAACAAAAAATTAATCTCTTCCAGAGTTATTAAAATTTTTTCAGTTGCAGCTAATCTACATTAGGTTTTGTTGATATCAGGATTAATATATCTCTCATTTCCAATTTCACTGCGACAAGTTGTTTTAATTTACTATATTTACTTGTGTACCCCATGCACCCGTGTACCCTGTGCACCCCTATCTTTGGGCCGATCTGGAGGGAAAAAAATTAATTTAAGCAGGAATAAGTTTAAAAAAAATAAAATCTGGCTCTTCAACGGTTTCCGCTCCCTGAAACAAGTTTCACCCAAATTAAGAATCTCGACTTCAAAATTAAATTCAAAAAGAAAATTCACCGATCTACAATAGATTCCGAGTTGAGAATTATCTTCCTCTCCCCCTACTAGGTGACGTAATTTATTGGACGATCTCTTTATGCCGATACTAGCAGAAATCTCCATCTTTAATAGTCTTCTTTTCTGTTAACCTCTTAATAGATTTTAATGTAATATTATGCAACTTCGTCCACAATTTACCCTGTTTTGATGTAATATCAAAGATAACTTTGGCATATTACGCACTTTATCTTTAGTAAAATTACGCACTGATGCAGAGCTTCAGGTATTGCTTATTTTTTATGTAATATGGCGCTCAGCATTGATAGCCTGTACAGTAAGGTCCTCTCTCATACCGGAGGTGGACAATGAATCAGGGGCCGCAGACCGACAGCATACCGGCTGCAGCGGTTGAGAAACACTGACCTAAATGTTTGTTGGTCGCATAGATACGCATATACTTTATAGAATTCAACATCTTCTGCGGATATAGACATATATTCAATCATACTGCAGAAAATTTACCATTGATAAAATTTATA
The DNA here is from genome assembly GCA_028673005.1 of Tanypteryx hageni. Classification (NCBI taxonomy): domain Eukaryota; kingdom Metazoa; phylum Arthropoda; class Insecta; order Odonata; family Petaluridae; genus Tanypteryx; species Tanypteryx hageni. Next base: position 41,677,624 of record CM054120.1, read on the forward strand.
TTACTTGGTCAGAAAACCCCGTCACCCCTTTTTTTCACAGGCGTTCCGGGTAAAAAGGTGCGTGGGGCACACGAGTAAATATGGTATTTTCTTATCCATATATTCTACATTTGATGCTTTTTACCTTCTCCTTTAACTTCCACTTGGTTACGAATTATTTGACAATAATGTCCTTGCATGAAAGTGATTTTCATTTTGGGATATTCTCAGGCCAATTCACGTTTAAAATATATTACATAGTTGTACATGCAATTGCGTTAGGATGAATGCACTGAAGGTGCAACTAGTTCAATCTGCAAGTTGGCCACTCTACCTTAATAAGCAAAATAAATCTCGCATGAAACAAATGTAAATGTGGTGTGACATGGAAATACTTGTGCTAATGATGTTTCTGAAAAGAAACAAAGAAAAACTTGTCATTTTCAGTGAACCTTGGAGTAAGTCAACAAATTGAATGTGGAGAACGGCTTGTTATTTAATTTAATTTGACTGCATTTTGAAATGTCTGGTTACAATTAAAATATTTCATTATGACCAACCTTTGGCTTACTCAATTTGTGAGACAGACTGTATATGGTAATATTAATTGTAAAATGATATTAACTGTTATAATTGGTGAAGATGCAGTCAAATATAAATCTTATGAAAATTTTAGTTCAACCTTTTGCTAATTTTGAAGCATAAAGTTTTAGTTGTTTGGGTTGGAAATAATGATAACTATTTAACCTTTTTCTTATCATCATTTATTTATTACTTTTCAAAATTCTAAACACTTGACTCTGATATTTGATTAAATATTCATAAAATGAGTTTTCTTTTAACTTTAGGTGGAGAATGAGCATTGTATGCTTCTTGCTTTGCCATGTGGTCGTGATCACTTAGATGTGTTGCAACAGTCCAACAACTTGCAGTCAGGGTTTATTACTTATTTGCAGCAGAAGCAGGCTGCTGGAATTGTAAATATTGCTGCTCCTGGATCTCAACAGGTATAGTACCATTTAGCTCTTTTAGAATTCTAAAATCTATTTGTTTAGATGATCATTTTGATTCTCATTTCAACCATCCAGTACAATTCATCATGTATACAATGTAAGACACTTCTATGGTCCTACTGATTGGTCCTAAAATTCCATTTTTGTTTTTTGCGAGACTCAGCGTATTTGCGGCATATAAGTCGACCTTTGATGCGATGAAATGTATTTAAAAAAACTAGGGTTGGCTTATACATTGAGTATAAAAATTCGAAGTTTGAATTACGGGCGATTGTTGTTGAATTGTAGTTTATTACAGCTAGTCCCGAGTACTGGTAATTGCCATATTGAATCAACTGCTTCACTGTTTACTATTTATTTAGCAGAGATTTATTTTTTAAGATATAAAATAACTAGCTTAAGTACCCAGCATTGCCTGAATAAATCCAATACTTCAATGTCTGTAAAACCAGAGAACTTCATTCTTATGATTTCGTATAAGTCACCTAACTTGGGTTTTGCAAAATGCTCTCAGACCACTTCTCTGGTTCTTTCAAACCCTGACCTCCTTGCACGAAATAGAGAATTTCCACACATTCGTTTCAAACATCAAAATTTTGTGTTTTCTTAAGTGAAACTTGATCGGCACCAAGGAACTGCAATGTTGCTCTTGATAAGCTGTCAAGTATGTTTCCCTTAGAATTTTAGTCAGCGTATCAATTGCTTGACCCACATTTCAGGATATCTTCATTTACTTAAGGGCTGCTGTGTTTCTTCATTTCATTATTTAAGTTTCCCTCATAAGTGCATGGGTTCAATCCAAGAGCATTCATTTCATTCACTAAAATGCTGGAGGAAATTTCACATATTGCTAACTTCAGTTAGTACAAAGATTATTTGGGTGGACAACAATTAAGAAACCATGTTTTCCTCTCCCTATCTCTTACATGATCTGTAAAGCATTGATTAGAAATTTTATTGGTTAAAGTACAATGTTTGTCACAAGAAAGTCAGCGATAGCTTGTAATTACAACTTGCATTTTTGGAGATAGAAATTTGAGAAAGTGGCAAACATGCTATTATGTATTTTGGCTGGGCCTGGGAAAAAAGCTCCATGAGACAAAAGCTTCATGTGACAAAAGCCCCATGTGACAGAAGCCCAACCAACCAAAGTCCCACCAATAAATGCCCCAAAATATGAAATTGTGACAAAATCCCCACTTGTCATTTTTCACTGATGTTTACCACTATATAAATATTTCAACAATTAAACAGGTTGCATTTTGAACTAACTTACATACTACAGTAAAACCTCTATCTTACGAACATATCTATAATGAGAACCTCCATATAACGAACTCTGATCTCGGTCTCGCTCCTGGAACATGTAAAATGCATAGAAGAAGCCTCCCTATAACGAACCTCTGTAACTATGAAACTCCTGTAGAGTGAATGCTGAACCTGTTCCCGAAAATTGAATCCACCTCTGTACAACGAAATTTTGATGAAAACAAAATCGTAAACATTGGCTGTCACTGGATCATCTCAGTGCAAAAACAGCGTCACCCTAATGCCGCATGCCTATTTCTCCACTCCTGCCGAATCACCATCCCTAGTTGGGAACGGCTGAATGAGAGAATGGATCATGCTCACCGATTACTCTTTAAGCTATCACCATTGCAAAGTGCAGTCATTGGATTATTATTGTCTTCAAAATGCTCATCCGAATCTATCGCCATCGCTTATGTGTAATGTTCTTTCAACTGTTTTCACTTAAATGAATAACAATTGTCTTAACTGGGAGAATTAGAATGAGGTGTATGGACGTGATATCATAAGAAAAAATATGGGGAAGGAACGAAATCGATACCTCACAACAAAGTGCTATATACATCGCTTCTGTGTAGCGGTATCTCAATATCAACTTTTTCTGAGCTGCTGCACTCACTATTTACAAAACTGCTGACTTATAGACTGCTCACAAATTTTATGATACAAAGGGGAGGGTGGAGTCTGACAGTGTTACTTTGTGCTGCAGTAGGTATCAGGGTTGCCAAACATCCGTAAAAAAGCAAAGATTGGACATGTCCGTAAAAATGCTAAGAAATTTCCAGAGGTTTAAAGCAGTGGTAGTCAACCTTTTTAGTCGGCATACCCCTTAAAATATTTTTGACGAAATTCGTGTCCTCTGGTATATTTTAAAGTTAACAAACTCGGTTATTATTGGATCGAGTCTACAAATATGTATGCACTTTCTAATGATATGGTTTATGTATATTTTATCTGTGAGATAATTATTAGATGTTGCTTCACTATTTTTTTTACATTATTTATCCTTAATATTGTATCTCTTTGAAAGATCACGCATATCCCCAGAGATATGCGTACTTTAGGTTGAATACCGCTGATTTAAAAAATGTTTATGTTAGATGTTCTCATTTTGGTTATATTTTTAAAAGTAAAGCAACCTTTCTTTTTCAATGAGCACAAATTAAAAATATGAAACTAAATGCCCGGAATGAAAAATCTGGTATTATTTGTGTTCCAAGAATTTTCGCTGAACACATTCGAAATTTCCTGTTTCCCTAAGCCAGATAAGTGCACTAAAGTAACGTAAATATCATTTCTGTTGCGATGTATGAATGACCAAAACCTCCTCTCAGTATGAACACCTCGCTGGCAGGGTTATGCGAAGAGTGTGGAGGGCCTTCGGATAGTATCAACTTTCGAACTGAAAGAATCTTGATTTATCATTGGTCAGAAAAGTCGCATATTTTTCCCTCCCACTTGTGCTCATGAAAAACACAGAGCCGGCCCCTACCTCCCATCTCCCACTGCTTTGCGGGGATTTTCCGGGTTTATCAATGAGCCAACATTTACTGCGTCTACATAACATTTTTAAGTTTCTCCATATACGTAGTATAGGAGAAAGTATTGTATTCATGAAAAAAATCGACTTTGAGATTTCAACGGAAATACACGTTTTGAGGTCCCCTGAACACGTTTTGACCATTTTCTCGCTGATGTCTGTGTGAGAGTGAGTGTGTGTATATGTGATAGCTTTTTGTGGGTGCTCTAACTAAAAAACTATTAGTCAGGTCAATGCGAAATTTTATATTTAACGTTTTTATAAAAGTCAGAAGAACTGTTTAGTTTTTGGTAGAAATCGGTCAACCGGAAGTGGGTATTTACTCTTGTCACTTATCCGTTATTTTGAGATATTTGCTTTGGTATTTGATAAATGTAAAAATGTACTGGAATAAAAGTTATAGGAAATTTAATTTTCTACAACGTTTGTTTGAAACATTTTAAGAGATATCTTATATTTTTAGCTGCCACCACCATGCCACCTACTGATGACTATTGCTAACAATTGACCCTTAGTTATGTCTTAGTAATGCTATTTTTTCTTTTCTTAGTTGTTGGAGCTTTGTAACTATATCTAATATCGGAAGGCTATAGTTTGAGTTTATTTCTGTTCTTGGTCAAGTCGAAAATTTTCTCGCAGTTTCTTAATATATTTATTATTATGTAAGCTATTTGGAATTTTTAGAAATATTACAGATATTCAGAAAGTCATGTGGTGGCCACATCAGATTTTTTCTGTAGTGGGGCTGGTCGATGATTAACTGGTAACATTTTACCAGCCAGTCCTGTATGACATACATGTTTTGACTCAAAATATGTAATTTTGCCTTACCCTCTCATTTTCTGTGCCCACACAGAATGAAAAATAGGATGCGTGATAATCGTATTCATTATTTTCTGATAATCGGGTGTTCTCAGATTAATTTTACTCTAACAGCATTCATGTTCTGTCAGTGAGAAACTTCTGAAATCAGCGATTATGTAAAGCTAAACAGAATAACTGTATTCCCAAGAATGCGATACTCACTATAAATTTGGTCTATATTTCGTGAGAAATTGTAATATGTATGATACATTTTATAGTGAATTAATAATGTGAGATATTTTATGCTCCCATTCACAAATACTCTGCCCCGACATCAGACAGAGTGCATAAACGAATGAAATGCATATTAAGATAAAAATCATTATCTCATCTTGCACTTTTATTAGCAGCGAGACATTAACATTGACTGGATGCTCTATTATGATAATGAACATAATTATCTTTACGTATTGTTACGCGTATATTCAATGGTTTGGCAGTGCCTTGCTTGATATGAGCTCAATCATTAATCCCTCAGCGCTGGTCTGCGCATGGTACAGACCTCGGTTTATTACTGTATCGCTGGCCTCTGTGCGTGGTATGGACCATGCCATGCTGCTTTTAATTTGCTATATAGAGATAAGTTTTTAATTTTCTTCGATTGGCTTTCAAAATATTATATAGAAAGGTTTTTACCTTAAAAAGAATACAATATTTTTCTAATCATTTTGGTTACGCAAAACTAAATTATGTCTGCTCCGTTGGTTGATGTGAGTAAAAATGATTTGCTGTATTTCTTCACCTTTAATCTCTTTCAGTTACTAAAAAATTTTTAATATCTCTAAATCACTTGCAGAAATAAGCTCATTCTTTATGGAAGGAAATAATTTTTTTTAAAGTAGATAATTTTTATCAGAGATCCTGTCTTTAGAAAGAATACAATAAAAGATACAGAATAAAAGGTGTGTTCTCAATCAATAGCAATTAGTAGTGTTCAAGGTCGATAAGGCACCATGAGGAGAAGGAGAATAGGGGACAGCTAGAGATGATTCATTCTCGTTTTCATAAATTGTATCGTTATTCATAAACAGTTCTTGAGTACCATGTCAGTGTTTGGAAGAGATAAAGTGGGAAGAGACTCTCAGCTACTGCGTTGTAAGGAGAATGAAGCAGCAAGCTGAATATTTACAGAGAACTCGACTGCGTTATTTGGATGGAGTTGAAGTTCATGGGAACTATTCTAGCACTAAAAGCAGTGATTAAGAGTTAAACATTTGTGCGGTATAAACCGTTATTATGTCATCATGCAATAATGCATTAACTTATTGAAATAGAATTATGTAAAAAAAATAAGCTGTATAACATGTTATATGTCATAGATATTCCGAAATTTTCACGTAAATCCGATTATTGGGTAAACGTTATAAATGTTTATAATGAACTACATCAAAATTGGCCATTTCAGTTAAATATCTTCCGGATTTACAGTAGAGTGGTAGTTAAATCTAGCCCGTTTCTGAGTGGTGACATACCTGCACATGGCCGGTCTGCCCCTGTGTGTGCAACCTCCCGTAACCTCTGTACAACAAACATACCCTTTTTTCGGTCCAGCCAATTTCATTATATGTTGGTTTTACTGTATAAACAATTGAATGGGTAATGTTAACCACTGCTAGTATAAATGGCAAAAATAATACAATACAATCTTGCATTTTTAATAAGAAGTTGCCTTGCCAATCAATGCGGTTGTTAATCTCAAGATCTTATTGCTGTCTCAATCCGTATATGCGTAATATTATAGAAATATGAAAAATTTGGTTCCTTCATTTTCTGTAACTGGATTTCACAAATAATATATTGTAGATATAAAATTAACATGTATATATATATATATATATATATATATATATATATATATATATATATATATATATATATATAATACACACCACCTTTTTGAACTTCACATGCTTGCTGTTCGCGAATTTGGACTTCGTGACAAAATTTTTTTATGACCATTAATTGTGTTTCACCCATATTACTTGCATTTCGTGTCATGCGTTTATGAGCGTGAGCTCTCTCTACTTTTTTGTTTCTAAGTTCATTTTAAACTTTAACACCCTAGAAATGGACATTATTATTATATTATATTTATAATGTTTGTTATTAACAGTTTTCAAAGGAAGCAAATGTGATAACCATCGACTTAATTTTTTTGTAGTTCAGTTTAAAACGGCGCTATTTTTGTTAGAAGTTGCTAGCATCTAGCAGCTAAATTAGAAATTATTGGCTAATGGAAAAGCGTTCTGCGCATTTAGTTTTTCACAACTTATATGAGTATGACATTGAAAATATTCGTTCTTCGCGTATGAGGTTGCTGGTTTTTGACTGAAATATTTAATGATTTAATGCTATTATCTTTGTATTATGAATGTAAATTAAGGAACTGTTTTTTGTTAGGTTTTCATTGTTTATTATGAATTTTTAATGTAAATCTAAGAATTGCTATCATCTTGTAACGTATGATTTTCTGCCACGTATTTTGAATGTGATTATTAAAAGAAATGTTATAATTTTCCTGAGCTAGGTTTTGATTTTCTGTTATACATTTCTAATGTAATTAGTAAAAGAAACGGAACCACTTTTTAATTCTAGTTTTTTTTTGCGGCTTGTAGATGTTTGTTGCAGAATCTAGGAAAACATTTGTGCATGATGTACTCAACATTCCATTTCAGTAGTTCAATTTAAGTTAAATCATTTCCTTAGAATGGACAAAAGAAGATCGAAAATCACATGCAAAATTTTGTAGAGGTAAACTGTACAAGTGCGGAAAGAAGTGTAATCGCTTTGTTATGCTGGGTTTTTATTTGCTATTATGTTTTGAAGGTAATTAAAAGTTTTTTTTACTTTATAATACTAGGTTTTTTATTTGCGGTTATGCTTTTTTTATTTTCTGTTAAACTGTATTATTTATGATAAAAAAGTGATTTTTTTAGTTTGGCTGTAAACCACTCTCTCGTAATAACATGTCGTCTTATGGGAAAATAGGACTTGCACTTCGAGAATTTGCATTTTGCGTCAGTTTTCCGGAACCAATTATTCACGAAGTTCAAAAAGGTGGTGTGTGTGTGTATGTATATATATATATATATTTGTAGTGCTGGCTGTCACGGTGTCCAAATGCATAGAGGATAGACAGACTGACAAACTATATACAGGTAACACCCACTTTACGTGGGGGATGTGTTCCTGAGGTCTCCGCGTTCAGCAAAAATCTGCGTTCGCCAGGGCACCATAACCTTTAAGTATTCAGAGGGAAATAACTTCCCAAATGGTATTTCTGGACTCACATTCAATGTAAAACATATTTCTACTGGACTTTTAGAATGTAATTTATTAAACAAACTATAAAATTACCTAATAAACAGTAAGACAAAAAAGCTTTTTAGTGATAAATGTACATAATTTCAAAATATTTCTCAACACCTATGAAGTTTTATTTAAAAAGGAGCCCAGAGTTGACTGCTTAGTTTTTTTCACTTATTACGTAAAATTTGTTGGTAGCATTCAAATAGTCCGTCACAGGCCTGCTTCGTGGCACTCACTCGTGTGAAGTCATTTTAAGTCATCCCAAAGACTAAGTGCTTTATTAATAATGATTTGTGTAGACACAGGCATAGAGCGCTGATTCAAATCTTCTATCCATTTACCTAATAATTTTCCATTCCCATCATTAATGAACTCTGTGTGCGAGAAACTTGGATGGCGGTTATGGGGTTACACTCTCGCCAGCCTTTAGTTATTTCTCTCCTTTTTATAATTGTCCTGACTGTAGACTCCACCAACCCATAATTCTTACCAACTGCTGTAATGCCACCGCTTACCTCTACTTTTTCAATAATTTTTAATTTCGTGGTCGTACATTTCGACCGCTAAAACCCAAGCCGCCATAAGTCGATCCTGATGCATTAGAGGTGGAATAGTAGAAGGGAGACAATAGCTAATGAGGAAAGAGCAAAGATGCTGTTGCAGCTCCGCTTATAGATCAAACCCATAGTAGTGCTTGTTGGGTTTTCTGCAATTTATATATCATTGTATATTATACGTATACGTATATTCACATTCAGGAAATGGTTACAAAGCTAGAAGACAGAATGATGGAATATGGAATGAAAATGAACATAAAGAAAACAAAGGTGATGAGAATAGGGGATAGAGAGATTATGAATGTGTCAATAAAGGAGGGAAGAGTGGAGCAAGTAAAACAGTATAGATATTTGGGAAGCATGCTAACTGAAGACTGGAGAAGTGAAATAGAAATAAGAACAAGAATAGCAATGGCAAAAGAAACATTTAATAGGAAAAAACGGGTACTATGTAGTAAAATGGACTTAAATCTGAAGAAACGTCTTGTGAAGTGCTATGTTTGGAGTGTATTGCTTTATGGGTGTGAAACATGGACGCTAAAGAGGAGAGAGAAAGAAAGGCTAGAGGCATTTGAAATGTGGGTGTGGAGGAGGATGGAGAAGGTTAAGTGGATGGATAGAATAAGGAATGAAGCAATACTAACAAGGGTGAATGAGAAGAGAAGATTACTTGAAACAATTCAGAGGAGGAAAAGTAACTGGTTATGGCATATCTTTAGAGGAGAAGGTTTATTATTGATGGTGTTGGAAGGATCAGTAGGAGGTGAAAGGAAAAGGGGACGTAGAAGAATAAAAATGTTTGATGACCTGAAAGAAAGTGGAGGGTATCAGGAAATGAAAAAAATGGCAAGGAACAGAAAGGAGTGGAGACAACGCTGGTGCCAGGGACCTGCCTTGAGGCAGAACACCTCATGATGATGATTATACATTATATGCATTCAAACATTAAGATCCCTCTGCACATACCACGTTTTTTCATACCTATGTAAAAAGTGTTTTTTTATGTGTAGCATTGTTGTTCTATTATTATTTATAATGATATGTTAATATGGTCAATTAACATTGTAATAACGTAATTGTCAAAAATTATATATTTTAAAAACATGAATCTTAAAAAAACGATCGTTACGTTCCAATGATGCCAAAGAAACATGAAGCATGAATCATATTTATATTTCCATTTTTCAAATGTTTTCCACCTTAGGAGATATCTATACTTTTTGTGTTAGACCCATGAAATTTACAGGAAAAAGAAATTGGCCACCAGACGATGCAATATTATGCAACACTGCTGAAATATCACAATATTTAGGATACTTTATGAAATTTGATTAGTGTGAAACTGAAAAAATCATAAGATATTACCATGCGGTCGCACTGTGCATAAGATATGTATTTATATATGATATTTTAAAAAATTTTAATTTGAAATAAAATCTGCGTTATAACGAATTCGCGTTGGGCAGGGCCAAGTTAAGCGGGACTCATCTGTATTAGATTTATATACTTAATAAATACCTATATAATCAAAAGGTCTATTTTAGTTCAAGTGACTTCAGTTTTCCCTGTATGGCAGTCATCCATTCTTATTTCTCCTTAAAAATAAAATCCCGAGAAATTTGACTGCTAGAGGTTTTCAAGAAGGAATAAAATTGTGTGCAATGAGTACCTGATATAATTAGCAAACAAAATACACTCATAATCACAGCTTATCCAAATTACAAAATTAAAAATGTCATCTTATCATCAAATATAGTATTAATTGAAAGGTTCACTGCTCTTGGGCAATGTTGAAATAGCGATAAATTACCTTTAATTTTCTGTCTACGCCATGCAGGTTGGCAACCTGAAGTTTTCATGTGTTGCACTGGAAAAATCCCCCATTAAAAATTTTTGTTAGATAATTTGAGTGAATAGTCAGAACTTTAGACAGCGTTTGTGCTATCCTTCTTTATGATTAACTCGCTAAAGATATTTGCAATTAATCATAACTCACAATTGTGAGAGCGGAAGAGAAGTGTGAGCGGTTTTGACTATTAAATATAAACTTGAAATAATACATAAACTTGAAGATGATAGTTCTTCAAAATAACATTTCTATGAAATGTTTTTGCCTACCCCATCCTATGCTATTATAAGTACAGATGTTCCACATTTTTTAAGTGCAGTGTTTTGTTTGTTAGTTAAACGTATTGTAAACTCCAAGAAGCTCCAAATCACTGATATTCAGATAAAGTATAAAAATCTATGGGGCATTATAATTAAATTAAATAATATTTAGATCATTTGCTGTTTTCAATTTTCCATCCTATTGTTCTCTATCAATACCCTGGATAATGCCTGTAGATAGATGTAGATATAATTTGCCAAATACATAAACGATGCACACACATTGTATTGAATGATAGATTGCTGGTTAATAGAAATTTTTATCCAATTCTATGGCTTTTAACTTAAAACCATCTTCATATTTCATTCTTTTTGCAGGCAGAGCCAAGATTAGGGCTCCTACTGTATTTACCCGAATCCGAGATGAGGTTTTTTTCCAAATTTCAGCTTGCAAAAATCAGGGGTTGTATTAAATTTGAGTACGAATTCATATACCATAAATACATCGCAGTCAATTGATTGCATGTCAGTTTACTGCACTTCAGTTCGTGGCACATCAATTCGTCACAGAATAAACTTTTTGCGCATCAATACATCGCTCGACAAACTCATCGCATGTTATTTCATTGCTAGACAAATTCATCGCATTACAATTTTGCGAGACATTTGTTGCGAGACAAATTGGAAGGCAAGACACCATGACAAATTTGTTCAGAGATGAATTGACGCACGATGAGTTTGTGATGCGATGTATTGGCAGGTGACAAACTAACCACGACAATTGATGCGCGACAAAATGAACGCGATGAGTTGTCATAGTAGGAAATATGGTTATGCGTTTAATCAATGTTTTTTAAACAAATGAAGCAAGATAAAATAATTGTATTTTTCATTGCAAACTTACGATCCAGAATTCAATTAATCAAATCTTAATTTCAAAAATTCTTTTTGTTTCAGAAAAAATTTGTAACCAACCATTTCAATTAATGAACGAACTGGTATACCTATACTGTGTTTGAAATATACACCAAATACAGTCAGTGAGAAATTAGGTCATAAAATCTTTTTTCTGTTTTGACAGTGCTAAAAGGGAGGGTCGTCTTGGATTTGGGTAAATACGGTATTTGTTTTCTGTAATACAGTGTGGTGTAATACATATCATGTGAACACTGGCGACAACCCCAGGCATTTCCCAAATTACACATAATTGAGAGGTATATCTTTGTATTATGTTTAATAATTTGACTGCATGGAACCTGAATTTTGTCTGCAAAATTATTTTTTAAATAGGTTGTAAAGTGAAAAAAGAAGGTCAAATTGTATGGCGAGCATATGCCTAAACAAGCCTTTTTATTATGACAAATCAAGGTTAACTTATACACGGGATTGACATATACACTGATATATAGTAATTATCACAGACGGTGGTAATTCATAGAACACAGGTCTGTTGTTGCATATTGTTGTTATACATAAGTTATGAGCAACCAAGCTGTAAGGATAGTTAGATGTGTGACATAGATAAATAGTAATTGAACTAATATTTTTATTACTTAAAGTTGCATGCCCACCCTCACCTCCACTCATGTTGTTGGCAGGCCATCTTTTGGATTCCTTTGACCCCTTGCCTGATTTGCCTGTATCATATACAGGCACTGCTTCACAACTTCTCTCTATTTTTATATGCCAATGATTTTTCCTAATTATAAATTTTCATGGTGGTTTTTTTGCCGCATTGCATTGCAAATAGAATAATATTTAAACTGAAGAAGTAACTATTGCTTTAATCACTATTTTTATGGAAAAATATCAATGGAAATAGAATTTTTGGTCAAAATTTTAAAATTTAAATGACTGTTAAGGGGTTAATTGTGCAAATGTAGTCACCGTATGTCAATGGTTCTCAAACATTTTGTAGGTATGACATCCTTGCTAAGATAAACAGGTTTCACTGCATTCCGTCCTGTTAGCATAGGTGATATATATTTTTTTACATAGAGATATTACAACCTTTGGAGGATTCCATTTGCTGGCACTACAACATATCAATTGATTAAAGGAAAAATTATTTCCCATTGACATCAATACAGGTATACCTCACAATACACTTTCGAAATATGCTTTCTTTGCTTTTACGCTCATTACACTTTCTGACTCGACCTCTCAATCCACTTGCTTGATTCGGACATACACTCTTACAAAACCCGGAGAATGAAGAGCCTTTCTCTGCCCATGCAAAAGGTCTCAATGCGAGCAATGAAAAACAACTTTGTTTCATTATATACAAACAATTTTGAAATTGTTTCCATATTTATTTCATGTGTATACAATATTGCGCCTGAGAAGTAATGTAATGGACGAGTTTCTTTTTATGTCCAAGGTAGTTTTTCAGCGGACTAAAGCCAGTTTTCAGTAAGAGCTCATGGTGGGTGACAAATTAAATTTGGGCTAGTTTTTTACCCTTATAAGTTTGAAATGTCGCAAGCAAAAAAATTAAAGCCAAGTATTTTTCTTGATTAATTAAATTGGATATAATAAAACGTTTTGTAAGTGGACAAGGGCACGCTGCTATAGGTCGTGCTCTTTCTCTAGCTCTGTCGACTGTGAGAATTATATGCAGAAGTGCTAGAAAAATTAGTGTGTGCTTAGGAGGCTACTTCTTTAACATCAAATGTGCTAGGGAGGCATAATCAAAGTGAAACACTGATAGAAATGTAGCGTTTGTTCAACATGTGGATCGAAAAACAAAATATTACACCTGGTTCATCTGTTTGGTGGAAGATGGCAGCACAGTGTAATTTGCGTTTTATATTGTAGTGACATTGCCTAAAAATTATGTACTGCCCTTCCATAGGGCAAATACTATGTAAAGACATTTTAAGCCACTAATCTAAGGCATTAAAAGTCTTTTTGTATGCATTGTATTTTATTGATACTTTGATGATTATTAGAATATTGTATAATATACATATGTAATACCGTATTTAATCGATTGTAAGCCGACTTTTTTTTACCTTTTCACCATCTCAGAAATTGCCACTCGTCTTAGAATCGGTGTCAAATAAAATAGTAATTGAATTTATTTCTTCAGTTACATTATAATGCAAGATATAAGCGTTTTAAAGAATACGTAAACTATCTACTATAAAGAAGAATAAAAATGACCGAATAACTAAGACGAAATAAATTACGTAAATAATAAGAGCCACGTCAAAGTTTTAATAATTGTGGTGGCAGTTACGTATTCGTAGGCTTTCACACTCCCCCTCCACTAACTAAAATATTTCATTGTAGTGTCACCAACTTGACGTATTTTCCGCTAAATCTAGCTTTTTATCTAGATACCGTCTGGGGATTAGAAAAATGTAAGCTAGGGGATAGCGGATTTTTCGACTTAATTTTCACCAAATTGATGTTTCAGGTTTTTTTTTAAATAAATAATTTTATCGTTAAATGTAACAAAATAAGTACTTACAAGTTTATAATGTTAAACATGCGACGATTTCTCCCGTTTTTTCAATTAAATAACGGACGCATCATTCATCAAATAAATAGTATTCTTAAACTACCTTCCTCGTATTTTATAGTCATTACCACTCTCCACTCATTACATTGATAAAGCTATTAAGTATTCTTTCAATACTGTTTCAAATTCGCAAACATACATCATGTATACAAACTACAGTGTTGGCAACACTGTTTAAGTGTCTTGTGAGTGTGTCCTGTGATTCCCGCGTGAAATATTTCGTTTCGTTGTGAACATCCTCGCGGCAAGTGTAAACTTCTTATTTCTTAGCGAGTTTTTCGGGTTTTAATTACCCCATGATGGGACGAACGCATTACTCTGCGAACTTTAAGAGGAACATTATTGCCTATGCAGAAGAGACATTTAATCTTGCAGCACAACGGCGCTTTGGGATTGATGAATCAAATGTTAGACGCTGGAGGAGAGATAAAGAGAAGTTACTTAAGTGTTCAAGCAAAAGAAAAACATTTGGAGGCCCCAAGCAAGGACGTTACCATGAATTGGAGGAGATCCTTAATAACTTTGTGATTGATCAACGAAATAACTGTTTGCCAGTGAACTCCGAGATTACACAAACAAAAGCTCGTGAAATTGCTCGAGAACATAAAATTAGTAGAAGTGAGTGTAAATTTAGTCGGCACTGGGTACAGCTGTTTATGAAACGATGGGGACTTGTTCTTCGTCGTTGTACATCAATCGCCCAAAAACTGCCAGCTGATTACGAAGAGAAACTAATTTCCTTTCAACATTATGTTATGAATTTGAGAAGGGAGAAGAACTACCTGCTCGGTCAAATTGGAAATGCTGACCAAACTCCTGTGTACTTCGATATGCCTGCAAACTACACAGTAGAACAGAAAGGCAAAAAAGAGGTAAAAATACTTACAGCTGGATACGATATTTTTTTCCTTGCGTGGACTTGTGAAAAGTGGGGGTCGGCTTAGAATCAGTGTCGGCTTATAATCGATTAAATACGGTATATGTCGCATGCGCTCTCTTTTCTCCTCCTATCTTTGACATTGTTTTAAATGGGATTTTTGCATTAGTTTAGCGTGATTTCATGCAACAAGACCCTTTTTAGGAACATATCTCTCGTGTTTACCCTTGATTTTAATCCATTTAGGAATGCATCTGTTTTTATAGCATTGTTCTTATGCAAAAATGTGTTTCCCAAATACGCTGATTTGCGATACGCTCTGTTTTTTGGAATGCAATCAGAGCATATTCCAAATCATTGATTTATTTACTACATCTACATGATACCCTGCAAGTCACCTTTTTGGTGGATGGCAGGGTGCACCAAAGGTCCATAATTTTCCTACGTTACCGTTTCCTATTTGCAATAAAGTAGCTTATTTTTACTATTTACAGTTCAAAGGGGGCCGTGACAATGAAAGTTTGAGAATCACTGCTCTAGTTAATGCCTAGCATGACAATATACTGTATTTTTTGGCATATAAGATGCATTTTTTTCCAGAAAAATTACCCCCAAAACCAGTCTGCGTCTTATATGCTGAAGGTAAGATTATTACTGTTCTCAATACCTACACTGACATACACACTCATCCCAAATATGGAGTAATTGGCAGTCATTCATTGCAAAAACATTAAAATATACGTTATTATTAATTAACAGTGAAAAATTTGTTTATCCCTTAAGTGGGCTAAGCCCATACATGCACGCATTGAAGTCGCTCGCCAGAGGGGAGCGCGCATATATGCATGTCACGAAAAAAATTTGTCCCTCTGTGGCTTAAGCACAAATATGCGCCCCTTCCCTGTCATGCTAGGAGAAAGTGTTCTGCCATCTAGTGATTTTTTTCAACTTGGTGGTCACACTCGGAGATAGTGTATGGAATCAGAAGAGAAAGTTTGGCAATGTTTTGGCGCAGTTTACAAGCAATAAAACCTCTAATGGTAACTTAGGGTTGAGCTTCTTCTGGTGTATTTGGTGACTTTTGAGTGCAGTTGTATTTTGCCTTGGTGAGAAATCCTTTTCAGTCAGAAAAACGTTTTATGCTATTCTTCATCATGTTTGCATAAAATAATGTTCTCGGATTTTTTACATGCTCCGACTTCGCTATTTATGCAGTTGAGAGAATTTTAGGCACAAAAGCTTTGAAAAAATTTGTAGGAGGGGTTACATATGGGTGCTAAATATCCTATACTGTGTTTCAAATGACTTTGTGACTGACATTTCGTACATACTTGGAGCCGCTCATATGTCTCCACTGCTAAGGGGTGGGGGCCAAAGAACTCAAACTTGGCATTGTCATATCTACTACACTGGAATGTACCTTTCAGTAGGCTCGTGAGACAATGATTTATAGATTTAAATGATATAATACACATTATTTTCATTCCGTGAACAGGAATAATCACTGTGATTTGAACTTTAATTGACTTTTGATTGATTCATTAATCAGTGAGTATACAAGCATAATCAACTTATGGTCGTTATATTGAGTGTTTGGTATTAATTGAATACATGAAATAAATATAATGAAAATTTGTTCAACTTCATGTTCATTATGTTACGGTACTGATGAAGTGGGTGAGGATACAAACCACTGTGCCTTCCGAGCAAACAGAAACACTTGTTCACAAAATGGCATATCCTCTTTTGTGAGAAAACTCTCACTCCCCTCATTTCCACAGGACAGGTTACATAAGACTTAAAATCAGAAGTTATTCTTAAGGTTTTGTTTTGTCTGATATCTTTATATCAAATGAATAAAGGAGTGTCTGTCTGTCTGTTCACTATACATTCAGACTGCAAGAGACAGCTTAAACAATTTTGCATGGGTTTCATTTTCCCATCCAGGAGAAGGTCAATGGCTGTTTGTATCTGATCCCAAGGTTCAAAGTTTGATTCCAAGGTCTTTTCTTTATCCCATGAGAATAGTATGGGAATGAGTGCACCTTGTTTTTCTCTTGCATTCTGAAATTACTTGTAATCATTGTAGAAACTCAAGAATTGGACCAAAAATGTCAAAGTATTAAAATTTATATTTAATGTGTCGATTTTCTAAGATGTATCCAATTGGTATGCAAATTTGTTTGGAAAGTGAAAATTCGAAGTTTTTAGTTTGAGAGATGAAACTGTTTGGTGCTTACGGCCTCCAATGATTAGGCCAAACTTTGCTACCATTTTCTTTCTTTTCAAGATGAAGGGCAACAAATCATTTCTTTTTCTCCAAAGTAACTGTCCAAGTCCAGGTGCAGTTTTTCCTTCATTAATGGGATTTGCATGTGAAGCAGTCTTGAGACATTCTCTCATTTTTATCTCAGAATAAATTTCTTAATTAGTAGTAAAACCTCTTACGAACCTCTCTATAACGAAAACCTCTATATAACGAACTCTGACCTCGGTCCCGCTCCTGGAACATGTAAAATGCATACAAGAAGCCTCCCTATAACGAACCTCCATAACTATTCCTGTAGAGCAAAAGCTGAGTCTGGTCCCCGAAATTTGATCTACCTCCATGCAATGAAATTTCGATGAAAACAAAATCATTAACATTGACTGTTGCTGGATCGTCTTGACACAAAAACAACATCGTCATAAGGCCATGCGTGGCATACCTAACTATCTCCCCACTCCCTCTGAATCACCATTCCTAATTGTGTATGGCCGAATGAGAGAATAAATCATGCTCGCTGATTACTCTTTAAGCTGTCGCCATTGCAAAGTACAATCGTTGGATTATTATCGTATTTAAAACGCTCATCCAAATCTATTGCCATCACTTAAGTGTCAAGTTTTTTCCAGCTATTGTTATTCTAGTGAATAACAATTGTCATACCTGGGCATATTAGAATGAGGTATATGGATGTGATATCATAAGAAAAAATATGGGGAATGAACGAAATTGATGCCTCAGAAATAAACTCAACATCGCTTCTGTGTTGCGGTATCTCAGAGTTGATTATTTCTGAGCTGTTGCACTAACTATTTGTTATACGACGATATATTGTGCTTCTACTATTAAGATACGGAAATGTTTCAAAACACACTGAACATGGGGTGCCGGTGGTGTAGTGGTTAGGACACTGGCTGCTTCTCACCTGCTGCTCGAAAGGGCAGTGAGCACGAATCCTTCGAAAGTAGGATTTTTTTCAAGGTTGCCAGGCCCTCTGTTAGTGTGGTTTGAGGAGACTGTGCAAAGTCCTTCGGAAGCCATTGGCCCCTTAGGTGCTCTTCATTAAGAGTAGGCTAATTCCGGTACCAGGTTTCCCTACTCCCTTGTGAGTGTGTTCGGTGTGGAAGGAGTTATGGCTATAATAATCCAAGAGGTTGATTAGCCAAAAATACACACACAACACCTAGTGTGGCATCATATCACATCATATTACCTAGGTTGGGTGTAGGGGCGCAGCAGAGATTCTTGAGTGAATGTGGGCACAGTAAGTTTGGAAACTGCTGACCTAAGGACTGCTCACTAATTTCATGATACAAAGAGGAGGGTGAAGTCTGACCAAGTGTTACTTTTTGCTACAATAGATCATTGCCTTCCTGTCGCCTTTCCCTCTTCACTCTTTCTCTTTCCTATTCATTCACAAATTGTCAGTTCAAGAATTGTCATCAGTGCTAGTGTCAGCTCATGCATCCAAAAACTTGTGGATTTTCTTTGAAGAGTTTTTTTCCATTGAATTTATTATGCCTACTTTGGTGTACATTAGTTTTTTCATCTTGAATTATAAGGTAAGTCTGCTAGAAACTTTCAAATTACCATATATACTCATGTATAGGTCAAGGTTTTAAAACAAAATTTTGAGCGAAAAACTTTTATACAAGAAATATTTTCGATAGGTTTAAACTCATGAGTTTATTTGGTAAACCTAACGTTCGGTAACGTGATGATGAAAAGGTAGAAAACTGGCAGAAAGATAGATGTGCAATATGGTAACAATGTAACATGTAAATAAAAAACATCTCATCGGTGATTCGCAGAAAGGCAACGTCTACCTCTAAGCTTCGCAGATTAAATTAGTATTGCCGTAGTATTTATGGTATAAAAATGATGGTAGTATGTGCATAACCGGGGCAAAGAATTGGAACTACCAGGAGGAAAGGGAGAAAAACAGAAGACAAACAATATAAGATTTCAATGTTTGTAATGAAACAGCATAGATAAGGGGAGATATAATATTCTTTATTGTAACTTTGGCGGCACTAGCTTTGCTTTGTTTACCTTTCATGTCCTTTCCTTCCACGTTCACATTGGACCTCACCGAGATATTGTACTATGCACTCATACCTGCATATTACGGAAATTTGAAACTTACAAAATATTATGCTTCCCCACCTGGTTGGGTTGGTTAGGGTTTGGCTTGGTTTTCCTTCCATGTTTATATTTGCACTCTCTGAGGGATAGGTTCCTCCATTCCTCTTCCAAAAACGTGCAAAACATGGATTTCCTAGGACCACATAGTACATCTTTCCACTGCTATATTGTCAATTTCGGCACCACCTATCCTCTGCAGTCCAATGTCAGTTTTGTTCCTTGTTCTCCTTTACAAAGATAGCTTTTGAATGAGCACCGGGACGAAATATGAAATCTATCCTGAGTAATTCGATCTATTACAAAGACGTATACAATGTAACGACTTTTGATGTTATGCAGTGGCACTGTGGGAGACATCGGACTGCTTTGCTGCTACTTTGACTCAACGTAGTTATAATAATAATACTTTATTTATCATTGAATGGGATTGCCACAATAGATATCATAAAATAATAATATATTGGACTAAAGGGAACGTAATGGATCAACCCGTATTGAATACAAAAAAATTCCGTCTATTACCCCTGACAATTTGGAGTCGACTTATACATGAGATATACGAAAAAACAAAAATTTCTATGAAAAAGTTGGGGGTGTACCTATACATGAGATCGACTTATATATGAGTATATACAGTAATTTTTCTCTAACCTCGTCATAGTTATAGTTAATAATAATAAATTAAATTCGTATTCTCAAGGGGAAATGGCACGTCATTAAAAAGCATCAACAGATATCTACTGAGATAAAACTAAAAATTTTGTATATATGAGTATATACAGTAATTTTTCTCTAACCTCGTCATAGTTATAGTTAATAATAATAAATTAAATTCGTATTCTCAAGGGGAAATGGCACGTCATTAAAAAGCATCAACAGATATCTACTGAGATAAAACTAAAAATTTTGTATGCGGTTGACCAAGGAGAAAAGAAGACAGAAGTAGCAAAGAGATTTGGGTTCCTACTTCTATGCTGTCAACGATTCTTGTACATCAGGATCAGATGAAAAATTCATTGCAATTAGGTCCGAATAGAAAATGGCCTCGCATGACTTTAACAATAGTATTTGAATGGTTCTTGAGAGCACAAGCTTCTAATATTCCCTTCTATGGTCCAATTTTGCAGCAGCAGGTAAGAGATGAAGCTGTGGAATTGTGTATGGACAATTCCCAGGCATTGAATGGATGGTTGCAAAAATTTAAGATCCACTGGAACTTAACCATGGTGAAAACATCTAGGGACAAAGCAGCAGTTGATTCCTTAGTCAAGGAGGATTGGAATAGTAAATTGACTTCACTGAGTGCAGGATATACCCCTGAAAGCATTTTTAATGTGGATGAATCTGTCTTCTATAACCTTCATCCTGATAAAATTAAGGAAGAATCATGTCACGGTGGCAAGTGAAGCAAAGAGCAATGCATGAACAATTCTGCTGTGGCTGCAGCATGGAGCCCACCCTTGCCTTCAACCTGCTTTGTGAAGATTTTTCTGGTATCAAGGTGGGCCGACATTTGTCGCGTCTATGGAGCATTTTTTCTGTAGTGGGGCTGGTCGATGATTAACTGGTAACATTTTACCTGCTAGTTTAGCCTTGCATGACATGCTTATTTTTACTTGAACTACTTCATTTTGCCTTACCTTCTCGTTTTCTCCATCCACGTGGGAGGAACAATAGGATGCGTAATAATCGTTTTTACTATTTTCTGCTAATCAGGTGTTCCTAGATTTATTTTACACTAACAGCATCCATGTTCTGTCAGTGAGAATGTCTCTAAAATCAGCGATTATTCAAAACTAAACAGAATGACTGTATTTCCGAGAATATAATACGAACTATAATTTTTGGTCTATATTTTGTAAGAACTTGTAATGTGTGCGATACATTTTATAGTGAATTAACCCTTCAGCTCCGGGATCGTTATGTGATACGGACCTAGGTTTCTTTCCTTGGCGCCGGGATCAGTACCTCGTACGGACCCTTGCCGCTACTCTTTTAATTTGCCGTATTTCGATTATAAACATTTCTTATAGAATGATATTTTTGTTTAACAATGAGGAATGATTTATTATTTGAATTTTATAAATAGAACGTTTTGTGAACTCTTAAATTGACTTATATAATTTTTTTTAGTGTACATGAATGGAAAACTGCAAAAAAAACTTTCTCACATCTCTTTTTTATTCTTTACTTTATCAGTTCATAATATTTTCTTTTATAATCACACAGATAATTTCTTATATTTTTAGGAATTTAAACCATTTCTTTTGTTCATCTGGCTCTTATTAACATTATAAAAATTGATTTCAAAAGTTACGATTTTAACATCCAAATTTTTGTCTACTTTAAAATATATAGTATTTTAAAATATAACTGTACTTTGTAAAAACTAAATGGACAGATTATGCAAATAACTAAATAAATGTGTGTATATTCTTGGAACACGGCTGCACTGGAGTAGGCTAGTATCATAAAGAGGCAAGAGACGAAATGAAAACGGATCGAGAGGCAATAAATCATTGGATATTGGTGCCGGCTCTGTGAGACCTCGAGGAAGTAATTTCAGTGAAGATTTTGTGAGCTAAGCTAAGTGGTCATGGAATGGACGATAGGAATACAATACTTCTCTTTGTTAGGCATCCAAATGCGATAACATTCTCTCTCTCTCTCTGAGAGAGAGAGAGTTAATAACCAGGCATAGGCTCCAAGGAGTCGGTGTTTACAAGAAGCCAAGGAAGCGAACGCAGCAGACCATTGAGTAGACCAGAGAAGCGCAAGCTAAGACTATACAGAGAACTTCAGCATGTGATATCACAAAACGTCAAGTATATCGATGACTATTTCCGAAAAAATTGCATTTAGGAATCTGTAGCACATTTCAATTGGCATGGTCTTTCATCTTTAGAGGTTATTAACGTAAAAGAATATTAAGATATTATATTGTAAATTTAATATTAAATGCAGAACACTATACAGCCGTTGGATTCAAGATTTCATTCATCTAACATATATAGATGAAAATTTATATTTTTTTAAAGATGGTACTTATAAAAACTGATATTCTGTTTAAATACCAGCCAGCCGTACGATGCCGTTGGATTTAATTGCCTCCCGTCGCTGTAGGGTTAATAATGCGAGATGTTTTATGTGCTCTCATTCATAAATACTTTGCCCCATTTATCAGATGGGTTGCATAAACAAATTGAATGCATGTTAAGGTAAAGTCATTCATCTCACTCATCATAGTTTGTTTTCCATAAAATACCCTTTTTTTAATGTTTCTTATTTTTCATTTCTCCATATAGGGGAAAGTATAGTTTTCACAATATCGTAGAATTCTTCTCCTGCTGCGAGTATAAACGTAGATGCAAGCATGTTGCAGTGAATTTACTATAGATAATTGTAATGGGGGACTGTCATATATCGGGAATTACCGAAAAAATTTTGAAGTTGTATCTTATGGCTTCTGTTATAGGCAGATATAAAGATTTTTCATTAAATTTTTTACAGATATTTATAAAAAAAGCAATTTAAAACGGATGAGTTAATGCCGAACCTGATCACATCTGATAGGTAGCCGATGTTTACCAAGTGTTTAGTGACGTCAGCGCATCCCATGAGCATCCTAGCGATCCTAGCCGTGCTAGAAGCCATTGTACCGATATAGAAGTAGTAGCTTAAAAGACATAAATCTGTTGTTTTCCTCCCTCTATCCGCCATCTTAGAAGAAATATTGGTAGAAGTACTGCACCTTCCTGCATTTATTTCGCTTTGTGTTTTGCAAAATGGCATCTGAAGGGTTTCATGTCGCCAGATCTGATAATTTGCCCAACGTCGATTCATACATGCTTTTACATTTTCAGTTATTGTAATAGTAGGTATTATTATTTCGACTGAAACGCAAAAGATATGTAAAAGATAGATTGACATCTTAAAACAGCTTACCCATATTAAATGAATAAAACAACTCTTGTTTTAACTAATATTATAGAATATTTATTTATGTATTATTTCCCATACTGTCCTAGTATCTAGTAAGTAAAATATAGTTAGATAAGTATAAGGCCGAGACTTGGTGGAATTCCACAATGAAATAACATGAACAATACTAGATATTATTTTTTATTTATATTAAACTTTCACTAATTTCCACAAAATATGTGAAGTAAAACATGACCGGTTTCGGTGAATAATCACCATCGTCTGCCTTTCCAGAATCATCAGGTCAAATATTGACAAATATACAAAATGAATGTGAATAAACTTAGTTTCCAAGTGTCTTGTCTATAGGAAATGTAGTGAAGTTTGTGGAGTGGAGTGTGCCCTTATTTATCAAAACATGGTCCTTCAAAATACCATGCTGTCGTGGATATTATGTGAACATTTATTAAAATATTTAAATTACAGAACGAACTTAAAGTGTAACATTTGTAAAAGTATTTGCTTAAAATCTTGGTACTTAAATATATGCCCTGCAACAGTAATTATTTGCTTAATAAACCCATAGCCCAACGATTTCCGTAAGTTTGATCTTACGTATTTAGAATAGGTATATTACATTATGGAGGTTTTGTTAAAATATATATGCTAATCTTTGAAACAAAAATATTATTTACTCTTTCAAAATCGTTCTCCAGAAATATATGCATCATGTCAATGTAATGCCGACATAAGCCATAAACTAAAATACGAAGCAATAAAATTATGTACATATAACTATTACTTACTTTAAAATGATATTCGGAGACAAATGCAGTTGTACATTCCGATATATCAGATGCGTATCTCCTCATGGCTTTCAACCACAATATTCTCCGCTTCTTATTTCTTCCCAAGGATCTCAGTAGTGTAAAGAACAATTTTCTCGGGGTTTTAAACGTTGTATTTAAGCAGTGAGGTACCAGACAATACTTATAACCCTTCTTAACTTCCATATTCTCCATTTTAGCTACGATATCAGGAAAAGCAACAGGACGAATTATCAAAACTGCATGCTTTCAGTGCGGTCGTAAGCGTCGTAAGGCATGCGTTGATGTCACATACCCCCTACTACTCTCCAACCAAGATGCCGTTTTCATGGGATATTTAAAAGAGTTATTTTAAATATTTTTTTTTGCATAATGAAGACAATTTAACATTGAGTAATTAAGTCAATTACAAAGAATTTTTTAAAAATATATTTAAATATTTTGACAGTCCCCCATTGATTGATTAATTTTAAAAAATCAATCTCAGCCCTAGTTTATTTATTTAAAATTTGCTTTTTCTAGGTGAATAATGGCAGAGTTAGCATAATTTCACAAAATTTACCAAAATTACTCATTTTAAATTAAATAACTTGAGAATGTGCAACAGCTCAAAATTGAACCTTTCTATAAAATTCAGGAGCTATACTCCAAATAGGTATTTGAGTTGTCTCCATGTATTATAATGGCAATGGATGTGAATTTTTCATGATTACATATATTAAAAAGTATAAAAAAATCATTTTTAGAAGTCAATTCTTAAATATTTCCTTGTTGCTATAATTGTGTCATCAAACTTGGCTTCAGCTAGATTATTCAACCAATATTACTGTGAAATATCAAAATTTTGGAAGTGTGGACAGTTTTCTCCATCATATCATATAGGAGGATACTAATGTTTAGGCACTTCCAGATGAGCTAGGGACTTGAAATTTGGCAAGTTTATGGGTTATTGGTCACAGCCAAGCAGAAAATTGAGAAAATTCATATTTTAATGGGTTGTTTTTACAATTTAATAATTTTTATCTCAGAAACTATATGTCTTAGGTACATTCTTTTGAAGACTTTTTTGTAGCAAATGTTGTCCTCTACCTGAATCAAGTTTTTAATCGATACCTTGAGGATCATATAAGGGCTAGGGAATGCAAAATACCATTTTCCTGATGGTTAGTGATGTCATCATGGCATTGAGAGTTGCAACGGTGGCCAGATAGCAGCATCTCCTTAATGTGTAGTTGCGGAAAAGAAACACGCATAGCCCACCGCACTTCTTCTGCCCATACAATGACTAGTCATATAAATGCCATTCAATCATATGACATTTGTTCTTTTGGGAACCTTGGTTCTGTGTGGTTGCACTGAATATGGCTGGTGTATTTTCATGAAAAAATCTTTTATGAATTGTTTCAATTCATTCTTGGATGACACGAGCTCATCAGAGTCTCTGTGAAAGTGGATGTTGAAGGAAATTATGTGAAGAGTGAACAAAGTGATCTGAAATGCTTGCAGAATGCAAGCACGTTTTACTAGTGCATGTATATAATCTATGTAATTTGGCTTAATCATCAACAATGGGGTTTCTTTGATGACAAAAGATTTTCATGTCAAAAAATGTCAACTTTTGTATTTAAAAAAATGACATGAAAGTTTTTCATTCCTTGAGGCATTCTTTGATTTAAGTCCCAAAGTTGTTATTCTAAGCAAATTTAAAGTGCAATTCAAAAATGTGTTGCACCCATTCCCACGTCATTCAAATGGAGGAATAGAATGAACCTGGAATCAATCTTGTGCCATTAAATTATTAAAAATAAGATTGTGAGGCATCCTGGGTGTGTCAGCTTTCCAATTTGACCAGATTTGTTGGGTTCACCACTCAGTTCAAAATAAGGGAAGCACACATTCTAAAATGAAAAATGAGATATAAGATTAAACTTTTTGTCATTGAACAAGCCATGTACTAACTACTATTTACCAGGAGAGACAGGAAAGAGGAAATTTGCTGTTTCCTAAAAAATTAGTGAAGGGGTGGAGGTTCAAGAAATTTTATCAAAGCGTTGGTTCTACCAGCCTTACTTAACCCTGCACAGGTCGCGCAGTGTCTGTGAGACGCCATGGCTTCACTCTTTCGGCGCATCTAAGATGCGTGCAACCCGTGCAGGGTTAAAGCCTGTAATGATCCATGGGGTTGATTAGCCAGAAATACACACCCATTTCTTGAAGCTTAAGGCCAGGCAGGCTGTGTAAGCAGGGGCTGTTCTGCCATTCAATTATAAATGTACAGTACATCTTTGTACTTGAAATGTCTTTTCTTTTGTATTTTAATATGAAAAATGTTTTTTTTTAAGTGTAGCCTATATATTTTTAACATTGAATATGTTCGAGGATTTAGGGTATGTCTCTCAGGGATACCCTCCCCCCTTTTAAGCCTGTTTTGCATAAGCCCTGGCCCTTACCAACCATAGTTTTGCCAACTGTTGGTTGAGTTGGGAACATACCCCCTGCGATTGGCGAGGGACTACTATATTTACTGAATTTTTTATAGTTCTGGTGAAATGTTATAATTGTAAACAAGAATGTCAGTCCCCTCTAAAACTTTGACTTGGAACTATAATTGCAATTAAGGATAATTTAATTTAATAACATTGGAAAGTTATTAAATTGTTATTTTGACATCTTAATATTTCAATATGTGATAATATTTATAACTAGGGGATCCGCTTCTGGGCCACTAACATGATCCAAACCCCCTGACCTTGCATCACTAGGCTCTTCTTATTGTAGGTTAAAATCAGAGTATTCTTTTCATGTTTATCAACAAATTAAATGCTTTTTATTTTGCCTATTTAACCACTTCCCTGACTTTTTTCCCAGTATAAGTTCAAAAAAAATTTTTATTATAGTTTTGGAAAAATCACAAGGGAATGCTTCCATTTCTTTTTTTAAAGTTGTATTACAAATTTATTGAACTGCAAAATATGTAATATTATTGAAAAAATCAAGAATTTGACAATTTCAAAACTTGGTAGATGGGTGGTTAGCCTGTCTGGCTCCCACTGCTAGGGTCATTGGTTCGAATCCTGCCGAGGGCATGGTTGTATGTATTCGTCTTTGTTATCATTATTATGCTCATTGTAAAAGGCCATTAATGGCTGTTTATGAGTTAGTAATAAACAACTGTAGTGGTAAGTATATAAGAAAGCATTAAGTGGTAGTAATTGGTTTTTTTTAAGTGCATCAACGGCTATGGTCATTTTGCACTGTCATCAACTCGACATGTAGACACAGAAGGGAGGAGGGAAACCCGGTGCCAGCATTAGCATACGCTTTACAAAAAGCATCAAGGGGGCCAACTGCTTAACATCCCTTCCGAAGGATGGAACACTGAATTTGCATGGTCTCCTTAAACCACACAAACGGGGCCGGGCAACCTCGGAAAAACTCCTACTTTTGCTGGATTTGTGCCTGCTGCCTATTCTAGCAGCAGACAAGTAGTAGACAGCGTCTTAACTACTACACCACTGGCACCCAAGAAAGCATTAAAATTACATCTAACATATGTACAAACACATAATAAAACTATCGGATTGTCCTTTGTGATCCATTTGCGGTATGAAAATAGATATGGAATCACAAAAACAAGAACGGTATAACAAAAAAATCACCAAAAATGAATATAAAATCAACATAAATGATATATAACAATGAAATAGCAACAACTGTTATGGAATGCAAATGGAAGGAAAAATGGTCAATGTATTCACTTGAAAGCGCAATGAATAACTGCTTTGGAAAGGTCTTTGAAAATTGATCCCAAAAAGGTGTCTCCTCATCTCTGGAAGTGAAGGGAAGGGCCTTCCCGGAATTGAGGAAAGAATATGCATCTGAAAAACCCACCGAGGCTGAATAACATAGCAGTTAACAGATTCAGTTGTAGGGTAAAAAATATTTGAAATTGAAGCATCTGGGTTGTAAAGAGAAAAATTCGGCTTTTACAGAAAAAATGACCGCGAGAATTCACTACCCCAGGATTTCAAAAATCTCGCTTTGAGAAATCGAAATTGTGCTTACTTCTGCCACCTGATGGTCAGAACATAAACTTCTAGGAAGGAACAAAAAATCTCAGTTGAATTTCTCAAAAATGGTTTTTGCTACCTTTTAATCTAATTTTTTAATTATAATGAAATTGAAAGAAACTTATTTTAATTATATCCTTATGAAACTAAACTCAGAAGCATTGAAACTATTGGTAATACTTATTAATATTTTTTAATGTTTGTGTCAAAAATACCTTTCGATAATGTATTTATTTGTATTCCTCTATTGGATACTTGAAGATATTTAATTTGAAATTTGATGCTCAATTTTTATTATAGGATTATAAGTACTATTTATTATTTTATTAACTAACATGTACTACTAATTTATGTACTGTTAACAGTAAATATTGTATCACAGTGCCTGGGCATGAAGCTGAAATGTGATTGGTGGAATTTTAACCAATGGATGAGGGTGACATACAGAATGACAGACTAATATTAATATGGCTATAGAATATACAATGAATATTTATTTAATAAAAATAATGCTTTAATATGCCCAAAATTATTTCAACTTTCTGGAATGTACTATTATGTGAATTTTATATTTTTATTGCATACTTATATGTCACTCTCATTCCCCCTTTCTCTCCTATTCTCCCTTTCCCATTCTCCTTTTCTCTCCCATTCTCCTTTTCTCTCCCATTCTCCTTTTCTCTCCCAGTCTCCTTTTCTCTCCCATTCTCCTTTTCTCTCCCATTCTCCCTCTTGAGTGATGAAGAGGGAAACATAGGAACCATCTCTCTCTGGCAAACTGTCTTCTGATCTGTATTTGTTTTTTTACTACTCCGTCTGCTATTATTGTCAACATCTCTGACATAACGCGATGCTAAATAAGCTCCCTGCCCTCTTGGGCAAAGCTGCCAACTCTCACTCTTGCTTCTTCGGCTTACAAAGAGAGCGTCAAGGGGAAAGGAGAAGGCTTTTATAGATGTAGGATTAGTAATATTAATATGATTAGTAAAAATGTGAATAAATAATTCTTTCAAGATTGCAAGTATTATCTCAGGCTGATGTTTGGGGCTGTAGATTTCAAATCAATGCCTAGTTTTTCATAGTTTTATTGCATTGCTATCACTCTTCTGTCAAGTAGTATGGATTTTAGAGATAAACTTAACCACCAGTTAAATATCTTGATTTTTCATCATTGATATTATTTTCTTTTCAGGCTGCCTATGTTGTTCACATTTTCCCTTCATGTGACTTTGCTAATGAGAACCTAGCTAGAATAGCACCGGACTTACTTCATCGAGTTGCTGATATTGCTCATCTGCTAATTATTATAGCTACTGTGTGAGCTGTGACTATATCAACCCCAAAACGAAGAAAAGAAAGATCTGTTCCCTATTAATTTTTGTCTTGATCACTGCATTAAAAGTTGAATGTTTGATGGAGAAACAGACAGTTTTCCTGTTACTCTTAATGTGACCAACTTCGTCATCTATATTTTCCAAGGAAAGTGAAATTAAGAGGCTTAGTGAGACAATTTATATGGTTGACAAAACAGCTAATGTCAAGTGATAAATTAGAAATGGACTGATATTGTGATATGATAAATGTAAACAGGTTTATATTTGGGTAAGGAAACTGCCCTAGAACATTTCATTCCTTTTGCGAAATGATGAGAAGAATGAACTGAAGGTATGTATGATTGCAGGAAGAAGTAGAGTAAACAGCTAGTTATTTCCATCAATCTATTCCGGTGTGAACTATGTTTGGATGTTGTATGTATGTGTGGCTACTGTCCAACTTGTAATTATGTACACCCTTCGGAAGGCTTCACTGTGATGGGTCTTCACGGTTTATTTGAGTACTCAGAAATTTTCTCAGTGGTCCACTGCTTCCGAATGGGTTTCAAAGCTTTCAGCAAAAATTATGAATGAGTGAATTCTCTAGAAATGAATGTGTGCTTGTGAGAATGGATGTCAATATGTACATAAGAGAAGTTCTTATGTCGGCCTGTCAGCCAAATTGATGAGCATGTTCACAAATGGTCATGAGTCATTATCAAGAACTCTGTAAATATTTTGTAAATACAAAAATGGACGCACTGCTTTTGCAAAAAAAAGAAAAATTTTCAAAAACAGACTTGCAAAGTTTTACGCAGGTCTTGTGTGTTAGAGTGTGTAATACCCTATGCTGCATGAACACTTGTAAAACGAATAAGAGTGGGGAGAATTTAAAGAATACTGTCAATTTTTATTTTTCAGCAAACTCCGTACTATTTGTTATGAAAAACCCAATGATTCTGTCCAGAAATCAATTTTACAAACCATTTTTCCCAAGTCTGAATTTGCTGCAAACTGTATACCTAAGATTCTTTCCATTTTTATGAAGACATTATTTGTTTGCCAAAAGGGGAATTCCAATGCCACTAAATTATAAACTAGCAGAGATGGCAGTGAAGAGGTGTTTTTTATATAATCCCCGTCTAAAGTTTCTGCTGTACAATTTAAATTTTTTCACATAAGTTTGCTGAAATTTTAACTATCAGGAGCCCTTCATAAAATGTGTGTGTTTGTTGGTCTACCTTATATGGAAACACAATTATTATGATAGAATGACCTGTAGATACTGTTATTTAATTATATTGAAGTTTCAGTTTTAATGAGGTACTATATGTGATGGCACTGGAACCCCTTTAAAGAATAGGTAGTTCATATATCTAAAAATTAAAATACATGGTGTTTCTTTAAGAGTCGTTAAAGTGTTTTCAATGTCAGTTTGCTCAAAAGTCACCCAAGATTCTATTTTCACTTCTTTTGTGTAAAGCAAGTGAAATGTAATCTATTTTTGATGTGTACAA
This sequence comes from Tanypteryx hageni, assembly GCA_028673005.1. Lineage (NCBI taxonomy): Eukaryota > Metazoa > Arthropoda > Insecta > Odonata > Petaluridae > Tanypteryx > Tanypteryx hageni. The sequence continues at coordinate 41,708,765 of CM054120.1, forward strand.
AAGAAAAAAAACACTACTTTAAGTGTTAAATTCGCAGCCAACTCAGTTTGAAGAAAGGAAATCTTGTAAATATGACAGAGACTATCTTAGGCTGTGATCGGTCTGATTAAGTTGTCTGATTTAAGTTGATCAAAGATCGTCCAGTGATTTTAAGTTATTGAAAGAAATAAAATGGTTGATGAAAAATTATTGTCGTTTATAAGTGTGGTGTTTGAAGTTCCTCTCTTGATTAAAATTTTGACGATCAATTGTTATCTACCTCTTTGTGTTAGAAAAATGTTCCAGATTAAGGATAAAGAGCTTTTTGATGCTTGGCCGTTTGTAAATAATTTGCAGAAATATTTTTATTTCAATCCTTTGTCTTGGTTATGTATTAGAAGTATTGAAAGTCTTATTTAAAGATTTGCACAATGTATTAACTCTTTTATCAATCAAGTTCAACTGGCAATATCCTTTTACAATCCCTTAGTCTTTATTGTCATAATGATTTTTTGTTTCAAATAATGGTGACATTTTTTAGTATATTGTGTCAATTTTATTTATCAAGGAAGAAGATGATCAGCCAAGAACAAATGATGAACATATTTTTATTATATTTCTCTTGGAGAAATGTTTAGTGAGTGTTATCATGGCATAAACCTTTCAGTAGGCTACATCTAATCATTCAATATAAAGAACATTTTGCATAATGAAGTAATTCTATTGCTAAATGTTTGTTAATGGCTATGATAAAAGCATCATTTCCAAAATTTGTTTACTTTTTCAAAGTCATGGTATGCTGTTGTATTTTAAAATTATTCCGTGCATCATAGCATTATGCTAGAACTGGTATTAGTCTCTAAATTTACATCGGACAGTCAGTGAAATTAAAGCAGGAAGGGTAAGTATGCTGCTGAAATTAAAGCATTGAAATACTTTTCAGTCATGCTTAACCTAATTTTGTTAAAAATGATTATGTTAACCCATCATCTAAGTTTTAAAGGGTAACAATTTTACTATAATGGAAAACAAATGGGTCAATCATTTTCATTGTACATTTTTCAGGCTATTTCTAATTATAGATTTCTGAAATTCATTCATGCTAGGATAACAAACCAGTATATGGTAACTTATTCTGCTCAGTTAATCCTTTCAACACGGCCCCAAAATCCAGGTTTTTACAGGTGACTGAATTGAATTCTCAATGTTTTTCATTAGATTGTTACATTATTCATAATTTTCCAAATATTTCTTAAAAGTAGGATGTTCAGGACAATTTATCCTCAATACTACAATAAAAATAACTGCTTAGAAACATATTAAAAGCTTAATAAACAATTAAAATGTATGTAAAAAACACTAGTTTCGCAGAAAACTTTGGTATTTTTCAGAAATTTTTTTCGCTACAACGGAATTAGGTTTCTTTTATAAATACATAAATAAACCTGCAAAAATGAAGAAAGTAATCAAACACTAAACATTATGATTAAATGATTTAATATGATTACGAGTACTAACCTACAATTTGATGTATATCCGATGAAAAAAATCGCCAACTGTGAAACTGACCTTACCCAAATGGAGGTGGAAACCAAACTGATGACTAAGGCAAAAGAAAGGACGCTAAGATGTCAGCCCCTCACCAGAACCATTGGAACCAGATATAGCAAAATGACGGGAATTTCATTCATACCTCGCTGTTAAGCATTTGCCTTATATGCAGATAGCTAAATCAGAATAAAATCTAGTGCTCTCAGGACTGATAATTTTTCATTACTTGTATGAGTTAGACAAAAGATATTACTCTTGGAATACTTAAGAGATCCCATTGAAATAGGTCAATTTGTTAGAAATTACACCCATAGAGTCATAAATGAACATGCTCCCCCCACACTAGCAACAGTAATCAACTGTAGGGCAGCTTTTGATTCAGAAATCAATTGTTTTATTGAATTTTTATAGGTTTTTAAGTATTTTTTATTAACTGTATTGATATATATTTTTAAATTACTTAAATTTACAGGTAGTCTTTGCTGTAATTCCTTTAATAATTGAATCAGAAAGCTTTTAAATCTGTACCTTAGTGTACAATTATGTGTTCAATTATAATTTTGTTTGCATTTCGCAAGTCCTATTTTTTTTTCAAAATTACACCTTGGCTATGAATTAGGAGCAAGGTACTACTATACATTTGAACCTAGGGGATATATTCTATGGGTTGGCGGTGTCATTTTCATGGATATAGCATAAGAAAGTTCAATTCATTTATAGTTTTTTTTTGTCAATAGTATTTGATTCAAACAACTTGTTGCTGTTTGAACCTCAAATGAAACATGTGAATGAAAAATATGCTAGGTTACCTTCATATTTGTACCGGTTAGGCCAAAAGTTTGTTTTCATTGAAAGCCTTTTTGTTTAATAATTATTAGGACTCTTCATTGACTCTTTTGCACTATTGTTTGCTGCAAACATTTGTGAGACAGTTGAAACATTGATGAATATGAGAACCACTTGCAAGTTTCTGCAATAAGGAAGTTTCTTGGAAATATTTGTGTTGAAGCATAAGACATTGCTAATTGTAGTGAATGGCAAATACATCTGATTAATATCAAGGAAGGTACATCAACTTGAAATTTCTTATAGACTTAATTGTTAAATCCTGCCATAACACTGGCATTATCTGTTCCTGTCGCTACACAATTTGTAATATTAATCTTTTTATCAGGCAATTCTTTATAGCCTTGGCCACTCCATCATCATCACATATTTCAATAATTACAAAACACCTGGAAATAATATTACTTTGAACTAGTATATTATAAACATCCCTAGTGACTTATTTACAGCGATTGCATTTGACTCGTGCACCATTAAACTTAATTACAATTACCCACGCCATTAATTAATTCACCTTTAAAATAAGAACAACATTGTTTATCATTTCTATGCATTTGGTGCATTGCACCTTCTACTATTCTTGGAAAAATGATTCTTAACAAGATCAACCAAATGATCCCAGTTAATTAGTGCATATTGTAAACTTTTAAATAATGCATTGCTTGCTTCACAAGCTAATCTGATCACATTTCTTGGAAGCTGAGGTCTTGGTCAACATTAGATGATGCTATCTTATGTTTTTTAATTCATATGCTTCAAAAGGTAAGTGTTTGGCATTTATATCACAATAAATACAATATCCTTTGCTGGAATCCTAGGTATTTATGTTAGTGATTAAATAATTTATCTTCTGACCACTCCTAAACTTTTATTTATACTCCTTATACTTTAACTAAACTAGGGGTTATTTACAATTTGTTTATAAACTATATAAGCAAAATGAGGTTAAAACCATAAAATATCTGCAAAAATCGACAAAAACAGCAAGAACTAAGGAAAAATTCTTGGACTTAGAAGTCTTTTTATCCCTACTTACCACCAACACAACAAATGTTGTGTCACTTGAGAATTTAGACTTGTTGCTAATGGCATAGGTGGATGTAGGAATAGGCAAACCTAGGCAATTGCCTAGGGGTGCTAAAGAAAATGGGATGCTTTAAATTGCATAATTCATTAAAATAATTTTGAATATACCATTGAAAATCTGCAATATAAATCAACGATCTAATTCAAAATGCACGAAATATATCCTGCTAGTTGAGCCAATGAATCGTAATTGATCACAATTGAGTATGAGTGAATAGCCACGACATGAAGTGCTAGTAGTATGCTGCAACTGCTGGCCAGGGTGGCATGCTCATCGCACTGTACTAAACTGACCATCATTCGTCGCCCAGTTGCCTCATGTGTGATGTGCCAGTGATACACTTGGTTGTCTTAAAAAACATGTTTTTTGCTATTTAAAGTGTGAACATCGATTAAATTCATTGGCAATTGTATCAATTAAGACTGATCATACAATAAATATTGATTACACTGATATCATTGAAGCTTTTGCAGAAAAAAAGCAAGACATAAACTTTAATTTAGATAGCTAACCATAAGCAATTTTTTTGTATGCTTATAAATAAAATAAATATCACTTTGATTACAATTATTTTTTATATTATAAATCTTTTTATAATTTTTATTTCATTTTATTTTTGTGGAAAGAGGGGAGGTTAAATTTATGATGGGTGCAAAAATATATATTGACCGAGGGTGCCAATAACTCAAATCTGCTAATGGTAATATCTAATGGTAAGTTAGTTATTACAAATCCACTACTGTTTGTGGTCAGTTTCATGAAAGCGAGGAAAATGCCAACTTGCTTAATGGACATTTTGAGAAAGCTTTTTCTGCTGACAATGAACTATGAAGATTATTTACGAATGGGAGCAAATCAATCGATAATGTAGTACTTTCAGAGAGAGGCATAGCTAAGAAATTAGTTCCGATTAAAGCTTACAGGTAATATTTAAGAAATCCATCTCACGTGGAAAGGTCTGGGTGTTGCAGTGGTTGAGTGGGTAGAATGTTGGCCATCCATGCAATGGCCCTGGGTTCGAATCTGGCGGGAGTCGGATTATTCACACTGGAATCGTCCTGTCCTCTACTTGTGTGGTTTGGGGAGACCGTGCAAGTCAGCACTCCATCCTTTGCAAGGGACATTAAGCAATTGGCTCCCTTGGTGCTCTCTGTAAAGAGTAGGCTAATGCCTGTCATGGATTTCCTTCCTCCCTTCTGTGTGTTTGGTGGGGAAAGAATTATAGCTACAGTAAAATCTTGATACAACGTATCTCTATGGAGTATGGATTATTATACTTTATACTGAAAATACCCATAAGGAGTACTGTGGAGAAGGAACAGAAAAAACGATCATATTTCAACACTACTTTGTTTCATAAAATAATCCGAAATTTTCTTTTATTTCATCTTTTTATGGCACTTAACATTTTAATGCACCGTAAAATGATATAAACAAATTCTCTTGCACGTGATCAGATTTCATGATGATTACCTTTAATTTCTCCAAACACTCCAATGCCTCTAACATTGTTACTAATGATGTCATACTTGACTCAACCTCTATGCCATCTTGAGAGTCGCTACTTATTTCCTCACCTAGACCAGTAATGCTCTTGATAAAAGTGTGGTTTCCAAATTATTATCAACATCTGAAAACAACTCAAATTTGAAGAATGAAGTTAATTTCCAAAGCACTCTGGGAACATTAATATACCCATTAAAAGTGGAATTTGCAATCCGATAACTTACGATTTGATCTCAATGCATTAGTGAAAATGCGAGAGGGATAACTGACCCTCAGTTCTAAAGTTTTCAGTTCGGAAAAATCTCATATTTTGGGATTTTGGCGGAGTTCCGCAGATCTTTTCATATTTAAGTCAAAAGATCCCTTCAAATGGGTGTAAAACGACTTGAATGAGCAAGAATTAGGTATACGTGTCATTAACGGATGAAAGCATACATTAAACCACAAAAATATTTTTTTCTGTACCTCTGAAATTCATACGTAGTATTAAAAAATACGTTGAAGTACGTTATTTTGAAATATTTATATGGTATTTATGCCGGAAAATTGGCGGGGACTCAAAAAAGTATGTTAATTTGAAACATACGTAATTGTGAAGTACGTTGTAACGAGATTTTACTGTAAAATAATCCAAGAGGTTGATTAACGACAAAAGAGAATCCTAAAAATTATAGGCCGATTTACATAACGTAAATATCTTGTAAGATATTAGAGCATATTATTGTCAGCAGTAAAATGCGTTTCCTTGATATTCGATCGTTGTTAAACGAATGTCAGCATGGGTTCATGGCCAGATCCTTACCCCATGAGAATGTCATGTAACATACATATGTAAAAACATTACCGCCGGGCCAATTGGCTGTTAAAAACCATAATTTAATTATTTTTTCTCTGTGTGTTCAGAAATATGGTAGAATGTATGTCCAGTGTGGAAGGCAACGGGAAACCACCACACCGTGTATGTATATTCCCTAGTTAAAACCAATTAATTAATTGGTAGGACCTGTCGTAAGACAGAACACGAATGAATTAATATAATTATACTTAGTTATCTGTTACGCAAGTTTATTGTGGGAGAAGTTTCAACATTTTATGCTATATTAAAAATAAATTACGAAATACGCTTTTAACACCATATCGGCAACCAGAGATATCCTGGTCAAAGTAGAAAATGATTAAATAATAAAAAATATGCGAAATTAGTAAGGAATTTGACAACAAATTATAAATTTAATTTATTACTTTTATTTCCCACTTAATATTGTGCAACTTAAAAGTTAGTTAAATATTGCTAAATTTCAACTGTAAATTTTATTTATTGCTTTCAAATGTCTTGTAAGAAATATTTACTTTTTTATATTATAAAAATAATTAAATTTTTGTTAAGAAATAAATGTTTACATAATGTTAATTTCGTGTTATCTACCTGAACGTTATACTTGATTGAATGAACATATATAGTTTCGTTTCCTTTTATAAATTTCTTATTCATTACAAAAATGTAATGGCCAATATGATGCAAAAACCCGGGAGAAAATGGGGGAGGAGAGGAGATGGGGGGAGAATGAGTCTGGTGATCTCTATTTCCCACTGCAAAATTGCTTCCCAGTCCAACCCTGGTTGTACCTATTCCTGCTCCTTAGTAGTGAGGTTCCTACTTGTATGTACAAACGTACATTTAGGTAAATACGCAGAAAAACATGCATTATTATGTTCATATACAATAAAGGAGTATATGGAGAACCATATTTAACCATGAATAATCACGAACCTGTCTACGGATGGACTACGTATAATGATGATGATACAATAAAAACCCAAAAAATTAATAATAATAATAACATAAACAAATAATTGCAGATAAACACTAGTCAAGCGTACAGACTGCAAAGCAAACAAGCCAGACTGATGCAAGCGCCAAGCGACAGTTGAGGGAAGTACAGCTTCACTAAGCATACGCGATTTCCCTGTCGGTTGACAGGGAAGATGCCACAGACCCGTTATTCTATGACCGTGCATGGGACTATGGATTGCACTTGTGAGGATCCAAAAACTATATGGGTAAAATGGCATTTTTAAAAATGCCTAGGCAATATCTAGGAAATTTTATTCGCGGGCTAGATTGCTCTTTATGATAGATGCATGTGATGGCGGAATTTTGAAAATGCGCAGAGAAGTGGAACACGTATAAAATTCAATCTTTGTGGGTAATATGTGCATGAAAATTTAAAATACAATTCATTAGGAAGAGCGTAACGTATCGCCATATCTAAAGTTTCCGAAAGTTTCGTTAAAAATATAATGTTTCTCAGAATACTGTTAAAGATGCGGCATAATTAAATTATGGTTTTTACAGCCGATTGGCCCGGCGGTAATTTCCTTACATATGCATGTTACATAGACATTCTCATGGGGTAGGGATCGGGCCACGAACCCCCTTTCCCCTTTGGTACTCCACTGCCACTTCATCACATATACATTCTGGAATTTGAAATAGAATCTGTTTTTTTATTTAAATTTGTTAGCTTCTGATCTAGTCTTCATTTGGGTGACTAGGGGCATTGTCTAAGAGTAAAACAGCTTTTTGTGGAAGATCTAGAGATTCTAAGTGTTGACGCACTGCTGGTACGAATTGTAAACCAATCCATAAAAATTTCTGTTTATCCATGCTGATTTATTGCTGTAGTAATCGATGGGTAAATTGGATACAACTGTATCTTTTGCAAAAGCTCACGGTTTTTTTGCAGTCCCAACAACACGGTTCCAAAAAATGAGAATCGGCAGCATTACCACAACATAATACTGGAAGGCATTTTTAAAAAAGTTTATGCCCTGCGGCACTTTCATTTTCATAAGCTTAAGTTTTTTGTGGTAAAGACGTCCAGTATAAACCAGTTTCATCTGCATTATAAATTTGTTCTGGGAAGAATCCTTTATCGACAAAATGTTGAAATTAAAACTTAAATTCCTCACCTGCCGGCCCATCACAGCTAAGTTTTTCACCTTGAATAGTAATTTGACGAATCCCATTCCTTTGCTTAAACCTTGTCAACCACCCAGATGATGCATCAAAGTCCCCTGTTAATTTTAGTTCACCGAAAAAATACTTTGCTTTCACTGCACAAACAGCTCCAGAAACCGGGATTCCCTCAGCCCTCTGTTGGTTAAACCAAAAAAATCATTGCTTTGTCCAAATCATCATAGGTTGACATTTTCATAGTTTTCTGGCTAGACATGCCACTTACCTATCAGAAACTCTGGCAGACTCAATTAACTTATTTTTGTTTTTCACAATATCACATACTGTTTGATCACCAATGTTGTACTCATTCATTAACGTCTTCACCGTGAACCCTTTTTCAGATTTTTTTACTGTCAAGTTTTTGTTCTATAGAAGGAACAACTCTTTTACGTTTAGACATGGTCACCAGGGGTTATTCAACTTTCAAATTAACGAGAACAAAGAGATGCATGCACCTGCTATGACACACGAAATTACACTGAACACATGAACAATTGAGCAAAATATCCTGATCCACTTGGAGAGACAAGAGCCGGATTTAATCGCGCTGCCTATATGATTTTATCTGTGAAATTCATACATTGTATGTAATAAGTATAATATGTGTGTCTCTCTGGCAGGAACAGGGTAGCCAGAACGATATACAATGTAAATATGTGCATATCACGTTACTGCATTTTTTCTCTTCCCCCTTCTCTTCATTCTTCCACCCTGATTTCAGGATCATATTATGCTGTCGTATACTTTTTCAGCGGCCACCTTCTATTCCAAATTATTTTCGTATATTTTTGGTATGCTGGTTAATTGGATCCCGGATAATCGAGAGTCTACTGTATCATTTAAAAGTTTCACTCTGCATATTCTAAACCAGGAGTGTCCAACCTACGATCCACAGGCTGGATGCGTCCCGCTAATGATTTTTGTGCGGGCAGCGAAGCTATTATGAAAATGTAACTCGAAAAATTTAACACACAAATTCATACATTTTTATGAAAACTTTATTAAAAACCTTATTTAGACTAGATTTCCATATATGCAGTACCTCAGAATCCGATTTAAACTCTAGTCTTGCCGCCAAAGAATTGGCAACTTTCAATGCAGCTCGCCAAAGGATTTGCCACCTGGCGTGTAGAAAAGTTTGCACACTACTGAACTAGTTGGTTTTTTCTCTTCTCTTCTCCTATAAGTTTTGAAAAGCAATTCTGTGAAAAGGTCTTTTATGGATATTTTCATGTTTAACTTTTACAATTTCAGTGTATTTGCGATGTTTAAATTTCTAATAAACTCATGTAATAGTTTAACTAATGGCACGGGGCATTAGAATTTCTATAGATCTCATAAAACTTTTACAAAAATCTAGGATAAATACCGTTACATGTTTTGAGATCACAATGGATACAAGAAAAAAATATGCTATAAGCTTCAGGTGATTAAATATACGACAATGCAAAAAAACGGGCAGCAGAACATCATTTCAGTTCGTGTTCTGCAGAGAAAATGATCCGTGAATGGAGAAAACAAAAGGAAAACATGAAGGTGACAGGAATACAGAGATTGTCTTCATACGCTTGGTCCTAGAGGAAGTGAAAAATTAGGTATTGCTGTATCGATCAAAATGTTTATGTATTGGGGGAAAAAGAGTTGCAGAAGGAAAGAGACACCATTATTACTTGTGCATTCCATATATTAGGAATGAAAATCCTATCTTACACATAAGTTTAAACGCTATGGGTAAGGTGTGTCTATACATGCAACATGTGTGGCACACTCTGACAGGCTAATTAATAGGACTGCTGAGTGCATGCAGGGCACACTTAGCTATACATGTTTCAAAGCAATTACTATATTTTTTAGCTATAAGCAAACAAGACTATAAGACGTACCCCAGTTTTTTAGAAGATTTTTCAGGGAAAACATTATATTGGCTCACCAAGGCATTTAGGAAGAGCCACATCATGTGCCATTTCCAGATGTGATTATGTCTGTATCTGGCAACATTTACAGAATGTATTACAGCATGATAACAGTTAAATACAATGTTTTAGGTAAACTTGATTCGTGAAAGTAAATAAGAATGATGTAAAACAAATAATTGCTTCAAAACTTCTATAAAGGTGCCTTGCATGAACTCGGCAGTCGTATTAATTAAACTGCCAGAGTGCAATGCACATGTTGCATGTATAGTTGCCCTTTATTGATAGTACTTACTTAACTGCAAGATGATATTTTAATTTAATGGGATAAATAATAAATGGAATGCATATTTAATAACGATATGTATGCTCAACTAGTTCTTTATCTTCTGCAGCTATTTTGCCTCATACATAACGATTTTGATCGATAGAGCAATACCAAACTTCCTCTGCTGTACTATCCATCACTTTCTCCTATAGTTGTGGCCATTTAAGACCAACTTACGAAGAAATATTTCTCTTATCCTGTTAGCTTCAGTTTTTTCTCATTTTCTCCATTCACGGATCAGTTTTTTCTGTGGTAGGTGGTTGGAAATTGCGTGCTGCTATTTTGTTTCCATGCGTTTTTGTGTATTGAATTGACTGAAGCTTATAAGTAACAGTGTAGGAATATCATTTAATTCATTAAGTCATTGTGGTCTCAATACACGTAGTGTTATTTATCCTAGGTATGTAAAAAATATTTATTTATGACATCTACACAAATTCTATTGTTCTGTGGCATTTATCATGCTATTCATTGGGTGCATTATGAACTAAAACATATGAATAACATCACAAATAATGTACATACAGTAAAACCCCTTATTTACACTTTAGGGACCTGGGAAAAAAGTGTAAATTACGGGAAAGTGCAAATTGAAGGAAAAGGAAAAATAGCTAGGTAGGTACTGATACTCAATATCTTTTTTACTCCTTGCAAATCTATATTTAAAAAACTAAATTTACTCTCTCTTCCGTGCATATATATATATATATAATTTAGCTACATTTATAAAGAAAAACTTAAATCTATTTTGTGCTAATAGTTATTTGCACAATCACTTTACTAGAGGCCAATTAAACATCCGTGTCTGTTGTAACAAGAGGCGTATTGTCCATGGAAGCCCCACTGCTATGGGGACTAAAATCTATAATTCCTTACCCTAGTCATTAAAGGACATTCCCTCACTTGGTAAATTTAATAAAGAATTTAAAAAATTATTATTACTAAGATGTTACTATGACCTGACAGAATTTTTGTCAGACAAAGGATAAACATTACAGTCTATCATTGTTTAATTTATATATATTTGATATTTATATTGTCTTTACAATGTATTAAACTTTGTGACATGTCCTATACCTACATTTTTGAGAATTATATGGTCTTTGGAAATAAAGAATTATTATTATTATCATGACTGAGCTGGAGGAAAGGTTGGGGGAGAGAGCTGAAGAAAATAGGAACAATGTAGAGAAATGAAAGAGGGGAGAAACTTGTGGAATTCTGCCATAGAAATAGATTGATTGTAACTTATACATGGTTTCAGTTTTACCAGCCGAGACTTTACATATGGAGGAGACCCGGAGACCAAAGACGACACAAGGTTGATTACATACTAGTCAATAAAAGATTTAGATATAGCATTAAAAATGTGCAAACACTACCAGGGGCAGGTATCAATTCTGACCATAACATTTTGGTTGCAGATACACAATGTAGATTGAAGAGAATTAACGAAAAGCATAAGAGTTAACAAGAAATAGAACTTAGAGGAACTCTTTAAGAACAAGGAGGCTATCCTGACTGAGCTGGAGGGAAGGTTGGGGGAGAGAGCAGAAGATAATAGGAACAATGTAGATGAGGAGTGGAGATACATCCACAGCAACATTAAAGATGTTATGGAAAAAAGGTAGGAAAGATAACAAGTGAAGGAAACAAATAATCCTGGGTTACAGCAGCCATGACGCAAAAATGGAAGAGGAGAAAGTGGAAGGACATAAACACTGAAGAAGGCCAAAGAAAGTACAAGCAGTAATGTTTTAAGAAGCGAGACAGAACCAGAGAACAGTGAATAAATGAGAAATGCGAGGAAATTGTTGAGTGTGAAAGAATTTGCAAAGGAATGGTGAACAAAAGTGGTCAAATAGCCACAGAGTGTCTGGAAAGAATACATTGAGGTACTTTATGACAAAGAAGGTAAGCCAGAATATATTGAATTAAATGAAAAAGAGGATGTGACTTGCCTTCTTTGTCATACATCAATGTTAAGTGGTTGAGGGTTGGCTTCGTTCCATTTCTTTCCATGGGTTGGGTAAAGTGGTTGGGGTTTGGGTTCGTTTCTTTTTCTATATTTAGCTGTGGTTCACTTTCGAATTTTTTGTAAATTACCGCCGTTGCTCTCTGAAAAGGCGATTGGCTGGACTCAAGTAGTTCCATTTCTCGCCACATAAGGTGTTACTTCTAGAAGAGGGTTTTATTGGTATCGTTGATATATTCGTATTTGCAAATCCTGCTAACTACTCTCACTTGGTTAGTTTGATTTCGCAATCACTTTAATGAAAAATACCGTTTAAAAGAAAATTTATGAATTAAAAATATTTTGAATAACGAAAGTTTCTTATTTGATATATTCATCGCGATAAAATGATCATCTCGGTTAATCAGTTACTGCCGGGATCATAAATGTTTTATGACTTGACAAGTGCTAGTAGAGAACTTTCATATCAGTTCATAAAAATAATAAGGCTTATGGCATACACGTGGCGGAGCGTATTATAGTAAAACATGCTATTATCGAGGATCATTGGAATCAGTTTATACGCGCATACATCTTTGTCTCGTCGTAAAGCGTTCTCTAAAGTGTGGTGCGGTACTTCTGTGTCTGCGATGTCGAAGCCTAAAGTATACGTTACCAGACCTGACATTCCTCCAGAAGCAATTGCAATACTAAGAGATAGGTTCGGCTACACGCAAGTTTTTAATGTAAAGTAATCAAATATTACTTTTTCAAACTTTTTTTTAAATCTAGATGTGAAGTTTCGATGTGGACGGAATGTTTCCCTGTTCCACGGGAAGTTTTGTTGGAAAACGTTCAAGGGAAAGATGCACTTTTTTGTACGCTCACAGATGCAATTGACAAAAATCTGATAGAAAAGGCGGGTTCGTATGAAACAATTTTAAGTATCTATGTTGTTTTTTCCGCTTTATCACGTCTTCCTATCTTCATTTCAAGGACCGTCTCTTCGAGTTGTCGGAACCATGTCTGTTGGGTACGATCATATTGATGTGGAAGAATTAAAATCTCACGGAATTAAATTAGGTTACACACCAGACGTTTTGACTGATTCTGTAGCCGATCTTACTGTTGGCCTCCTTCTGGCGACCTCCCGAAGATTTTTTGAAGCAAATCAAGCCATATTAAAGTAAGATAAAATTTTACAACCTGTAGAACGTGAAGATTCATAAAAAAGAACAAAAACATTCGTTTACTTTGATAAATTCATGCCCTTGATATGCTATTATACGTGATGATTTAACTCCACAAGAGACGTGGTTTCTGGTGACACTTCAACCCCACAACTTAAAAATTTGTAATTGTTCGTTTTTATTATTTGTTATTATACTGTTGAGACTTTACATTGATTTATACAAGCACTATGGCCTATATTTATTGTATTATTGTTCGAATTAGAGATGGTATTTGTTTTAAATATCAAACAAGCCCCAGAAAACTAAATTAAAAAATGGTATTTCCAACTTAAGTTCACTCCATGATAGACAATGTGGGGCAACTAGCTAGATTTGTACAAGGAGCCGTAGACATCATAATAATTGAATAAGGGTATTACTCGAATTTGTCTCCCACTAACGAATTTATTTTTTAAAGTTGGCATGACATTACTAGAACAAGTTACAATTTTCTGAAACGTTCTGTACAACATCTTACTATTTTCAAAAAGTGAATTTTTATGCAAAATAATTATAGGGTATCATAATGATAACTTGGGGTCATTGCTGCCTTCTCTATCACTTGGCTTACTATCTAATTCATAAACAACTCTTATTACTTCATCAATGTCTGGGTCATAAGGGAAAAAGCATGGCTGATTTGATGACTCATAGTTGCAAATCCTAACTAAAATAAATGAAACAAAAAACCACTTTGAGAAAATAATTGCACTTCAAGGAACGTGAGGTAAAAGCATCAAAATGTTTATTTGTATGATCTAGAGAGGAGAAAGAATAACATTTACCCTTCATGTCCTTAAGACCTACTCAGATGAAGCTTTTGAGAGCGACAACATCATAGAGTGCATTACTGTCTAATAATTCAAGTCTGAACAAGCAGTGTCACCAGGGTTAAATATTTTGGAGCTAGGTAATCTTTCTAGTTTTGAAAATTCAGTTGAGTTCATGGTTTAAACAGATTTTTGAGTTGATATGCTGCACATTCCTTGATTATTGAGGAATTTTTTGTGTTAATCATTAGAAAGTTTTACTTGGTTAATTTAGCAGACTAACCTGTTTGTGAATGTATTAGATTTTCACAAGTAGATTTTGTTTGTGAATTAAAAATGAATACACTTGGCACTGCAACACTTTTGACTACAGCGTATTTATCGGTTAATTTTGAATTTTGTTGATCAGGATAAATAGCACTCCTTCGGGCTATTATGTATATAATTACGTTTAATTAAAAATTTTGACGGCATTAATAGTCACATTCCAGCTTTTCAATCCCAGTTTTGAAGTTCCAACATGATATTAAATAAAAATTTTTGTTGTGAATGAGTATACTTTTTATTGAATTCAGGGATATGCACAATGATTTGCAAGTTAGAAGGTGTTTTCTTTTTGTTGGCAATATTCTATTTTTGACCATTTACACTGTATATCTTGGCTCATATTCAGTTGTGAGGAATACAGCTTTTATGTCAAAATAAACAAATTGTTTTACCTGGTAAGGGATAAAGAACAATAAGTCTGCTGTTGAATGTTTGAAATATCATAGTAACTGAAGAAAAGAGCTGAAGCAATGCTGTAAGGAAAGATGTCTTTGAAGCGATGAGATTCATATCATAAAAAGCAATGGAACACATCCTGGATTGCTGTTTTTTTCCTTGACAGGCCAAAGGCTTTTGATTGACTGATGATAGGGAATATTGAAGGATTTTAGTGTAGCCTGGGAAATTGAAGACTGATAAGAAATTCTTGCATGAGTCAAGTAATTAAAGATTTGAGCTAGATGATGCCAGTGGAGTCAGTTTCTGTCTTTTCAACTTACCATTGAATGTTATTCTGCATTGCACTAATCAATGGTTGCTTCCAGTTTTAAACTGATTTAGAACAGAGCAGTCTTCTACCACTTGTCTTTTATTGACTGGTATATAGTCAATTTCATCTTTTATGCCATTGGGTCCCTTCCAGTTCCAACATTGCCACCTTCAAACTCCCTTGGTTCGATCTCTTCTCGAGATGAGGGCATACCTCTTGCGGAAGTTTATTGGTTAATTAGCACGATTGTAGCGTTCCCTTCTGGGCTAATGTCTGCGCCCTATAAAAGTAGAAACTCAGGAAATAACGCACGTATGCAGTCGCTCGCGCATTTGCTGGAGTTTGTGCTTTGCTAGAATTCGAACACAAAAACTTTTGGTGAACACGAAAAACTGATGGAGGAGATGGAAAACTGTAGGTGGCTAAAATGCTGCAATTATGTAGAGGCTGGTACATTCAGCAAAGTCTACAAGTCAATCTCCTCATTTGTTTCTGTCTCCATAGCCCTATTTTCCAACTGCGCTGTCATCCTTTCATTCTCCTATTTTTGCATTGAAATCACCCATGACCACTTTTAGATGGCAGCTTCCTTTGTCATGAAACTCCAATTTCTTGGTAGAAGTCTTCCACTTCCTCATCCGAGTATGTTCAAGTTGGCACATAGACTTGGACTATTTGTAGTTGATACCTCTTATTTATTTGAATCACTAGTCTTGCTGCTCACTTGAATGAACTTTCTGTTTCCATAATGTTGCTTTTTCAATTTTATGTTGACTATGAATCCAACTCCTGCTGTTCTTCCTGTGTCAGTTCCCTGTAATAAAAAGATGTCCACTCTTCAGTTCCAGCAGGACTTCTCCTTTTCTTCTTACCTAACTGAGGCCTAAAATATCCCACTTGATCTTCTCCAGTTTTTCTTGAAGGTACTGAAGTTTGTCTTCGCTGGACAAAGTCTGGCAGTTGAAGGTACAGTAATACCCCATTTAACGCTGCCACGTACAACACTGGAATTAAAAAATAAACTCCTGAACCGTAAAATTATCTAGAGAAACAATCACTCGTCAATAAGAAGGAAATTTAAAAATTTGTTAAAATTAAAATTTTTTAAAAATTTTAAAATACTTACAGGTTTGAAGGATGAGCGTCTGCAGGGACCTGTTTGTCTAAAACTGGTTAAAGGAGAGGAGAGGAAAAGGAACAGACACAGGTCCCTGCAGACGTTTATCCTTCAAACCTGTAAGTAATTTAAAATTTTTTAATTTCCTTCTTATTGATGAGTGATTTTTTCTCCGGATAATTTTACGGTTCAGGAGTTTATTTATTAATTCCATACTTTACACCGTAGGCTCCAAATTATATTTTCTCCCCGTACAACACCGATTTGTTATAACACTCTTTAATCTCGGACAGATTTTTTACTTTCTCCATGCATTTTTGTTGGTGCTCTTAACTCAAGAAGAACTAATTATAACTTTTAAAATTATATTTTTACTAATATAAAAACCTGTCAATATGATGAGACGGAATACATAATTAGGCTGGTTTTCAAATAAAATGGTTGTGTCTGTGCGTATGTGTGTCTCCCACTAAAAATTCTGCATCAATGAACCAATTTTCATGAAATTTGGTACGAGGCTTGTGCTGCCAGGGCCTACCTCTGGACTATATTTTATTTGGCAAAGATTGAAGTTCCAGGTTTGATTCCAGGAATGTTTTTTCCTTATTTGTTTTACATAGAAAATCTCAAATACATTGCTTAGAGATGTTGTCTTTAATACTTTAAATATCTTAAATATCTGATATTGGAGAGAGGTTTGTACTTTTCTAAAGGGAAAAGAATGTAGATTCTAATTCTTATCACAGAATTTTGACAATTGATCATATTTTCTAGAATTTCTACTAAAACTTAGTGTTTTTGCGTTTTAAATCGCATTTTATCGGATTGTTGACATGGAGACGATTATTACCGAACTTGACTTTAGCATAGACGAGTGAGTTTCTTTTCCACTCAACTGGGCAGGCTGCTGGGGGCGTTGAAGAGACACATAGAAAACACATACACAAAAACACGTAAGCTTTTTAGGCATATGCCCTTCATCAGCAATGGAGAGAGAGTAACAGAAAGTGACACACTGGGCAGGGGAATGACAGGGTGATGTGAGAAGGTTGATGATTGAAGGAGACGGGGAGTAGGAAGTGTGGATAACCAATAAGGAGGGAGTGTGGTAAGGTAAAGCACGAATAGCTACAATGTAACTATAGGAGACATTGTAAGAGGGCCAATAGGGTTAGCAGAGGTTGAGGCCAGGGGAGAGAAAGAGTCAAGAAGAGGTAAGAATTGGGTGGGCAGTATGGAGGATTGTTTTGAGGGCCTCGTGGATACCTGTAAGGAAAAGTGTGATTAGAGTGAGTGGAGGGGTTACTGTCTTGGAGGTAAAGATCGACGTCCAGGAATGTGATGTGGGAGGTAGAGGATTGGTGGGTGAAGGAGAGTGAATGGTGGGAGGAGAGGCGTGAGAGAAAGGAAAGGAGAGAGTCAGGTCCATGCGTCCAAATGAGGAAGACATCATCAATGTATCTCAGCCACAAAAGTTGTCTGAGAGGTACGTTGAGGAAGAGTCTCTCCCATTCTCCAAGGTAACAATTGGTGTATGAGGGCGCCATTCGAGTGCCCATCGCAGTACCTCTAATTTGAAGGTCGTGGCACCCACCGAAGGAGAAGTTGTTCATTTGAGCACCATTTCTGTCAAGTCTAATAAGAAATGGGAGGATGGTCTTGCGTCAGGTGGTCTTGAGTCCAGGAGTTTACTAAGGGCAGAGAGTCCATCATCGTGGGAGATGTTTGTGTAGAGGGAACAGACATCGATAGTGGCCAAAAATGGTATTGGGTGGGAGAGGAAAGGGGAGGTGTTTGAGAAAGTGGTTAGTGTCTTGGATGAAGGAAGGGAATTGATGAATGAGAGGTTGTAGGTGGGAGTCAACGAAGGCAGAGATGCGTTCTGTAGGGGAATTAAAGCTGGCAACAATGGGGCGGCCAGAGATGTTGGGTTTATGGATTTTAGGGAGAAGGTAGAATGTGGGTGTGCAGGGTTTGTTGAGGATCATTAGAGCAATTGCGGAATCAGGAAGGCCTTCCTGTTTTCCTGAGGAATGAAGATAGGATGAAATTTGGGAGGAGTGGTGGTCAGTGGGGTTGGAAGTAAGGTGATGGTAAAAGGTTTCATCAGAAAGTTGGCGCTCGCCTTATATATATATATATATATATATATATATATATATATATATATAGAGAGAGAGAGAGAGAGAGCTGGAGGCATGCCCTGAACTGGACCTTAATCTGACGGACCTCCATCCCCAGGCATCACCCCACCTATATACAACCCTGACACCGGCGAAGCAATCGCCGGCCGTGGGTGCATTGATAGACAGGATGGTTCGGGGCAGACAATTGGCCAGATTGGTCGCCGATGGGACATACCTCCAGGTCACTTTGTGTGACAAATCCTTTACTAGTATGAAAAACAATTCAACAATCATTTCATGTTCGAATTAACATCCGGTTCTCTGGGACAGGGCATGCATAATGCTAGTATTATCAACAAGTGTTACAATATCGCTATACATGACAGTCACTTAGTAGCATGCACAGCTGCACACAGGGCTGCATGCCCCTCTGCATAATAAATGGGCATTTGCACTGGTAAGGGCAACATCACACACACTTGTGCCAATCTGGAGATCCAGGCTATTTTCCAGGGCCTGGCATCGCTAAAGAATTCTTTCACAGAATGCTAATTAGAAAACTGGCGATGTTTGTCAAACAGCCCGATGTCCCAGCACCTGTTAAGCCTGTTCTTTGAAACACATTTCTTAACTAAGAACATAGGAAGTTGCAATATGTAGACTACCCAGGATACTAATCCGTCAGCTTTGGGCAAATCTGCGGATCATAACCTGGGCAATATTGCATTAGATGATGCACTTATATATATATATATATATATATATATATATATATATATATATAAAGATGTTTATTCCAATAAAATGTGCTTGGAAGGTATTTTTTAACTCAATGTTAATTATTTTTAATTTTTATTGATTCATAACAAAGAATACAAATTCTAGAATTGAAAAATTAAATCATATGGATCAAATAGTTTAAAAAATTTATTTCCAATAATATGAGGAAGACCGCAGGATTAGATTTTATTATTTATACTTTAAAATCATTATTTTTTTATTTCAATTTATATTTTGTTACTATTCAAATAAATAAAGGAAGTGATAAATTTTACAGGTTAATATATATTTCATCAAAGAAATATTAAACTAGAGGTTGAAGCGGGGAAAGAAGAAAACAAAAATTATACTATTTTTTTACTATAAAAATATTTTTTATAATATATTGATAAAACTGTTATATGATGTTATCTGGGAATGCATTAATATATACAAGATGGAAAAGTATACTCCATAAATTGAATACACAGAGATTTCAAAGGTGTTCTTTATAGGAAATGCATACAAAACAGCATTGAAAGATTCTTGAATTTTTATACCCAAAATTAAAGTCTTAATTATGGGGTCTCACAGACTGATTTACAGCAAATGTTGTCCTCTATCCGAATAATTTTTTAAATATATAACTTACAGACATATAAGAGGTAGGAAGAGAAAAATATGGTATTTAATTGTTGCTTGCCGAGAGAACCGTCTTAGCTATCAATGTAAACAAAATATGTGATATGTGAGAGAAAGGAGTCTAGGGCAAAAATTGAGACTTTACAACAAACTCCTAAACCTTATGAATCTACAGCTTAGGAATTTGTTGTAAATTCTCAAAATATTCTGTTTTGCTCGGGGATTTTCTCGAATTATTATCTCTGAAACTATAACTCGTAATTATGTGGTCTTGCAGACTAGAGGCCTGCATACCCGCAGTTTACCCGACCAGACCCGCGGGTACCCGCAGCGAAAGTTGCGTGTCGGATATATAGTGCTTCCATGTGGGTACGGGTTGGGTTTGGACACAAAAGGCACTGGTGCGGGTAAAGAGTGGGTACGAAAACTAGTTTTAATTCCAATTCAATTTGCCTCGCCAGTGTAGGCACAGGAACTTTTCACATGCCTTTTACTGCTAGTCAAGCCCACCCTCATGGTCAGAAGTAGCATTATATAGGTAGATACAAATTTGCAATTTATGCAGGTAGGCAGATGGCAGGCTTTGTGTATCATGTGTCAAGAAAAGTATCTGACGAAATGATTCCTTATATTATATAAATAGATACAAAGCTGAAATTGACAAACAGTTGTTGATTACGTTTAGTAGAAGAGAAGGTGGGGAGGGAAGTGAGAAAGAGTGAGGAAGGGAATTAGGTAGTACAATGTAATTATGATGGATTGGTTTGTGCGAGAACTCTCCCTTTTAACCAGTTGGTTTTGCCCATTCATGCAAGTAACATATATCTTTGTGAATTCACTTTTGAAGAGATGTGGTTACATATAAGAGTGCCTATCAGCATTCTTTATATGTTATTTAATGTTCAAATGTATAGTATATTTTCATCAAATAATCGCATGTGAGTTGTATTATTTTATACTTTGTTTGTGAGAGAAAGGAACGACAGTTATTTTATAAAATTACATTGGTGAGTTATATGTGAGCTTGACTTTTGTGACAGAATATCAATCTACCACATCCTTAAAAGGGACCCATACCAGCTGACTGAACAGTATGTAAAATTGCCAGTTATAAGTTAATGCATCTTTCAATTTTAAATCTTAATGTTAACCGAAATATTAATTTTATCTGCCCTTCAGATTTGGATGATGAATACTGATCAGATAAGAAGGAAGCTTATGAGGTTAGAATACACTCTAAGAAGAAAAGAAAATTCCAAATCAAATATTTGGGAAATGTTCTGTGAAATTTTAGATGAGAAGTGCGAACTGATTTCGAAGACAATCACTTGTAGTAATTGTAAAAATGTTTACCATTATGATAATAGGAAGCTGGGAAAATAACAAAGAAGGCGTGCCTAAAATCACAAATTTTCTTGTGCCGAAAAAATGCGATTTACCAAATTATCAGCTGAAAATAAAATAAAGGTTTTAGATGGCTGAGTTGATCTTGTAGTTAGAGTTTTGAGATAATGTCAGGAGATGGCTTTAAAAATTTATTAGAAATAATAATGAAAATGAGTGCAAATCAAAAATGTTATTTTGACTTAGAAGATGCACTACCACATCCAACAACTATTTCGAGAAATCTTAATTCAGTGGCTCAGAAAGCTCGAGAAGAGCTAATTCAAGAAATAAAATCCTACATAGGTACAATAGGGGGTGGGATCACGTTGGATTTGTGGACAGATAATTACAAAAATGTCAGTTATTTAGGGATCACATTACACTATGTAAAGAATGCCATGTTATGCAATCGTGTTCTGTGCACTAAACATCTTGATCTTGGCAAAAAGAAAACTGTAGAGTATATAAGGAATGAATTGCTGCTAATTTTAAAACAATATGGTGTCTATAGTAACTTGAAGAATTTTATTTTTGTCAGTGACCGTGGAGCAAATATTGAAAATTTTCAATGAAATCAATTGTGCAGCACACTTAATAAATAATGTTATAGATATTTCTATTTCTTCTAATGAAACATCACTTGCTTTAATTCAGAAGTGTAGGAAAATTGTGAAATATTAAAAAAAATCAGGCTTACAAGGTGCGCTGAAATCTACTTTGAAAGGAGACGTCAAGACACGTTGGAATTCAATTCTTCATATCTCTTCGATACTTGAAAATTGGGAGGTTATTTACAATATTTTAATTGAAAAAAGGATGAGTGATATGATTTGTGAGGTTGAAAAAAAGATTTAATAGAATTAGTAGAATACCTCAATCCATTCCAGAAAGCATTGATTGAATTGGAAGAACAATATTTTTGGTTTACTTGTGGCATTTGAAAATAAATGATCATTTAGAAATAGATTCAACAGAATCTAACATCATGAAACTTTTAAAAACTTCAGGTAAAACTTATTATTTAGAAAATATGGAAATTCAGCACATTCATAAAATTTCTGTTTTTCTTCACCCCCTTCTATAGTGTTTGAAAATGTTAAAAACCGAAGAAAAGTATGACTCTATGAGAAAGTTAAAGTAGGTATTGATGATATTAAAATGAAGATGTGATATGAAATCGAATCCATGATACCAAATCCGTGTACGCTTGTGGAGCAACCGATGAAATGGTATAAAATGTTAGTTCAGTTTATGGATACAGACACAGTAAATGATCATATTTCTCCAGACGAATTGACTGCATATATTGTCTTAAAACTACCTAACGACATTACCTCTAATTTTTATTTGTTGAAATGGTGGGATAAGCAAAAGAATTGTTTGCTAAATTTAAGTATTTTAGTGAATCATATTTTTGCAATACTAGCGAGCAGTGTTCCATCAGAGAGGTGTTTTTCATTGACGGGACATGACATGATGTTAGTAAAAGAAGAAACAGTTTAGTTTCCGCAAATGTGGATGATGTTCTATTTTTAAATAGTCATTTTAAATCTCGGTACTATTAATTAATGTTTCCTTTTTTCAATTAAATTATTTTGTAAAATTTGTAATTTTTGTAAAAATAAATCGTAGATACTTTAAATACATTTGTTCGATCTTAAAAATGAATGTTTATGTACAATTGAATTTCATTTTAATTTATAAAAAATAAATGACTGTGACTCAGAAATAATATTCTTATTTTTTCACGATTTCTTGCTACGGATTTGTGTCTCGAGGACCAGACAGTTAAAAAATATGGGTCAGGTTGGACAAGTAGACCTTCTGTGCGGGTGCAAGCCTGCAGGAATGGATCGGGTGTGGGATAATATTCTGCGGGTATGGGTGGGGTACGGGTTAGTAGTCTGTGGGTATGGGCCGGTACAGGTGGAAAATATCATACCCATGCAGGGCCTTATTGCAGACTTCTTTGTGGTAAATGAAGTGCTCTATCTGATTATTTTTTTAATCAATACCTTACAGATCATATAAGAGCTAGGGAGAGAAATGTATGGATTTTTAATTGTTCTTTGCTGAGAGAACCGTCTTAGTGATCGATATAAACAAAATATGCAATATTTTGCAAAACATCACACAGTTTTGTTGTTATGGTTGGTTTTTTTATATCCTCTTAAATTTATTCTTAATAAAAACTCATAATTCGCTTTTTCGTAATGCACGTATTTTAATTTTATCTGGTAAGCTCGGCAGAATTGGTATAATCGACAAAGCCGATCTCAGGCTCAGAAAAATAAATACTCCATCCCCTTGATAGAAAAAAGTTTTAGACCACTGATCTAAATCAACCAACAATAAAGGATTAAATTCGAATGCAACTTCAATAATTGTAACTTAATAAATCTTGTGAAATATTTTTTTAATGATCATGTAGATATATATATATATATATATATATATATCAATGTGAATACTTCACTTTTTAAAGAAATTCAGGTAAGGGCAACAGATTTATATCTTTTCTTTTTTATGCTGTTTAATTCATATTTTCAATATTATGTGTTTCATTTTTACTTTCAAGAGGAAAGTGGACATCTTGGAGTCCACTATGGATGTGTGGGCAAGGCTTGAAAGATTCTGTTGTTGGAATTGTTGGTTTCGGAAGAATTGGCATGGCTGTAGCAAAGAGGTTAAAACCTTTTGGAGTAAAAAATCTGCTATATGCTAGTCGATCAAGCAAGGCATTTGGAGAAGAAATTAATGCACAACATGTATCCTTAGATTTTCTTTTTTCTGAAAGTGACTTTATAGTAGTGACCTGTTCTCTTACTCATGAAACTTCAAAGATGTTTGACGATAGAGCTTTTGGGAAAATGAAAAACAATGCCATATTTATCAACACAAGCCGAGGGGGTAAACAACTGCCTGTTTCAATTTTTATATTTTTATTGTAATTATTATATTGATTTAACCCTATTCTTTATGTTTCAGACTTAGTGGATCATGAAGCATTATTCAGAGCCTTGCATAGTAACCAGATCAAAGCGGCTGGTTTAGATGTAATGTCACCAGAACCTATTCCTTCAAATCATCCTCTTTTGAGTTTAAACAATTGTGGTAAGAGATTTATGCCATCGTTTAGCATTTTAAACCTTTTAAACTTCCAAGTTTATCTTTCAATTCCATTTTTTTCAGTTATCTTGCCACATATTGGAAGTGCAACAGAGAAAACCAGGAGAGATATGGGTGTACTAACAGCAGAAAATATTTTAGCTGCCCTAGAGGGAAAGGCAATGCCTGCAGAATTGTGCTAGACTCTTTGATAAATCACTTACATTTTTGGCCTATAAATTTTATTTTTATGCCATTCAATTTTCTTGTTATATTTTATCATTGAGAATATTCATGAAAATGATTTAGTTTGTATAGATTTATATTACTGTAAGGTTCTAATTAAGGAAGTAAATGTGCAATTGATCTTATCTCTCTATATTTTTAAAAAGATTTGAGATGCTGCACTGACAGCAGAGGCGTATATTCAGGGTGTGCTAGGTGTGCGGTGCACACCCACGGATTCGCAATGTCAGATATTATATTTTTGCATTTATTCCTGTTAAAGACTCCCCTAATCGTTTTCTGGCTTCGCGTGATTCCTAAAATCAAATCCAATATACAATGTTTCATGAAGAGGAGAAGTTTCGGCACGTAAACATTGTATCACATTCGCGTTAATAACCCGGCTGTGCGGTAAGAAATACGGACAGTTTTGAGCCCTTTAAACATATGTACAGATGGTGCAGCGGATAAAATTCTTAGCCACCTTGTGGATTTAAACCGTCCAGAAGGCGTGGCAGGGTATGTGCTGAGACAACAGCACCCAGAAGTAGTTAGCGGTTGTGATTGGCTATTGTGTGAAGCAATCCAATTCAACGTTGTTACTTGTCATGAGATGCTGTTTTTGTTTTCTGAGTTTCGTCTGTTTTGCGTGCGTGGGGTAAGGTGTGAACCGACGTGTTTATGACACCGATTTAGACAAGTTTTTAACATATATTTATAATTTTTTAGATATAATTTATAACTTTTTGCCCATATTTACAATGGTAAACAGTGTTGACGATGTACTGAATGCCCCGTTTTCTGCCAGAGCTTTTGCGGATTGTATGAACATAGTCGAAGAAGGTAAGCCTCGTCCTCCTCTTCCAAGTTTACTGTGCAAGCACAAAGGTGCAAAAACTGAGTACATGAGACATTTCTCTCTTTCACAATACGATTCAGTAGAATGGTTAACTGGATGTGAAGTGCTGTCAAGACTTTTTTGTTGGCCTTGTTTATTATTCTCCAAAGAGAAAGGTGTTTGGAATAAGCACAGGTATTCCGATCTTAATCATTTAGCTGCAGCAATGCAAAAACATGAGCGCTCCCAGCCACATGTTCAGTCATTTTTAAATCTTAAGATGTTTGGAAAACAAAGAATTGACACTCTCATTGACAGCCAAAGAAAAATTGAAATTAGTCGTCATAATGAACAAGTAAAGAAAAATAGAGACGTTTTAAAAAGATTAATTGATGCTGTATGTTATTTGGCTAAGCAAGAGCTTTCTTTGAGAGGTCATGATGAGTCTGAAGATTCAGTCAACTGAAAGAATTATGTAGAATTTTTAAATGTGCTCCGTGAGTATGATCCTCTTTTAGACAGTCATTTAAAGGCATCGACTGTATTTTGAGGAACTTCTCCCACAGTACAAAATGATATCATTAACGCTATATCTGATGTGGTTAAAGATGCTATAAAGAAAGAAATTTCTTCCACTACATTTGTGGCCATTCTTCTGGATGAAACTTCTGATGTAATGTCGAAATCGCAGCTATCAACTGTTTTCCGTTTTGTCCATAATGGGCAAACACACGAAAGGTTTATCGGATTTACAGACGTAAGTGATGATAGAACGTCTAGTGGTCTTTTTAAACAAGTTGTAAACAGAGTTGAGGAATTTAATATTAAGGACAAGTTGGTCGGCCAAATTTATGATGGTGCCTGTGTAATGAGTGGACATATTAATGGGTTGCAGAGTAAAGTTATCGAGGCCTATCCTTTAGCAATATTTACGCATTGCTACGCTCACATTTTGAACTTTGTTCTGAAGCAAAGCCTCTTGAATATCAAGGAATGTAGATTGTTTTTCCAAACTATCAGTGGATTGGCAGCATATTTTTCTAAATCATCGAAAAGAGTAAATGCTTTGCAAGATTTTGTTGCTAAAAAATTACCCTCCGTCGCACCAACCAGATGGAATTTTACTTCCCGTTTATCAAACACAGTAAAACGCCACAGAAGTCAACTTATTGCATTTTTTGAACACATTGTGGAGAATTCTGGGGATTGGGACGTGGATGCTGTAATCAAAGCTCGTGGTTTTCTGTATTTCTTGCAAGATTTTCAAACAATTTTTTTGCTAGAAATTTTTTCTGTTCTGTTTGGCTATATTGATGTTTTGAATAATATATTGCAAACATCATCCTATGACATATTGTACTGTTATAAAAAAGTGCATGATACTATGAAATAGCTTAGGAATGACAAGGAACATGGATTTGATGATATTTGGGTTTCTGCAAAGAAAAAGCATACGGTTAAGTTGTCGAAGCCTAAAAGACGAAAAGGATCTATAGAAGAGGAGAAGAGCACGTGCCTTCGATTATACCAGAGAATAGTCGACTGCTTGTGCCTGGAGATGGAAGAAAGATACTCTTCACTTTCGAAACTTGAGTTTTTTCAACACCTTTGTAACGAAAGATATGATCAGTATGCGAAAACTTTTCCTGATGGTATTCTAGAAAAATTAAAGGATTTCTAAGGACCAGTTTTTGACTACGTTCGCCTAAAAAATGAACTAAAAGTGCTCTTTTCTTCTGATGAATTTGCGAGGAAACCAGTGCATCGCCTATTAAAATTCATGCAAGAAAATCAGCTTCAGGTTGCATTCAAGGAGATTTATAAATTAGCGGAACTTATCATGACGATTCCGAGTTCTACTGCTACAGTCGAGCGTTCTTTTTCGGCTATGAAGAGAATACATACGTGTTATAGAGGAACACAAACGCAGGAAAGGTTATGCGGCCTAAGTTCACTCGCCATTGAAAAGACATTGCTGGCGGAACTGAAGAAAAGACCTTCATTTTATGATGATGTGCTAACAAAATTCCTAAGGCAAAACAGGAGATTGGAACAGGTGTATAAATAAGTAAGTAAAATGAGTTTGCAGATCCTTGTGCAATTTCGTGATTAGATATTGATTGGAAAGAGTTGATTAAAATTTTCCAATTATACAAATAATAGGGAAGTATAACTATTTGTGGTCGAGATGAGATAAAGGATTATATCCATGATAATGCTGACCCTCTGATGACCAAGGAATTCATTTTTAATGTAGTATTTGATGATCAAATGAGAGTCAAAGGCTTGTTTAAAATCATAAAATGTACCTGCCAATACCAATACCGTATTGAATCCAAGACTAGGTGTTTTCCCAAATTTCAGCTCGCGAAAAACCGGGGCCGTCTTTAATTCGAGTGCGAAATCGTATACTGTAAACATACCGCGGTCAATCGATCGCGCGTCAATTCGTCATGCTTCGATTCGCTGCGCATTAATTCCTCACACGTAAATAGTCGTCACGCATCAATAGATCCCACGACAAACTCATCGTGCATCAATACATCGCTAGACAAATTTGTCGCGTGACAATTTCATTGCGAAACAAATTCGTCGCGAGACAAATTGGAAGGCGATACACAATGACTGGTGTACGGCAGGGGGATACGCTTTTTGTTGGGCGTCACCCCTTTCCATGCGCCATCCAATGTGTTTCGCGTATTTCTGGCATTTTTAAAATATAAAGAAAAATTATTTTGTGTAAAAATGAATAATATGACATAATTAGTTCTGTCTAAGATGCAAAAAAAAGATTTATTATTAAAATTTTACATAGACATTGACGAAACTATAGCTAGGAGTATCTGTAAAACACTACACTGGTAAATGATGTCAATAGAGTATTTTTTAAATAGCTTCAGCTACAAGGAAGTGAAGGTTGCTTGTTTCAGGCCTATTGCAGAGATTCAGATACTGCAGATAAATTTATTTATAAATTTTCCAAGTTTGTTGTGGATAAAAATCTTACTGCTGTGCAAATCTATAATGCCAATGAAATGCCTATTTTGGCAGTCTTTCTCATGGCGTGCTTGCAGCTGGTGATGAGGCCATGGCATGCGGAGAGGAATCAAAGGAAATGCTGAAGGTCCTTGCATGTGCAAAAAGAGCAGGCATGAACACACTCAAATTAATGATGATCAGTAAAGGCGCAAACCCTTGTTAAAGGGTATCAAGATTTTTCCCATCCATTACTGTGAAAGCTAATGTGCATGGATAACTCTGCAAATAACATTTGACTGGTTTTGGAATCATTTAGCACTGGAGGGCCATGCGCATTGAAAGTCTAACTGGTTAGGTGATGACTGCAAAATTATTTTGATATTAGATAACTGCCATGCCAATCACTTTTGGTATCCAAATCGTTCAATCATTTACAAAACTAATTTTATGGCAGCACCCCTAAAAATCATCTGTGGCATCCCAGTGTTCCATGGCAACCAGCCGAGACGATAACAAAACCAATCGTGAATGCTCACTGCTGCGTAAATTTTGACATACTACTTGAAAAACTAGAAAATTTTGGAATAAGAGGTCAAGCCCATAGTCTCATCAAATCTTACTTAACAAACCGAATGCAGGTAACAAAACTACAGACATGTCAGGGGCATATTATGTCATCTAATCTCACTGCTACCAATGGAGTTCCCCAAGGCTCAATTCTTGGGCCCTTGCTCTTCTTATTATATATAAATGACATCCAATCTGTTATTAATGATGGGACTATAATTTTGTATGCGGATGATACTTCTATCACAATAGCTGATAAGCTGTACTCTCAACTGGAAATAAAGGGAAATGTTGTCTTAAACAGCATTGCACAATATTATAATGAAAACCTTCTCACAATAAACACTGAAAAATCATGCTTTATAGAATTCTCCCCATGCTTATATGACTCAGAAAATAGCTACTTTGTAGGAGATATCATGATAATGAAAAACCACTGCACAAAATTTCTTGGTTTAATTATTGATGAAAAACTAAGCTGGAATTACCATATAGATGAAATATCGCATAAAATTAGCAGAAATCTTTACGTCTTAAGGAACCTAAAATATCGCTGTACACAAGGAGTTATGAAAACTGCTTATTTTGGACTGATTTACCCATACCTTGTCTATGGAATTGAATTATGGGGGCACACTAGTAAAACAAATTTACAGAATCTTTTCATTTTACAAAAGAAAGCAATACGCTATATAGCAAACTTACCCCTGAAACAAACATGTAGGCAGGCTTTTGTTGACCTTAAACTACTGACACTCCCCTCCATTGTAATATATAGGACATTGCTATATTTAACTACTTTGGATGATATAATATCTAATAAAGATGTCCATGAACACTTCACTAGAGGCAATTCCTCTTACCGTCTTATCCAACATAGACTAAAATTGTATGAAAGCCTACCCAAATATAAAGGTATTCAATGGTTTAATATTTTATCTCCCAACCTTAAGTCTAGCAGATCAGAAAAAGACTTTAAGAACAAAATGTACAAATTTCTACTGGAGAATGCTTTTTACTCAGTGGAAGAATTTATTGATGTATGCTACTCCAAAAACATGTAACAGGAAGAAACTCTAACATGTAATTTATTTGTTTTATATTTAAATATTGCTGTATTTTGAGATTGTAGTTTTAATATGTTTTCTTACTTTCAAATATATATGATGATTTTTGATGAAGGCTAGTTGCACAATTATAAAATATGAAACATAGAACATATAAGAAAATGTAGCATATGTATTATGTACTCACTCTGTACTTTTTGTATGTTTGTTTTGATATGTAACTCCCATAGTATATATATATGTTGTGAATGTCCTCTATGACGGCTCCTGACAATTGTAATGCTTTGTGTATGCAATTTTTATGGAATTAAAAATAAATAATAATAATGTATGTTTTGTGTATTTAAATAGTTTTAGTTTTCGTTATACAGACTTTGATGTATTTATTTATATTTTTCAGCGAAAGGGTCTGGACGATCGAAGAAAGAAGCAAAACATAATGCTGCTAATAAAGCGCTGGAAGAATTCGCAAAATCGGATGAAATAGTTCGAGCTCAGCTTTTGTTAACTAGTGGCATTCCTTCTAAAAAGTTAGGAGATACACTAGATTTTAAACTGATTTTTGATAATTGTTGATAGTTTACATAAGCTGATGTACCATACCTTTGTTTTTGTTTACATTAAGTCAGCTAAGGAATTAATGGTATTTTAAACTTTTAGCTTATAATGCTGATATATCTTTTATATTAGCTAACGTTGGGATAATTTTTGTAGCTAAAGCTGGGTTGGATTTGAAGAATTCAAAGTTATTAAAAAGGTATTTTATTGAAGTATGGTAAATAATTTCTTCTAAACTCTTCAACTTTTTTAATGGCTTTGTGCTGACAACGATATATATCAGCTCAGGGGTTAAAATAACTTTAACAACCACAGAAAGGTATAGTACGTCAATTATTCTAAACCAGCTCCTAAATTATTAATGTAGATGTTACAATGCTATAATTCCTAAGTGCTATAAAGTGACCCGAGGTGGCGGATTACAAGTGCAGTCCCAAAATTGGACTTAATGGGTCGAGTGAATAAAAATTAAGCAAATGCTTAAAGCAAACAGTAAAAGCATTTGCTTCATATTGAGTGAATAAAAGTTTGCTTTTGCTTATAAGCATTTGCTACTCAGTTTTAAGCAAATGCTTACATTTTACGGAAGAAATCTCTTTGCAACTCTTCCTTCACTTGTGTTTGTTTACATTCCAAGTTTTACATAGTTGAATTTCAAACTAAAAACATAAATATATTGGGTAATATTTTTTAAAAAGTTATTTATAATTTTTTTAACTATTTCTTTTATAACTGAATTCGATAATATCACAAATCATGGGTGTATTTTTATTCAATTAGTTATAGTGATTTTATCCTGTCATCTGCCTTTATGGTGATTTTGGACACCACAAATTTTTCTATCTTACATACAGTTGTGCATTGTACGTGGTGATCTTCCCCGACTCCTATTTGAAATCCGGGATCACCTAAGTACCTTAAAAATATTTCTATCTACTGTTTGGAAGATAGTATATTTCTTGATATTCTCCGAGTAACAGATTTGAAATATAGGTACTTAACATTTTCTTCAGAGAAACGATATAAATTTTTATAACCGTTGGTTGTTGAAACTTTTCTCGTATTTTTTAACCTTTCGTGTCACCATAAATTACCATATTTATATTTAGGCTCATTTATCATGAAAATAGAGTACTTAGAAATATTTTAGCAAGCCCTTTACCTCACTTAAAAAAGTTTAAGCATATGCTTAAAGCATTAAGCAAAAGCTCGGTTTTATTCACACAATTTTAAGCAAATGCTTAATGTAGTAGGAATGCTAGTATCAATACAAATCCACATACATCCACTTCTCTTACACCACCACCAACAATGACAATAGTTGGTTTAATCTCGTTGCTATGATTAATGCTTGTCTATCTTCTCACGCGAATCCAAATAAACATTTATCGCAGCACCAACGTAAAGATCTGGTGGCCGAGGTGACTAAATCACTCGTCATATGCGATGGTGAGGTGAGGTGGTTTGAACCCTGCAAGCAGCCTTGATCAAGGCATCATGACCACAGATAAATACAAGTAATTGTGAGTGCATTTAAAAAGTGCTGCTTATCCATTGCCATTGATGGAAGTGAAGATGATGTTTTGTGGGAGTCTATGGGCAAAGTTCATAGTGGTTAAGATTGTGAGAGTGAGGACAACATCAAAGAGAGCATAGAGGGTTATGGTGACTGATATAGTATAAAGACCTATGATATTCAAGGAAATTATGGGACCCAATAAAATTTTTGCTAATTTTGTGGAATTTTTAATTTTTGCAGGAATCATATGTATTAGTTCATAAAATCTTTTTTCTGTTTTGGCAGTCCAGAAATCGTCTTGAATTCGGGTAAATACGGTATTTTTATATATGGTATGATTATATAAATGAAACAGCTCATTGATTATTAACATGTTTCTAGTTTTCTGGACAGAATACCACTACACATTGACATCAATTCCATATTAAAAATTTAATGTATAATTCTGTTGGTATTGAACTTTAAAAGCATATCATGAATTAGGTTGAAATATTTTGAATTTATCATAGTTTCTTCTCTGAGGCTCTGTATGCTAAAAATACACAGCTATCAGCAGATGGTAGAGATTTAAAAATTCTCTCAACAAAATGTTTTTAATAATGTTGTCTCACATAAGGTTTTCTTTCTGGTTATTTAAAATTATTTCTCATTTTGCTTGAACTTATGCAGATGGAAGATGGAATGGCGAATCTTTGTCATAAACTGAAGGAGGCCACTGAGTGCTTAGAAGAGGAACAGGCTAGGTGCTGTGATCTTCGTAACCAGCTAACTACTACAAAGAGTTTATTACATGATCTAGAAAGAGAACTAAAAGAGGCAAAAGTTGTGGAAATGAAATTAAGGGCAATGTTAAGGGATAAGGAAGCACTTTTAAAAGATGTTTTGGGTAATGAGAAAAGCAAAGATAAGGATGCAGTGAGTGATTGCAGGAGTATTACAAAGGAATTACCTGATGGGGTAGGCAGATGTGTTTTTCATTGTAAAAATTTTATTTTATCACATATTTGAGAAGTAATGCCATTTTCATCAAAATCACTTAATAGAATTAATCATATTTGACATTAAATATTAATTTATTTATAGTTGCATAACATTTATACAGCATAGATTTTTTAAAGTCATTAATTCAAATGAAAATTTAACTGTTAAAATTTGTATGAATCAAATAAATATGCATATTTTTATTTAAAGTTATGTTCTTTCAAATCAACTGTTTCATTACAGATTCAAAATTGTTATATTCTTATTGAAGTGAAAATAATGAAATGGATTTTTTATTAAATAATAATATCTAATTAATTTCTGATTCAAGCTTATTGCAAAGTTTGTTTTTGTGATTATAAAATTATAATCGGCATGGAAATCAAGTTTTTATTTTTGTTTACCTTGCTTTGTTTTGTTATTTATATACTATACATTATTATTATGTTTAAAGGTATATGCAAGGGACAAGAATAAAGAAGAACTCTGTGCAGAAGGAGAAGCTAAAGTTGAGGCAAAATTTAATGACTCAATAAAGGAAAAGATTTCCCATGAGCAAAGTTTTGGTTTTGGTGAGGAAATTTTCTTCAGAAAAGGTTCTTCATTACCTGACAGTAAAATGTTCAATAATAAAGCAAGAATGCAAAATTGGTGTGGTCAGGATAAAGTTAGAGCATCCTAAGATGTAAATGCTCATGGGAGTTTAGGTCAGAAAGTCCATAGAAGTATGACGGAGATTATGTTTGAAAAACATAATGAGTATGATGAATCTTCAGTAAAAGCTAGAAGGTCAGCACATAATCAAGAAGTAAAGAATGACAGGTTGTTAGAGATAGAAAAAGAAGCATTGCACTTGCAAATAGCTTTAAAAGAGGCTCAAGATCATGTTCAGGTTCAGGAGTTACGAGCTAGGAAGGCAGATGAAGAAGCTAATCATTGGATGGAATTGGCTAAGGAATTTGAAAAAGCTGGAAAGATTCAAGAAACTGCTCGAATCAAAGCAGTGGAAGATCCTAGTGAATGCTCCTCTTCTTCAGCATTGTCAGGAATCCTTCCAGATCTGGGCCGTCAACGTAGTGAAATGTCTGATTATGTTTCAGACCAGACAGGTGGCGAGGACTCTGAGCCATCAATATCTCAGGTAATTCTTTAGATTTGGTTGTTATAATTTTTCTATTCTTAAATGTATACAACATTTAACTTAGCATTTCAGTAGAAGTGTTTTGGTCAAAATTTTCATATTGTAGCTCATTCAATGCTTAACAACTAAAAGCATTTTTTTGTTATTTCATCATAAACAATTGTATAAGTAAAATTTTAATGTGGGAGAAAGCTGGATAAATAGGTAGCAATCTCTGCAACTTATAGAAATTCGTATTAGTTATTGCTTCAGTTTATATATATTACATAGAGTTGAGAAATTAGGTCACCATCATGAACCCTATGCACGATATAATGCCCTATCTTAAGTAGGAAAACATGCTTTCTTGATAGCTCTTTGAGGGAGCATTAGCCTGGTGAGTGGAAGCAGTGTCTTATTATGTGTATTATTGTGGAAATTAAATGCTGATGGTAACAGCTACATTCTATTAAAAGCTATAAAATCTCCTCTGCCAAAACAGCTTTTTAAGGTGCAGTTGACACAGTTTATGTATCATTAGAGATATCATTAGTCCATTGGCTAACTCATCACTTCTGTGATCTAACCCTTATACTTCAAACTCTTGCTCTTCATCACCCTCAGTTTTAAAATCTTGCCTTGTTGAATTTTTAGGTATTTTATAGCTCATGTTAGCTTGGATATAAATTTACGCTACAATAAATTTGTTTGTAAGGAAAAAGTTTTAATAAATAAATATTTGCATATTTTTCATGGTGGTAGTCTATCAATATTTTGACTCTGTATTCCAGATACCTCATGGCAACAAACACTTATAAAACTGCACAGTTTAAGAAAATAAATTTATAAATTGAGGTTTACAATCAAGTTTATAAAAGTTAGCAATCAGCATGACAAAACTAACAAGAATAATACCAAAGCATCATAACAGTTGTTAAAGCAGTTTATGAGGAAACTGTAGTACAATCAAAATAATAATGTTATAGTAAATATATCGAAAAATAGATGAGGTACTACAAAGTTGCAGAGGTGTACAAAGTATGGGAAAAGTATATCTTGCCATATTGCCGAGTTTTACGAGGAAAATTACAGAAAGCAAATAAATTATAATATTGGGCTTCTTTTGAGTTATGATACACCCACCCCCCGGTTTAACGTTGTCCCGATTAATGCTGAAAATAATTTAATACCTTTTTCTGAATTGCGCTTGTGCTTTCTACATTAACACTTCAAAATTTCTGGTATAATTTACGAAGTCCACTGTGCAGCACCTCTGTGCATTTACAACACGCAAGACATCAGTATTTGCAGTTGCTTGATGGTTCTGTGTACGTTTGTCGATGTTTTTGTAGGTGAAAATATAGAGTGAACTTTGTTTAAATTATATTTTCCCTTTAAATAAAAAGATCATGAGTGATAACTGGCGGTCAGAGGAGAAAAAGAGGAAAAACTTAACTCTCGAGGTTAAATTAGAGGTTTTACAGAGACTAAAAGCTGGAGAGCACCAACATTTTTTAATTTATTGCTCCCTTTTTGATCGTTCAGTTTTTAAAAATGTAATACCAAGATATTTGAATTCTTCCTTTATTTGGTCTCATTCCATGTTCCTTTATTTATCAAGCACATGTGATAATTCTTTTATGAGTGAATCGATATTTCTTGATCGAAACGTAGTAAGGTTTTGATCGTTTCGATATACGATTGTCTTTTTGTCTTATTGGTTGCCTTCTCTTAATTGAACAGTATCTTCAGTCATGATGCTAATGTTATTATGTTTCAATTTTCTTTGTGTTAATAAAATTGCGGCTGTATAGTGAATATTGCCTCACCCTGTACATATAAGTAGACGCAGGTATCTTCTTCTACTCTAATTCCTATTCCTTAATGCTCCTGTGCGATTTATTCAGCGTGAGAACAAACATGTTCCGTAAAATGCATTCTGTTAATTTATATTCAAGTTTTTACTGTTCAATGTTAAATATAATTGCAATACAAATGATGACCTATTCTATGCTATGTAATATGGTTAACAAAGAATACTTGGGTGTATTATTTATATAATACTATCTATTTTCATTTCCATTGATAGAATCTCGGGAACGAATTAAATCTTATATTGTCATTTCTTATGGAAGTACGTGTTCCGAATAGTGCTGTTTCAGTTGGCACTCGATTTTCCTGGTACCAATTAAGAGCATTAATCAGGGAGTGGGTGTATAGGGAGAAAATTGGGATGTCGGAGCTTTTCCAACATGTGAGTGGATATGGTTAATTTTGAAAGAAATCCGATTACTGTATAGTCAAAAGGGCATTTAGTTTCTGAAGCTTACACTTGAAACTTTTTTTA
The DNA here is from genome assembly GCA_028673005.1 of Tanypteryx hageni. Classification (NCBI taxonomy): domain Eukaryota; kingdom Metazoa; phylum Arthropoda; class Insecta; order Odonata; family Petaluridae; genus Tanypteryx; species Tanypteryx hageni. The sequence goes on from CM054120.1 coordinate 41,745,328, forward strand.
GGTTAAGCAACATTAATTTTAGTGACATTTAGTAATTCCAAAAAATCTTTTGGATATGACTGTTAGGTTAAATCTATTATGTTTCACTGATAACATGTTTTCATGAATTTTTCATTATACTCCTTAGATGTCACATCAAAGTAGAAACTCATGTGGAAGACCTGGTATAAATCCACTATAGTATGTTTCTCGTCTTATGAAGCTTGACCTTGAAAACCTCTGTGAGTGACTATTTCTGCATCCAATCAACGCTCGAGTAACGGGCGGAGGAGAGGGGAGAATCTCAGTCTCTCTCTCGCCATCGTACTGTTGACATCTCTCTTAGTTCGACTGTGTTGCCAGCTCTACTGCGCCCACCCTTACGTTGCGATCTCTTTATCGCTTTCACTTTTCACCTTGTTACCATTCTTTATCTGTTGCTGCTAGTGTTATTAACAATCTGCAATGGCAAACAGGAAGAAAGTTTTACACCGGCAAGGACGCAAAATAATTTACAGTGTTCAGGATTATTTTAAAAGGGAGGCAGAAAACAACGGACCGCTAACTAACATCACGAAAGTGCAGGAAAGGGTAGCAGAGGCCTGCTCAGTGAGTAGAAGTACTGTGCAGCGGATTGTGAAAGAAGGACGTGATAGTTTTGAAACCTCGGGATCCACCGTATTCAGGTCTCCCCGTAAACAGATGAAGAGGAAAAGAGACGCTTTAAGAATTGACGACTTCGATAAGGACATTATTCGCAGAAAGGTACTGAGTTACTACGAAAAGGGAGAATATCCTACTTAAAAAAAAAAAACTGGCAGATATGAAAGCAGAAATGAACTTTCAGTGGCAAATTACGTCACTATGGAGGATTTTAAAATCAATGGGTTTTAAATATAGGAAGACTAACGACGGAAGGAAATTTCTTCTGGAAAGAATGGACGTAGTTACGGCTCGAGTTAGGTTTTTACATACAATGAATGACCTCCGAAACAAAATCAACCCCAATGATCACAAAAGTATCACATTTTATTTGGATGAGACGTGGGTCAACCAGAACTACGCCACAAAAAAGGTAATGCAGAATGAAGATGGTGATGGCGGATTGAAAGTCCCAATTGGAAAGGGTGGGAGAGTTATTGTGTGCCATGTGGGATCAGCAGAGACTGGTATTTTAGAAGGATGCAAACTTGTGTTCCGGCCAAAAGTCAAGTCTTCCAGTGATGACTATCACACAGACATGAACGCTAGTGTTTTCAAAACCTGGTTTTTGAAATTTTTAGATATTCTTGATGAGAGAGAAATAAAAGGTGCGATAATTGTTATGGATAACGCAAGTTATCATTCTGTTATCCTCGACAAAACGCCGTCTTCCAATACAAGAAAGGCTGACATTCTGGCATGGCTGTCGACACGAAATATACACCACGATGCGAATCAAACCCGGGCAGAGCTGCTTTATTTGGTTAAATTACTGAAGACAAGAACCAACTCTTATGAATTGGATTGTATTGCGCGGACAAGAGGTCATATGGTAGTACGTCTCCCTCCTTATCACTGCCATTACAATCCTATTGAACTGATATGGGCGCAGGTGAAAGACCAAGTAGGAAAAAGGAATAACACCTTCCGGTTGGCCGATGTCGAGGTGTTGATGAATGAAGAACTGGAGAAAGTAACGAGAAGTGATTGGGAAAACTGTCAAACATGCAGAAAGCTTCAAAATGACGATTTTCTAAGAGATATAGCACTGGATTCCACAATGGAGCCAATAATTGTAAATCTCGAAGACGATAGCAGTGACACTGACTTCAGCGATGAATCAGACATCAACGCTAGCTTTTAAAACAACGAAAAGTGTTATTTTCCCTTTTCTCTTTCGTGTTGTATTCTTATTATTATTATTATTCTCTGTTTTTTTCCTGTTTTTTATTCGCTTTTATTTATACTCATGATGTTATATATTTCACTCTAAAATGGCGAATGCTGTATGTGAAATTTTTAATTAAATAAATAAATAAATAATGTAGGTAGAAAATATTACAATGATGAGAAAAAAATTACAAAAACAATGAAAAACAAAAAAATATTTTTAACTTCGCCATTGCAGGTCCAAAGCCCTGATTAAAAAGAAGGATGGGAAATATTTTAACGCAATGGAAAATGGCCGGTAGTAATAAACAATGACCGTAAGTTTTTCTGCGATGCATCGCCTTTCATTCGCAAGCAGATCATTTCAAGAGCGGATACCTGGCAATGCTGTTAGGTTTTTCCATGCATTTCGAAAGCCGCGGGTGACGGGGGAGAGGGAAAAGGTTCTCATTGGCTACTTGCTATGTGAAGGTCAAGCTTCATAAGACGAGAAACATACTATAGAAGTGTTGCATGCAATGGCCTATTTAAGCCCTTCAGCTGACACTTCTCCCACTGCTCGTCATGATGCCTTTTCTTCTCCTGATTTGGGAACTGAGAGTGACCCCGGTTGCTTCTCCAGTCTTGAGAATCCACCTCCAAAGTCTCCTGAAGGGATAGCTCTAGACAATATGAGTTTTGCTGAAGTTCCATCTACAGAAAACACCATTGTCTATTCAAGATCATTCACAGAGGTTGATAGGTCTCATAGAACTAGAGCTTCCACATCACATATTATAAAGGACATAGGTGATGTTGTTAGTGCAAGTTTTGTGAAGGATCTCAGATTAGAGAATGAGCGCCTGAGGCAATGCCTTGCTGAAACACAGAACCGGCGAAAGAAATGACCGGGATCTCCACAAATTCAACACCCGTTATGGGCAACTCCCTCGGGGTTGTCAGACACTGGGGCTAGTTCACGATGGCAAAAGAAAAGTTCCTTCAATATTATACAAGCCGTGGTCGTATTTTTCAATTTTATGTGAAGCTAATGTTAGCCAATGCTTTTCTGATTGTCCGCACGAATTGCTTTTAAATTATGGCCGTTGGCTCATAAAATGATTAACACATTTTTATAAGTGGTTTACCAGATTATTTCCAACTGACCGAAGGAACAAATTAAGAATACAAGCATGTAGTAAGTAGCAGGGGCGTATCCAGGTATCATCGTAAGGGGGGGGCATGAGGACTAGGTTTTTGAGCAATTATTTTTTCTGAAGATAGACCTAGGAAGACTTATACGACATAAATAATGTTTGACTGAGTTTTCTTTATTTGAATATCAGGAAAGCGTGTGAATAATAATTCTTACATGTTTATCAGAGCACAATGATAATAGATAGTATATAATTTTCAAAGATATGGCAATAAACACATTGAATAAACAAGGGTACAAAATAGCCAACAAAATTGACAAAGGAATGAATAATAGATGATGTTTATACATTAAGCTTATGCATAAAATAGATTACAAAAAATTACAAACTAGAAAAAAGCAATATAAAACTCATCCTGAAATGGGTAACAAAAAAAAACAAAGGAATGAATAATAAAAGTCCACATATACATTAAAGCTACACAAAAAAATACAGAACAGAATTACAGAAAAGAACAAAATTACAAAATACAAGCAAATATTACAAAATAGAATTTTAAAATATTCACAAAAAATATACTTAAAAACTTGACAAAATAATGTTTAACTTTCTACTTTTTTCTGTAGAATATTAAGTACATCGGAAATATCTAGAGGTAATTTTTTATGAACATACAAAAGAGCTAGTCCATTCATTCTGTCTTGTCCAGTTTCGGATCGTATATCAGCGACTTGTGTGCGCGCGCTTTTATGAAAAGCAATAAGGAGATATAAAATCTGATTATCACTAACTAATAAATTCCCGCGTGACGAGGATTATGACATGATCCCACTAATCGATGCAATCCTCCTAGCTTGCTGGTTATAGAAAGACGCCATCCTCCTATGCTTCCTCATGATGCGCCAGTGCATGCAGCCATCGGCATGGCTCAAACTTGGGCCCCACGCTATCGTATAGGAGGAAGTCTATGGATGGAATGAACAGGATAGTGCTTGAGAGAGGGATGGCAAAAAGAAAGCAAAGGGAAATAGGGGTAGTAGTCTTTGGGGTGGATGGACTGAGGGACATAGAGGGGATGAAATGCGAACTATTTGGCCTTGGTCGTGGACAACAATCACACGATGGATTTCTCATCCAGGTGTTTGACGGAGGATATACTGGCAAAGCATTCGGGAGGGTGAGATTGGCTAGAGATTAAACGTAAAGGACTAAAAAAACAAGTTCTTATTCCCGCTCAGTCTTAGCTATACCGCTGGGCACGTGCCTCCTATTTACGTAAATTAGACGCTACATAATGGAGAAACAAGCGAATTACGATGAAAACTTTATATTTTTACCTCAAAAAGCAAATTATGTATCCCATTTAGATTGCACTGGCGTACGGCTTTTAAGATACAGAATAAACATGAACTAGGACGAATCAATTGGACGGGAGATTCGGTAAGGGAAGAGCGGAATCTAGGGACAGACAGCAATGGCGTAGAGCCAAGATGTGTTAATCTTTTTCTCAAGAAAGGGAACCTCGAGGTACTCTCTCGATCGGTCTCCATTTTTCGCAGCTGAAGTGTATTTTGTTTTATTTTTTTAGATTTCGTATTTTTCCTTTCAAATATCGATTTTCCTTTCCTGTTCTATAATGCGGGCCATTTCAAATTCCTTCGGTTGGACGTCCTTGTAATGTACCTGGGTTTATTTACTACACCCGAGAAGCGTTCTTTTATTTTTTGTAATTTCTCGCAGTGAAGCTAATGCATGACAAGAATATCCTTATTGAAATTTGCGAGATCTAAACGTTTTCCAACCTCATTGAATGCTGTTAGCCAAAAAATATAGCTGTAAAATTTGAGTATAGACAATACTCAATATAAAATATTTTTAATAGCCATGGGAGAAGTAGGTATTAGTAATTTCTCTCTATTTATGTATAGATTACCTATATACCCTAGGAATTATCTATATTATACACTAGGAAAATATCCAAAAGTGGTGATTGCATATACCTGACTTTTGGTACTAAACAACATTAAAATGCCGTTCTATTTATTCTTATCAAATTTATAAATAATATCTATAAGAAAATTATATTTAGATGGACTTCTGAAATGAAGAACTCTTGCTTTGTTTATTTAGTTAGGGATGATTTTCTCTCAACCTCTGGAGGTAGGATTACCAGATGTCCAGTTTTTCACAGGCATGACCTGCCCGGGGAAATCGGGAGAGATTTTAACACTTGTCCTGAACTTCATTATTTCCTTCTATTGCACGTTTTGTTTTACTTATGTTAATTTTTGAGAAATATGTTTAGAATTAGTAGTTACATTCAAGAGTTCATCTGCACAATTTGGGTCGGTATTGCAGTTTGTAATTTTAACGTTTTATTCCTAATGATATCGTTTATAATTTATAATCATAATAACGCATGACATTTTAGGTATTATTCCGTTATATTTTTATGCGTATATGTTGAAGTAATAACATCATTTACATTCGAATTTTTACTTGAATAATATTTAAATATATTTCCTTCACTGATATAACACCACACTACAATTTTTGTGCTTAAAAAGGTAAATTTTAAAAGACCGGGTTTTGTCGTTTTTGTGTTTTGTCCGCGAAAATTAAAAATAAGGTAATCCTATCTGGAGGAATAATTTATAGTTTGTTTCTTATATTTTCAGTTAATTTTCCAAATGTATCCAAATTATAACTTGCTATACTAAATTGTAATACTTTAGTTACAGTTTATTTGATTCCATTTCCTTCAATGCATTGTCACATTTCATAAGACCATCATAATTTAATAATTTTGTTTAAAGGAATTTACAATATACTTATGCTATTTTTCGAAATAATTATGCCCTACTAATTTTCACAATATTCATGATCATTAAAACAAGGTAGGTTAGCGGCTGAATAAATTTAACAATCATATAACACTCTCTAGAACTAAACATGGCGCACCATACTTGGGCGATAAGATTCCTCTTTTTGTGTGAAACACCGATTCAGTTGGTTCACCGATTCAGTGAATCGGTTGATTCTTCGATTCAGTGAATCAGTTGATTCTTAACGATTCAGTGAATCACTTGATTCACCGATTCATGAATCGGTGAACCAGTGAATCGTTTACTTGGTCAGAGGTGAATCGATTCACTCGATTCAGTACACTGAACGATCCATTTAGATCGATTCATTCATGAACTACCCATCTCTAGTATCGAATGAAAAGTATCTGGCCGAAAGTACCGATATTAGTAAGTATCGAATCGGAACAATTAAAAATTTTACATTAATTGAATATAAATAAAGGCACATATGTCTATGAGTAGTTATCGAATCAAAACAATCAAAAAATTACATTTATTGAACATAAGGAAATGCAGATTCGTCTATGAGTAGGGATCAAATCAAAACAATTAAAAATATTATATTTATTGAAAATATTAAGGTACATTCTTCCAAGTACAATAAAATCTACACCTCCCACTCCTCTGTGCAATCTCCCAAAACATGAGCTTTTCCAGGCGGCTTCCCGTTAACTGATTCCTGGCTTTCGTTACGGTTGCCCCCACCTTACAGAAGAGACGTTCTGCAGGCACTGATGTGACAGGAATTGTCATGTACGCTCGTGCAAGCTTGTAAAGATTGGGGAAAACACACTTCATTTCTTCCCAGGTCTTCAGAGGAGAAACTGGATTTGATAAATACACAGCTCATCACTTTCCTCATAGGTATTTGTTTTCTTTTTTTTGCTTGCCATGGGCCAATACTTTGTGGTGCCTCCAAAAGTCATGTAATAAGCTAAAGCAAACTTTTAGTCACTCAATATGAAGCAAATGCTTTTAGAATTTGCTTATGCTTTTAGCAAATGCTTAATTTGGGTTGAATAAAAAAAGATTGCTTTTGCTGGAAATAATAAGCATTTGCTTATTTTTAGGAATTTTCTTAAGCATTTGCTTAAAATTGTGTGAATAAAACCGAGCTTTTGCTTAATGCTTTAAGCATATGCTTAAACCCTTTTAAGTGAGGTGAAGGGCTTGCTAAAATATTTCTAAGTACTCTATTTTCATGATAATTGATCCTAAATATAAATATGGTAATTTATGGTGACACGAAAGGTTAAAAAATATGAGAAAAGTATCAACAACCAACGGTTATAAAAATTTATATCGTTTCTCTGAAGAAAATGTTAAGTACCTATATTTAAAATCTGTTACTCGGATCATCATGCCTTTTATTTATTCATTTAAATTTCACTATTTAAAATTTTAGATCGGGCCCCCAAATTTTGTTTCCGCCTCGGGCTCCTCAAATGCATAATCCGCCACTGAATATCATCCCGCAACACTAATGAACACAAAAATTTATACTCAGATTTTAAAAGCTATAACTTGAGCCTCATATTTGGTCACATAGTGTTGCACATCTTCGCTTATTTCCATTAACGCATCATATACCTCTCCCATCTGCTACCGTAATGGTCGAAGAGCATCAATCTTGGATTCCCATCTCGTGTTTGATAAGGGTTTCAGTGTCAACTGTGAATATCTTTTCAAAATAACCCATCGTTTTGTTGAGCCACAAAAAAATTGTATAATTCTTGAATTGTTCCGAAAAACTTAGTCTCGGAATTAATTTTGGCGGCATCATTTACCACTAAATTTAAACTATGAGCTGAACACTGAACAAAAAATGCTCTGGGATTCATATCAAGAATATGTTTTTGGATGCCGTTTTTTTTTTTGCCTTGCATATTTGCTCCATTATCGTATCCCTGACCACGCAAATTTTTTACGTCTAATTGAAAACTTAAATATTTAGATAACCCTTCCCCAGTTGTGTCGGGAACTTCAACAAAACCTAAGAAATGTTCTTCTATACTAACATATTTCAGTGTCCACTGTGGCTTCCTGTTTAACATTTACAAAGCGTGCTGTAGTTGACATTGTTCAGTGCAACTGATATCAGGTGTACAATCTAGAATTATAGAGAAATATTTAGCTTTTTTAATTTGTGCTAAAATAAAATCCAAAATGTTATTTGAAATCAAATTTACAATTTCATTTTGTATATTTTTTCCCAAATAATTTACTGTATTGTTTTGCATGGAAGATCTTTGCACATGGTTTGCCATCACCATGTCAAACTTTGAAAGAAGCTCAACTAATTTTAAAAAATTGCCATTGTTCCGTTCAAACAGCTTATCCGACGAGCCTCGAAGAGCTAAACACTGCGCCTAGGTATGTAATAATTTCAAATATCCTTTCCGTAACAAAACGCCAATGAAGCTTCTCTCTATCAATCATTTTCTGTTTCACGGTCAATTGTACAATTTAAATATAAACTTCTTTTAAGATTATCCATTTTCTAAAATTTGTCAAATGAACGGAGGAAATCTCGTGAGCGCTTAAAGTCTTTGACAAGTTTTGCCAATTGGAATAGCCTTCAAATATTAATTGACTAATTGTATTATTGTTTCCCATAGAAAAGAGTTTACAGCAAAAACAAAACACGCGATTGCTCTTAATAGAATATACAAGCCAATTCCTTGGTATTGTTTCATTGTTACTAAATTTCCTTAAATAATAATTACTGCTAGATTTTCTACCACTTTCGTGTTTCGGAAATGAGAAATTCTTAATCTGTCCAGGACCTTGCTCGAAGATAATTTTTCTAATTTTATCGTCAATTTTAGGCCAAGTTGCTGGGTCGCTTGGAGTAAATTGAGAGCAATTGTCATAGGCAAATGATTTTTTTTGGCTCGTTCTGAACTTTAAACAGGGCTATTAAGGCAGGAACAATCTTTATGTTCTTCTAACTCTTCATCTTCCACCAGTTGAAAAGCAGGAGTTTCACCCACAGCTTTAAAATATTTATTTAATCCGCCTTTCTGTTTTTCTATTTCCAATTCTTTCTTAGCTTTTCTCTTCCCATTTTGAAAACCGGACAATTTCTTTTTCTTATACATTGTTGTTGGGGTTTAAAGTAAAACTTCTAAAATCTGCAACGGAAACAAAACCACGATTTTTTAACTTCAATGCAACACTAATCCAAAACCATTGCGAGCATTTTGAATTGCATGGTGATAATATTCCAAATATTTATTATTTAATTAGAGAAAGCTATAATTTAGTTGGTTTTATCTTAAGTATTTTTCTATTGTTTAGACTCTTGAACCAATTTTTATGATGTGATTAAATCGCTAAAATAACATTTTTATTAATAGTTGTAAAGAGAAGAAAAGAGAACCTCCTCATTAAAAGATCCAATAGTCACGAAAAAATATTCTTCTCTATAAGAGAAACATAATGGATACCTTAATTCTATATTTTATATTCTAATAATGCATTATCAAAATGAAAACATGCATAGAAAATAACAAAAAGTAGAAAATAAAAACTTGGCAAGTTGTTTTATTATAATGGAGAACACTTCTTAGTTCTTTCTCTTCAATTATGGATTTCTGGGAAGTCAGGCTTAACTAGGTTGAGTGTAAACAACTTTGACAAATAAAATTTAAAAAAATATTTATCCTATAAAAAATCTGATAGCTACACAATATTTTCTCTGGAAACCGCAGTCTTAATTAAATGCGTCAGTGAATTATGAGTAAATTAAATTTCTTAAAAAATCCATTTTACAAAAAAACGTTTGAAACAAAAGATATAGAAAAAGATATTATCTGAAACTTTGATAATTTCAACGTTGTACATTAATGAATCAAAAAGAGCAATGAAGTTTTTCCTCTCATAAGAGTGAACACTGACTTTGAGGCTGGGGAATAGCAGTGAAAAAATAGGTCTTACCTCACATTTCGAATGATGGGATGTTTTCTAATTTTGGACGGAGATGATGTTCTCGATGTCCGCACACAAAAAATAACTCTTCTGGATGAAACAGAAATAAGCACATTAGCGTAAAACAGTTCCACGTTGCTTTCACGACAAAACGAATCGAACTATGCAGTTAGAAGGAATGTCTGAACTAGTCGTGAATGCAAACTGATGGAAAGCAAGCAAGGCAGAGAAGAAATGATGTTTAGGAGAAAGGCAGACTGGGAGTAGTGTGTATCGTTTCATAGAAAAGACAATGTAATTGGGCTAATCCCTTTCAAGGAGCAAGAGAGCACGGACACGTGGGGAGTGTCCTCTCAAGGAGACTCTTCTTGGAGGTGATCGGTAGATCTTTCAGTAAGAAAGACAAAGAAGGGTGGGAAGGTAGCAATAAATTTGCCCCCATGACCCTGAAATGGCATTGCAGTTATGACTTGTCGGCCTTTTCCTGCCTTTGATGTGGGCGAATGCCCTGGGAAACTTCTTACCGAGGGTATTTACCCCACCCTTCTAAGTATTATTTGCGAAAATGGAAGGGGACTGGGTGTAAATTCCGCACCCTGAAAAAATTTCACCTATCTAACTGTCAAAATCAGTTTGCACATGTCATCGGAATCTTATTTTGGAATGGATATCAAAGAAAATAAATTAGTGCGAGAGCATTGCATTGGCATTATATTTATGAGAGCTAAAGATCGAGAAACCGCTCTTAAATTTTGGCATCCAGGGATGCCACTTGGCTGGCTGCCCAAGGTTTGAGTCATCGGCACCACCATAACCGAGGTGCCCATTGCTTACTGGTGCCCCGATGCCTTGCTTACCACCTAGAGCCGGCCCTGTGGTAGTGCGACCTACAGTTCCCCTAAAATATAGTGCGTTTTCTTTAGTTCGTTTCCATATGATTACTATCTTCATGAAAGTAAAGAGAAAGCATTCAGATGTATACCTGTACTTCTAATTGAAAACCTTTTAATTTCCTGTATTTACATATTAATAAAGAGAAAATCAGTGAATAACTGTAATTATCACAGTTTGTTGCTCATTAGTCAGAAATGTTTTAAGAATGTTGTGTTGGCGGAACAGCTAAGAGCCAAACAAATGCCTACCTACTAGCGCATCATTAACTATCGTACAATTGTAACACAATAATGTTGCCATAGATGGTTTCTACCTTGCTTCTCTCATTTCCTTTTAAAAATTCATTTACTCATTATATGATTAAAAAATTTACACTTGGCAACTGTCTAATACCGTAAACGTTAGAATCTGTTGCGGGAATGGCTACCTGATTTCACAGAGGTCTTTACATGTAAACAAGCATTTATTCTTATGTTTATTTTATGAATTATTGGTAATCTTGTGGATATTTTTCTTTTCATAATGGAGGATGAAAGATTAAATAAGGTTATATGAGAACTTTATTAAACCTACATTCATAATAATAAGTTACTTAAAAGTTAGAAGGCCTCAGATCGAGGTTACGGGTAAGGCTATGCTTAGAAATATGTTCAGAACAAGAGATGATTTCACCGTTTCAAAAACATAACTCATTTAATTTGCGGCCCCCTAATTTATGGCTAAAAATAGGTCTCAAAAAGTTGCAAATTATGCGAGTATATATGATAGTTCGGTGTGTGCAAAGGGATACTGTATGTGGCGGTGGAGAGCCTGGGCGGCCGGCATCTCCCATAGATCTTAAATGCAACAATGTATTCAAGATCTATGGCATCTCCCACAAGGCGCTTGCCTGTCGGGAATATTACCGCCATTCACTGCTTGCGGGGCTGGAACTTTTTGCGATTACTGTTTTACGAGTGAGGGATAGCACAGGGTCTAAATAATTTCCTTAATTTCTATTATTAGAATGATTTTTTTCCAATGACTTATTTACTGTACTGAACTGTGTGAGTAGTTAGGCAAATTCCGACTTACGTAATACTCGGGTTACATAAAGGTTTGCGTAACGGAACCCTTACGTAAGTTGAGGAGTGGCAGTATATCACAAACAAAAGATGTAAGACCTATTGGTTAAAGCTTAGATTACAAAATATCAATGAAGCCCTCTATAAATAGGGCATTACTGCCTTAGTAAATGCAGATTACAAATTTTATGGTTTCAACTCTTACCTTAGAATAATGGCAAAAATGAAAATCCATGATATGCTCATGTTATATTTGCATATGAATATCAACTGCCTACTATCCATGAAAAAATCATGTGCTGGCCATGTAATATTTTTATTAATTAAACAATACCACATTGCTCCAAAAGGATTAGGTTCATTTCAGATTATAGATGATATAATTAAAGTGGGTTGTAGGAAAAATATTTAAAAGCAGAATAAAATATTTATTGATAAATCAAAAAACTTTTTTCATTCAGAAATTTATTCTGTAATCGTAAATAACACATATGGTCCAAACATGGACCATGTGGTACATAACAACATATTGTGCAAACTTGATTATCATGACCTCCATTGGCATTTTGTCACTGATATAAAGTCTATATTAACAATGTTGTAACCAAGTATTTACTTGTAAAAGCTAAGATGGTGATGATTGATGAGGATGTGAAAACCACTGATGATGTGAGATGTGATTGAGGCCCACCCAGCCCTAATCTGGTGGTAGGGTTGCCACCTTAGCCTCCAAACAGGCCAGTATCTGCTTTAGTCTGGTCTCTCACTTTGTAGGAATTGATTAAGTAATAGTTAACATCATACTGAATGAATAAATTTCATAATATTGATGTTTAAACTATTTATAATGACATCACTGGTTTCATTGTAACAAACTTCAGGTGTTAGGTAGGTACTTAAAACTGTTTGAGAAGAATTTTACATATTTCTGCATATTAGTAATATGTATCATGATAAAGCAGTATACATGAAGTAATTCGTAAACAAGGAATAAAAGATGTGCAATATAGTGCTTCTGTGAATGCTCAAAATACTTCATCAAACTGTTTCACCCCAAAAATACCTAAAGAATTTAATAAATATAGTATAAATACCCAGTATTATGCAAATCCTCAGTTTGATGAATTCAATGAATAGGTAAAAGTATGAATTTTTTCCAAGTTTACTCCAGATTAGTAAAGTCATTTAAATCTCCTCCAAACTTTGGGATGGCCTTGATTTAAATATCCTCCACTCTTGAGGGGTTAACTCACATTATGCAATTTTCATTTTATGCAACCATTCCAGGAACGAATTAATTACGTGAAGTAAGGGATGCCTGTATTTTCCAAAATAGTGGACCATTAATAGATTAGTTCATTTTTATAAACAAATTTTACTCAACATAATTCAGAGGTTTTATTATAATGAACATGTAAAATATATTATGCCAAAATACCATCATTTCCTAACTTCAATAACAACCTCGGAGATGATGTGGTTTGAACATATCCCAAATGACAATTAATGAGAGAGAGTTTGAATAGATATTAAAATTGTAATGCTGAAAACAAAGATATGTAAAGTAGTATAATATGCAAGAGGAAAGAAGAGGGTTTTAAGATTTAGAGAAAATTATGGTACTTTTCTGTTTGACCCCCACTCGAGTTTTTATACTTTTTCACTTCGCTGGGTGATGTACCTTTTTCGCTTGGGCTGGTAACACTAATTTAACTAAATTTAACATGAAGGAATTATGTGGAGCAGTATTCCATTGGATCAATTGGAACTTGGCTGGGCCAGGGAAGGGAAATTAGAATATGAAGGAACGTTTTACTCAGTCCAAACGGGTTGGGTGGTTGATCGAAGCGTTTTTGGTTCCTCCTCACGTTCACTGTGTTCCCCCCTCAGGTTGGGAAGCATTCATCTTAATATATACCAGTCGTGTTACCAAATGAAATTTACTCGATTTTTCACTTTTTTATTTCGTAGAAAGTTACAATGTACTAAGATAAATAAGAGACAACAAATAGGTTGGGTGGTTGGTCAAAGTGTTTTTGTTCCTCCTCACGTTCACTGTGTTCTCACCTTGGGTTGAGAAGCATTCATCTTAATACATACCAGTTGTGTTACCGACCCAAACTAAAAAAAGGAACATCGCGCAGCGAAATGAAGTAGAAAACTTGAGTGGGGGGTCAAACAGAAATGTACCAAAATTATTTGGACTGAGGGGCTGATATATGCTTTACATGCATTAGGATTAGGGTGGAATTTGAAGAAAACAGTGAGGCCAAAAGTTGGTGTCTAATTTTGGATCAACAGTTGGTTATAAGAACGGCAGAGAGGATGCCAGGAACAAGTCAGATGAAAAGATAAAAGTAATGTTGGATATTTTTCAGAAAGAGAAAAGACTTGGATAGCGCAGATTATTTTGGGTGAGCTTAAATCACTCGGAGGGGTGGAAAACTTGCAATCGTTATTTATTGGGTGACCAGATGTCCTCTCTTTTATGGGATATGACATTTTTCATCATGTCCTGATAACATTTATCTGGGCAGTATTTTTTCTTTTAGCATTTAAAAAACAGCTTTAGAATGTTATTTAAACAATTAATAGTGAAAAATATTTATAATTTCTTTACAGGAATTGTGGAGGGAATGGAATAATAAGATTTTATTCATAGCATGAGTAAAGATAATCTGAAAGTATATGCTTCAGCTTTGTTAGAAATAGTGGAGTTTGTAGGTACAGTAATAGTTTGTCTTTATTGTTAGTGGTTTGTTTTTAAGTTACGTACTAATCTGAAAAAGAATGATAATTTAAAGCAGTGTTTCTAAACTGGAGGGCTGCAAATGGATACAGGCACCATTCGCTATTCATCCCTAATTGATTCCTGGAAAACAGGTCCAATAGCGAATGCTGTTTTTCCATAGGATTACATGTTATAATGGATTGAACGGTTCCATCGAACCATATTTCGGACATTTAAAATTATATCTGATCATTAAAAACAACGGAAACAACAGGTATCCATTGATAAACATTATAAAACATTCTTACACCTAAAATAATAATCTAAAACATATAATTTCCTTACATGTACTCACCTAAACTTGATGGCTGATGTTGCTTACAGGGAGGAGTGGATGGTTGGGGGGCACTGGGGAGGGAATTAAAGGGTGAGTGGGGATGAAGGATCTTCATTCATTTGCTCTTCATCCAAGGACTCAAGTCTTTTTAGTGAAGGAGCTATCAGTTTTAATTTGCTTGGCAGACTTCTTCTCCTTCAATATATCCTTATAGCACCTCATTCCATTTTCAATATCCCTGACAACCTTAGAGCTCCTTTCCATTACGGGGTCATTATTTTCAATTATTTCTTTCATTGCCTCCCAATGTTTGAAGAAGTCATTCAGGAGGCTTGTTGTCAAATCCTTGCTTGGGATTGTGTCTCTGTCTTCTTCTTCCTCTGATGCCTTGTGCTCTTCAGCTGAAGCAGTTCCTCGGTACTCAGCTCTTTATTATGGGACTCAACTAGTTCTTGCACATCTTCAATTGCTAAATCATCAAAACCCAGTTGCCTTCCCAATTCAACAATGCTGAATTTCTTCTGTGGTGTCATCAGAGAATCCTCTAAAATCAACAACACAGTCAGGCCAAACATTTCCCCAGGAAGTGTTCATATTGTAATTGATGACTTTATCCCAGGCAATCGTAATGTTTTCAATGGCCATCTTGATATTGTAGGACCTCCAAACTTCTTTAAGAGTGGGTTTATTAGGATCATCAGTTGCTTCAAAACAATTGTCAAATGTTATCTTGTGATAAACATTCTTGAAATTACTGATAATATTTTGATCCATGGGCTGGAGAATGGAAGTTGTTTGGTGGAAGAAATGTAACCTTCACCTTGCCATCAGAGAGCTCTTCTAAATTTGGAGTGGGACTTGGAGCATTATCTAAAACCAAGAGGGCCTTATTATCCAAGTTCTGGTCTTGCAGATATTTGATGACTGCAGGTAGGAAAGAGGCAGTGAAAAATTCATTAAAAATATCCCTTGTCACCCAGGCTTTCTTATTTGACCTCCACACAACAGGGAGCTTTTCCTCCACACATCCTTGCAATGCTCTGGGGTTCTTGGAATGATAAACAACCTAGGGTTTTAACTTAAAATCCCCAGCAGCATTGTCACCCAACAACACAGTTAATCTATCTTTAGCTGGCTTGAAACCAGACTTGGCCTTTTATTCTTTGGTGATGAAAGTCTTAGTCGGCATCTTCTTCCAGAAGAGGCCAGTCTTGTCCACGTTAAACACCTGCCTTGGATCATATCCCCCTTCCTCAATGATAAATCTAAAACTTCCAGGATAATTTTTAGCCGCCTCAACATCTGCACTGGCAGACTCACCCTGAATCTTAACAGCATGCAAACCATCCTAGCCTTTTTTGCAAACCAACCATCACTAGCCTTAAATTCCAAATTCTTCACAACAATTCCTCCAGGCTGCTCCATTCTTAGGTCTTCGAAAATTTTCTTAGCCTTGGCTTGTATCATAGCAGTTGACATTGACATATGCTTAGCTTCCTGGTCCTGAATACAGAGCAAAAGCAAATGTTCCACTCTAATAAAAATTTCCTCCCTATTCCTTTGAAATTTAATTGCTCCAGGCACTGATTTCTTTGCTAAGTTTTATATTTTCGTTTGTCTTTTATAATTGTCCTTAGTGGTTTTTGGCATACCCATATCTCTTGCAATTTCGGTGCCAGATTTTCCACTTTCAAATTTATCTATAATTTTTAATTTCATGTCCAAAGTTGTAACAACGTTGTCGTTTAGCAATACTACCGCTACTAACATTTTTGTTCACTTTGGGAGCCATAGTTAAGGGCTAAATATTCTTTAAAATATGTATAGAAACCAACACAGGTCCAATAACCAACAGGACACTAAATCCAACTGACAAAAAAATGAGGGTCGACATGCGTTAAGCATGGATGAAAGATGGAAAGGACGAATAGCGAAGGATGAAACAACAAGAGGCCACTGTATTAAGAAGGCTGCAATAAGGTTTTGCAATTAGTTATTGATCCAGAATTTTTTTAAAACTCCCTATATAAGAAGAAAGAGACTTGGTAAATTTCCTTATTATGTTATAGGATGGGACTCAGGGAAATTTCTTGAAGTTTAGTTGGGCTGTGATATTAAAAAGATTTAGAAATACTGATTTAAAGTTCTAACAGTGTATTTAACTGGGTAAAATAGTTTTCTATTACAGAGGCAGAATTTTGTTGTTTCATTTTTCATCATTGTCATCATCATGCTGCTGTGTGAAGACAGGTTTCAGCTGAATCACTGCCTCCATTTCTCTCTCCCTGAAGCCTCTTTTATACCTCTATAAGTACTATATTCCTGCCTTAAATTCTCTAATATTCCTATTCTTTTTCTCCCTCTTCCTCTTCTTCCACTAATTTTGCCTTCTGAGATCATCCTTTATAAACACTGACTTCTCAATATGTGCCCTATCCAATTTGCTTTTCTTTTCCTTATTCTTTTTATTAGTGGTCTTCTCCAACCATTTCTGATACTTCTTCGTTTCTCTTCCTCTGTCCATTTCATTTTTATCATCCTCCTCCATACCCACATCTCAAAATTTTCTAAATATTTTTCCTCCTTTCCCCTTACCGTCCACATCTCTACACCATAAAGAGCACTGTTCCATATGTAGCATTTCACTAATTTCTTCCTTGTTTCTAAATTTATTTTCTTGTGAGAAGCTCCTTGTTAAATGCTGATTTTGCCATTGCAATCCTACTTCTGATTCCTGTGTACTACTTCCATCCTGCGCTAACATACTGCCAAGATATTTCAAACTACTTGTTCCAATTTTCGGCCATTTACCATTACATTTAATTCTTTGTTCCTTTGAAACCACCATGACTTTTGTTCCATTTTTATCTCTTGCTTTATATTGTCAAAATCTGGTCATACTATTTATTAAGTATGAAAGGATAGGAGATAGAACAGTGATATCAAATAGAAAACAATAGTGTTCATTTTTACCACTTTAAGTGCAGTATCTGGGCCTTGTCATACTAAAGGCTTTACTTTCAGCAATGTTTAAAGCATTGCATATTCTTTCACTTAATATTCTGAGCTGAAGATATCTATTAATTATTCATGTGAATTGCGCTTTTTTATATAGTGAAAATATCAAGCATTCATAATGAGAGAAAAAATGTTATTTATTAAAATTTACAGCTAAAAATTTTTGAATCATAAATGGCCTCTCTCACACTTTGCAGTGGGTCCCGCTATATTCTGGAAACTCCTGATATTGAAATAATAATATAAATGCTGGAATTCTTCATCACTTTGCCACTTTACTAAAATGTGGAATGATGTGAGTTACTTTCTTTGACAAAATTACCGCATTATTCTGTATATACTCCTCCCCTTATTTCTGAAGCCTCAGTTTTGGAAAAAAGTTTGAACCCCATTACAGACCTAATTTTTTAATCTACTTTCCAGAATGGAAATAGGTTTCTAGTTTTGTCGTTGTGTCTGCCTCTCCGTCCCCCACCTATTAACTTTTGAACCAAAAGACCGATTTTCATGAAACTTGGTGGAAATCTCGTTACATGGCCGAGCTTCCAAGGATAGTTTTTGTTGTGAAGATTGAAGTCCCGGGTTCGATTCCAGGAATTATCCTTCCCATTTGATTGACATGGAAAATCTGATATCCATCTTGCAGGGTAATTTTCTCTTGCACATTAAAATATCTTAGAATTGTAATATCGGAGCAAGTTTTGTACTATTCTCTGAGGAAAGGAATGACGATTCTAATTTTTATCGTAGAATTTTGCTTATCGATTTATTTCTTAGAATTTTGCATTAAACTGGCGATTTTGCAGTTTTTATCACTCATTATGAGTGTTGGCATAGCAACAACTATTGTTGTACTCAGATTCGGTATATTCTAATATGTACACATTATTTTTGTCACACAAATATGCATGATCAATTTAATAATCCGTTCGAATGTATTTGTAGTATTTTATAACTAAATTATGAAATTTGGGAACACAAGCTACATATCCATGATGACTTTAAAGCTATTAAAGCCAATATAAGTATTAAATAAATGATTAAAAGGAAAGTAGGCATCATAAGTTGTTTGGATCATCTTGTAATATTCTAAAGAACGAGTTAAAATACGTACATGCAATTTCATTACAGCTATCAAGTTGCAATGAAACGGTGACATCACGTTTTGCATGTTATAGTTGCAGGCGTAATTTAAATATGTATCATGTGTTACTGAACTAAATTAAAAAAAATTTGATTTATGAATGTTATTTAAATTCCATCCGTATCATTCAGATGCTGTTGTCAATGGCTACTTGAATCGTGCCTGTATAAAAAAGTAATATCACCAGATTTCCATTTAACATATTCTATTTATAATTTATTTTACCCGCATTTTTGTTACTTCCGATATTTATGCCTAGGAATATCACATCAAGGAATACATTCTGTAGATAGTTGAAACACCTTCAACACCTGTTTGATTTACGTAAGTAATACTTTTGTAATGCGATTGAATTATATACGATCAACAGCTGCGCAAGCTAGACAGTCAGATCAGCTGACAGAATTGCATATAGCACTCTGCATCACTACGGATTGATGGGTAATGAAGATAATTTCTTTTGTAGTGACATTTTCTCTAAAATAATGATAAGTGGCACCACTACATATCAATATTTGCGACTTAGGGAAGGTATGAAGCTGGCCAATAAACACTTTCAAAGTGAAAACTTCTGCAATTCCACTATTATGAAAACATGAACGTTTAAGGCAAGGATTCCAAAGAGTGAACAAAAAGAATTGGGTTACTGAGGCATATGTATCAAGAAATTCTCCGTAAAACAATCAAGTGAGGGCATTAATTGTTACCTACACTTATTGCTGGCAGTGATATTTTCGTTTGCTAATTTTTTGGGCACGAATGTAGTCCCCCCCTTACTTTTCTTACTAATATTTTGGCCAAAAAGGGGAGGACTATATTCGAACAAATAAGGTAATTGGTTAAATTGGGTGACTTGAAATATTTAATTCATGGATTTGCTTTATTTATGCTTACCAATCGTCAAAATTTTCTGGTGAGCAGTCGAATAAAATTAATTTGGAACATTAATGCCCAAAGAATACAAAATAAGTTGAAATAAAAAATATATTCAATGTTTAATTCAAAAATCACAAAAGGAAAATTGATTGAAATTATTTATACTTCAAGTCAATCTGCAAACATAAATTTACTAACATTTTCAACTTCTTTTAATAGTATAACCATCACTCATCAACAGATAGGGGAAATCTAGTGATGGTGACCATTTAATGCCAGAGTGTTATTACTGTCTCCATAAATTCAATTTTATTAGATCAACATAGTTCATTCTTGAAAGAATTGTCATCCAAAGATTTCTAATGAGAAATATTATTATTTTTGCGTCTTGTGCAAAATTCATTCAAAATAATTTTTTTTCTGTATTGAATTCACATTTTTAATTTTTTCTTTTGTGTGCTTGGACTTGTTGCAGATCCAGAATGGGCCACGTTGAGCAGAGCTAGTGAATGTGCATGCTGTTGGACAAAGCAGAGCCATGATGTGAAGAGCCTTGCTGTGCAGTACCCAATATATATGCATCTGGGTGTGGAAGTTGAGGAGATTTGGCTGGAAGATATGGGGTGAGGGAATGGTTTTTCCTAGTGGTTGCAAATTGTGGTTTGTTCACAATGGCAGACAATAGTGATAAATGTGATGAGAATGAGTATTCATTGAGAAGTGTTACATTTGGATTAAATGACTTTTCCTAATTTATGATTGCTCTTAATCATTTAATTCATTATATTTGTTAAAGAAATGTAAATACTGTGCAACCTCAAAACATTCCATACCTCAGCATTGTAGACTCGATTATCTTGGATGTTGATATTTAATTTCTCAGAATATAAGACATTAACTTTCTATTGGAACTTAAGCAGTTCGTATTTTATCAAATCGATCATTTGAGTA
Organism: Tanypteryx hageni; assembly: GCA_028673005.1. Taxonomy (NCBI): domain Eukaryota; kingdom Metazoa; phylum Arthropoda; class Insecta; order Odonata; family Petaluridae; genus Tanypteryx; species Tanypteryx hageni. Next base: position 41,766,127 of record CM054120.1, read on the forward strand.
ATCAATTTCATTTTGTGTATAAAAGTTAGCTAGCATCCTTCTATAAATTGACTTATTTTATGAATGAACATGAATTTGACTTAACATTGATAGGAGTCCAATATTGTAACAAGTTTCATAGGATTACAGAAGACCATACATTAAAAGAAGATTCCCCAAAATTATATTTGGAATTTAAAATCCTTAAAAATTTTCTACCTGGCAAAAATTCCACATTAGATTGACTTTTGAGGTGGCACTGTATTCACGATTACAAGCTTGTGCATTTCCACTGTGAATAGTGTTAAAAAAATTGGATGATGATAAAATTACAATTTAGCATTTGGTGCAGTCATCAAAAGAATAGTATTTTTCAATATTCCATATTAAAATTTTCTGGGAAAGTTTTTCGTGCTTATTAATTTCAAATTATTTTTGGTAGGTGTGTTAGTAGTATGAGATAAATGCCATATATACTTAGTAAAGTTAAGTTTGGGATATGCTAATTTATCAAAATAGATTTGGAGATTAAAGTCAGCAAAATTTCATAGTTCTAAATTCTGTTTTCATACAAAGGATGAAATTTGAATCAAATTTTCTTCCTGTATTGAGAGGAAGCTAGTCAATTTTAAATTTATAAGTTCTTTTAAAATTCCATCCACCGAATTTGCTAATATTTTTCTTTGTAAAATATTGTTCATCTCTTCTAATTACAATAAGTAATGATTGAGAGCAATTGTGAATTTTGACAATTTTTTAAATCCAAATATAACAATTCCCATTTTAATTACTGCCATTTTTGTTTTATGAGCAAACTGGAATTAGCAGCAACTAGGTCTAATCTTCCCTCATCCCATCTTTTTTAGCACTGTACACAGACAGACTCCTTAACTCTCACACCCACGTTTGGAGGGGTGAGAAGGATTTTTACATCATCCCTTTTTGGAAGAAAGAAAAAACAGCACATGGAAAAAATAATTCATGTTTTCTGAACTCCAGGAAAAAGTCTAAGTCCAGGAAAAATAATAAGTCCAAAAGAAGAAAGAAGACATCAATATGCAAAACAAGTTTCTTTATTGTTCTTTATGTACAATGCATGTTTTTTATTAATGCAATAAAAGAAATACAAAATGAACCTCTATTTTTCAATTCCATATCAATAAGTCCATGTGCTTTACCCGGCCACTATTTCAGGTATGTTGGACTTGGGGTGATTTTTTTAGGCATTTTTTTGACTGAAAATCCTCCTTGTCGCCTCCAGATGACTGCTCCAGCTGAATTTCTTGCTGCTTTTGTTTCCTCATTGCTGTTTTTTCTGCTGCTGCTCATTTTTCTAGTCTCCTTTACTCGCATCAATTGCTCCATTTCACCTGACAACAAATTATTTGAAATAAGAAAACACTTTCAGTATTATAGTAGCCCCCCACTAATGTTTCCTGTGGTCAAGAGAATTGGAGACAATTAATTCAACTTTTTCTTTGAAAACGGATGCATTAATAACCTGAAAATTTTAACATTACACATAATGAAAGGGGGAATATGAAAATAGCATAGTATAGCAATGCATACATTTATCCCTTTCTTAGGTGTTCGCTCTTTAAAATTGGCTGAAATAATCACCGACAATGATCGATAGGAGAAGAATTTTAAATATCAAACTTGCGTATGATTAGGGCAGCATTGGTTAACTTCAACATGAGCTATTAAAATACGGCAAATGAACCACATATCCTCTTTCATTTAACCTCCTTCCTTTATTAGTATAATGCCTTCCAAGGTCCGGATATAGGAGCTCGAGGGCCTTGACGCATAATTTTTCGCAGGTCCCATCCACCACTCCACACAGTCTGGGGCCCCTGTTATCATGAGGCTCTGGCACAACTGCGCCATTACACCCTGGTGAATCCGGCAATGCATATGTTGTTCAATTAAATATTTTGAAATGCTTCAAATATGTACATATGATGGAGTTCAATGTGCCCTTGCTTTCTCTCCTTTTACGATGCCACTGTCGCTGTATTGAAATGCGTTCTGTAGTAGTACAATTTCTTGTTGTTTTCTTGCCATTGACAGCGCCACTGCCGCTGTACTGAAATTAGCTCAGTTAATGGAGAATAACCAAATACAGCAATACCCCACTTAACGAATGGGATATGTTTCACAAAAATCATTCGTTAAGTGAATATTTGTTAAGCGAAGCATGTATTTCCATTGAATTTGCAACAGACTGCGCACTTATCCTAATTGAATCCTTATTCTTGTGAATAGTGCACAGAGTAAAAGGAGGAAGGTCTAAAGCCTTAGAAATTACATTTAGCTTTTCACCGACATTGAACTGCTGCAAAACCTCTAATTTCATATCTAATGTGATACACCTTCGTTTATTAGCAGAATCATGCCCTTCACTGCTACTTGCTTTTCTTTTCACTCATTTTTAATTATCAAGAGGGTAAAGTTTTCAACAGACTGTAGCACAAAAAATTGGCACATATTCACGGTCCCAGGGTTGACCACCGACTGACACTTCATAGCCTACAATAGTACTCATATAAAATTGTACCTATATGAGGCAAGTCTTAATTTGCAAGCTGCATGTGCATTTTAGTTAATTTGCTTGTATCCATTCCATATGAGACTCCCTCTGAGTATTCGGTAAATTTTGTTACAAATGGATAACATTGCATTCGTTATAGCAAGTTTGACATCCGTTCAGCAAATTTTTGGTGTTAATTTATAGCATACGCTATAGCGAATACTCATTAAATGGGCATTCATTGTGTGGGGTATTACTGTATTCCAAACTTCCTCAGAATCTGGTCACCCTACATATATTCAATGTCAAAAAGAATTAAAAATGCAAAAAAGTTGAATTTATGAGCTAACGAGACTTAAAAATATTTCCATAGGAATGTTTAGTACTTAGCAGGTTATTGTGTAGAATAAGGTGACTAACCATTCCAAATTTGGAGGGACAGTCTCTCCTTTTTATCACTCGTCCCGCCTTGTTAAATGTCACAATTTGTGTCCTGCATTTTGCAAAATCTTGATTAATATCCCAAATTGTCATTAAAATCATCTGGAATGCCCTTACTGGTCACACCAAGCTATCTGATATCTATTTCATTTATCTATCTAAGACTGACTCATCAATAAATGCACCACAAACAAGTCACTATAATCTGTCCCACTTTATAGTCAGCAAATATTTGAAAATGTCCCTCGTTGGCTTCCTGAAAAAATTGATCACCTTAGTGTTGAGAGAAAGAGAAGGATGATTCATAGGTGAAGAAAATATCCACTTGAACTCGGGCCTCCCTATGCCACGGGCCCTGTTGCGTTCCATAACCTGAATACCAACTAATGGCTGATTTACAACTGACTTATTTAACAGAGCAGAAACAGAACACACTCAACATACATCAGACCCAACTCGGCTCTCTCAGCAACTCTGGTCAGCCAGTCACCTTTTGTTAGTCGCTTGAGCCCTTCCTTTACACTTTGAACATACCGTTCAACCTGGCCATTACTCGACAGGTGGTATGGGGCCGTGGTCACATGGGAGATACCGTTTCTTAGTAGAAAACCTTTAAATAGCTCAGAGTAAAGTAAGCTGCGTTGTCTGAAACAATGGTATCGCATAGACCATGGGTTGCAAAAATTTGTCTTAACTTCTGAATTATGGCTTCAGAGGTAATGGAGGAAAGCAGCTTTACCTCCAACCATCGTGAATAGGAGTCCACTACAAGCAAAAACATCTTCTTATCAAATGGGGCATGAGGTCTATGTGAATTCTGGACCATTTATTACCATTATGATTCCAGTCCTGGAGCCATTTTGATTCAACTCTGGGTGGGCTGTGATGGGCTGCTTGACACAGGGTGCAGCTGTTGATGGTCGCTTCAATCTCACGGTCGAGGTTTGGCCACCAACAGTAGCCTCTGGCGATAGCCTTCATGGCTCCTATCCCAGGGTGCATGGCATGGAGCTCAGTCAGCATCTTGGACCGCAGTACTGCAGGAACCACTCTCGACCCCCAACAAACGCAATCTTTAATCAGAGATAACTCCAGTCTCCTGTTCAGATAAGGGGAGTACTCCTTGGCAGGCACAGTTGCCGGGAATCCTTTTAACAGCCACAACATAACCAAACTCAGCACAGGATCCTTACGTGTTTCCTCGGCTAACATCAAGGCGGTGATTGGAAGCTCCTCAAACTGTAGCATAAAAACGTCCACGGGGTCTGCAGGAAACTCAGATTCTGCAGGTAAGGGCAAACGACTCAGAGCATCAGGCGATGCTTGCAACTTTCCAGGCCTGTACTGCAGCTTGTACTGGTATCCAGAGAGCATGAGACATGATCAAAGCAACCTAGGTGAAATAATGGTTGGAATTAACTTATCTGGGTGAAATATACCCAATAAAGGCTTATGATCAGTATAAATCAGAAAGTCTCAGCCTGCAAGCCAATGATGCATTTTTTTACAGCTGTAATGATGGCAAGAGCTTCCTTGTCTAATTGCAAATAGCGGAGTTCTGTGGAAGACAACGTCCGGGAACTAAAAGCAATGGGTCGTTCCAGTCCATCCTTAGGATGGGCCAGTACCCAGCCTACTCCATATGGGGAGGCATCACATGAGAGAATTAACTCTTTCTCAGTGCTGTAGTGAGTCAGCAGACTGTTTGATTGTATAAGGTTTTTTAAAGAATCAAATGCCTCACATTCAGCAACCGAAAACTCCCAGGTCCTATCCGCATCCAACAGCCGGTGCAGTGGCTTGGCAATTGTAGCTTTGTCCTCTAAGAATGCATGGTAAAAGTTTACGAGCCCCAACCAGGCTTGTAATTCACTCTTATTTCCTGAATAAGGTGCATTTTGAATTGCCAGGACCTTATCTTCAGTTGGCTTGACACCATTTGGGCACAACCTAAACCCCAAACACTCAATTTCCGACTGGAAAAAGTGACACTTTTTTTACGAAGCTGTAGCTTGGCTGCTTGCAGTCTTGTGAGAACTTGGATCAGCTGACCACTCATTTCCTCTTCCGTAACTCCACCAATAAACACATCATCTAAATATATACCCAATCCTGGAATTCCAGCCAAAACAGATTCAATATACTTTTGAAAAAGTCCTGGAGCTGATGACAAACCAAAGGGCAGTCTCTTCATTTTCATTAATCCTTGGCTGGTGTTAACTGTCAGGATTTCCACAGATGGCTCATCCATAGGAACTTGCATGTATGCTTGAGCGAGGTCCAAACTACTAAAATAGCGACAACCAGAAAGATTAGCTAATAATTCGGCACTGGATGGGAAAGGATAAGCATTATTCTTAATGTCTGTTTACTGTCACAGAATAATCATAACAGATTCTAATGGACCCATCCCTTTTAAATTCTGGTACAATAGGGGAAGCCCAGTTCGAATAACTGGTGGGCTCCAGAACTCCTTCTTTCACAAGCATAACAATGGCATCATCAACCTTTTGCTTTAGTGGAAATGGAACTGGTCGTGCTCTACAAAACACAGGCTTTGCATCCACATTGAGTTCTACATAAGCTGGAGGACCCTTAGCTGTACCTAACATTTTCGAAAATAACGCACTAAATTTATTAAAAATGTCCTCAGTCTTAGATATAGTCTCACTTCCCAAGCAGTGCGCACCTTCAATGGCAATTCCCATTCTCTTGAACCAAGAACGGCCAACCAGGCTATGGCCACCCCCTTCTGTCACGACAATGTTCATCAAACCCAAGCTTCTGCCTTTAAAAACAGTGTTGACCCTAATCTCCCCTCGCACCCACAAAGGGCCTTGGTTCCAGGCCTTCAAAAGGTAGCTGCATGGCCGCAGTTCCGACCCCATGGATGGCCACAACTGACAGTACTGGTTATACGTCATAACACTAAGGCACGAACCACAATCGACCTCCATGTGGTGGGGGACATTATTCAGCTTTACATCAATCATAATAGGTGACGTACCTGTACTATCAATCTGAAAAAGATCAAACTTTTCGCGTACAGATGACAAAATAGGCTGAAGTGAAGCAATATTATCAATCTGGAACGAATCATGCTCTTCCAGTTCGGCCGGATTATCAACGCAATCACCCTCCTTTGAACAGAGTTGATGGACAGACTGTTTCAGCACCAGTAGACATTTCTGCTTTAAACAGCGACTGATGGTTTGCCCCTCGATTTACAGTAAAAACAAGCTTTGTATTTAAAAGGGCAGATGCACTGTTCATGTGCCCCACCACAACGGACACATTCACTATCCTGATGGTTCGATCGTGGCTTGGCCTTGGGAACCTGCGGCTGTTTGCTTTGAAGATTGTGAACCGACTCTTCAGAACGCTCAACAAAATGGGTGTGGGGCAGAGTGGGGCATAAGTCCTTGACATTTTGCTGAGCAGCTTCGGAAGCAATGGCCATATCATATGCGACAGACAAGGTGAGCGTTTTTTGCACGAGCAGTCTCAATTGCAACTGTTCGTCCGCCACCCCACAGACTAACCTAACCATCAGCTGTTTGTCCAAATCCGAAAAGTTGCAAAACTTGGCCAACTTCCTTAATTCAACCATAAACTCACTCATAGACTCACCAGGCAACTGAGAACGAGTATGAAATTTGTAACAAGACACAGTCTCAATAGGTGTTGGGTCATAATATGAGTCTAACGTCTTTAACAAATCAGCAAAAGTAAAACTCTCAGAGTCCTCAGGTGACAATAACGAAGGAAGCACACTCAACACCGTGTCCCCAACCACTGTGAGAAAGATAACTTTCTTTCTGTCTTCGTCAATGATAAGATTTGCTTTGAAGAAATAGTTTAGTTTTTTACACCAAGAAGTCCACGATGTCGCAGGGTTATACTCACTAATGGAACCAAAACAACTCTGCATGTTTGAAGCAAAAGAAACACAATTAACAACACAGAAGTTCTCAAATCCGTGCCTCGTCGCCAATGTTGAATTCTGTAACCCAGATAAATAAATAATAACCTGAATACCAACTAATGGCTGATTTACAACTGATTTATTTAACAGAGCAGAAACAGAACACACTCAACAGGCCCCACAAGGACATGGGCCCTGGTTACTCGCACTGGTTGTTTTTTATTTGATTATTTTTGATAAATCAGGTTTAGTTTGTTTCTCCCAACTGTTTATCCATTAATATTTATAGAATAATTATTTTCTGCCTGCAACATTTTTAAACAATATTAATAACATTTTGTTGTTAGTAGGAAAGTCATAAATACTGTGCGAGAACTATCATTTTTTAAAAATCTTTGTATCAAATTCACTGAGTTTTTTCATTCATGAGTGAGTGAAGATTCTGAAGGTATCTGGTTAGCGAGATAATGCACCTTCCCTGGGAAGTTTGCTTTATGTAATCCATTGTTTCTTTTGTGATTTACTCTCAACCATGTAATTTACAACACTTTCATGTGTAATAGCTATTTATATACTGAAGTTATAGAATTGTATCTTAAAAGGACATATAATATTATAAATGAGAATGTAATTAAATTAACTTAATAACAAATTCTCAATAACAGTAATAATTCAGGGACCCCTATAGTTTTCAACATCTCTTCATAATGAAGTTCAACTTGCACCAAAATCTTTTAATATGTATTTTTTGTAAAATAGTCACAATTTTTGTTTACTGTCACAAAAAACGTCTGTTGTTAATCAATGTTCAACTAGAAGAAAAATATTAACTTTTCGCTCTTAAAGTAATAGTTCAAGGAAGTATAGCCCTTGCTTCTTATGCACTGTATGTTAGTATATAAAAAGTTAACTCAAAAGATCCATGATTTACACACATTTACTTATTGTAATATGATACTGAAGTTGCAGATTTTATATGACATCCTTGCATATTGTCATGACTTACTTTGATGGAGCTCATGCAAAGGTGCAAAGTCATATGAGTACCATTTTTGACTTTGAAATACCATTCATTGATCTTGTGGTCCTCAGCTCACTTGGCTGATGGGGTGGTGTCTGGTCACCAGAGTTCATCCAGGATTAGTGAAATGCACTCAGATATATCACAGTTTTCTTGCCTATCATTAGAAATGTCATGGGGATTATCACTAGCACTTCTTGCAGTGCTTTGCGCCTGGTCTTGTATGGGATGACGGTTACGATTGGAAGAGTTAAATCTTTGCACTGAAACACCAGTGGGCCAGGTGTTGCTTGTCGTAAAGAATCGAAAGGAGAGAAGTTGGTTGTTGTTGGTTTTTATTTCTGGCTAATCAACGTCTTTGATTTTTATAGTCATAACTTCTCACTTAACTTAGAAGGCTTATTAAAAAAGCATAAACGAAAGTAGCTTGAATTGATGCCAGTTTTTTTGTAATCTGAAGAATTGATCGCCAGACTTGTAATGACCTTGTTTCCAAATGTAAGCAATTGTATTTCCCTACGATTAACAAAGGTGAAATACTCCTTTAGCCAAAACAACCGATTGATTGCCCAATCATTTGTCGCTGTGAATAATAATTGAATAACAGAGAGCGATATCCGTTATCTGCGTGCAAATTTACAAATAGCGTCAAATATAGGTGAGTATGGGAATTCAATTGTGAATATCTAAGAAATTAATGACGCTGGTGTTTTTAAAAATATGTTGGCGAATTGAATGCTAGTTTTTAGAACGTTTTCTATTTCTAATAGTTCAGTATTCTATCGGCCCTTTTTTGCAAGTGAAAGTCATTCATGAAGCTACGATTTAATTATAATTAAAAGCCTGATACGTGCTCCATATACTTTGGTAAGATTGTTTGATAAGATCAAACAATTAATCGAAGAATTAAAAAACTTGTTACTAGCGGCCGTTACGTATTATTCGTGAATAAGCTATGCAACTCTTTTACCACAACCACTTTTATCAATCTATAGTACGAGAGATAGTGTTCCTATTTTGTAATCCATTCGCAGCGAAGTATTTGCCGTTTACCTTTTTAAAATGTATTTTCAGGCATACAACCCACGCTTGTTCCTAGAAATTTAAATTGTAAATGTTATTCTTTAGTACCCCAAACATGTATGGAAATCAGGAATATCTTAGGTAAAACTTCAGTTGCATTTTCAAGTAGATGAAGTCAAATTTTCTTTTGTGAATCGATCACATATTAACTTACTTTATTAGTTTTTAAAAATAATAATAATAAATTTATTAATCCAATAATCGAGTATTACATCCATATGGGACAAGTCATGTATATAGTATTACACAAAAATTATTGTCATGTAGTAAAATTGAAATATTCATTAACGGAATAAAACAGTTTGCTCTGTAAGCAAGTCCTTAATTTTTTACGGAATGTGGAAATTCCCTGGATAGCTTTGAAGTCACCAGGTAATTTGTTAAACAAGAGATATGATAAAAGCCTTTATATAAATTGTCCATGCTTAACGACTGTTATTATGCATTAAAAGCATCCATATAATTTTTAAGATAACATTTAAATCGTAACTTGTGGTTAATAACTGCTTATTTTATTCTATAGTAGGCTTGCTTGTAAATAGTTCATCACTGGACAGCATGGCAGGTGATTGGGAAAGGAGGCAATGCATAGAAGAAACTCCTGGGTTAGGTAGGGTTTAATTCATTTTATCCATTAAATCATGCAGGCATTCATTTATAACTTAGGCTAATGGTTGAGAAATTACCCCAATTATTTCTTTAAATAAATTGTTAGAAAAACCATATATGTCTCTGCTGTTTGATCCTTTGAATTTCCTGACAATTGCAACAATATCACCAGGTGTGAATTTTTAAATTTGGTTATATAGAGTTAACTGGGCACAATGACAGTGGTGCTGTTGATGGCAAGAAAGCAACGAGAAATGGTACTACTATCAGTGGTGCTGTTGATAGTGAGAAAGTGACGGGAAATGGTATTACTATGGCATACCTATGTATTAAGGAAATTTGAAGATGATTCCCTTTCCTCCTCAGCCTCCCGAGTTGGGTTAATTAGTTTTGGGTTGGTTTTCTTTCCACGTTCACTGTGGTCCCACCCTCAGGTTGGGTTGCATTCATTTTCACTTATATTACTCGTCATCGTTGACTGGCATTTCATGATAATTTAGGGGCATTTGAAGCTGAAGTAATGAAAAATAATAATAGTAATATAATAATAGGAAACGAAACTTGGGGAGGGGGAGGGAACACAGTGAACCCAACCCAGGGGGCTGAGGAGGACAGGGAATCCCCTAAGGTTATGTGCCTGATATTCAAATTTCCATTATACGTTCATATGCCGTAGTAGTTAGTTCCCTTTGCCTTCTCCCCATTGGCAGCCCCACTGGTAGTAGTTCCATTACTCGTTGCTTTCTCGCCATTGACAGTGGCACTGTCTCTGTGCCCAGTTAGCTCTAAAGAACCTTAAATTTTCGTATTGCTAGGAGACATTCTGTATACACTATGAAATAATTATGACTGGAATTTGGTAATATTTTTATGAAAAGTAGTTTATTGGAAGGTAGTTTGTTACAGTAAAATTTTCATGTGGAATGCATAATTTTTTGTTATAGTGTAAAACTTTAAAGGAAATAATACAGTAATCCCTTGGCAACAGGTTTTGACTATGCATTGTTGAAAAATTATACCTGGTTTTGCCAACCATGGTATCCAATCTCATGTATCCAAGGTTCTGTGTGTGGCCATGTCTAGTTGACTAATTTTGCCAAAATAATTGAAGAACTTAGTATTTACTGGAAGGAAAGACATAGAAAAGATTTTTAGCTCCCTGTAAGAGCATGAGTTAGTTGGGAGGTGGAGGCTTAAGGAATTTTATGGAAGTGTTGGTTTTACCGGCATTCTTTGAAGCTTAACACTTGTCTTTGGTGGCTAGTGCCTACCGTGCAAGTGACATACATGAACATATTTCACATTTCCACACAATATTACAATGAGAACCACTGTGTAACATTTTTTGCACTATATTACCAGGCTGCTATGACTATGTAGTTTACAAAAAATAACACTAGATGGTAGATAATAGCATATTCATGGCTACAGGGACATTTATTTCTATAATACTCCATGGGCTAATTTCACTGTGCCAAAACTGCCTTTTTGCACTTGTTTTTGCGAGGTTTCATACTGAGATATTTTTCTATTAGTAATGGATAAAAAAGTATATTCATATGTCGTATTACAAATCCAAGAAAAATAATAATCTAATAAATTTACAGAATTTTAAAATGAAAAATGAATTTTTTAAAATTATCATTATTTATTTTATCATAACTACATAAATTGATTTATGAATAAATCTGTTTAAGAAGGTTGGAAATGAGTAAAAAATTAAGTGTTGCATTAGTCTGTGAGTCATAGAAATGTGACATTTTTTAAAATGGTAAAAATGGCCAGCACAGATGGTAAGAACCATATCCCACTAAGTGTTAAGGCCAGGTGGGCAGCATCAGCAAGGGTTGCTCTGCCGTTGTACAATACATATCATATTATTAATGTACAATACTTTGTACTTTGAAGGTATTTTTATACAGTGAACGTTTTTTGAAATATAGCATACTTGAACCTTACATTACAAATTACAGAACTTTAGGTATGTCACTCAGGTAGCACTCTCCCTAATCCCCAATTTCCTTAACAACCATGGGCCAAGTCTGGAATATAACTCCTGCAGTTTAATAGGGATTACTGTATTTAATTTAAGCAAGAAAGTATAATATTGTCTTTTTTCTATTTTTCTTAAGCTACATCTACAGAAAGCTTGAGGAAAGCAGTGAAAATGGGCAATGATGAATTTCACAAACCTGGAAATTACTACTGTCCTTCTTCACAACCAAGCCTGTTTATAAATCCAGGAGAAAGAAGACGTAAAATTTTGGAGAGAAGTGATGAAAGGATGAGGAAGATATTAGGCAATTCAGCACGTAAGTTTTCATCAATTGATTTGTCATCATAAATTTGTTTAGTCTTTATCTTGGATGATTTACTGTAACTTATTTTATAATATTTTCACATTATAGTTACATGAATTTTCATTAATTTGTAGGAATTATTGATGGACATACCATGTCAATGCATGAGACACACGAATCTCAGTATTTACAGAAGTGCAAAACAGAAGAATTAAATTCCCATAGTATGTGTAAAAGTACTCATTCCCACAAGGGTCAAAGTAACTTAAATATATGGCCTGTATCTTTTTCTATGACCTTAATTTTAGTAGTATTTCTCATCAAAATACTCAATGTACTGGAAATATTTGAAGTTTTAGATTTTGGTAAAACCTTTTCATTTGTAGTGCTATTCCTATTCCTGGAGTGCTTTTACTTGGTGGATAAATCAGCTGTACGCAAGATGACAACACTTAATTACTCTATAGGAGAATCCCTTTCTAATTATAGATATGTATTAAGTTTTGGTATCTTCTTTCGTCGGGCATTGACTACTTTTGAAAATGTGTTATTGCATTTTTCAATTTATTTTGTTTCATTGTGCCTACTACATATCTTTTGATTGAGTATTTATTATTTCATCTACATATCATCTTGTGGAAATTTCACACTTCAAGTGTTTTAATGCTGAAGAATATCAGTGTTTCACAGTGGTGTGTAATTAATATTTTGGAAAACACTGTATCTCCCCGAATATAAGCCGATCTTTTTTGTCAAAATCTATCATGAAAAAAGCACCTCTCAGCTTTAATGCAAGTTCGAGAAAACACTTGAGGTTAGGGTTGTCTTGTAGTGACCCATAGATGGCAATCTCTCATTGACGTTGTGTGCAAATGAAAAATATACCGTATTTACCACCCACCCCCGAATAAGAACCGTACCCCAATTTTTGGGAAGGCAAATTAAAAAAAAAACAAATTTCATTAAATTTTTAATTTAATCAGCCCAAATATAAGAGATAATATTACTGCATGTATCTTTTTGCATTATATATTCCTGTCTCTGCAGTTGCCCATATTGTTGCATTTCATAAATCGAGCCATAATATCCTATTAGCTTCCATTGTGTAATACAAGATATGTTTTCATGGTATAAAATCCTCCCTTATAAAAATACAATAAAAAATAGATAAAATAGTGCAATGCATTCAGTAATAATTTAATGAAAAATATATCTTCATCTGTGTCGTCGTATTTATAGTTGGGAGCACGAGCGAAGGCGAGTGAGCCATGATTACTGCACAGAGAGAAATACATGTTACATTGCTGCCACTCCGCCAGCCTGCATAAGCTTTCACTAGGAGAACAACAAATGATGAACGTAGTCCTATGCCGCTCTGCCACAAGTGTTCGCTCTTGACTGCTGGCAACATTGTAACCAGCTGTACGTGTTGAATCGTCTGCATGCTCCGTCTCGTTTTTGAAGTACTAATACACTTTATATATGATTTCTCTTGATTGTTTGAGCAAAACCTTGCATTTACTTCCTTTGCCCTCCATTTTAGAACACCACAAGATGATACTATTTAAATCTCAATCGTAAAACACACAAATAGACATGAAAATCACACTGCAAATGTATGAACCACATGTCAAGAGCCACTGTAACCAGCTGTAGCTGGCTGACGCTGTTTGGCCAAGTGAAGGAGCGAGAGAAACCATGTGACGTTCCTGGCTTGCACATCCAGTTGCCACCCGCCTTCGTTCGTGCTCCTTACTATAGTACCATAATCATACAGCAAGATTTTCTCCAATATGAAATCCTCAAATAAAACACGCACCCTGATTTTCTAAAGAAAAGTTTTGAAAAAAAGATGTGGGTGGTACTCGAATAAATACGGTAGTAATATTTTTCACAAAGTAAATATTTGACCTACGATGAATATTAATGAATAAATAATAAAGTTAGAATATTGAATTATCTGTTTTGTTACCGTTACTGCATTAACAAGCCTGGTACCATATCAACCTCTCCATGCCAACGGAGATACGGAACTCGAAGCAAAGCAAACTCCACTTAGTTCCATTTTTTGCCACCCATGGCGCTGTTGTTGCAGATCACACCGCTCGGTGTACCCTTAATGCGATTGTACCCTGTTGTCTTGTTCTTTCGTTTCTCAGGGTTATGCATATGTATCATTAAGATTAGTTAGTAATTTGTATTATTTTTAATTATCCATCAAAATAAATTCCTGTTAGTTTTACTTGGCTATTGTAGTTATTGCTATAGCCAATGTAATGTTTGTATGTATGCATGTTAAAATCCCATTCATAGAATCTATTAAAATTGCATACATTGATTACGAAGACGATTACGCAAAATGCGATGATGGCTTTTGATGCTGAACTACTTGAATTTCAGTAAATAAAGAGACATCTGCTCCGAAGGTATGAGCAACAGCGCGAATTGTGAAACTCAGCTGATAATGAACAGTAAAACATTACATGGAATGTCTGTAATTATAAAAATGCAATTTCTTAAGGCAATGTAAGTGTTAATTTCATTGGAAATAGACTTGGATGAAAAATTATCTTGGCGAAGTCGCTATTGCTTTATTTGACCTTTTGTGAAAATGGGAATAATTTTGAAACGAGAAAAAAGTCTGCTATGACCGGGAATCGAACCCGGGTCTTCCACTTGCCGGGCAGATATTCTACCATTGAACTATCGTAGCAGATCATTTTTCTCATTTCTGAACGCGGATGTTTTCTTGGTTGGGATGGAACTAGCCAAGCTAGTATCAAACTGCCCCAACGTATGTCCTCGAAGAGATACACCAAAGAAAACTCCTCCCTCTCAAATGGTGAGATTGCCAAGCAAGAAATTGGTGGAATAAAGTGATCCGAAGATCCTATGCAGACAGGCATAAGCTGTAAAGTTGGGAATAATTTTGAAACGAGAAAAAAGTCTGCTATGACCAGGAATCGAACCCGGGTCTTCCACGTGATAGTTCAATGGCAGAATATCCGCCCGGCAAGTGGAAGACCCGGGTTCGATTCCCAATTTTTTGTGAAAATGAAGATGAATGAAATTATCATCACTGATTGCGGAACATTATTCAACAATGCGAAATTATTAATTGGAGTAATATTTCAAAATGTCAACAACTAAACCATTTCCTGATCTTTTCTTAAATCTTGAATAATGTATTCTAGGCCGTGCATGCATACCTGACACACTTCTGCATAAAATTTATGAAATTTACTTTTTTGTCAAAAAATGGCAGAAATTTCGGGGGTCTGCTTAAATTCGAGGTTGGCTTCTATTCAGGCAGGTACAGTATTCATAATAAAATAGTTAAAAATCAGGATATACAATTCTCTTATGTGTACTTGACCTATTTCTGTATGTGCATTTTTAATCTAAACAAAAATTTTAAACTTTATTCTGTAATTTTGGATGTTGAATAGTATCTTACAAAAACCAGGCAACCTGAATTTTTATCTGAAAACTGCCCTATTTCATTTTCTTCTTTAAGCAAACATTGTACTTACAAGGAGAGGCTACAACCTTCGGGTCACAGATTTTGATGAAACACGACCAGGTGATTCTACATAAAAAATAAGGAGGCCCATGTCATGGAGTTTTAGTGAGTGGGCCCTTGGGTTCGAGAAATCAGTGTCAAAAATGTGCAAAAACATTGTATGCAAGTTAATAGGCTTCATTGTTGAATTTTTTACAAGAAAGGGAATGGTTGAGCGGATAATGCGCCTGGCTTCTATGGTGTAGGCCCGGCTTCAGTTCTAAGTGTTTTCATTTTTTTTTCAAATTATCCCAATGCTATTTGAAAAGTAATATTCTCCGTTAAAAAACGCTGTATAATTTTTATTTGGAGGTAATGAACACAGAAACAGAACAATGGGCATTCTAAATATTGCAGTCAATGAAACAGTGATTCATAGCAGGAAGGTACCAATAAGTATACTTTGCATAAAAAAATTCTTCTTTTAACACCTATTTTCTCCAAATAAAAATTATGGAGCATCGAATGGTCATATGCAAGTTTTTTACTTTTTCACTTGCTAGAGTGCAAAAGATTCCTTTAAGTTTTTGCTATACACAATAAAACATTTGGCAGTATTTTTTCACAAAGCAGTAATTGAATATTGTACAATGTATTTTTATAATGTCTCCAAAGTTAACTTTCATGTTTTTTTCCACCAGCGTGAGTTAAGGTATGCAAAATAGTCATAGAAATTTGCAATATTCATGATTTTCTCTTCCAATTGCTGTCCTCAATGCAAGACTAATATGGTAATTAATATAACACTAAATTTAATGATAATATATAATGATAATTTTTCTTGCTACAACCATTGTTTATTGACTGCAATATTTAAAATGCACATTTTTATATATTTCTGCATTCATTACCTCCAAATAAAAATTATAGAGCATCTTTTTGCCAGAGAATATTACTTTTCAAATAGTGCTCGGATAATTTGAAAAAAAAAAAATGAAACACTTGGGATCCAACCCAGGCCAACACCATTGGAGAGAGGCACATTATCCGCTCATCCATTCCCTTTCTTATCTACAGTGAAGCCTATTAACTTGCATACAATGTTTTTGCATATTTTTGACACTGACTTCTCAAACCCAAGGGCTCATTCACTAAAACTCGGAGACACAGGTCACTTTATTTTTTATGTAGAATTGCCTGGTCACGTTTCATCAAAATCTGTGACCCAAAGCTTGTAGCCAGTCATAGCTTCTCCTTGTTAGTTACACTCATTTTTCTACTGCATGATGTTTTTTTTTGGAAGTTGCATCCTGTCAATATTATTGCTTTGTAATCAAACGTTTTCCCGAAAATACTTTCCCAAGTGTTTAGTGGATACTCATTTTGAAGTAAAACTTGTGTTTACATTCAAACTCGGGAACATCATTCTCACTATCAACAGTCCAAATTTACCAGAATATAAGATGTTTTTTCCTATTTTAGCATTTGAAAACCCAAGAGTCATTACATATTTGTGTTGTAAGAAATTACTCCCAGCAGGTGGTGGCATTAACTTCAGCACTGGGTGAAATTCCATCCTATTACAGTGAAATCAGAGGCAAAACCTGCATTAGACAAAGAACTATCAAAACCGGAAAGTGGCAAAAAATTGGTGCTCCAAATAGCTATTTTTGTATGAATGTCACTCTGAAAGATGGAAACTGAGGAAGTCAGAAATAATTTTTATGAAAAATTAGGCATAATTTGGTGTATTAAGAACCTGTAATGAGGGAAAGAAAATTTTTTCTCTAATAAAATCAATAAATTTCACACACAACTTGCTTGTTTTACATAATTATGACCTTGGCATTTTCAATTTGTCATGTTTCATCTATTACAGTTATTTTAAGAAATGTTTGTTTTTCTGGTTAATCGGCCTCTTGGACTGTCCTTTCACACTGGACAAATACAGAAGTGAGGAGGGAAACCCGGTGCCAGCAGTAGCCTACTCTTTTCGAAGAGCACCAAGGGGGGAAAATGCAAAAAATTACCTTCTGAAGGACAGAGCACAGGACTTGCGTAGTCTCCTAAAATTACACAAGTGAGGGATTCTAGATTAAAAAATCTGACCTCGGCTGGATTTGAACGCAGAACTGCTGAGTGGAAGGCCAATGCTTTAGCCACTCCACCACCGCAACATCCTTGAGAAATGTATCTAAAAGTGTTTTTAAACTGGTTTTGGTATGGGCATAGTAGAGACTATAAGGATATCTAGCTGATAATGACTGCAGAAATACTCGACTCAATTGAACATTGGTGGTGGTGGCAGTGGTTAGAGCATTGGCATTCCACTCAGCAGTCCCAGGTTCGAATCCGGCAGAGGTCGGATTTTTCAACCTGGGACTGTCCCATCCCCTACTTGTGTGCTTTAAAGAAACTGCACAAGTCAGCGCTTCGTCATTTGGAAGGGGCGTTAAGCATTTGGCCCCTTTGGTACTTTACGTTAAGAATAGGTTAATGTGACACCAGATTTCTCTCTTACCTTCTGTGTACGTGTTCAGTGTGAAAGGAGTTATGGCTATAATAATCCAAGAGGTTGATTAGCCAGAAATACACACAAATCAATTGAGCATTTGTTTGACATTGTAGGTTTAATTGTTAGTGCAGCAGGTTTCATAAATATTGATAGGACAATGTTGTGAAAATCTACAAAGTGAGGCAAAAAGATGCAATGCTGCCCCAGATAATGACACAACATCGGCAGCAATGCCATTAGATCACAATTTGAAAAGTGCTGCCTGAGGGGGTCACCTCTCAAACTCATCTCACACCACGGCTCTGAACAATGAGTGTGTAGTTGCAGATATATATGAAATTGATCTTTAAAATGTGGGCAAAGTGCGGACTAACAATTTATTAATTATGATTATGAAAAAAGTGAAAAAAAAGTTTGATGATACAGAGATGTTAATATAATCACAAGCTAGTTTAAAAACCAGGAAAATTGGTAAAATAAAGGGTGAAAATGAAATTTCCCTGAAAGTTTCCTTTGGAGAAGCCCAGGGGACCAGAGACGATACCAGATAGATTACATACTAGTCAATGAAAGATTTAGAAATAGCATTAAAAATGTGAAAACACTACCAGGGGCAGATATCGATTCTGACCACAACCTTTTGGTGGCAAATACAAAATGTAGACTGAAGAGCGTTAAGAGAAACATAAGAGTTAACAAGAAATGGAACTTAGAGGAACTCCTTAAAAACAAGGAGGCTATCATGACTGAGCTGGAGGAAAGGTTGGGGGAGAGATCTGAAGAAAATAGGAAGAGTGTAAATGAGGAGTGGAGATACATCCATAGCAACATTAAAGATGTAATGGAAAAGAAGGTAGGAAAGATAATGGGTGAAAGAAACAAAAAACCCTGGATCACAGCAGCCATGCTGCAAAAAATGGAAGAGCGGAGAAAGTGGAAGAACATAAACACTGAAGAAGGCCAAAGAAAGTACAAGGAGTTAAATAAAGCTTTAAGAAGGGAAACAGATAAAGCCGAAGAACAGTGGATAAATGAGAAATGCAAGGAGATTGTCGAATGTGAAAGAATTTGTAGAACAGACCTCATGTATAGCAAAGCAAGGGAACTATTCAAGAAAAAAGCAAGAAAGATAGGACGTAAAGGAATCATGAACAAAAGTGGTAAAATAGTATTGGAGCCAGACAATGTAAAGAATGTCTGGAAAGAATACATTGAGGTTCTGTATGACAAAGAAGGAAAGCCAAGAAATATTGAATTAAATGGAAAAGAGGATGTGGAAGAAGATCAGCTAGGACCAAGTATTCTCGAGTCTGAAGTTAAAAGAGCAATTGATGACATGAAAAGAAGGAAGGCTGTTGGGAGTGATGATATACCCGTGGACGTTCTTAAGGTTTTGGGGTCTAAAGCAGTTAAGCAACTCACAAAATTTTTTAACCAAGTATATGATACTGGCATATGGCCTGAAGATTTTTTAGATGTTGTGATGGTACCACTGGAGAAAAAGAACAATGCAAAATGTTGTAAGGATTACAGAACTATTAGTTAAATTTCTCATACAGCTAAAGTTCTAACCAGAATAATAACCAAAAGAATTGAATGTAAAATAGAAAAGGAGCTGCAAGATAATCAGTTTGGTTTTAGAAGAGGAAGGGGGACTAGAGATGCTATAGGATGTATGAGGATGATGATAGAAAGAGCGCTAGAAGTCAATAAAAGTATGTATTTTTGTTTTGTAGATTGGGAGAAAGCTTTTGACCGAGTGAAATGGGATAAAATGCTGGGTATTTTAAACAAAATAGGAATAGATTGGAAAGATAAAAGACTGCTTAAAAACCTTTACTTTGATCAAAAGATTATAGTCAGGGTTGAAGAAGAAGAAACAGAAAGTACTTCAATAGGGAGGGGAGTGAGGCAGGGCTGTCCTATTTCACCAGCGATATTTAATATTTATGCAGAAACAATAACAGAAGAAGCGTTGATGAAAGAGAAAGGATTTAAGATAGGAGGTGAAAGTATTACCACCATTAAATACACAGATGATCAGGGCTTAATAGCAGAAGGCGAGAAAGAGCTTCAGAGTATGACAGACAGACTAGTGGAGGTTGGCCAACAATATGGAATGAAGATCAATACAGAAAAAACGAAAGTCATGGTGGTTTCAAAGGAACATAAAGAATTAAATATAATGGTAAATGGCAAAAAATTGGAACAAGTAAGTAGTTTCAAATATCTCGGCAGTATTTTAGCACAGGATGGAAGTAGTACACAGGACATCAGAAGTAGGATTGCAATGGCAAAAGCAGCATTTAACGAGAAGAAGGAGCTTCTCACAAGCAAGAAAATAAATTTAGAAACAAGGAAGAAATTAGCAAAATGCTACATATGGAGCATAGCTCTTTATGGTGCAGAGACGTGGACGGTAAGGAGAAAGGAGGAAAAATATTTAGAAAGTTTTGAGATGTGGGTATGGAGAAGAATGATGAAAGTGAAATGGACAGAGAGGAAGAGAAACGAAGAAGTATTAGAAATGGTGGGAGAAGAAAGGACGCTAATAAAAACAATCCGGAAAAGAAAAGCAAATTGGATAGGGCACATATTGAGAAGACAGTGTTTACAAAGGACGATCTTAGAAGGAAAAATTAGTGGAGGAAGAGGAAGAGGGAGAAAAAGAATAGGAATATTAGATAATATAAAGCAGGGATATAATACTTATAGAGGTATAAAAGAGGCTTCTAGGGAGAGAGAGAAATGGAGGCAGCGATTCAGTTAAAACCTGTCTTTGGACAGAAGCATGATGATGATGATGTTCTAGTCGAGTTCTTATCTTGATTGAAATCTATTGCAAAATTCAAACTAAAAAAAATGCTACACATTCCATTTACAATTAAATGGAGGAAAATGTAAGCCTTCACAATAATTTCCTATGCGGAAAGTTGAGGACTGGTCCAAGAGAGAGAAGAAGTGTATTGAAGTTGTACATCCTAAACTAATTGGACAGTACAATGCACACATGGAAGGAATAAATGAGAATGTATGCACTTACCATACTTCAAATGGGTAAAATATGGTGATGGGTCATTTTTACATGGCTGACTCTGTTCATAATGCTTGGCTCCTATCTAGAAAGTCAGGCAGAGAATTAGACTTCCACAGATTCATCCTTGAGAATGCCATTGTCCAAAGGGAGGTTGGTGACTCAGTGGTGATTTTAGCATTCATGATGGATGTGTCCTATCTGCCATCCTATATAACTTAATGAACCACCTCATCCAGCCACCAAGGATAATTCCAGATGCCGCTGTGCAGGAGAGTACTTCAAGTCCAGTGTGCACAGAGTGCAGAAAGTGCACAGTTGGACATTTTATTCCACACTTAAAACCATACCACACTAAGTATACGTAAGATGATACATTGAATACTAAATTAGTCTATGTATGCAGAATAAATCCTGTGCTCCATTTCAATTTTTGATGCTGTAAAACGTGTATATTTTTCATAAAAAATACATATATATTGATACAACTCCAAATTTTTGGTAAAAAATTATCTATTAAATATATAATGCTTTATTATTATAAAAATATAATAATAATCTAGTATAGCAGAAAACTGTGTTAAAGGAATATGAAAATGTGACTGTTTGGTAGGATTAGACAGGCATTACCATATGGTAACAGAATTAAATCTTAATTAAAATTTATAAGTAACAAAAAATATACATGTATTTGTTCTTGATTCCATCATTAATTAGATTTGTCTTTCATATTGCTTTATAAAAAAATAAAAAGTTTTGGCCTAAATTACCATATTTTCTGAATCCAAGAAGAGGTTTTCTTCCAAATTTCATCTTGCAAAAATCGAGGTTCATCCTAATTTCAAGTATGACATGGTATACCATCAATATACAACATACCGATGGAATTCTGCTGTTTGGAGATTTCAACATTAATTTACTTAAACACTCTTCTGAAAGGGAAGACTTCGTCAACCTTCTCTCAACTTTTGGACTCAATGTTCTTAATAACAAGCCCACTAGAATTACTCCCAGTTCAAGTTCCCAAATTGACAATGTTATAACCAACTTAACTTCCCCCCTCTCTTGCAATGTTTTCAATGCTGGTATTTCAGACCATGTTGGCATTATTGTTCATGCCAAATTTAATAAGCCTACTACTAGTCCAAAACCTTCGCTTATATATAAAGGGCTTTTCCACGAAAGTTCTATTGTCAAATTTCTTTTTGGACTGTCCCAAGAATCATGGAAAGATGTTATTGATGAATCTAATCTTGATATCAAATTCAACACATTTATGAATACCTTTGCAATCCATTTCAATGATGCTTTTCCTGGCAAGTATATTAAACAAGCTAATAACCACAATAAGAAAATATACTCTGCAACTATTACCTCTAAGGCTCAGATTGCACGTGATCTCTATTATAGAAGTAAATTCTATGATCCTCACCTTCGCTCCGAATACTTACAAACTCATAAAGATCTTAAGTCTTGCTTAATAAATGAGAGAAAAGCTGCAACCAAATCTTATTTAAGAAATTCGACAAACCAGATTAAGGCATCTTGGAATGTCATTAAGCAATATACTACAGGCAGAAATAGGACTCTGAGCCCTAGTCATATTATATTTAATAGCAACAAAGTCACCAATCCAACAGACATTGCTAATAATTTCAACAATCAATTCTATTTCTCTGACAGCAATCCCATTCCAAAACTAAACAAACTCATTTTTTCTCATAGGTCTATCTTCCTCTTCCCCTCAGACCCACTCGAGATAATAAAGGTCATAAATTCCTTTGACAGCAAGTGGTCTGCTGGTATTGATGACATCCCTATGCCTGTCGTGAAGAGAGCAGCTAATATCATTGCTAACCCTCTGACATCTTCAATTCATCCCTCTGTCTTGGCCATTTTCCTTGCAGCTTAAAACTGGCCTTGGTCACCCCAATACATAAACAAGGTCCACTCACTAACTCAGAAAATTATAGACCCATATCAGTTCTCTCAGTATTCTCCAAGATATTCGAGAAACTTTTCTATAACCGCATCATTCATTACCTTAATCATTTTAACCTTCTCCATACATCTCAACATGGTTTCAGGGAGGCCAGATCCACTACCACTGCTATTTATCAACTAATAAACCAAATTTGCTTTTCCCTAAACAGACATCACCTCAGCACTGGTATATTTTTAGATCTTAGTAAAGCTTTCGATAGCATTAATCACAGTATTTTATTCGAAAAGCTCTTAAACTTAGGCATAACAGGCAATGTGCTATGCTGGATTAAATCTTACCTCTCAAATCACCAACAACTTGTTCAATACAGGCACTGCACCACAAATGGGATTTTTACTACAAGGTCTTTACCCCTTGTGGTCAAGTGTGGGGTCCCTCAGGGGTCCATTTTGGGCCCTTTATTGTTCATTATCTTCATTAACGACCTACCAATGACTCTGTCCAGCACCAATGCCATCCTCTATGCCGATGACACCTCCACCTTGACGGAAGCCGAAAACGTGCCTGCTTTAATACATTCTTCCAATAATGCCATTATGAAGATTTCTGACTGGTGTAGTAGTAATAATTTAGTACTTAATAATAAAAAAACTATCTTCCTGCAGTTTCACACTAAAAAATCATCTCCTACCCTGAGCTTCCTCCTGAAAACCAATGGTAATATAATTCAACGTGTCACGACCACTAAATTTCTAGGCCTTACAATATCTGAAGACCTAGATTGGTCTCCCCATGCCCAAGCTGTTGTTAAGAAAGTTACCACTGGCATTTTCATGATTTGGAATCTTGCCCAAATCATTGCTCTTGATACATTAAAAATTTGTTACTATGCCAACATTCATTCCCATCTTGCCTATGGCATAATTTTTTGGAGAAACTCTATTGCTGCTATAAAATTATTCTCAATGCAAAAGAAAGCTGTGAAAGCTATGATAAAGTTACACATAGAACCCCAGGTAAGCCTATATTCAGACAACTTAAGATTCTTACCTTACCAAGTATTTACATTCTAAATTGTGCTGTTTTTGTTAAGAGTAACCCCTTGTTATTCCCAGTCAATGCTGCTACCCACCATCATAACACAAGACGTAGAGAAGATATACATCTACATGATTACACTCTCACTCTCAGCCAGCGAGGACCACACCACTCTACCTCCATAATTTTTAACCAACTTCCCCCAGATATTAAGTGTTTACCTTTAAATTAATTTAAAAATAAACTAAAAAATTTATCGGTAGGTAAATCGTATTACTGTATCAGTGAATTTTTAAATGATAAGCTAATGTAAAGTTGTAGTAACTTTCCCTTTAATATTCTATTGTACTTGAATGATTTTTATATTTGTGTACCATTGCCCTGATGATTTTTGAAGGATGATTTCACAAAAAATGTAAATATTTTTTATTTTATTTTAACTTCTTTTTTGCATTTATGTAATTTTTTCTCTTGACTTGTTCTATATCTTTGCTAAGATCTCATGAACCAATAAAGAATAATAATAATAAATATATCGCGATCAACTCATCGTACTTCAATTCAACGCTCAAAAAATTCATTGCAAGACACCATGACTGGTGTACAGCAGGGGGAGAGACTTGTTGGGTTGGGAGTCACCCCCTGCCATACACCATCCAATGTGTCTCACCTTGCATAATTTGCAAAGAGAATTGTGATTCACCCTAGGGTCATACCATACCAAATCAGAAATTTTTTTATCTTTTTCACATGACCATCTCAGATTTGAATCATATTTGGCACAAATGTATCAATATTCATGACATGAAAGCCTGTCAAGTATTAGTGTCATAATTCTAAGCAGTAAATTTTTCGAACATTTTCATGGCCTCATAACTAAAGTACTAAGTAAGCAACAGGAACCACATTTCATACACTAGAAGTGTTTAGGCTTCTGTTTTGAAATACAGCCTCATAATTGGGTCAAGGCTTTTACTTTTCCTGATATATGCCCATGAAATTGGCATTTTTATTGCTACCCAAAAAAATTAAGTTTTTGAATGTTCACAGTTTGCAAGAATAAAGTAGTACAGGTCTCCATGTGTACACAGTAGGTCTCTATGCAATGTATAATACACACAATGAATAGTGAAGAATTCAGACTTTTTCTAAGACTTACTAAGCTCTAAAATTAGCCACAGAGTGAAAAGTTGAAAATTTGACTTATTTTCAGTCAAGTGTTTAGTAATGTGGTCAGTGGAATATGAAGCTGAATTTTTTAGAAATGTTCACACTTCTAAAGGGTAAGTGTGGTATGAATTTCAAAATCCTAACTCAATCCCTTACTTTCAAACAATGAAACAAATGTTGGTACTCCTGTAAGGGCATCTAATATATCTTATGGGTTTTCATAATCCGGAATGCATAGTAATTTATAGAAATAACACTTTGGAAGAATTAACATTTAATGTAACATTTAGCTCACTTTGACATAAGCAATAAAATCTTTTTGTAGCAGTCCTGTTCTAGTTTTTATAATCATCCACTATTACTTTGTAGCGATGGGACTTCTACTGTGCAGATGATTTTCATAAATGGAATCCAAACTGTCCTCGCTAGGCCATGATAGCAGTTGAGATTCTGAGGGTGACATACAACTCACTTCAACACCATTTTTCTTCTCTGATCACTTTAATACGAGTCCTATATACCATTTTCCATCATATGTAAATGCAATATACTGGCCAGGTTGTAGTTTTCAGAGAGCAGTATCCATGCCTGTACACATAGAGACAGAAGTACCAAATGGATCAGATGAAAGTCTTTTCATAAATATTGAATTATCTGAAGTAACCAAAAATGCATGGTATGATCGTATTCTTGGTATCGTTCCTCCATCACTGCTTCATGAAAAACGATATCATATGAGAGAACGAAGAAGAAAGTGATGCCCTTTATATTTTCATGTGCCCATCTGATTAAATCTTGTGGTATAAGTATATTGCTGCATGTTGATGTTGCTTGTAGACTTGCACTAGTAGTTAGGCGTTTACCATGCGAGGTAGCAAAAAAATGTCATTCAGCCTTAACACCAAAATCTTGTTCATGCAATAACAAATTCATCATATTCTTGTAGTTTTATACTGGGATGTTGCCCCATCACTGAAGTAAATAATTTTGTCAATCTTCTCTGGGAGTAACATTTTGAACTCAGACATAAAATGCACAGTAGTTGTGTTATGCTGTAGGTGATCAGAGATGCAGCATAAACAGAGCCACTTTATGGCATCTTC
This sequence comes from Tanypteryx hageni, assembly GCA_028673005.1. Taxonomy (NCBI): domain Eukaryota; kingdom Metazoa; phylum Arthropoda; class Insecta; order Odonata; family Petaluridae; genus Tanypteryx; species Tanypteryx hageni. The sequence goes on from CM054120.1 coordinate 41,792,325, forward strand.
ACTTTTATAATATACCACAAAGGGATGTAATGTAGCCTGTGAATTATCCCAGTGATATCCTTGCACCTCATCCTGAATTGCAAAACTAATTTTCTGCAAAATTTAAAAGCACCAGGACTTCCGAGTATGAGAAATTTGCTTTGCATTGTTTTAAATACGATGATTGTGCCTTTGTAATGAAGTGATGTCGGCGAAGCTAGCCAACCATGTTAGTAAGATCTTCACAAAATCCACTTACTGGCAATTGCAAAGTGACTTACGTAGTCCTGTCTGTATGCATCCATTTATGAAAAGTAACAGTGTCATTGTCATCTTTAAAAACAATCCTAGTAAGTAATAGTAGACAGCATCTTTTCCAGGACACTTTTCACATATGTGCAACATACAGTTCCTGTTACCAGAGTCATACTGACTTTTGTAATAGCAACTTATAGTCAGACCAGTGTTGAGGGACAGCATTATACACCAGTTTAACATTTTGGTGATATTGGCAGACACAGACAGAATGAGTGCCTTTTCTACCAACAGGAATAGACCATTTAGGTCTCAGTTCACAAAACTTTGAAAATCCTATCTTGTGCTCATCAGTTTCTTTACAAAATTCATTGTAGAGTTCCTTTAAGTTAACAAGAAGTGTTTTTGTACACAAGCTCTTTATTTGCCTACTACAATAGAAACATAGTCTTTTTTCCCTGCACACATTCGTGAGCAGTTGTCATTCTCATAGACGTTCACAGTATCTTGTTTCACATTTGATGCAAGTGTTTTACCAAGTTTTGTTGTGGAGTTGCAAGAATACTATGTCTATTTTTTACTTCTTGTGCTTTACAAACCATGTACACAGATACACCAAAAGTATTTGCTATCTCTTCAATGCTCCATGAAGGAGGGGCAAGTGTCAGAATTTGCACCTGTTCACTTTGTGTTGAGTTGTGGCACTTTTCTATAAGCAGATGCAAAATGTAAAGTAAAAGCCTTGACCCAATTATGAGGCTGTATTTCAAAACAGGAGCCTAAACACTTCTAGTGTATGAAATGTGGTTCCTGTTGCTTACTTAGTACTTTAGTTATGAGACCTTGAAAATGTTCAAAAAATTTGTGCTGGTGAATTATGACATGCACACCTTCATTCTGGATACCATTTCTCAGAACAGCTTAGAATTAGGACACTAATACTTGACAGGCTTTCATGTCATGAATATTGCTACATTTGTGCCAAATATGATTAAAATCTGAAATGGTCATGTGTGAGGCATTTGTTCATTTGGTATGGAATGGCCCCCTAGTATTATTGAGTTATAAAGAAAAATTTTGTTGTGGAAAAGTGTCTCCTGCTGCCATAGTCCAGTCATGGTGTCTCGCCTTCCAATTTGTCTTGCGAGAAATTTGTTGAATGATGAATTGACTCATGATGACTTGATCATGTGCTGTATTGACGTACAACAAATTGATGGGTGATGAACTGACCATGATGAGATGTCATATAATTGTATGAAGTCTGATTATGCATTTTATCGATTTTTTAAACAAATAATACAAAAACAATATAAAATAATTGTATCTACTAAAATTTTCCATTGTAAATTTACAATTCGGATATAAATTAATACAGTATTAATTTTAAAAATACATTTTAAAAAAAATGTTTTTTTCTCAAACGAAAATTTTTAACCAACCATTTTAATGAATGGATGAACTAGTATACCTATACTGAATACGTGTGTTTGAAATATACACCACATACGTTCAGTGACAAATGTCTTGCCTATCAAAAACATGTCATTGGACTTAGAAAAACCAACAATTACCTTTTGAGTCCAATATGCAAAGCTGATGAAACTCCAGTTTTCTTCAACATGCCATCTAATTACACTTAATGTAAAAGGTGCAAAATCTGTTATAATAACGACAGGTAATGAAAAAATGTGAGCTGCAGTAATGTTGACTGTTTAGTAAATGAAGCAAAATTACCACCATATGTTATCATAAAATGACAAAAAATATCCAAGATACAAATGCCTGTTGGAATAATAGATGTCATGAAAATGGATGAGTGTCAAAAGAACTAAAACGGATAAATACTTGATGTAAAAATACTATTTTATTAGCATCCACTGAGAAAGAAAAGTTGGAGGGAATTGAAAAACACTATTTCCATTTAGTGCGACTTGACTGAATTGACTAGAATGAGCATGCCTTGAAATAAATTCATTTTTCAATGATAAATCAAAAACTGAAATACTGTTACAAGTAAATGTTTTATTTTTTCAAGATAGCATTGTTTTTAACAAGATGTTTGTATAATTGCATTAATATTCAATAATATTGATAAAAAGTTGAGTTTTTCTTGGCATTTAACAAAAAAATTGGAAAAATATGTAGTCCACTCCACTTCACAGCACACCCCTACCCCCAGGAATCTTATATAAGAGAGCTTCTACTGTACAAATAGCAAAACCTCAGATAACAATGGCCTACTGAACTACTGCTTGCTTTCCTCTTATGTTAGAAGCTAAGAGATTAATAACTGATAACATGCATGAGTAATGGATACTAAAATCAGCATTAATTAGGTGATTCTCTCAGAGATTTTAAGAGTCCAAATTTTTGTTTCCAGTAAATGGGCCACTATAATAAGACATTATGTTTTAAGGGCAACATTACCTCATTGTTTTTTCTAATTCTTAAATAAATGTTCCCTCATGAGAGTTGAGAGTTAAAACTTCAAACTACACTTCCAGTAATATAGCAGGCCTGATTGAGAAATGCGACCCAATTATACCATTTGTATATGGTATTTCACTTCTAATTTTAAAACTTTACTTGCCAGAAACACATTTTCTGGCAATAATATGTATTTAGAGGTTCTATCATCTAAAATAGCTTTAAGTTTCCCCGATTGGATGATATGACCCAAGAATGTCATTTACATCTTCAACTTGGTTTAAAATCTTAACTACCAATTATCATCCAACTACATCCATCATACCAACAGAGAGAGAGAAAATGAATACAATAGGCACTTTTTTCTTTATGAAACTTTACTAAAAACAAAATACTGATAGAGGGAGAGAAGAATGCTCAAGAATAAAGTCAATTAAATACTAATTTCCAAGGAGTGGGGAAGCCTTCATGCCAGAGATGCTGGGCTGCTGCTGTAGAGAAATGAGGGCTGTGAGTGCAAATGAAATTTTATAGAAAATTTCCTACAAAAGTCTAAAGCGAGCTAAAACAATAAAAATCATGAATTATCTTAATTTTTGCAAATTCATCAACTATATGATGAATAAAGAGTTACAAAGTGTTTCTGGAATAATTGAAAGCTCCCCATTTGGAGCTTGTTGTTCAAGTTAGGTGGCACATTCCTGCTTAAACCACTGCAAAGGCAGTTTTCAGATTTTTCTCCATTCAGAAAATAATATTACAATTATCCGATGTAATCTCCATGAATGAATTCAACATCACAGCCACATTAACTTTTAAACGCCTGGCGTGCCCGTACGGGCATGCAGAATGGGTCCCTTTTGGTACCTAATGTGCCTGTACAGGCACACTTAGTTTGGAAGTCGCCGACAGATGTTGTATTCATCATGGATGCGTGAAATTTGGCAGGGGTTCTCCTACAGGACTGATCTCAAGATGTGTTGAGGCAAACGTGTGGTAGATCCAACTACTGGGGGTGGGGACACCTCACATTGAGAGTAAACAGAAAATAGGGCGAGAGCATTAGCCTAGCCCCTTTCCAACTCTGACCACTCCATGGCCTATGGATGTTGGAAGTGGATGAAGAAGCTCTTCTTCCACCTCCTCAATGTTACAGTGCTCAATAGCTACGTTTTACTGAGGTCAGGGGGAAGGTAAGTGACGCATCGGCAGTTTTGCCTTGCTCTTGTGAGGGAACTTATTGAAGAAGGGGCCATCAGCTATTCCTCAAAAACTTCCCAAAAGGGAATACCAAGTGCAAGCGGGACCCTATTGCATTGGTTAGAGGCAAAAGAAAATAAAGTTTGGGCCATAAAGGGAAATTGTCTTTGATGCTGTGTGTGCACAGAGAAGGGACAGTGGCAAAATGCAAAATATGCTATGTCGGTCCGTGTGTGTATTTTCCTGTTTTGAAGAATTCCACACAAAGCAGGATTTCTAAGTATAATGCATAATGAAATTTGTATTGTAATGCATGAATAAATGAAATATAAAAATTATCACATTTTTTATTGAATTTATCGTTGTTATATTATAGAATTATGCCAGATTTGCATTTTTTGTTTCCTTTTACTGTAAAAGACATCCCATTATTCTCCAAACGATTGATTAAATATTGCTTTTTATTTGAACATTATATCACTAATAGTTCAAGAAATAAAAGCTATTTTCTGATCGAATACTAGAAAAAGTTTACATGGCCAAAATTAAATCTGGCAGCAAGTCTGCTAAGGGACATTTAAATCTGGCATTTAAAAGTTAACAGTTGATCTCTTTGCCCACTTAAAAAGTCAGAGTTTCTAAACTTCTACAGAGATGCAAATGAGAAAATAACATTTTCCGAAGAGTTTTTGTGCTTTTCTTAGTCAAATGTCAGATCACATGTTTATTTATTTATTTGAAAAAGCCCAAAAACAGCACAAGGCCAATTACATTGGACACATAACAACGGAGTAACAAGAATAAAACAAAAATAAAACTATTAAACAAAATAACTAAGACTCTAGCAATAAATACACAGAAGACATACATAGTACACCAATCATACGAAATCAGGGTAAGGAGCAAATAGAAAGACAAACAAATCGGAAGAAAGGGGAAGGAAAATAGGCAACCAAACAAATCAAATATTCGGTTTAAATTGGAAGTTAGTAGACTTAGTGAAGGGGGCATAGTCAGGGAAGCGCTTCAGCAAACTATTACAAAGATCAGGAAGGCGATAGAGAAAGGAGCGTTTAGTGATTGAGAGGCGAGGGGTAAGGCAGTGAAAAAGCTCCCTAGGGAGGTTCGTATGGCACTAAGTGAAGAGTTATGGAGAGGAGGGTGACGAAAACGAATTACAGACAGAAAGAAATTCAAGGGTCGGTCAAGGAGCTTGAGAGTAGAAGGCGAAGCAGTGCACCAAATTGGGGAGCAGTAATCAAGAATGGGGAGAACGCAGCTAAAGAAAAAGGTATGAAGAGCGGAAATGTCAGTTATTTCTGTATAACGATAAATTAAACCTACTAACGACATAGCACGGGAGGAAATACTTTTAATATGATCTTGGAAAAGAAGCTTCGAGTCAAAGATTACTCCCAAGTCCCTTTGGTTGGTGACAGAGGGGATTACTTGACTAGAGAGCCTGTATGGATAGTTAAGAGGAGATCTGCGGAGTGTGTATGACAGTACTGTGGATTTAGACGGGTTAATTCGAAGGCACCAGTGATTGGACCATGAAAGGAGCGCATCAAGAGCATTTTGTGGGGCAGTGGAATCCTTATCTGAGTTAATTTGTCTGAAAATTTTACAGTCGTCTGCATATAGGAGGATGTTGCAAGATGTGGAAGAAATAGCTTCGACTAAATCATCAACAAATAACGCGAAAAGTAAAGGACCAACTACACTACCCTGGGGAACGCCGGATGAGATGGGAGCAACTGAAGATGAAAAGCCATCAAGTATTACGCGTTGTCGTCTATCTGTTAAGAATGAAGCCAAAAGGGAAAGGAAATTGCCGTGTATATTGTATCTGTTAGCCAATTTAAAGATTAGAAGTTGATGATTAATGGAGTCGAAGGCTTTGGCAAAGTCAATATAGCATACATCCAACTGCGAGGAACGTTCGAAGGAATCGGTGATATGTGTATGCAAAACTAAAATGTTACTTAAAGTTGAGGAGCCTAGGAGGAAACCATGCTGCTCACTAGAAATGAAAGGGAGAGTGAAAGAAAGGAGACGCTGATGGATGATGCATTCACAAACAGTTGAGAGTACAGGAAGAGAGGAAATTGGGCAATAAGAATCGATGGAAGACCTTTTACCAGACTTGAAAAGAGGAAAAATATTTCCCGTTTTCCAACGCGTGGGGAAGTAACCCGCCGTAAAGCATCTGTTAAAAAGCAGAGAGACAGGTATGGATAATGAAGGCACTGCGTGCTTCAAAAACATTGCACCAACCTTATCAGAGCCAGTAGCACGATTAGCTGAAAGAGAACTTAGAAGTTTGAGGCATTCCTCAGGCGTTGTGGAAATTGAAGAAAGGGAGTGAGAGCAAACGCTTTCGCAAAGGAAGTTGGAAGTGTTAAGGGATGAGTTTGGAGTGTAAGTCGATAAAAAGAACTTACTGAAGAGATCAGCTCGTGATGGACCGGCAGCTATTTCATTGCCGTGAGAAATTTCTGAAGGAATGGAGCTGTTGTTACGGCGGGAGTTTATCATCGACCAAAAGCGCTTGGGATTGGAAACACACTCCGAGGAGACAGAAGAAACATAATCGTTAAAATCCACTTTAACCAGAAAATTTGCATGTCGGCGAAGGTCACTAAAGGTTTTTGAAGTATGCGGATTTGGGAAGCGTTTATAAAGGCATCAAGCACTGTGCTTGTTTTTCAATGCAAAAATAGTTTCCCTTCTCAACCATAGGGGAAATTTTCTTGAGCGGGGCTTACGATGAGGGACACAGTCCTTCACAACTGCGGCAAGCCATTCATAAAATAGTTCTAGAGCATCGTCGACGGTGTCATTCTCAAGGAGACACCACGGTAGGCAGTTAATGGTGTCATTAACATGACCTCAGTTAGTCTTCTTCCAGATGGGGAAGCCCGGCCGGTGGGAAAGGGTACAGTAGGACCAAGGAGTTGAGGGAGAACACCCGCTGAGTTCTACAGAAAGGGCAAGGGACGAGTGGTCGGAGGAGAAAATATCGCTTGCGGGGAAAATGCTTACTTGCACAGACGAGAGAACATAATCAAGGGTTGCCAAATTTCTAGTTTTGAGCATGCTGTACTGCCTGAGTCCAAGTCCACTAATGAAGTGATGAATGAAAAAATCATCTTGTCTATTGGAGGCTATACCATCAGATGGAGATGACCAGTCAATGCTCAAATTAAAGTCACCGACCACAATAATATCCCCTAGACTACAAACATGTGACACACAATTAAAACAATCCTCCAAAACTGATAAATCACTCGAAGGAGGACAATAAAAAGTGCCAATAAATAATTTCTCCTGATGTGACGGAGTTGAATTTAAGGAATCAGTTACTTCAACCCATAACATTTCGGGGCAAGTTTCTAAGTCATTGCTACGTTTGGCGGGTAAAGAAGAGTCAATCACCAGAAGCACTCCACCGCCCCGTTTTAGTTCTTGATCGCGTCTGAAGATTTGATGCGTTTTTGTCAAAGACAGTTCACCATCACAAACACTACTATTGAGCCATGTCTCGGTGAGAGCGACAAGTTCAAATCTACGTAGCTCATGAAAATATGAGTCTAGGGTGCCAAGTTTGTTTTTTAAACTACGGATATTCTGATAATAAATATTTAGCGAAGAACACACTTGGGGACCAGGATTTAAATGCACATCACCGGAGAGCAGCAAAAGACAGAGAAGAAGACAAAAACACTGCGCAGGCAAGGAAGCAGGGCATGCCGCATGACGAAGGCTTCCCGGAGAAAATCCACACGAGGAGAAGGCAGAAGTACAAAAACTCCTGTAACTAAACAATTGCATGTCCAAATTGTTCACCGACATAGCTCCATTGAAGGAACATGCAACTGGATGCAATAGAGAACTGAAGTTAATAAACAAGAGAAGAAAAACTGCACAAAACACAGAAAACACCGGAGCGCGTAAGGCAATTAAAGGTTTTTATTGGCATTTATTTGTTTATTTAAATTGAATGTTTTCAGCTTTTAGGCCAATATCGGGGTGCCTTACAGAGTTAATAAAATTGTTCTAGAGCAGGGGTGCGCAAACTTTTCATACCGCGCCCCAATTTTTGTTCAAAATACAAACTTGGGCCCCCTACCATGGCTGGCAAGATTTTTATCAAGATTTGGTATTTGGGAAGGGTTTTATGTCAATAATTTTGAGAAATAGTATGTTACAAAAAATGGTATATTTTATTAAAACTGAAAATAACGAAATAATTCAAGATAAATACACAAAATGAACATTCTAATAGGAATAAAATCAAATATCACTAAATTAATGAAATTATACAGCAATACGAATACAAAAATAAATATCACATTTTAAAATAACAATAAGAAAAGCACAAAAAAGAAAAATAACACTTGATTTTTGTATGAATAGATTTAATTCAATGGGATCTGTGGACTTGTCTCTTAAGAAAATAGAGCTCCATGTCACTTTGCAAACATTTTTGGTCATACCTTGATGAGACCTTACCAAATTGCTGGATTGGATGTAGTAGAAACAGACCCTGGACAGCATGATCTCTGGATTTAACATTATTAGACTTCTTTTGTCAGGGCTTTGTAAAGTTTGAGTTTTACTAAACAAGAACTGCAAACTTGCAATATCTGTGAAGCCACATTGTCATGGCAGTTGCTAAAATAAAACCAGAGGTGCTAGAGAATGTGTTCTGCAATGTAGTGAACAGATTTGAGATTTGCAGAAGCACTTATGGTTCATGCATTGAATCATAAACCTAAGCACTAATGGCCTGCAGAAAAAAATTTTAAATATCATTATTTCAACAAAATAATGACTTTTGGACTATCCTGTATTATGGGTTTTATATTGATTAACTTATGCTTTCAAAATACAGTTTTCTCACATTAACAGGCATCGTTGAATTTATTTTAGAGCTACATGGAAAAAGCCAAGTCAAGATGATGCCAATTAATGAAAAAGGTCATGTCCGCTGGTATAGAGAAACACCAGGTTAGCTAGTAGCTGCAGTTGATTAAGAAATTATGGTGGTCCATAAATTTTATTATATGTAATTTACAAACATGATAAATTTTTAGGAGTGAAGCATATAATTGAGTAAAAAATACAGCAACATATTACACATTTTTCACACCATTTCCTGAGAAATTACCAAAAATTTACACTTAGAATAATATCTCATTAGATTTACCATACTCTGAAATTGAGTGTTTTCTTTTTCTTGAAAATTACTGAATCATTAAAATTTGAGATGCCCATTATCACTTTTAATCTGCTGGTTATCAAATACTTTGTGCAGATTAATTGACTTCCCAGTCATAAATCCAAATGTCATGAGTAAATATATTTAACAGTGAAAATAGTCATTAAAAGTGAACCAATATATCAAATTTATAAACATCTTGTTCATAATAGTAACTGTCTTTTATCACATATGCAAGTGGTAGCTCAATTTCAACTTTTGCTAAAAAACCAATTAGAAATAAAGCTATCCTGTAAAGCATAAAAATGCCAGTAATCAGCCTGCCGGACTGAATCATAAGACATTATCATTTTCCGATCAAATTATTTCTACGATAAGCAGCTCCTTTATAAACAAGATACAATGAAAGCACAAGCAATGGCAGTGAAACTGAAGAAAAATTAGCAATGTCACCTCACTGCAAGTTCTGCATAACTCCAATGTAATACCATATGTGCACACTGCTTAGCTGCACGAATAGATATACAGGTGGACCTCAACTTACAAACATTCAAGTTGCAAACAATTCGTACTTACGAACATTCCACACACTAATGAATTGCGACTCCATATTCAGTTAATGAACACAGCACCTACACTTACAAACATCTGAACCTGTTAGAACATGCATACTATTTCCCACATTAACAAATTCAACATTGTTTCTTATGGAAAAAACCAATTCAACATATTTCAAGGTACACATTACGTTTGCAAGTTGGGGTCCACCTGTATTTGAATTCCATGCCCAATGCATAAATAAATATTCAAATCTTTTTATTTTTACATTACTTTTATTTAAAAATAAAAAAATGAAATGAACCCAATTTGTTTATGTGAAAACAATCATTTGAAAACATTAAAACAAAAAATAACAAAATTAATGTTCAGGTACCTACTGACACAATTCAACAATTTTATCGGACTTAGGTGTTATTATAAAATGCCAAGATTATTTGACATTTCAATGAAAAAGGCATACTATATGAGCTTGAGGAGTCACTCCAATATCAGGCATCAAGCATAAGGTTTGTCACAAACTCAATGAATCATTCATTCATGCTTTCTCTGATAAATTACAAGTCACGCAAATTAATTCTATAATAAATACATTGCCATATTTCTTTGAAAGTAACGATTCAACACTGAAAACACTAATTATATAAATAGTTGTCAAAGAGAAATTTTTGTTGGAAACAAAGTTAGACATTGACAAGCGATAGTATTTTACAAGACCATAAACAAAACAATAATTAAAATTTATAACAATTTTGGAGTGAAATAATAAAACAATATACAATTATAAATTGCAAGATAAGAATGGAATTTATTGATTGGGAATGAAACCCTCATTTCATTTTATAGGGAAACATTATAACAATGATATAATTTTAAGTAACAGATAATTTGTCAAGTTTTCATGTTTTACACATCCTTTCTTAGTGAAAATGGAAATACACTGAATTGTATACCATACATACAAGATTGTAACACAGGAAATGAGAGAAAGCTATTGACACAATTAACGAATCCAAATCTTTTAATATTATGATAACTTAACACTAAATAAATTTAGACAACTTTACATTAACTCTCATTATATCCAGGGTTTGACTTTAACTTGACAAAGGAAAAATGGCCCCAAGAATGCTATTGTGCAATGATTATGAGTTGTCATTTTAAATGCTCTTTAAATCCATCACCTGGATGCCCAGATATTAGAATTCTCACTAACCTAACTCACAAATCTCAAAAACAACAATTAGTCAACAAAAGACAAGCAAATACCACTCCAGTAGTATAACTACTCACTCAGATTATAAAATCCATACATACTTGTTCACACACTCAATTGGGCCTCTTCTATGAGAAGATTGCACTCACACTTTCACTTTGGGCTTCAGCTCCTCTGCAATACCACCCCACTTTAGTCTGTAGGTCCTGGTGCGCCACTGAATCACAGGGTCCCACAAGGCACAGAGGAATAAATATGGTCCACTAAATTCTCGGAACATCCATCCGACGACAAAGTCAAACTTCCCAAATGAAACAGATCCATTCTGTAATAGGCCAACAATTAACAGAATTATGTACTGAAATGGTTTGTGCTAATATTACTTGGTACAGACAAAATTTTTACTGATTACAAAATGAAACTTGGTGGGGTTAGATCTGACTTATCCCATGAGATCCATCTCCCATACATGTATAATATAATTTGAAAAGCTAGGTATCTGGGATTCTTGTGCCAACTCAAAGCAATAAGTCTCCTATTTTTTGGATTCAAGTGTTAACATACCTGATGATGCCTATCTCCGACACTTATGTCAGTAAGCACAAGTATGTGTTGACACTCAAAAGTCTCCTGTAAGTCCCAGTTCATGATTATTTACAATGAATATTATAGATAATAATCCTTAGTTTCAATTTCAGATAATTTTAGTTATTAATTGGTGATGCAAGATGAATGATACTAGTCCCTTATAATATATTTGGTATCGCGAGAAAGAACAAGCAGGAAAGAGTGTGTAGAATATACGGAAAAAGTTCAAAGATCATTTGGGCAATAGAGCACCTTCAAGATCAAACCTACAAAATTGGAAAATTAAGGCATTTGTGACAGGTCAGTAAAGGATGCTGCAAGGAGTGGTATACCTGTTAATCACAACCAACACCTACCAGACACCCATGCTTCAGTGATAAATCAATATGCAGGTGTTCTTTTTAGTTGGGAGTACCAAAAACATCCTTGGTTCGTGTATTAAAAGATCTCAAACTCAAAGCCTTCAACCAACTATTGTTTCAGAATTAATTGATAATGACCAAGAAAGGAAGATGGTTGCGTGTGAGGCATTGCTTGCTAACTTTATCACAATACTAAAAAGATGATAGGTAAGGTTTACAGAGGATTATCTAGTGTATCTCAACCCTTTGTCATATAATGTGTATTTTTGGAGCAATGTGAATCCTCCTTTTGGTTAAGAAGTCATAGATCATCCTCCACATATGATGATATGGGCTGCCAAAAGTGACCTAGGACTTACAGAACACCCTATAGATGGCCTAGCTTCTAGTGAGTATATCCTCGAGAGATATTGCAAAGGTAGGTAATACATCTACTTTCATCAGTGTCATGAGGGAGTTGTATGGTAACTATATCTGCAAAGGCCTTAAACTAGACCAGCCTTAAGTCTGTGCCAGTTCTGATAATTAAAAAAATAACTGGCTCTGGCATTGGAATATATTAAGGTGCTACAGACAGACTTCTTTCCTCACTTTTCTAACATTTAAAAGAGAATGCTTTCTGTGGATAGATTATGTCCAGTGATGCACCCAAGTTCGGCTTCTGCCTCAGTATTTGGCCAAAATCTGCTATTTGGCTTTGGCCTTTAAAATTGCCGAATAGCCAAATGTTTTCTAAACCCAAATTTTTTCTATAGGGAAAAACCTGGAGTATAAATTATTTAAATTACAATACAGAGTGTTTATAAAGTGCTAGCGTAAATTAGAGATGTGCGAACTGTTGGAAATTTCGAACTGAGTCAAGTTTTATTTTAAAACTTGACTTGGTTCGGGCTGAAATAAAAGTTCAAAAATTTTAAACTATCATAAAAATGTGGTATTTTAACACGTTGACGACCAGGTATTTAAATTCAATCTCTGCATGTAGGACCAGGCATTTAACAGAATTAAAACCCAAACGACATCAATACACTAAAATCAGCCTAGAATGCTTACTTTTAAACATTTTTCTATATTTTTGAAGTTTTACTCACCAGATATCCTAGTACTTCTTTTTTGAGTGATAGTGGCTGAAACATGTCCGCTTATGCAAAGGAACTTTGTATAATGTGCATACATATCAAGTTTATTTTCTCAATTTTCTAGCTGCACACACACTGCATATCCTTGAAGGATATTTCTTCTATCCCTTCCCCACTATCTTCTCTAAAGTATGCTTCTGCATATCTCTAAAAGACTATTTGGATGGTCCTGCTGAGGCACTCGCTGAGTCAGCTTCTCTCTCTCACAATCAGTTTCGTCATCGCTGGATGATGCACTTCTCTCTGGCCCACTCTTATCCCAACCCATTGCTAGTTCAAGTACAAATTTTTTGAAACTGTAGATGCAAGAAGGATTAAAGGTTTTGTAAACTATAAATGAATTAAATAGTGTGCAGTAGATTAACCATAGTACAACCTTTCTTGTCCATTTCATCCTTTTCCTCAATATCAAGAAGTACGCTAGGTACATGTCTGCCCTATCAACTCCTTTCATGTACTTATTATATTCTAAAATGCATGTAGGTTTTTTCCTTTTTTCTCCTGTACATCTATTCACTAACTTTAATTTTGCCCATGCTAGCGTCGTGAATTGTCGAAATCATTTGTACATCCCTCTGATCTTTCCATGCGACTAGCAACACTTCCTCCTTTCTACAGTATGTGGGAATCGAAAAATGAAAATGTTTAGTGAAGTTAACCTTTTGTAAGCACACATTCTAACACATTTTTAGGTACTTCAGTAAAGTAAAAGCATGGCACTATGCATCTATGGGGATACAACACTTCTAGAATTCTTGGGTTGAAACTTGCAATGGAGAGAAAGAGATGAACAGTCACACAACCAAGAAGAGACTAGTTTGAAACAGTGATTGGAAACACAGATGGCCCTCAACCAGATAAGTAGCCATGCCACCTTATCTTTTTCTTCAAAAAAGCTGACTTTAAGCTCCTTGTAGAAAGCACTCTTTTCCTTTTGATAAACTTATTGGATTCCTTTCAGGTGGGCCAGCCCCGCTTGTTTATGAAGAGAAATGATGACTAGAGCTAGGCCTGATAAAAACCCCACTCATAGTAATTGAAGGGTCATGCCTGTAGGTGGAACACTAAGTGATAACAGATTCTTAATCTACTAATACAGGTTTAGGAAGAAGCATTCATTACGAAGAATTTGTTTTTTGCGTCTACTAATACGCATTGAGTAAGAAGCATTCACAAGGAAGTGTTTGTTACTTGTTGGCTAAAATTGATACTTCCTAAGTTTGGAAGATAGAAAGCATTTATTATATGTTTTATAACAGCTAATAACTACATGCATTCTTTGAACAGATCTTGTGCAATCTAATTTCCATCATAGTTATGACGAAAGCAGTAAAATATAAATGTTTAAAATACAAAGATGTTTAAAATATAAAATGCAATATTAGCATTTATATTTTGGTTTGATAATAAAAACATTAATAAATACATATAATTGACAGAGAAATATATTTTAGATAAACTGTAAGTAAAAAATATAATTTAATTTGCATGTGTCGAAAAATGGAAGTCTCCGGCACCGGTCATCTATGTTTGGCTGAGAAAACACGGAAATTTCCATGATCGGTCGTCAACATGTTAAAAAAACTATGCCCACATGATCGTTAAATTTTTTTCAGAAGATTTATTAAGTTACAACTATTGAAGTTGCATTCAAATTTAATCCTTTATCATTGGTTGATTTAGATAAGTGGTTTAAAACCTTTTTCTATCAAGGGGCTGAAGTATTTATTTTTCTGAGCCTGAGATCGACTTTGTCGATTATTACCAATTCTGCCAGACTTACTAGATAAAATTAAAATACGTTCATTACGAAAAAGCGAATTATGAGTTTTTATTAAGAATAAATTTAATTTTCTACAACTTTTATTCCTATAATTTTTTACATTGATCAAGTATTAAAGCAAATATTTAAAAAAATGGAGTAAACATCCACTTCAGGTTGACCCATTTTTACCAAAAACTAATCAGTTTTTGTGACTTTCATAAAAATGTCAAATATAAAATTTTGCATTGATCTGATTTCTAGTTTTTGAGCACCCACAAAATTCCTATCACATACACAAACACACAGACATCATCGAGAAAATGGTCCAAACGTGGTGTGGGTACCTCAAAATGTGTATTTCCATTGAAAACTTGAAATGGATTTTTTTCATGAAAACAATACTTTCCCCTATACTACGTATGGAAAAGTAAAAATGTGTCACAAATTCTGCTGGAAACGTCTGCTTTGCTCTCACGAACATGCGTTAGCTCATTGAAGAAAATGCATCATTGCCTGATGGGTTGCGTGATAAATGGATAATCCTATATTTAACACTTCTAAATCATCATCATCATTTGTTTAGGAAGGCTTCCTGATTCAAGGAGCTTCAAGAAATCTGTGATTCATTAATTTGCTGGATTAAAAAAAAAATACTGAGTACCTTTTCTATGAAAGGTGAAGTTTTGGGAGTGTATTTTCTGTTATAATTTGGTTTATAAATGAAATTTGTTTTCCAATCAAAATTTCTTAACATATGTGAGCCAAAACTAAAAAACAGTGGGAAAACCCAATGCAAACTAATTGGGACTAAGATTTCATATGATATCTGTTCCCAAATTTCAGTTGATAACCATTCATTTGAGCCTCATTAATGATAGATATAAAACAAAAGCCTATACTCTTAATGTTATGTTGTTGTATGCAAATGAAATTAGTTTTGTTTATAAATTTATAACATTAATAGGATTGGATTTGGTTTAATTGGGTTATTTTTTTATTTTGGCTCACTGATTGTAATCAATTTGGATGGAAAAAATGACTTCATAAAAAACAATAAATACAACAAAAAATTCAATAGAATAATAAACCTGTTCCTAAAAACAAAATTACAATTTGTATTAAAAATAACGAAACAATCCTATGATGCAAACAGATGATGTGTTGTAATGGTTTTTGCCTGCGATGAAGAATTTTTCTTTGCAAACATTTACCTTCTGATGAACAAACGTAATACTTTCCAGAAGCATGTAATGGCATTCTGAAAAATTCACGATTACCTTCTGAGCCAAATGGGCATTGCAGGCGAGACATCTATTTATTTCAACAGGTCAGCCAATTACAAAGTTAACGAAAAAGGTGCAAAAATGTCATTATAAAAACTTGAGGAATGAAAAAATGAGCATTATTGTAATGCTGGCAGTGTTAGCAGATGGCACAAAATTACCACTATATGTTATTTAAGAAATTGGTATTACAAAGTTTTTTCTGAATAGACCATTTTTATTGTTGTCGTCTTAAATTCGAAGTCATCTTCCTTTCGGATTAATTTGGTATATACAGTGAAGATCAGTCAGAATTAGCGGGTATCACTGAAATACAGGTAAACTCCATTACAGTGTGCTCCGTTAGAACGCGAAATCCAGTACAACGTGGTGAGTCCATGAACTCCATTTTAACACAGAGTTCGTTATTATGTGGTATCAAATTTGCGCGAGGGGAAAAAGAATTTATTTTATCAAATGTTTTCATTTCGCAACAACCACATATGGGATATACATAGGCTTCCTGCTTTGTCAGACAACATAATACATACAATGTATGTATGTGTACTGTATGAAGAGAAGCAAATGTTACAAGGCGGTAACTTATTTGCCTTGTGGAGAAAACGTCAGTGCAGCTTGCCTCCCGGTGTCTTTACTTTTACCTTTCGATGCGATGGACCCTCCTCGGTGCCCCGCCGGGTAAGGAAATCCGTTTATATCGTGGTCTGAAGTTATGGATTCCATCCATCGCATTGTAATGGAGTTTACCTGTAATAATTATTTCTAAGGAATCCACTCTAAGACTTACAGCTGTGATTGAAACTGACCTCAGAAGCTCACCCCTTATATTGTAAATATATGTGTAAAAAAATTATTAAATGTTAGATAGCCTGTTTTACTGCATAAAATTGAACCTTGTTTTCAGAATTTGATAGTTGAGGACCCCACAAACCGCTACCACCTAGGATAGGAGTCAACAACCTTTCAAAGTTAAAGAGCCATTTTTTTGTTTTTTGTCTCAATCCAAAATATTTGGGAGCTGCATAGTGACAACTTGCATGACCTTTTTTAGAGATCCGAGTGACTGCAATAAGCATGCTCGGATTCACCCATATCGAACATGCACATTAAAAAGTAAGCATCTGTTATTCATTTGCAATTGCTTCGCATCGCATCACTTGCATTGCTGGCAGTGTGAACGCAGCCTAAGATATACAAATAAAATTAACTGATTCAGGCTTGACTTCGTGGAAGTTCTGAACATTCATTGTGAAATAATGACACTTAGTAATCTTCCACAGTTTTATTTTCAAATCGGCAAAACACATTTCGCCACACTGTGGCATAGCCAGTTTGTATTTGAAGAAAGCAAAAAGACTACTGCACATGACTATGCCACGGCCGATTTGAAAATAACACTGTGGAAGATTATTAGGTGTCTTATTTCACAATGAATAAGATACATGAGTCTGAAACCTGTAGGGGAAATTAGGTAGGAGGGGGAACACCCTTCCCCGCCAGGGACGTGCAGAGTATGAAATCTTCTGTCACGATCAGTCTATGTATTTTCTTCAACTATTGAAAAAAAGTTTTCTGAGGAATTAAAAGGTGATGTGGTTGTTTTAAATTCAATTTTGTATCGTATATTCATGCAAATGTAGTATTTTATACATTAATTATCATTACCATCAGTAAAGGAAGTTTTCTCATGTAGGTACAAGTATGTGTTTGGAATCGAAAAATCCCACTCGCCATTTAAAATGGATATTCGGCTTTAATGGATGACCCTTCCCCTTATTAGTCTGTTAAATCAAGGATTTACTGTAAAGTAAAAGCCCATTCTAACAGCACCCTCGGGACCAAGGTCATGCCGCTAAATTGAATGTGCCATTAAAGCGAATGGCACAGACAGGGTTGGACTGGGAAGCAATTTCGTAGCAGAAAATAGAGATTAGAGGCTCTGTTCCCCCGGGATTTTATGGGTTGATGAGACAGCCAAAATATAACAAAGGCTTGCACAAGTTTGCATTTTAGTTTGACTACCATATTTTCTGGTCTATAATGTGCACCTTATGGATAACGCGCAAGTGATTTTCTTCAAACCTGGTACAAATGTATAGATAACGCACAGTAAAAAAATCTATTTGAAACAAGCACTTCCTGAAACAAGGGAATCAATTAAAATTTGCTGTGGCTTTCCATTATTCAGTTGTTTTCACTGTACACCACATGGTCTTATTGAGTCTTGAATTAGCTTGGCATTGGTTTTGAAGTTTTTTGATTTACCATGGAAAACAAAAATATGTGAAAGGGAAAATCATACACTTAGAAGTCGTAAAATTTGCTATAGAAAAAGGAAATGGTAAGGCTGGAAGAAAGTTTAAAGTAGGGGAATCAAGTGTATGAGAATGGCATAAAGGTGAATTGGTGTTGAAAAAGTTGCATCAGAAAAAACGAGCAATGCGTTTCAGAAAATGGTTTTGGCCAGAACTCGAGGAAGAACTGTATGAGTGGGTGATACGAGAAAGGGCAAAAGGCATTAGGATTTCAACAACGAGGGTCTTATTGCAAGCGAAATGCATTGCTCAAGAGATGGACATCGTGGGCTTCAAAGCATATCCTTCTTGGGGATTCCGTTTCATGAGGAGGAACAATTTGTGTGTTCGTATATCGACAAGCATCGGCCAAAAATTACAGATGGACTGGGAGGCGAAAATGATTAAGTTTAGACAATATATGAAAGAAAACATGTCTGGAGTTGATGCAATGCATGTCAGCAATATAGACAAGGTTCCGGTGAGGTGATCCTCCTTGTGCTAGAACTGTGAACCTTAAAGGGATGAAAGATGTTTCCGTAGCAACTACTGGGCATGAGAAGTCGAATTTTACAGTTGTTTTGTGTGCAATGTCTGATGGTTCTAAGCTTCCTCCAATGGTGATTTTTAAACGAAAGACTGTGCCGAAAGAATGCTTTCCTATGGAAATTGTAGTAACCGCGAAAGAGAAAGGTTGGATGAACCAAGAAATGATGAGGGTATGGTTGGATAGTGTGTGGAGAAAGCGAAAATCTGCCTTTTTTAATCCAAAGTCACTGTTAGTCATGGATTCATGTCGTTGACATGTGACGCCTGAAATTAAAAAAGTGGTCGGTAAATATTCAAAGCTAGCTATCATTCCCGGTGGTTTAACCAAAAAACTTCAACCACTAGATCTGTCTGTGAACAAGTCATTCAAATCAAAATTGCAAGCTAAGTAGGAGGATTGGATGTTAATGTGTGTGCATCAATATACTAACTCCGGGAAAGTGAAAAGACTATCCTATGCAGAAATGTGTAAATGGATTGTTGAGAGTTGGGGATCTGTTACGGCTAGTTGTGTAAAAAAAACTGTTTTGAAAAGGATCTTAGTGATACACTTATGACAGATACGGAAGAATTTGAAGATGATGAAGGTAATTCTTGTAAAAATGAAGTTTCAAATGTGCCTGACCAAATTATAAGTGCAATTGAATCATTTGACATTGACTCAGGTGATGATTTTCATGGTTTCGAATGAATTGTATAAGTTAATATGCATCAATTTCAATAAAATTTTATTTTCCTTAAAATAATGCGGAAATATTTGCATTCTGTCAAGGATATTCTTCACGTTATATAATACACTGAATAATTTATTTTTTGAATTATCATAGGCTAATTAATTAAAAATAAATTTTTTAAATGCAGTCTGTGAATTGAACCCAGGACTCAAAGGATACAGATCACATCAATTATCATAATGTATTCACAATTTACGGATTATTTTGCTCTTTTTCCTCAAAAATTCAAAACTTACTGGATGAAAATTTACGACTTTCCAAATTCATTTGTTTTTCTAATGAAGTTTGTAGATAGTTAATCGGAAGAGTAATCGATTTTTTAAACAATTTAAAAGATTCAAAATAAGATTTACTACACTTTTAAACATTCAACATAAATTGTAGAAATCTGCAAGGACAGTTACTCGGTCTTTATTTTTTTGAACCCAGATGCCACAGTTTCATCTGTGCCTGCCAGAGTGGAAGAAGGTAAACAACGCCAAAAAAATTCCATCTCATCAGCATTGTAAATTTCCTCTGCTGTAAAATTATACTCATTAATGAGAGACTAAAATAACTTACAATATTCATCTGCAGACTCATGATCAGCTTACTGAAGTTCACCTGAGACATCAAGTTTTCTTATCCCATGATGATGTTTAAAGCGAGATAGCCACCCATTGGAAAAAACACAATCTTCACTCAACTCAACTGCATTTGGTGATGAAAGTCTTTTGCCTTTGCAATTACCATTGGGCCAGTAATTTGGAAACTTACAGAATGCTTCACTTTAAACCATTTGTATAATACAGCATCCAACTGTGGCGAAATGTGTTTTGCCGATTTGAAAATAAAACTGTGGAAGATTACTAAGTGTCTTTATTTCACAATGAATGTTCAGAACTTCCACGAAGTCAAGCCTGAATCAGTTAATTTTATTTGTATATCTTAGGCTGCGTTCATACTGCCAGCAATGCAAGTGATGCGATGCAAAGCAATTGCAAATGAATAACAGACGCTTACTTTTTAATGCCCTCCCTAAGGACTGCATAACCTTACAGAGGTGGGAGGGTTTGTGTACTCTTACGAACCAAAGAGCTATGCCGGCGGGAGATAATTCTCCTGGTAGGACCATCCAAGCCGGAAAGGTCTGAGGGGAAGAGTCAGACTAAGAAGCAGTCTTGGGGGTTTTACATCCCCCTGTGCAAGGGCAGCAGCTTGCACAGTACCTCTGTAGGTGGTGATCATGTGGATCTGAACAGCTACAGATGGGTAATCACTCTGTGAAACTGCGATGAGGAAAGCAAGGGGAAACTACCTCATTATATTTCCCATGATAGGCTGAAAAGCTGAAAATACCTCTATGGATCTTTCTGGGGTAAAATATTCCGGAGGTAAAATAGTCCCCCAATCGGATCTCCGGGTGGGGACTACCCTTGGGGATGCACAGAGGAAATGTAACATTAATAAGAAAGCAAGTAGTGAGAAATTAAAAATAGGCACATGGAATGTTAGGACTATGAATTCAGGGGGTAAACTAGAGAACCTAAAAAGGGAAATGAGAAGGAATAATGTAAGTATAGTAGGTCTTAGTGAAGTCCAGTGGGAAGGAGAAGGCGAGATAAATTCAGATGAATTTAAGATTATTTACTCAGGAGGGGAGAAAAAGGAAAGGGGAGTGGGGATTATAATGAGAAAAGAGATAGCTGAAAGAATTAGTAAGGTAGTGACAGTTAATGACAAATTAATAGCCGTAAAACTCCAGATGGAGCCAGCGGATATGCTTATAATTCAAGTGTATATGCCAACAACTAATGCTGGCGACGACGAAGTAGATGAAATCTATGAACAGATTATGGAGATATTGGAGGATGAGGGAAATGGAAGGATCACCACCATAGTAATGGGAGATTGGAACAGTGTAGTCGGAGAGGGACAGGAAGATAACATAGAGGGAAAATATGGACTAGGGAAGAGAAATGAAAGAGGGGATAAACTTGTTGAATTCTGCCATAGAAATAGATTAATTGTAACTAATACATGGTTTAAGCATCACCAGCGAAGACTTTACACATGGAGAAGCCCAGGAGACCAGAGACGATACCAGATAGATTACATACTAGTCAATGAAAGATTTAGAAATAGCATTAAAAATGTGAAAACACTACCAGGGGCAGATATCGATTCTGACCACAACCTATTGGTGGCAAATATACAATGTAGACTGAAGAGCGTTAGGAGAAACATGAGAGTTAACAAGAAATGGAACTTAGAGGAACTCCTTAAAAACAAGGAGGCTATCATGACTGAGCTGGAGGAAAGGTTGGGGGAGAGAGCTGAAGAAAATAGGAAGAATGTAGATGAGGAGTGGAGATACATCCATAGCAACATTAAAGATGTAATGGAAAAGAAGGTAGGAAAGATAATGGGTGAAAGAAACAAAAAACCCTGGATCACAGCAGCTATGCTGCAAAAAATGGAAGAGCGGAGAAAGTGGAAGAACATAAACACTGAAGAAGGCCAAAGAAAGTACAAGGAGTTAAATAATGCTTTAAGAAGGGAAACAGATAAAGCCAGAGAACAGTGGATAAATGAGAAATGCGAGGAGATTGTCGAATGTGAAAGAATTTGTAGAACAGACCTCATGTATAGCAAAACAAGGGAACTATTCAAGAAAAAAGCAAGAAAGATAGGACGTAAAGGAATCATGAACAAAAGTGGTAAAATAGTATCGGAGCCAGACAATGTAAAGAATGTCTGGAAAGAATACATTTAGGTTCTGTATGACAAAGAAGGAAAGCCAAGAAATATTGAATTAAATGAAGAAGAGGATGTGGAAGAAGATCAGCTAGGACCAAGTATTCTCGAGTCTGAAGTTAAAAGAGCAATTGATGACATGAAAAGAAGGAAGGCTGTTGGGAGTGATGATATACCCGTGGACGTTCTTAAGGTTTTGGGGTCTAAAGCAGTTAAGCAACTCACAAAATTTTTTAACCAAGTATATGATACTGGCATATGGCCTGAAGATTTTTTAGATGTTGTGATGGTACCACTGGAGAAAAAGAACAATGCAAAATGTTGTAAGGATTACAGAACTATTAGTTTAATTTCTCATACAGCTAAAGTTCTAACCAGAATAATAACCAAAAGAATTGAATGTAAAATAGAAAAGGAGCTGCAAGATAATCAGTTTGGTTTTAGAAGAGGAAGGGGGACTAGAGATGCTATAGGATGTATGAGGATGATGACAGAAAGAGCGCTAGAAGTCAATAAAGGTATGTATTTTTGTTTTGTAGATTGGGAGAAAGCTTTTGACCGAGTGAAATGGGATAAAATGCTGGGTATTTTAAACAAAATAGGAATAGATTGGAAAGATAAAAGACTGCTTAAAAACCTTTACTTTGATCAATAGATTAGAGTCAGGGTTGAAGGAGAAGAAACAGAAAGTACTTCAATAGGGAGGGGAGTGAGGCAAGGTTGTCCTATTTCACCAGCGATATTTAATATTTATGCAGAAACAATAACAGAAGAAGCGTTGGTGGAAGAGAAAGGATTTAAGATAGGAGGTGAAAGTATTACCACCATTAAATACGCAGATGATCAGGGCTTAATAGCAGAAGGCGAGAAAGAGCTTCAGAGGATGACAGACAGACTAGTGGAGGTTGGCCAACAATATGGAATGAAGATCAATACAGAAAAAACGAAAGTCATGGTGGTTTCAAAGGAACATAAATAATTAAATATAATGGTAAATGGCCAAAAATTGGAACAAGTAAGTAGTTTCAAATATCTCGGCAGTATTTTAGCACAGGATGGAAGTAGTACACAGGACATCAGAAGTAGGATTGCAATGGCAAAAGCAGCATTTAACGAGAAGAAGGAGCTTCTCACAAGCAAGAAAATAAATTTAGAAACAAGGAAGAAATTAGCAAAATGCTACATATGGAGCATAGCTCTTTATGGTGCAGAGACGTGGACGGTAAGGAGAAAGGAGGAAAAATATTTAGAAAGTTTTGAGATGTGGGTATGGAGAAGAATGATGAAAGTGAAATGGACAGAGAGGAAGAGAAACGAAGAAGTATTAGAAATGGTGGGAGAAGAAAGGACGCTAATAAAAACAATCCGGAAAAGAAAAGCAAATTGGATAGGGCACATATTGAGAAGACAGTGTTTACAAAGGACGATCTTAGAAGGAAAAATTAGTGGAAGAAGAGGAAGAGGGAGAAAAAGAATAGGAATATTAGATAATATAAAGCAGGGATATATTACTTATAGAGGTATAAAAGAGGCTTCTAGGGAGAGAGAGAAATGGAGGCAGCGATTCAGTTAAAACCTGTCTTCGGACAGAAGCATGATGATGATGATGACTTTTTAATGTGCATGTTCGATACGGGTGAATCCGAGCATGCTTATTGCAGTCACTCTGATCTCTAAAAAAAGGTCACGCAAGTTGTCACTGTGCAGCTCCCAAATATTTTGGATTGAGGCAAAAAACAAAAAAATGGCTCTTTTACTTTGAAAGGTTGCTGACTCCTGTCCTAGGCGGTAGTGGTTTGTGGGGTCCTCAACTATCAAATTCTGAAAACAAGGTTCAATTTTATGCAGTAAAACAGGCTATCTAACATTTAATAATTTTTTTACACATATTACAATATAAGGGGTGAGCTTCTGAGGTCAGTTTCAATCACAGCTGAAAGTCTTAGAGTGGATTCCTTAGAAATAACTATTACAGGTAAACTTCATTACAATGCGATGGATGGGATCCATAACTTCAGACCATGATATAAACGTAAATTTTTATGCTTTTTAACATTCTTATTAGACTCTGAGTCAACAAAAAACTTTAAAGTTCCTGTTTTCTTGATTTAATGTCATAAATTGTTGATGAACTTACATTGTACTCGTTCATTAATACATGTCTATTTACCCCACTATCCAGACAATTGCATATGTCAATTTCCTGAAGCAATGTTACCACCACTCGCTTTCCTAGTTTTATTCCACCACAGCTGGGCTTACTCATGATTTTAGGGTATATTAAATGCTTAAATCTTCACACAATTTTAATAGCAAAAACAAAATTCTTACTTAAGGCAATGCCTGTCACGACTGTCGACACTGTGTGACAACTTAGGGAACATCATGCAATACGCGTTCAACCATATGCAATAAATCAATCACAACTAGGGCAACATCTAGGAAATGATTGAAGAACTTCAGTGTGCTAACGATGGCGTTAGAGCAAGTTTGCCTTAAGAACAGGTGCCATTAGAATGAGCTTCTACTGTATTATCTTAAGGAAAAGGAAAGGTAATGATGAGTGTGGCAACAAGGTGTTGAAGGAAGCCCAGTGGACACCAAGTTGAGGAACAAGTTGGCAAGCTGCTGGGATC
The DNA here is from genome assembly GCA_028673005.1 of Tanypteryx hageni. Classification (NCBI taxonomy): domain Eukaryota; kingdom Metazoa; phylum Arthropoda; class Insecta; order Odonata; family Petaluridae; genus Tanypteryx; species Tanypteryx hageni. Next base: position 41,817,273 of record CM054120.1, read on the forward strand.
ATCGAGGAGACACACGTAAAATAAATAAAGAGAAAACACACATAAGCTTTAAGGGCATATGCCCTTCGTCAGTGAGGGAAAGAAGAGTAACTGAAGGTATGTGACACACTGGGTGGGGGATGACAGGGTGATGTGAGAAGATTAAAGACTGGAGGTGATGCAGAAGAGGGAGGAGTTGATGGCCAATAAGGAGGGAGTGTTGTAAGGTAAGGTGCTGTAACTATAGGAGACATTGTGGGCATTGTCGAATGGCCAATAGGGTTAGTGGAGGTTAAGGCCAAGGGGGGAGAAAGAGTCGAGAAGATGTATATGGGCTAATTCTCACTGTCGGAGAAGGGGGGCAGGGGTGTCACTGGGTAGGCACGAACAGTCCTTACATTGTAGCAACTATTGAAGGAGACATTGTGGGCATTGGCATGTGATGCAACTGGGAGAGGGCATCTGAGATTTACGCTATTCCGGTGACCGTTCATACAGATGTTTAACGGGTTGCTGGTGAGGCCAATATAAAACGCGGGACATAGGGTGCAGGTGAGGACATAAATGACGTTACGTATATATATATACACACACACACACACACACACACACACACATATATATATATATATATATATATATATATATATATATATATATATATATATATAATCTTATTAGGAAAAGGTAATACCCTTCTTCCTAAATTTATGAAACTGACCAGCTATTCATTGCACTACCTCTTAGATATCCATTGCATATAGGCAAGAAGGAATCAGCAGATCATAAAAAAGATAACCTAGAAGAAAATAAAGAAGCCTTGGGTTTCAGAAGAGATAATTAAAAAAAGGTGAAAGAGAGTAGGAGGTGGAGACAGGTTAACAGAATATGGAAGGAGAATACATCAACAATTTAAATAATGAGATGAGGAGGGAAACCACAAAAGCAAGAGAGTTGTGGTAGAAAGGACAATATGAAGACATGGAGAAACAGCAGAGGCAGGGCAGAATAAATAGACTTACTGTGTGAAAAAGTGAAGGAATTAACCAGAAACAATATGGAAAATAGACCTAACCTGCTCTTCTATTGGTTATACAAACAGCATGCCTCAAATTCTGGCAAAACTGTTTGGAAAAAAGTGGATCTTATCAGCTGGAAACACAGCATCTTCCAAATAGATATATTACTGCATTTACTCGTGTAATACCCGCATGCGTGTAATGCCCGCACCCCTGTTTTCAGAGAGAAAATCTGGAAAAACTGGAATTCATGTAATTCTGAAATTTTGATGTTGATATTTTACGACAACATCGGTTAAATAATCTATCAGAAGCCAAGTTTGATAACACAATTACCGCAAAAAGCAAATGTGTAAGAAGTGACTTCTAAAAATGATTTTTAATACTTTTTGTAATGTACATAATCATGAAAAATTGGCATACATTGCCATTATATTACATGGAGACAACTCGAAAACCTATTTTAGAGTCTAGCTCCTAAATCTTGCAGAAGGGATCAATTTTGAGCCATTGCACATTCTCAAAATATTTTATTTAAAATGAGTAATTTTCACTAATTTGGCGAAATCGCGCTAACTCAGCCATTTTTCACCTAAAAAAGAGCGAATTTTATGGAAATAAACGTAAACCGTTCATGCTCAAAATAAATCTCCCAGACATCATACAATGTGATAAATAAACCTGTCACTAGATGCAATACGACTCAGTTAGATGGAAGCGTTTCTCACGTTTCTGCGGATAAAATGTATAACTTACAGCTTTCAGAAAGCACAAATGTACAATTCCAACAGCTATTTAGTGACACATTTCCATCACAAGTTTGTGTTCTTTGCTTTTATATAGAGTTATAAAAGTATGTACGTATATTCTTTTAGGATTGCGTAACGTAAAAGGAACCCAAAAAAATTCACTTATGGTAAAATGTGATTTGAGCATGTCACGAATTAAAAGGCAATCTAACAGAATTCGTTTGTATTTAATGAAAAATATATGCAGTTCAGTTGTTTATTTCCCTTACATCACCTTTTCTATGAGAATGAACTCTGTCTGATATGTCTATTTATATAGAATATTTACATGATTTAGGTTTACTACTGATAGCTGGCCAAGACTTTTTAAAATACCTGACAAATATTGTGCTTATTACATTATTCCAGGCATTTTTGAAAAATACCTTGGTTAAAAATAGTGGAAATAAAATGCACGGCATATTGTGTCTACCAAAAAAAAGTGTACTCATGACAGGCATGCAATATTGAGTGGGCATTTCACGGGTGGCCTACCCTCAGCAAATGAATGGGCAAATCATGTGTAATATCCGCACCCCCTTTTTTGATGGAAACTTGAGGAGAAAAAAGTGCGGGTATTACCCAAGTAAATACGGTATTATTGTACAATTAAAAAATTAATAAAAACAAACTAAAATGTATTTAAAAACAACTTTTATCAAGACAGATAGATTATTCTTTGGAGACAAAATTTACATATACCATATATACTCGTGTATAGTTCAACTCCGTGTATAGTTCGACCTTCGATTTCTCGGCGAAAAAATTAGATTTTTTCATATACTTGTGCATAATTCGACCCTAGCTTTTTACTTACTTACTTACCGTCAGGATTGACATTTTTCGTTTCGATATCTCGAAGATCACAATCGAGGTATATAGAATGATCTTGGTTTTCAACAGCTTTTAGTATCATAATAATACTATACTAATAATAAACTGTAAACATCATAAACCTATTGCACGATCTTGAGAAGAAAAATATTTCTTACTTTTAACTACGAGATGTGACATACAAATGGTGGCAGAATTTCTAGCAAATAGATGAAAATTAAGCTTGTATAACAAAAATTAATAGATGCATATTACTCGTAAAACCTTTAATAAAAGTTATGAATGATAGTTGAACAAGATGAAATAAACTCAAAAGTATTACTCGTGTATAGTTCGACCCCCAATTTTTTGCACAAAAATTTGGTCTTAAAAACTCGAACTATACACGAGTATATACGGTAATTCTTTAAAAAAATAATATGCACAGAAAATTTGATACTATGTTCAAGCTAGAGCTGTATATTCATATGACCATATTTCAAATTATGAAAATCGCTTCTACCTGGATAATGGAGAGCAATATCCAGTCAAGGAGGAACCAGACAAGAATGTGGACCAAATAAAATACTAAAGGGTCCCAGTTGAAGAGGAAGGAGACAGCCCATGAGGCACAACCTCCAATCACCATGCACTCTGAGAGAGGCTCAAAAATAATGGTGCAAGGCACCATTGCCACACGAAGTTTAGCCCACCTGAAAGAATAGAACAAACAGGAAATGAACAAGCATCTAGGAATTGTGCAAGTGTTAACAAGACAAAATTACTAGCTAAATATTTAACCCTTATCATACTGCATTTAAATTCCTGCCGCTAAGCTGATATAGTTGGGATATTTAAATATTATATTTTCATTTGTATAAATCATCATATCTCCGGACATCACATCATTCCACAGAGACTGGACAATATCATGGGTCTATGAATTTGTATAAGCAAACTCATCACCCAGCTTATATTTACATGTATGCATGGCCACGGATGCCTACATTTGGTGTATATTTAATGTATTCACAGATGATAAGGGTTAATACACCAATGAATTATGATTATTTTTTGTGAAATATGTATCCTATTTATGGTTAGTGAGAATAAAACTCATTGACAGATATTCCTGCTAGTATCTAAAGAGAATGGAAGAACTCATTATAATAATTATCACTTTATCAAAATGCAATTACTTGGTTGAACTGCAACAAATATGTTGCTAAGCTGGAAAAATAGTTTGAAGTATTGACCTATCACAAATTAAAATCATTCCTTGATTTTACAATCCTCAGGATAGATAAGGTGGTATATACAAAATATTATTTTACAGAAATTGATGAGTTAGATACAACCAAATTATTGAAGTAATAAAAGTCCTAAAGAATTTCAATGACTAAAAAATCACCACATTTTACATCAAATAGTAATAAAGTTAATATTTCAAAAGCTGCATTTGAAATATTGTTAACAAAACATTCTTACACAAAATGTTTGAGTTTTATACTTTAACAGATTATTGATCAACTTAAAACAAAATGGATAGGCATATGTGTATATTTCAAACATTTACCGTTCTATTTGCTGTGTAATGTTAGTTGATTTATGAAATATGATTATTAAAATATGCAAAACTGAAAAGAAGTTATACAATTTAAGAATAATAAGTTTACTAGGTTATTCATTGTTTAAGAAAACATATTGTTTTATTTCTTGAGACTAAAAGGTAAAAAACAAAATACAGGCAAACCTCTACTTACGAACTTAATGCATACCTGGAAATGCGTTCGTAAGCTGAATGTTCGTAAGTTGAGTTGACTTTTTCTATAAGAAACAATGTTAAATTCATTAATCTGTTCCTGAATATTTATAAAGTATCAGTTTTTTCCTTATCAAGGGAATAAAAAGTGAACAGTTAGGATAAATTCATTTATTTTCAATAAAAACTTTAATTTCCTTGTACAAAGTTAGTCGTGTAGAGAACATTCAATGGTTTCCAAGACACCTATTGAAGGGAGGGAACCAAGATTATTATGAAATTTGAATTGAAGACATTCTTTTCTTCTCTTCATAAAGAAGTTTATAGCTGGATAGCTCTCTGTGAACACCTTAATAAACTGCAGAACTTCTTTCTGCATTTGGGCCATTATCTTTAATACCTTCAAAGCCTCATCGATTTTCTTTAATGAATCGCTGAGGACTTTTGCAGACAAAACTTCTGTGGGAGGAGGAGTGTTGTCATCATTGCTGTCATCTTCCTGTTCTTTGACTTCCTTCTGCATTACTATCAGCTCATCATTTGTAAGTTCCATCGAATGAGAGTCCACTAACTCATCCACATCTAAGGCATCCATTTCTAAATTTATACTTTTTCCCATTTCTACAACTTTATGGGTGATTTGCTCTTCGGTTTGTTCAGAATCCTGTGAATCATAAACAAACTGTGGGCACAGCTTGCTCCAACAGTGATTCATCGTCGTTTGTGTGATTTCCCTCCAACAATGACCAATGTTTTTAACTGCATCAAGGATGCTGTACCCTTTCCAAAAGTCTTTCAGGGTTAAAGAATCTTGCATCGGTAGCCACAATAGCTTGAGCAATATTTCGACGCAAGTAAAACCTTTTAAAGGTCGCGATTACTGTCAGGTCTATCAGTTGCAGTAAGGAAGTGGTGTTGGGAGGCAAGAAGACAACTTGGATGTTTGAGTCCAAGTTAGCTAATGTTACAGGATGACATGGGGCATTATCGATGACCAATAACATTTTAAAGGCCAAATTACTCTCCCTACAATAATTTTTGACAGTTGGAACAAAGGGATCAAGAAACCACTGCTGAAATAGCAAAGATGTTAGCTATGCTTTCTTATTCCAAGTCCAAGTCACGGGAAATGTTGCCTTGACTATGCCCTTGAAAGCCCACTGATTTTCAGTGATAAACAAGAAGTGGCTTCAATTTAAAATCTCCTGCGGCATTTCCACCCAGAAGGAAGATTAGACGATCTTTAGAAATTTTGAATCCAGGAACTTTCTTCTCTTCAGTTGCAATGAAGCTCCTTGAAGGCATCTTTTTCCAGAAAAGACCTGTTTTGTCAACTTTGAAAACTTGTCGAGAACAGTAACCCCCATCTTTAATAATTGTTGCCAATGCCTCAGGAAATTTTTTTGCTGCCTCGTGATCAGCACTTGCAGATTCACCAGATGATGAAAGGTTTTTCATATTTATCCTACACTTGAATTTTGCAAACCATCCAGCACTGGCCATAAATTCAGCAGGATCAATCGCTGTTTCCCCCATACGCAATTTAATATCCTGAAAAAGGCTTCTAGCCTTATCTTGAATCAATTTAGTACTCAATTGTTGGTTTTTTCTATTTTGATTCTGAATCCAAATTGTTAAACACCGTTCCATTTCTTCAACAATGACACTTTGTTTTTTACTGACAATCACAGACTGAAGTGAGCCTGCATTGCGAATGTAATCAACAATTTTTTGTTTGTCTTTTAAAATGGTTCCTATTGTCGAACGATTGACATCATAAATACGTCCAATGGAAGCAAATGACTCACCTCTTTCTGATCGCTTTATTATGTCCATTTTAGTTTCCATCGATAGCACTCGACGTTTTTTACTATTCATAGATGAAGCACCATCAGTATCACTACTTTTATGCTTGCTTTCCATATTTTTAAGGGTATTATAAAATAGAAAGGAATATATAATGTCACCGCACACCAGTACAGATTCAAAAGCAGAGGGAAACTCAAAGAGGCATAAGCAGGAGCTTAACTATGTATCTAAGGGTCGTAGGATGACCTAGTAAGAAGGTCTCCATGCATACACACCGCTCAGTAAAACTAGCAGCAGAACTCCTCTTGCAGCGGAAAACAGGCCTAATAAATGGCATTTTTTAAATTTTAATTTTTGTAACTTTAGAAGGCTTAAGTCTATCAATAATAGTTAACTTTTACATTAAAACATACCGTCACCAACACAAGAACCCTCTAAGCTCTATTGATTATAATGAAGTGAATTTCAGATGATCAAGGAAACATTACAAATAGAGTTTAGGTTAGTTAAGGTATTATTAAAATGTAGAAGCATTATTGCGTGGTCTTATATTAATTTTTTAAAGATATTTAAGAATTTTTCATAATTAAAAAAATGTCAATATCCAACAATGTGTTTCAATAAATAATAGAGCTCCATGGTTTTCTCATGTTGTCGAGGAAATGTTCTTAGCAGAGGATTGTGACTATTCGAAATTCTGGAAATTGTACTTACTGATGCTGCAAGGTTTTCCAGTCCCTTTTCTTAGCTACTTGACTGGGTACGTGATAATATCCTTCGTTATATGGTACAGTCAGATTTAAATGTAAAAATTGTTTCACTAAAGAACAAGAACTCACTACCATCTGCTGCCTTACAAGTAAATGTTTCGCCAACGACTGTCTATGATCGACCAAAGAAAGTCCTAAGCTTAAACACAGATCCCCAACAGTCAGAAACTTAATTAAAAGGATGTTTACGGTTAGGTCATGAGTGACAGAATCAAGACGCAGAGCAAAGAATTCTCATATATGGGGTTGTTTGTGTCCACTTGAAAACAAAAAGAACAAAGAGCTCCTACGGTGGTCCAGACATCCGTATCTGCGAGAGTTGTGTGTGTTAACTGAATAGGGAGTCAAAATTCCTTAGTATGTGGAAGGTTCATAAGTATGAATTGTTCGTAACTTGAATTTTCATAAGTCAAGGTCCACCTTTAATAATTAAAAAATAAAAACAACATTTAGCAATGAAAAGTAAAAACTAAATTTTGATTTACTGACTTGATTTAAAACTTATATTGCTTTTAACCTTTTTACACTTTTAAAAAACCATATAACTTTAACAAAAGTTATAATCAAGTCCAGTACATCAAAATTTGTTTTATTCTTCTTAGTGCAAAATATCAAAGTCATTTAAAATCTTGGCTCAAGTGCAACATATCTCCCCCTTGACTGTAGCACTGCAAATTGCAACGGCCATATACAGAACGTCCTATTATCAACCCTTAAAATAGATTCCAACTCTTGAAGAATTTAAGAGTATGTTTGGAAACGAAAAAAAGACCATACAATTTTTAATTAACAGTAAAATCATTGAATCAAACCAGAATTGCAATAAATGTGACTAATATTTCCTCATCTCCGGTTGGGTTAAGTTGTTGGAGATAGAATTTGTTCCATTTTCCTTCCCCGGGTTGGGTTAAGTGGTTGGGGGTTGGATTCATTCCATTTTCTCCCACAGGTTGGGTGAAGTGGTTGGGTTCATTCCATTTTCTTTATTTAGCTACTGTTTACTTTTGACTGTTTTGTAAATTAACACTATTTTTTATCTAAAATAGCAATAAACTGGACAAGTTCTACTTCTTGCCACATAAGGCACCACTTCAAGAGGTGGGGGATATACTGCACTTCCTCCTAAACCTTTTTTAATTATTATTTTTTTAAATCACTTCTCAATTATGACATCAATATATCACAACTATTTTAATTTTTTAAAATATTCAACAAAATGTAATGGTTTTATTTGTCCTGGCTGCTCTTATTTTTTATGGTTAGGCTGCAGATGCAAGCAACATATCATATATATCTAGTATCCTTCCTAATTTTGTTTACTTCTCATACTCAATGCATTCTTTTTCAATATTTCTTGTGTCCACAATCTTCTACATCATGTGATTTTTCTCATCCCTTGAAGGCCCGTCTTGATTTTCCTTCACTAGGGCTCATTGTGTTTGCCTTCTTCATCTTCTATGTCATCAAGTACGGCCTTTGATTTCCTCTTCGTTATCAGGCAGTCACTCGTTCACTTGAGCCCAAAATTTTGTTTCAAACCAATGTCATTGGACTAATCACCAAATCAAGGTCATGTGGGCACCGCACTTCAATGCAGTTTCAGAAGATTTATTTCGAAAGTTGAATGTTACATCATGAACAGAACACACACTCCTAACTCCAAAACATGTTTTCTTCTTCATCCATAAAATACAGTAAAACCTCATGCAATGCACATTCTGGCAGCATTCTTTCAGTATTGCACGGATTGTTTGTACACTAATTTTCTTACAACATGGTACATTTCCAGCCAACACAGCAGGCCCCGATGAAGAAATAAAAAAACTGAACATTTGAATTTTCTCTGGTGCCTCAAATGTCCACTCTATACAAAATAATACCTCAAAAATATTAAAGCAGCAACCATGCTTCAGTCAAAGTATGCTGAAGGCCAGCTTAATATATCCACTGGCCAGGCATTTCCCAGGAATAAAGAATATTTATTACTAAGGTTTTTCTTCCCACTAAGCATCAGCAAGGAGGAGGATGCTTGATGATTTAAAAGTGCTAAATATAATTGAAAACCAAGGTAGTCACGGAGAAAGTACTTTTCTCTTTTGAGTAATACTCCTGTAGTATATTTACTATCATCTGAAAGTGAATTAAAAGATGAGAAAGGTATTATTGAGAGATTAGGAGATCAAAAGCAACAGAGTGCCCGTGTTATTCAGAGGAATGATATCAACAGTGAAAACATTTTTTTACAAAAAAGGCAATAAAAATAACCAATTATTATTAATAAAGTGGCAAGTACAAAATCTATTCAAAATTAAATATTGCCAGGTTAAAAATATCATACATAACAAACCAACAGCATTTAATATTGCTCAATGTTTTGGATTTTTTTCTCATATACTTTTCAAAAAATAAATTAAAATAACACAAGTTGAATTCTGTGGCATTTAAATCATGGAGATGGTTATTTTAAATCACACTTGAGGGATTAAAAAAAAACATAATATATAAAAATGAATGTGTGTACATATGTATGTCCCTTATACGTTTTTACACCATTGAAGCTATCAAATTCAAAAGTTTCATGGGCCATCCTATGGACAAAAGGAAGAACTTGGTCTAGGTTTACAGATCGTGGGATCTCTTATACCCAATGGGGTCAACAAAATACTATTTTCATAAGAATGCATGGGAAATGTTGTGGAGAAACCCCAAAATGCCATGCAGCCCTTCACTGATGTGGATATAAATATACCTAAATATTAACTTACGATCACAGGAAATGGCTAATTTTACGCACGAAAGACAATATTTTAATTCTGTTCATGTTTAGTCATATTACATGTTAAATTGCTCGAAATTATGTTTTAAGCGTAAAATTTATTAATATTTTCCTGACGGCAACAAAGCTAAATTTCTTAATTGTTGCCCTCCTCAAAGGGAGATAGCCAGGTAAAGATTAATGCAAGGAAAGTCCACGCTGTGGCGAGCTGTAGAAGAAGAATAACCAACACCAAGATAAAGGGTACAAATGGCTTAAATATAGTCTATGAATACTGTGAAAGTGAGTTAAATGATTTTTAAGGAATATTATAACATTTGTTAAACAGAATTAACTCCTTAACCGTAAAATTCAAAATTAGAGACACACAATGAAAAAGGGGGAGGAAAGGCAGGAAAAGGCAAGACAATAAAAATTATAAACTTACAGGTTTTCATTGTGTCTCTAATTTTGAATTTTACGGTTAAGGTGTTAATTCTATTTAACATCAATTTTGCCATAGTCTCCATCTTTACTTATTTATTATAACATTGTTATCTTTTACCATTAACATTGAAACATTTATCGAAACAAATCGATACATCTACTTACATTAGTTTGGTAACCAATATATTGTTTACATTTTGGCTAATAGTATTGACATAATCCACATAATTTTATTGCTGCTTTAAAGGCTTCGGTGCATCTATCCATGTGGATATTAAGCCAGACATTAATGTGTAAATATATTAATGGTAAAACTTTACAATACAACAGATAAAATATTAAATGTTAATGTAAACGTCGCTTGCAGAATTAAGGAATAGGGAACGAAAATTCAGGGTTTATGGTGCACTCTGAGAAATTTCTATTTTAATAAAACTGCTTGATTATGCCAAATATTCTTGGAAAAGCAGTCTGCCTTGATTATATTATGGATTCGCCATTGAGATAACCCACAAGCACAGGCCTGACTAAAATTTTTCAATGGTTTCTTTAGGTGGTAGTTAAAATTTCATGTGAACCTCTTCTCCGAATAACACATTTGAGAAATTTGGGGGCACCGACAGTGCGGGGCCCCGAGAAATAAAAATCATTTGCTACTTAAAAGAAAATTCTTTCCCGAGCGAAGCCGGGTAACTCCAGCTAGTATGTAAATAAAGACTAATATCCCCAATTTTTTTATAATGGTCTTAGTTTTTAAGTTTAGGTGCTGGCTCCAAGAACTGAAGCAGAATTCTTTTATGCCTCTCAACAAGTCGAAGTTTAAATCCCACGGTAACCTCTCTTGAGGTTTTTTATTGATGTCTGTGATGTTTGTTGTGTCGCTTTGTTATCATATTACCCAGAAAGTATTAATAGTAGATTGAAGAAATAATAACTAACATGTTGCCAAATAATTGTTCTATTAACCTTTATCGTACAGCAATCATTTACACAGTTCTCCCTTCACGGCTGGGCATATTTTAGTTTCGGAGCTCAAAAGACATACATTAGATAAAAATGTCATATCTCCTGTATTAACTGTAGAAATTTATTCAAATTAAAAGCATTTTAATGTAAACAAATTGGCAATATATTTTATTTTATTATATATATTAACAAAATTATAACAATTCTCTTTCAATGAAACATTTATATATAAAAAAAAGAATGTACAGGTAGTTCCCGCTTAACACGAGTTCACTTAACACGAAATCTGCTTTAGCACGATTTATCATTTGGGGAACCTGTTCACTTTACAGGAAGAATTTCTGGTTTTATACGAGTTGCAAAATGATCCATTACATAAAAATAAAATAAAAAAATGTTGCCATTAAGACAACATGTATATTAATTTATATTTAATCGTAAAATACTAGATAATATATAAATTGCAGTCTAAAGTCGAAGTAAAACTTCGCATAGCCATTTTTTGTGACATTTACCATGAAAGAGTGAAAGACAAAAAAGAAACATGCACACAAATGAGGGACCACTAGACTAAAACATGCAAAATAAGCTTTGGAAAACGAAATCTGATTGTAATGCCTTTTGCAAAAAAAAGAACGCTTATAGTTGTAGATGTAAAACCAAAAACAGTATCAAAACATAAGATAACATGATCATGATGAATATCAAACAGCAAGACCACAACCCAAGAAAGTGATAGTTTCCAGGTATGACTCACAGGCAGAGCTGATCTTTCGAGAATTCTACTTCATGTTTTTCGTCACTTTCGCAGTTCAAGTCGCAATGTCGGAAAAAGAGAAACTGATTTAAAAATTTTGCATTCCATTCAAAGAGAAACTACACAAATGAGGGAACATTAGATTAAAACACATGAAATAAGTGAAAAGACACTACTGCCCTCATGGAGGGAAAATCAACTTTCGCGAATTCTACTTCACGTTTTTCGTGGTTCAAGTTGTGGAAAGTATTACGAGAAGTTTTGTTTTGAATTTGCAGATGCAAATTATAAATTAATGAATATTCTAAGTATATTTATGTATAAATAAAAACATATATCCACTGTGATACGATGATCTCTCTTGCTCAAACACATATCTCCCACATCTTATTTGGTTTTTTATGGGATTTATGTATTCGCTTAGCACGATGCTTGTTAAGCGGGAACTACCTGTATAATCCATCAAATGGAATAATTTGTGAATATATTATTGAATGTATTTTGGGAGACTTTTAATTTGAGGCTGGAGGGGAAGAGCTGGAAGTAAGGTTAAGGAGGAGAGGGGATTGCTCATGCAAGTGTTTTGAAAGGGTGATGTGGGTGAGGTGGATAATGCAACTGAGAGGATGGAGGGATGAGGTGTGTAAGTGCTACTTAATGTAGAGCATACATGTTATCAATCTAAAATAGGGATACCAATTCGGATGGAAAGGAATCAAATAAAATACATTGTCTTTCAAGAGATTAAAGAAAGCATTCAAGCATGAAAATCTGAAAAGGTGAGAGCAACAGAGTGAACTATGCAAAATTACTAGCAGAAGTAAAAGAGACTGAGCGAGTGTTGATCAAGGCGCTAAGGACAACTCCCCCCCAGTGTGAATAATTAATATATATGTTGAAATTAAGACGTTCTTCAATAAACACATTTCAACTATTTTATGCAATGATATATTTTAACAGTAACACGTGCCAGGAATGAGATCATTATATGGAAGAATCTATCTATGGACTAATTAGAACAGCCTTTAAAATACAGAAACCACTTCTCAAATGATATCACCGGGTTTGTAGCTTGTTCCCCTGCTTGAGGCACTCATAAAAGATGAAAAACGACTGAAGAATCAAAGTAGGTAGAGCCAGGAATGAAAAGTTGCTGAATCACCCTTCTTAGAACTTCTACTGCATCCGCATATTGAACTTTTTACACAAAAAACCTCTCTACATGCCAGAAACAAAGTTTTATGACTCTAAAATATGTTTGACTAAAACAAATGTTTGTCTTAACTGACTTCTTGAGTTCTTGGTTTCCGAATTTTGTTTGAAGATTGTCTTAAGTGAATTTCATACTAACCAACCTACTTACATATGTTAATCCCTACATTCATGGCTGGGGAAAATATTTGTGTGTAAATTGAGTGGTCGTATTAGCCAAATTTGTGCTAGCGAGGGTTTACTGCAGTCATAAATTTAACTATTTTTACCTTGCAACTTATATAATGATATAGCATTTTTATATACCATTACAAAGTCAAGAAAATTAAGTATATGATGATTATTTTTAAATAATTATTTATTATAAAAAAATGGTACATAACAGGTTCAAAAAACTAATATCTTATGAAGAAATGTTAAAATCAATTTTCTAATAATATTTGGTATGATACGTTATAAAAGAAGTGAGATATACAAAATATTTGCTGTATATATTAGAGAAAATATTAGTATATTACCTTGACATTTTCATAAAAATTTTTATGATTATGGAATGGAAATCTCAAATTCGATTTTTTTCATGAAAACAATACTTTCTCTATACTTCGTATAAGGAGAAAGTAAAAATGGGATTGTAATAACAGACCGAGCCTTTTAAGAACTTAATTTTAATTTTTAGAAATATCAAAAAATAGAGATGTTAATTGCGCTAAACAAGGCACACCTGTATTAGAATCTATAGATTTATATTTAAGATGGGCAAATAGTTTATATAGTGGAAAATATCAGCGGACTGAAGAACTGCATTTGTACATAAAATTGGCAAGTTCAAATCTATCATATATTGATGCTTCTTACTTATGATATGACATCTCTAATGTTTAGGCACTTCCACATCAGCAGGAGACTCGAAATTTTTCGTGGGTAAGACTATGTGCATAACAAACTAGAAAAATCGAAAATCACAAAAAAGTTAAATAATGCGGCCGCTAATACTTTGCAAATAAAATTTAAACAATTAAATAAATATTATTGCACTTCTAGATGTGATACAACATTAAAATTTGGCATAAATGTGTGGCATCAGTACCAAACAATGGAAAAAAGTATAATATTCTTAAAATTGCAAATTTTAGGCATTGCTTTTACTCCAATAGTCTCCCATAAGGAAAGAACAAAAATCAGTGCCAAGGTGCAAACTTTTGAATTTAAAAAACATTTCTAATAATGAAATTGCTCTCTGAAAAATTAAGGTGTTTATCAAGGTGAGACAAAATACTTGTAGAATGCAAGTACCTACTACTAGTCTAGTATATAATTATAAGCATGTTAATAGTAGTTAGAGTTGTGTTTAGAAAATGGGAACCGGTAAGCTGGCACTATTCCAGCACTGGAGGTACTGCACATTGCTTACCACTGTAACTGTGAGAGGGTTAAGTGGCTGAATTTTTTCAATCTTCAAAATCACAGAGTACAAAGAATATATATCATCATCATCATGATTCTTCTGTCCGAAGACAGGTTTTAACTGAATCGCTGCCTCCATTTCTCTCTCTCCCTAGAAGCCTCTTTTATACCTCTATAAGTATTATATCCCTGCTTTATATTATCTAATATTCCTATTCTTTTTCTCCCTCTTCCTCTTCTTCCACTAATTTTTCCTTCTAAGATCGTCCTTTGTAAACACTGTCTTCTCAATATGTGCCCTATCCAATTTGATTTTCTTTTCATGATTGTTTTTATTAGCATCCTTTCTTCTCCCACCATTTCTAATACTTCTTCATTTCTCTTCCTCTGTCCATTTCACTTTCATCATTCTCCTCCATACCCACATCTCAAAACTTTCTAAATATTTTTCCTCCTTCCTCCTTATCGTCCATGTCTCTGCACCATAAAGAGCTATGCTCCATATGTAGCATTTTGCTAATTTCTTCCTTGTTTCTAAATTTATTTTCTTGCTTGTGAGAAGCTCCTTCTTCTCGTTAAATGCTGCTTTTGCCATTGCAATCCTACTTCTGATGTCCTGTGTACTACTTCCATCCTGTGCTAAAATACTGCCGAGATATTTGAAACTACTTACTTGTTCCAATTTTTTGCCATTTACCATTATATTTAATTCTTTATGTTCCTTGGAAACCACCATGACTTTCGTTTTTTCTGCATTGATTCCATATTCCATATTGTAGGCCAACCTCCACTAGTCTGTCTGTCATCCTCTGAAGCTCTTTCTCGCCTTCTGCTATTAAGCCCTGATCATCTGAGTAATGGTGGTAATACTTTAACCTCCTATCTTAAATCCTTTCTCTTCCATCAACACTTCTTCTGTTATTGTTTCTGCATAAATATTAAATATCGCTGGTGAAATAGGACATCCCTGCCTCACTCCCCTCCCTATTGAAGTACTTTCTGTTTCTTCTCCTTCAACCCTGACTCTAATCTTTTGATCAAAGTAAAGGTTTTTAAACAGTCTTTTATCTTTCCAATCAATTCCTATTTTGTTTAAAATACCCAGCATTTTATCCCATTTCACTCGGTCAAAAGCTTTCTCCCAATCTACAAAACAAAAATACATACCTTTATTGACTTCTAGCACTATTTCTATCATCATCCTCATACATCCTATAGCATCTCTAGTCTCCCTTCCTCTTCTGAAACCAAACTGATTATCTTGCAGCTCCATTTCTATTTTACATTCAATTCTTTTGGTTATTATTCTGGTTAGAACTTTAGCTGTATGAGAAATTAAACTAATAGTTCTGTAATCCTTACAACTGTGCCGAGTATATGCGGCACATTTGAAGGTCCGCGGTGTGGGAGTTCACGGCCTGGCTGAAAGAGGGGGGAAGTAGTGATTTTCGTTTTGCCGTGACGACGAGAGTTTACCTCGGAAGGAGAAAACCTGGCGGAGACCAGTCCAGCACCCGTGACTCAAGGCGACCTCAACTAAGGAAAAGTGCCACTCATGGACTAAAAGAAAACTAACGTGCCACAAGGAACTCAGCAGGGACTGCGTGCTCACCGAAGAATAGATTGATGGGATCTTTATTAATTCCTTTTGTTTAAATGTTTTGTAATGTCTTATTTGTTAAATATATCGGACTCTCTAAACAGCCAGCAGCATTTGAAATGGTAGCAGAGCGTGGTTTCCTCTACGGCGTGCATCTCCAGTCAGTCAGGCAAGTTTGGGATAGCTGTTGTTTTCTGGTCCTTTGTTTCCCTTGCCATGGTCCATCCTGTAAACCTTTGAATGCCCTGCCGGACCTCTGGGCGAGAAGATTTTTTTTGTTTTCCCATCCTTCTATCCTTTTGTGATAGGTTTTTTTATAATTAGGTCGACTGAAGATGGCGTTTAGCTTTTCAGGGGGGGACGAGTTGGATTAACGGATTATCTAAGGAGGAGGCCGTGTCTGCTGCGAAGGAGTTGGGGCTCGACGATACGGGCACATTAGACGAGGTGCGTAAGAGGTTGAGAGAACACGTTAAAAACAGCAGGCCCGAGGGGGAGCCAGGACAAGCGAGAGTCAATTCCGCAACAGGAATGGAGGCGAAGCCAATAGTGGGAGAATCAGAGCTGTGGGCGAAGTGAAAGGCAGTGCAGGAGCTCGGAAAAGATCTCGTCCGATGGGGACATAAGTTCGAAGGGAACGAAGGTGAGAGTGTTAACCTTTTTTTGGAGAAGGTGGAAATGTTTCGGGAGACTCGGGAGGTTTCAAAAACGGAGATGTGGAATTTATTACCCGAACTTTTAGGGACAAGGGCACTACAATGGTTTCAGGCAAATAGGTTTCATGTTTCATCATGGGATAATTTCGTAGTAGAACTCCGGAAAGAAGGTCCAGTTCATTTGGGGAAAAGAACAGGAGGAGGCATTTCAGAAC
The DNA here is from genome assembly GCA_028673005.1 of Tanypteryx hageni. Taxonomy (NCBI): domain Eukaryota; kingdom Metazoa; phylum Arthropoda; class Insecta; order Odonata; family Petaluridae; genus Tanypteryx; species Tanypteryx hageni. The sequence goes on from CM054120.1 coordinate 41,834,228, forward strand.
TTGAAGGAGTGCATTATAAACCCTCCGGTATTACGTACGGCGGACTTCTCGAAGGAGTTCATTTTACAAACGGATGCAAGTTCAGTTGCTGTTGGAACGGTATTGTGCCAAGAGGTAGATGGCCTCCGGCAACCAGTAGCAAACAAAAGTCGTTCTCTTTCGACCGCGGAAAAGAAATATAGCGCATATGAGCTAGAATGCCTAGCAATAGTATTCGCTGTTCAAAAATTCCGTAACTATATAGAGCATGCGGAATTCCTTTTAGAAACTGATAATCAAGCATTATCTTGGATGCTGGCACATCCTAGACAATTAGGAAAAATTGGGAGATGGGTAATTCAAATTTCGTCATTGAAATTCAGAGTTCAGCATATTAAAGGAACTCAAAATGTGGTAGCGGACATGTTGTCCCGCATGTATGGGGAAGGAAAAGAAGAAGGAAGGCCGAATGACACCGCGGAAGTCATGAGTACTGATTTCCCTCTCGCTTTCCAGGAAATAGCGGTACACCAAGGTACGGACCCCGAATTGGCCCCTCTCATGGCAAAGCTGAGCACAGGGGAGACAGTGTCGGGATATGTATTGTCAAAGGGAACCCTATGCTACAAAGGCAAAGGAAAAGTCAAAGTCGTGGTGCCCCAAGTTTTGAGGCCCGTACTTTTCGCTTATTACCATGAATCCTGCTTCGGGGGTCACTTAGGAATATATAAAACAATACAGAAAATACGGAAGAAATACGTATGGAAAGGAATGGATTGGGAGATAGCGGAGAGAGTGAAACAATGTAAAACGTGCATCTTGAGTAAGCCAGCAAAGAAAAGTAATTTCGAGGCATTGAGTTCCTTGGTAGCGGATAAGCCAATGCAGGATATTTTCCTGGATTTCATTGGAAAGCTTCCGCGTAGCAAAAGGGGAAATACGATGATACTAGTCGGCGTGGATGCCTTTTCCAAATATTGCTGGATAATTCCTCTCCTCGAGGCTACTGTACAGTCTTTAATAAGAGCGGTACACGAGAACATAATTCGGAATTTCGGACCTCCTAAACGTTTCATCTCAAATAACGGAAGGCAGTTCACGTCGGAGGCGTTTAAGAGGATGTGTTTTTCTTATGGAATTGAGCACATCACGACCACCCCGTATTACCCGCAACCGTCGCTGGCCGAACGTTTCAACCGGAATTTAAAATCGGCACTTATCGGTTTCCATTCAGAATCGCAGATGGAATGGGACGAAAACCTTATCTGGCTTCAACTTGCCTTTAACACTGCGAAGCACGAGACTCATCGAGGAATTCCATTTGAATTGATGTTTGGGGTTAAGCCTAATTGTCCTCTCTCTCTCTTAGGTGCCACATAGACGAACTATTGCCAAGCCAAGTGGGCCATGTAGGCATGTCAAAAAGGTGGAGAGAGGCTAAGAAGAACCTTACAATAGCACATGCGAGATCAGAGAGGCGCTACAACCAAGGCAGGGTGGAGAACCCATTTCGGGTGGGGGATTTAGTGGTAGTGCGTTCGCATCCAATTAGTAAAGCCGCAGACAAGCGGGCAGCAAAACTTATGCAGCGATGGAAAGGGCCGTAAACGATTTCACGTTTCCTCACTCCTGTTATGGTCTCGCTGTTAAATGCTGCCGACGGAAAGTACTATAGAAAGGCTCATATTTCTCAGCTTAAGCTATGTCCGAGCACCTTACACTGACCTTTTTACCTTTCATGGAGAGAAGGGTGATGATCTTACTCATTCCAAACAGGGGAGTGGAAAGCTGCAGAAGCGCGGAACTGGAAGGCAGGGCGTGGATGCTGTTTGGAGGGAGGAGTATGTGCCGAGTATATGCGGCACATTTGAAGGTCCGCGGTGCGGGAGTTCACGGCCTGGCCGAAAGAGGGGGGAAGTAGTGATTTTCGTTTCGCCGCGACGACAAGAGTTTACCTCGGAAGGAGAAAACCCGGCGGAGACCAGTCCAGCACCCGTGACTCAAGGCGACCTCAACTAAGGAAAAGTGCCACTCATGGACTAAAAGAAAACTAACGTGCCACAAGGAACTCAGCAGGGACTGCGTGCTCACCGAAGAATAGATTGATGGGATCTTTATTAATTCCTTTTGTTTAAATGTTTTGTAATGTCTTATTTGTTAAATATATCGGACTCTCTAAACAGCCGGCCGCGTTTCACAACATTTTGCATTGTTCTTTTTCTCCAGTGGTACCATAACAACATCTAAAAAATCTTCAGGCCATATGCCAGTATCATATACTTGGTTAAAAAATTTTGTTAGTTGCTTAACTGCTTTAGACCCCAAAACCTTAAGAACGTCCACGGGTATATCATCACTCCCAACAGCCTTCCTTCTTTTCATGTCATCAATTGCTCTTTTAACTTCAGACTCGAGAATACTTGGTCCTAGCTGATCTTTTTCCACATCCTCTTTTTCATTTAATTCAATATTTCTTGGCTTTCCTTCTTTGTCATACAGAACCTAAATGTATTCTTTCCAGACATTCTTTACATTGTCTGGCTCCGATACTATTTTACCACTTTTGTTCATGATTCCTTTACGTCCTATCTTTCTTGCTTTTTTCTTGAATAGTTCCCTTGTTTTGCTATACATGAGGTCTGTTCTACAAATTCTTTCACATTCGACAATCTCCTCGCATTTCTCATTTATCCACTGTTCTCTGGCTTTATCTGTTTCCCTTCTTAAAGCATTATTTAACTCCTTGTACTTTCTTTGGCCTTCTTCAGTGTTTATGTTCTTCCACTTTCTCCGCTCTTCCATTTTTTGCAGCATGGCTGCTGTGTTCCAGGGTTTTTTGTTTCTTTGACCCGTTATCTTTCCTACCTTCTTTTACATTACATCTTTAATGTTGCTATGGATGTATCTCCACTCCTCATCTTCATTCTTCCTATTTTCTTCAGCTCTCTCCCCCAACCTTTCCTCCAGCTCAGTCATGATAGCTTCCTTGTTTTTAAGGAGTTCCTCTAAGTTCCATTTCTTGTTAACTCTTATGTTTCTCTTAACGCTCTTCAGTCTACATTGTGTATTTGCCACCAAAAGGTTGTGGTCGGAATCGATATCTGCCCCTAGTAGTGTTTTCACATTTTTAATGCTATTTCTAAATCTTTCATTGACTAGTATGTAATCTATCTGGTATCGTCTCTAGTCTCCTGGGCTTCTCCATGTGTAAAGTCTTCGCTGGTGATGCTTAAACCATGTATTAGTTACAATCAATCTATTTCTATGGCAGAATTCCACAAGTTTCTCCCCTCTTTCATTTCTCTTCCCTAGTCCATATTTTCCCACTACAGTGGAAACCACTTAACACGAAAACGGATAACGCGAAATATCGGTTAACACGAAATGCAGGCTCAGTCCCTACCGGTGCCTATATATTTCAACGTATATTAGTTCGTTTTACGCGAAATGGTTAACAAGAAATTTCGGATAACACGAAAAAAAATTTCGGTCCCCTGAAAATAAATCCCCATCAAATTTTGTGGATAACACGAAACGACCTACTCATTTCTTAACATAAAAGTATGAATAATCTCACAACCACAGCTGTACCTCCTCCTTCCCCCTCTCTTTCAATAGGCATGGTCATTGGTAGACCTCAGAGAAACTCACGCGCCCCCGTTGAGAGGGTTGCTACCAAGATTTCCTTGGCAGCAATAAACTAAATTCAGGGAACTACCATCTTCGAATGAAAGGAGGGATTTGGAGATGCATATTGTTATCTGTACTGTACCTTCCCTTTTCCCGTCTTTCAATACGCTCAACTCTTCCCTTGCTCTCGTCTCTAGACCCCTACGCAGAACAGTTCTACTCAGTTGATTCTGAATTTCCATGTGCGAATGTGTAACGAATCTGTGAGCGAAGTTCTTCTTTCTTTTTCGGGATTGTTTTCAGTTGTGATTTTATATTTTTATAAAAGATAAAAAACCCACATAAATATGGCTGGTAAATTGCGTAAGCAAAAAGCAATACCGCTAAATGTGAAACTGCAGCTCCTACAAGCGGTTGATAACGGTGATATAACCAAAACGGACATCTGCAAAGAGTTCGAAGTTCCTATTTCAACTTTGTCAACAATTATAAAAAATCGTGATAAAATAACATCTGTGTTTGAGAGAAGCATGTTTGAACCAGAACGGAAGCGTCTACGCAAAGCATGAGGATTTGGACGCGGCGCTGATCATCTGGTTTAAGCAAACAAGAGCCCAGAATGCTCCAATTTCTGGTCCTGTTTTGATGGCAAAGGCTGACGCTTTGGGATCAGAATTGGGCATTGAATTCAAGTCTAGTCCTGGATGGTTGGAGTGGTTCAAGGTGAGGAAAGGGATAATTTTTAAGAGTGTTTCCGGCGAGTCGGGAGATGTCTCCCGTGATATGACATGTGGGTAACTTCTACCTTGCCTAAATTATTAACAGACTTTGCGTCTAAGGACATTTTTAATGCTGATGAAACCAGGATTTTTTTCGCTGCCTCCCAGAAAAAACTTGAGCTTTTAAAAATGAGCAGTGCTCTGGTGGAAAAAATTCTAAAGAACGCATTACGGTAATGGTGGCTTGCAATTCAGATGGTTCTGAAAAAATCCCGATGTTTGTTGTGAGTAAATTTCTGAATCCTCGCTGCTTCAAGAATGTAAAGAAGCTTCCCGTGGAATACACCGCAAATAAAAAAGCTTGGATGACGGGAAACATTTTTACAGACTGGGTTAGGGCATTGGACAAGCGCTTTTCACGCCAGAAGCGAAAAATAGCTTTAATTATCGACAACAGCCCTGCTCATCCAGAAGTGGAAAAGCTGAAATCAATTAAACTGATCATTCTGCCGCCTAATACAACAAGTGTATTGCAGCCATGTGACCAGGGTATTATAAAAAATCTAAAATGCCACTATCGGAAGTAATTACGCCAGAAATATTTATCTAGTATTGAATCAAATGAGGAAATTAAGCCCGTGACTCTTTTGGATTCCTTACATTGGTTGTATGCCGCTTGGAGGTCAGTTACAGCGAAAACAATCGAAAATTGTTTTCGCCACGCTGGATTTTCCTCTTTGCCAATAGCAAATAGGTTTTCAGGACAGGATGAAACTGAATCGACTATGGAAACTAGGGTAAATACATCTACTGAAAGTGAATTGTACGATATCTTCGGTCGCGTGTCGTCTCTAATGAGATTGACAACTGAAATCACGCTGAATGATTATATAGCAGTGGATGACCATATTGACACAACACCACTTTTAACAGACAGTGACATTTTGGATATTTTTAAATCAAGTGCAACAAAAGAAAATAAAAATAGTAGTGAAAGTGGAGATGACTGTGACGAAATGTTGTCAGTGCCAAGTGCTGCAGATATCCGAGGAATGCTAAAAAGTGTGCGTCGGTTTTTGGAAAATCAAACAGATGGGGACAGTTTGTATGAGAGGGTTGATGATTTGGAACAATTTGTCGAAAAAAAGATCATTATGAATGCTAGACAGAAATAAATTACGGAATTTTTTGTTAAGAAGTAGACAATTGAACTACTTTAGCGACCTTGATACTTAATATTTGTGCATTGTTCTTATGAAATTATTGAAATAAAATAATATTTTTATGTATATATGTAATGAATAAATTATAAGGTTTTCATTATTATAACTAATTACTGTGCTGTTTCCATCGCATATTTGTTATGTCAAGATTTATTTACGAGCTTATATCAATATCTCAAATCAGTCTCAAAAAAGGTTACCATGAAATTCGTTTAGCACGAAATTTGGTTAAGACGAAATGTTTGCACTGGTCCCCCACATTTCGTGTTAAGCGGTTTCCACTGTATGTTATCTTTCTGTCCCTCTCCGACTACACTGTTCCAGTCTCCCATTACTAAGGTGGTGATCCTTCCTTTTCCCTCCTCCTCCAATATCTCCGTAAACTGTTCATACATTTCATCTACTTCTTCGTCACCAGCATTAGTTGTTGGCATATACACTTGAATTATAAGCATTTCCACTGGCTCCATCTGAAGTTTTACGGCTATTAATCTATCATTAACTGTCACTACCTTGCTAATTCTTTCAGCTATCTCTTTTCTCATTATAATCCCCACTCCCCTTTCCTTTTTCTCTCCTCCCTAGTAAATAATCTTAAATTCGTCTGAATTTATCTCGCCTTCTCCTTCCCACCGAACTTCACTAAGACCTACTATACCTACATTATTCCTTCTCATTTCCCTTTTTAAGTTCTCTAGTTTACCCCCTGAATTCATAGTCCTAACATTCCATATGCCTATTTTTAATTTCTCACTACTTGCTTTCTTATTAATCTTACATTTCCTCTGTGCATCCTCTAGGGTAGTCCCCACCCGGAGATCCGATTGGGGGACTATTTTACCTCCGGAATATTTTACCCCAGAAAGATCCATAGAGGTATTTTCAGCTTTTCAGCCTATCATGGGAAATATAATGAGGTAGCCCTTGCTTTCCTCATCGCAGTTTCACAGAGTGATTACCCATCTGTAGCTGTTCAGATCCACATGATCACCACCTACAGAGGTACTGTGCAAGCTGCTGCCCTTGCACAGGGGGATGTTAAACCCCCAAGACTGCTTCTTAGTCTGACTCTTCCCCTCAGACCTTTCCGGCTTGGATGGTCCTACCAGGAGAATTATCTCCCGCCGGTATAGCTCTTTGGCTCGTAAGAGTGCACAAACCCTCCCACCTCTGTAAGGTTATGCAGTCCTTAGGGAGGGGAATATATATAAAGATTATTGAATTCTAAGAAAACGTGAATTCATAGGTTAGGGTAACAAAGTTAACCCATTCCATTTTTTATATTATAAAGTTTAATTTTTTCATTATTTCCAATAAAATGGCTACTTTGGGGAGAAAATTATCTATTAGAGAAGTTGAAGACTTACTATCTGATTTGGATGGGAGTGATTGTGATGCAGTTGATTTTGATGGTAGTGACATTGATCAAGATCCAGACTATATTGTTAATGATAGAGAGAATTACACTTCTGAAGTAGAAGACTTCACTGAAGAAGTAGTAGAAGAGAATGATGATGGTCTTCGTGATATCGAGGACCTAAGAATTGAGGAAAACTAATGGTTGTAAATTACATAGCAGAAACAAAAACTACCTATTAGCATGAACATTTGGTGTCATAAAAGGCTGAAATTCTCCAGTATAACTTAGAAATTGGGCAGTGGTTCTCAACTTTTTGCATCTTGTGTCCCACCAACTGTTTCGTCAACACTCCCTGGTCCAACCATGATAAAAACAAAACCACATATTTTCCAAGAAATAGATATTTATGTAAAATTCATTTTGGTATTATATTAATCATAATGTAAATTTTCAAGGTCCTTAAATATTGCAGTATTTTGCTGAGAGTTTTTTAAATAACTATTTTTTAAATTTTGCATCCCACAGTTGAGCATGTCTTACCAGTTGAGAAACACTGATTTAGGAAACTGAAAGACAGGCTTTTCAGTATTGGAGCAGCAAGTGGTGGCATTGGTGCATGAAAAGTGTAAAAATAGGCTTCTTGTTTCAGGGCAAAACTTTGTGATAAAAGCCATGGAAATAACAATATTATTTAATATATACCAATAGCATTCCAAGGTATCTCCAGGTTCACGAGGAGGAATGGCTTAGACCTTTACTGAAGAACAACTTTGGAAGAAAGACTACACAGAAAAACTAATTGAATATTCGCGTCATGTAATTTGTCTGTGGCATAAATATAGTTACCTGATAGGTCACATGGAGAATCTAGATGAAACACCTACATTTTTTTCTATGCTAAGCAATGCCAGAGATGATGATAACGGTGCATTATTAGAGATAGAAAAAACTACAGGCAGTGAAAAGCCGAGGATTATCTTTAAATGTAATGAGAAAGGTTGGATAAACTTGACTCGACAGTGGCTCAATAAAGTCTGTTTATTGTATGTATTTCTGCCTAATCAACCTCTTGGATTATTATAGTCATAACTCCTTACACGCCAAATGCACTCACAAGAGAGGTGGGAAACCCGTTGCTGGCATTAGCCTATTCTTTACGAAGAGCACTAAGGGGGCCTACTGCCTAACGTCCCTTCCGAAGGATGGAGCGCTGACTTGTGGGGTCTCCTAAAAGCACAGAAGTAGGAGATGGGATGATCCCTAGTTGAAAAATCTGACCTCTGCCGGATTCAAACCTGGGACCACTGAATGGAAGGCCAATGCTCTAACCACTCCACAACCACCACCACCCTGGCTCAATAAAGTGTTGAACAAATGACAAATGACTCACTTAAAATAACAAGCAATGTTAGTTATGGATTTTTTTGATCAGGTCTCCAAGACAATGCAAAATCTCATATTTCCTATTTTAATCCTGATCTTGTCATACCAGGAGGGATAACCTTTCAATTGTAGGTTATGATGTAGTGGTCAACAAACTCTTCAAAGGTCACTTATGTCACCTTTATGAAGAAAGGTTTTTCTTAAGGAATTGTCCTCTTACTCTAACAGAAAAGATATTAGAAACAACCTAACAACTTGTTTGCACAGTGAATAAAAATAATCTGGTGGAGTATCTCCTCAACATCATTGCAGTGGCGGATCCAAGGGAGGGGCGATCGCCCTCCCCTAAGAGGACCCCATTGCCCTCCACTAGGTGCATTCTTAAATTCATTCTGCGCAACATTCATTGTTTCTACACCAAAGATTAAGTCTGTATGACAAGGGAAAGAAAGATTCTGATGGGGGTAGGATTTTTAAAATGTATGGTTGTCGGCAGAGGAGGAATCAAGACAGGGGAGGGGTAATTGGGGCGATTGCCCCCTCCTTGGGAAGGTTCTGGATCCGCCCCTGCATCACTGTTCATGATTTTAACCCCTCCGGCGTGTACGACGTAGCATTCACGTCCTCTCTTTCCCATGCCTCCAGCGTGTGCGACGTAGCATTCACGTCCTCTCTTTCCCATGCTTCCAGCGCGAAATTTTCATTAAGTTTTGTTATCGCTACGGGTCTGATTTATGTGCTTTCAGAGAGTGAATATGCAAGCCAATGCTGTCTGCTTTCGTTCTGTGGTTCCTCGTTGTCTGTGTTTACATGTTAGTATTTTTTTGATTTTTTTTTCTATCTCGGACCTGGCCGTAGCAGTGCTTACTCAGGCTCCTCAGGCCTCTTATCTTTCGTGCGTTGCGTCTCAGACTTTCATAAGAGCTCTCATCTTCCTGGCTCTTGTTTACGATGCTTCGAGCTGATGGTCGAGGTTTCTTAGTGCCTGCGTTTGCGTCGGGCAATTTTTTTATTTTATTTTTTCATCTTGGGTCTGTCCTTTAGCCGAACCCCTATTTAGTTCACCATGGCTTGTAGCTCTCGTGAGTTGGCGGATTGGGAAGTGTTTTGGAGAAATAGAGTGAAAGTAGTGTAGATATATATTCTGAAGATTCAAACGGATACTCTATTGATTCCAGTTCCGAAGAGGAATTGGAAGAAATAACTCACTCCACTGTGAATATTCAAGAGAATATTTGGGGAGATGTCGAGATGCTAACCCTCCTCGGCCTTTTGCGTGTGATTTAGTTGGAAAACAAATAGTGCAGGTTTTATCAACAGATTATCCCTTAAGATATTTTGAGTTATTTTTTGATGATCTAATTGCCCTCATAGTGGTTGAAACTAATCGTTACGCGGAACAATTCCTTGCCCGCGAGAAAAATAAGATCACGTCTTTAAAAATCGAGCTATCAAAAGTGGTTTGCTTTGCTAATGTTGATGGGAATCATTCAAAAACCAACTCTCCGAATGTATTTTAGTAGAAAACATATATTAGAAATGTCATTTATTCCAAATGTAATGAGTGAAGAAAGATTTTATTTGTTGAGCAAATTTTTGCATTTTGTAGATAATACTGATAAAGACATTGTAAATAGAGATCGTATTGTATAAAATTCTACCTATCAGTGATTATTTGAAAAATTAAAGATTAAAGTCTCGATTGAAAGGTTAAGGAGTATTGTGTTTCAAAGAGCAGAGATGAATGGGAAGATGATGTTCTGTAGATGGAGGAAGATAAAGTAGCAATTGAAGACTTCCAGTGAAGAAAATGATGAATAAACATGGAATGGATGAGGAATAATTTGCATAGAAACATTATTATAACTATGCATAATCAAAAATAAATTTGTCACCAGTACTTTGTTTAAATAATTTTTCCTAAATGGAGAGTTCACAAAATGGTAGGCTGTATTATATTCAGAGCCCTTATATTGAAGTAAATACCATAAGATCCACATTTTTCTTAAATAAAGAGGAGCCAGACCAAAAAAATACAAATGCCATCCAAGGAGTCAGTGCACATATGATTATATAAGCATAGCAACTAAGAGTTTATGGGAACCATGGGCAATTTTTCTTTTAATTTTTCATGACAGGTATGCACAAAAAATTTGCAATGTGCAACTTTTTCGGAAATTTCAGATAACTGTGCGCTCTTTTTTTCCTCGAGTAAAAAAAGGTAAATAAATGCATCTGGGAATATTAAAATTACGAATTAGGATGGGATGGTGCAAAGTCAGCATATACCGAGATTTTACGACTAGTTTGCAATGTTGCACAGAAGTATGCGCTTTTTTATTTCACAATAAACTATCCATAATTCTACAAATATTTGTGTGCACAAATTTTGCCCATATGTGCTGGCCTTGCAGACCATGTGTGCAAGCATGTACACAAATTAGAGGAAACATTGACCATGGGTACCATCAAGTCACTGTAATCAGCGCCATCCTTAGGCATACATAATATATGCAGCCAAGTAGGGAACCACGAAAATTTGCAATACCAACCAAGAGCAGTATTTTTTCTGTAGTGCTAATTGTTTAGTGCAAGTATAGTCCATCAACAGTGTTGAATCCAAGGGGAGATCCAGGGGGATTTTTACCCCCTGTGGAATAAAATTTCCCACGGGGGAATTGTTAAAATTTTATTTAACTTATTTAACATTAAGAAATATTATTGTTATCACAAAATGAAAGCATTGTGGAATAATATCCTTTCATTTAAGTATGTAACTGAAGCCAAATGCGAAGACAATAAGAAGATACTTTTGGAATTCATTTTAAAACCCAATACAGGGCGTAACAAAATTCCGGAATCATAGATATAATGTGCATTTCTGCTTCTTTGCAGGTTTGTCGACATATAGTCTGTAAAAATGGAGTACACTATGCAGAAAAAAGCTTATGCAGGAAGCTTAAGCCAGAGAGATGCTTGCAAAGAATTCCATTGCTGATAATCAAGGAAGCCTAATTAAGATAAATTGAGAACTCCTTCAGCCATAAAATTAATAATTAACTTAATTTTATGATTGAAGGAGTTCTCAATTTATCTTAATTCAACTAGCCATAAGTGTTTATCTGAGCGTTCAACCAACATCAAGGAAGTCTAAGTCTCACCAAATCAGTGTCAAAGTTAACCATTAAATGCCTGGCATGCCCGTATAGGCATGCAAAATGGGTCCCATTCGGTGCCTAGCATGCCTGTATGGGCACACTTAGTTTGGAAGTTTTTGCAGATGTTGTATTCATCATGAATGTGTGAAATTTGGAGGGGGTTCTCCTAGAGGCCTGCTCTCAAGATGTGTCAAGGCAAATGTGATAGATCCAACTACTGGAGGTCAGAACGCCTCACACCGAGAGAAAACAGAAAATAGGATGAGAGTGTTAGCCTAGCCCCTTTCCAACTCCCAGACTCAGACCCCTTCACAGCCCAAGGATGTTGGAAGTGGACGAAGAAGCTCTTCTTCCATCCTCTCAAGGTCACAGTGCTCAATAGCCACATTTTACTGAGGTCAGGGGGAAGGCAAATGATGCTTTTGTGAGAGAACTTATTGTTCAGCAATTCCCTGAAAAACTTCCCAAAACAGAAGACCAATTGCAAGCAGGGCCCCACTAAATCGGTTAGAGACGAAAGAAAATAAACATTGGCCCATAAAGAGAAATTGCCCTCGATGCCGTGTATGCTCTGAGAAGGGAAAATATACAGAGACAGTGGCAAAATGCAAAATATGCAATGTTTGAGTGTTTTTTTCCCGTTTTGAAGAATTTCACACAAAGCAGGATTTCTAAGTGTAATGCAGAATGAAATTTGTATTGTAATGCATGAATAAATGAACTATAAAAATTATCACTCATGTTATTTATTGAATTTATGTGTTATATTGTAGAATTATGCCAGATTTGCATTATTTTGTTTTCTTTTACTATAAAATATGTAATCCATTTATGCCCCACATGATTGATTAAATAATGCTTATTTGAACATTTTATCACTAATAATTCAAGAAATACAAGATATTTTCTGATCGAATGCAAGAAAACTTTAAATGGCCATAATTAAATCCGGCAGCGATAGTCTACTAAGGGACATTTACATTCAGCATTTAAAGGTTAATGAAATGATTTTGTGAAACTGGAAGTGTGGCAGATAAACAAAGATGTGATTGACCATGATCAAGTATGGATCCTGATTAAACTGTAAATGTGTTGGCAAAGTTTTTGGCAAGCTCCCGCAGATCAACACAAAAAGTAGCCCAAGAAGCGGAAATAAGTTACATGTCTGTTGCATGCATTTTGAAGTGAAATAAGTACCACCCTTACAGAGTCACAAGAACTTCACGGGGATGATTTCGACAGACGTGAAAAGATTTGTGAATGGATTACACAGCAGCAATTGTTGCAATCTTCCATTTATTCTGATACCCTATTTAGTGATGAGGCTATTTTTCATCTGAGCAGAATGGTAAACCATCGTAACAGCCATTACTGGTCAAATGAAAATCCTCATTGGACAGAAGAGACCCATGTTCAGAATAACCCAAAGGTAATGCTCTGGTATGGCATCAATGGAACTAAATTAATCGGACCATACTTTTTTATAGTAATGTAACTGGGGAAACTTATGTTGCAATGTTGAATGGTGTTTTGGAGCCTTACTTAGATGACATGCCGCTTGCAACTTTATGATGTTTCTGGTTTCAGCAGGATGGGACACCTCCAATTTTTCCTTGATTATTTGTAATTGGTTAAATGCTTCGTTACCAGGAAAATGGATTGGTAGAATGGCCTCCTAGATCAATGTTTCTCAAACTGTGGGCCATGTCCCCCCAGATGTCCACAAAATTATTTTAGATGCAAAGTTCAATGTCGAAAAATAAAGTTTTCAAGATTAATAAAATTTTTGGAAAGACAATGTGATAAAAATTATTAATAGTTACAAAAAATGAAGACATTTGCATTAAAGTTTCTTATTTTTACTATTTTCAATTCAAAGGGGCCCACATGATATTCAAGGGGGCAGCGACAATCGAAAGTCGAGAATCGAGAACCCTGCCCTAGATCACCAGACTTGCCTCCTCTAGACCTTTTCTTATGGGGCCATTTAAAATCTGTTACGTATTAAAGACGTCCTTGAACAATTGAGGAACTGAAAGAACATTCAAGACAAGTGTGACCAAATCAGTATGGATACGCTGCATGCAGTAGTTGAAAGTAAAAAACATCAAATTTATATCTACAAAAGACTCAATGGATTACAGTTTGAACATTTGATAGTATAAGCCTATGATTCCAGAATTTTGTTACACCCTGTATAGGATATGCAGAACTGAAGATTTTATGTGTAAAGCTATGTTGCATTCCAGTGTCTACTGCCAAGTACTGAACGCTCATTCGGCACAATGAATAGATTCATGACGAAGTTAAGAAATAGAATGGGTCAGGAAACTCTGCATGACTGCAAGAAAATTGCCATCGAGGGACCCAATGAGTTGCCAACTACGTTAATATATGAAGTTATTGACACATACACTAAGAAAAAACAAAGGCGACTCAGGTTAATTTAAGCTGGTTACTTAAACAATCATATACTCAATTATGTGATATATACTATATTATATACATGTGAATTAACAATTTATTTGATATTCACATACTATGCATTCCAAAGACTTTTCTAATGGTGGTGGGACTGTTGAAATGTCACATAAGATTTATAATTATATAATACCTGCTACAATGTGACTCAAATTTAATGTGATTTTTTATAACTATAATTAAAAACTATTTGTCGTTCAAACTTCAAACTAATATTTATTTAAAAAATACCCCCAAAGTTTTAATTTTTCTTCCCAGTCAGCACTTAATTTTTAAAATTGTCTTAAATAATGTGCATGGGGCAACTTTTCCAATACTGAAGGGTTAATGCTTATGTTTGTGTTTCTACTACCAAGTTGGGCATAGCTGCAGCAGCTTAAAAATACTGCATGAGGTCCCATAAATCCTAAGGATGGCCCTAATTGTAATAATACAACTTGTGCACCTAAATTGAGGACCATTACCTTGTAAGCCTGGCCTGAAAACTGCCGACTTCACAAAACCCAGAATTTTGCCAAGCAGGCTGACTGCTTATACAAATTCTCCATCCTCGATCGGTAAGGGACTTAGCAAAAAAAAAATCTTCTGCTAAATAGCAACCAAAGGCTTTGATACCCCCAACTTCATCCATTAGTGACTTCCTCATAAGAGTAGACATACCAGTATGACAATTTACTCTAACAAAGTCTGCTGCTAGATATATTCTTGCTTGGACTGTGCCAAAATAAATCTGAAAAGCAAGGAAAAACTTCAGTTGCACTGAATTTTTTATAAAGTTTGGAAATTGAAGTTACTAAGTCATTCCAACAATTTCCTATAAATTAATGCTACATTAAAAATGAAAAGTTTCCATAGGAACCTTTTCTAAGGTGCCAGCAAAACCCTCACGGTCACTTGAGAATGGCATTTGATGCACAAGTCCCACGTTCTCCTTCATGTGATGGACCATGTCTAATAAGGTATCTTCTTTCACTAAATACATTAAAATTGCCACGTATTACAACTGAGAAACTCCATAATAAAAAATAGGTTTTTGATCAAATTAAAACTCACTTCGGATGCCACTGTCCGAGATCATTATCAGTTCATACTTAGCTGCATTGTAACCAGGTTGCATATTATTAATCTTTGGATTCACACCAACTTGCTCTCCACCTGTTAAGTAACAGGCTCATTGACATAAGAACTCCCTAGCTCAAGCCAAATCCACTGATTACACTGAGTATAAAGTTGCATAGCTAGATTACTGCTACCATCACTGAATTTAAATACTAACCTGTATAAATTTTTGAGTCAATGTTGGGATACTTTTCTTGAAGACGCCTGACTAGCATGATAGAGGGATCACTTTCATCTTCAACGCAGAACAATAATTCATACTGTAATATAAAACAATATGAAAATTCTACAGTACAGCACCAACATGATAAGATCAAGGATTTCATACACTACAAACAAATAAGATATCTCAACAAAAGTGTTACTATTAACAAATCACATGACCAGCAAATTACCAAAGATAAAAACAAGTAGATATTCCCTCACAAATCAAAATGAATTTCAGAGAAATATCATATAGATAAACTAAATTTCATTATATGTACTATGTCATAGTAATCTATTCAGGTCAGGAAATGAAAATCCACCTTTGTTCAATAATATAATAATATAACAGCTATTGACAAGAAAAAACATATAAACATATAAATTATGAAAAACATGACCCAACAACTAATGAATGCTTTCAAAATTTCACAACTGTGGTTACAGGCTAGCCACTCACAAGTAAACAAAACTAATGACCACCTGATGCAGTGATTTTCCAAAAATACCTTAACATAGAGCTTCTCAACTTGTGGGCTACTGACTTCCTGTGAGTGATCTGCATTAGTTTTAGAGAAAAAAACAGATTAAAAACCTTATAAGCCCACAACACAATAGCCTAGCAGCTAAAACCTGATAACATGCCCAAACTACAAATATAAGATTGACGTTTATATTCTGTTCTGGATGTTGGTGTGAGGGTATAAAAAGGTTGAGAAATTCTGCCTTAACATGTTCCCCTAACTTCAATGTAATGTACAACAAAACATCATTTTGATGTGAATTGTTCATAAATATTCATAATAATAAATATTTCGTAATATTCTTTCTTATATTACGTAAAAATTATGTTTAGATTATTATCAAAATCGTTATTACATTATTAGTGAAAATCCCTCTCTCAAGAAATTGAACAAGTGACATATTGTGAGTTACACATAAAGTAATACATCAATTTTAAGGTAATGAAGAGTATCAATGGTGAGACAAAATAATAATAACAATAATAATCGATTATCAGTCAAAAACATTTATAGTATCTAAAATTCATTGGTTAATTTTTACTTTTCAAACAATTAATATGCGTAATTCAAGTTATGCATCAACTGCAACTTATTAGAAGCCAAATATCGTAACACTTACAATAGGATAATTCATTGTGAAAAATGATTCTAAGTTTCCAAACAGGTGAGGATCCACACCCATTAAGGGTTTTAATATTGAAACTCCAGGGTATGGCACTTCACAAGGGAGCTGAATCAATTTTTTATGTAGTTTCATTCTCCTGAAAATATTGACAAATTTTAAAATGATACAATTCGAAGTAATACTATCATCATCCAAGATTAAACATCATATTAAAAAATTACGACAACAATACAACAATAAATTTTTAATGTTGACTATCATATATGAAAACATTGAAGGTAGGTAACGCTAAGACAAAATCTGAAAATTTTTATCGTGATTTTAAGATATAAATCAACCATAAATAATTAATATAACTATAAAACAAAATTTATTTTAATTAAAACATTCCAGAAAATACCATGAAAAACTGATGAAGTACCTATGTATTAAAAACTTGATGCATGAATTTTTGATGATGATTTTTTTGTGAGCTATCTATTTTGGGAATTTTCAACTAAACACTTATATTTTCCTTAAAACGGAGGTTAGAGTGATTTCAATAAATATTACTAAGAAGACCT
The DNA here is from genome assembly GCA_028673005.1 of Tanypteryx hageni. NCBI lineage: Eukaryota > Metazoa > Arthropoda > Insecta > Odonata > Petaluridae > Tanypteryx > Tanypteryx hageni. The sequence goes on from CM054120.1 coordinate 41,851,196, forward strand.
GAATGGGATTTATTCTGGCAAATAAGAAGCTGCAAGAGATGAAAACAAGAACAGTATACAAAATATACTTAACATTAAATTGTAAAAAAACACCAAGTTAAAAGTTTTAACAACAAAATGTGGCTAAATGATTGGCTAAATCGGATGAATTTTACAGTTTGTCACAAAACAGGTGATTAATCCGAAATGAGAAAACTTATATTCTTGACAGACTTCATTAAAAAAGGTAAGGTTGATCATAACACCTCATTCTCGTCAGAATAACAAGTTACGAGCAACAGGGAATATGAACAAGACAAACCTATATCACAACAAGCAATTCTTTATAATATATAAGTATTAGGCGTTATGTAAGACGAAATGCTAGATACTATTCCTATACCTCAGTCATAATCATACACAATTAACCGATCGTATTCTTAAAAATGCCAGATCGTGCATAAATAACTATTGGTATCATAAAGCCCTAGATAATAATAACACTCATATTTGGTAGAATGTTTTGTTTGGAGACACCGGCAATAATTAGATTATTACATTTTACTGAGAGATCAGCGGCAATGTATACTAAAAGGAAAGGCATACAAAACTTCACATACCCATAAAATATGGCTATTAAGTGAACAACCCATTTCCCACACCAAAATACGAAGAAAAATATAGCGAAGCCATACAGAGAATACAGCATGGGCGCCATGATGAGCAACTCCCAAACGGGCAAACGGGGAGAACGCTATAAAGTCGTTCTTATGGTTATCAGTAGCAATGACACGATAACATGAAGACAGACTTGCTTTAAATAATTCTTTAGCTCTGTACACACAGCTCGTCTGGCGTACTGAAGATGACAGTAAAATCGTTAGGGCCAACTGGCGGTTTGTTTAAAAGAACTAACTTGTATATAATATCTAAAATCTAGATATTTAGATATATATTAAAATGGAAAAAAGTATTTACGAAAACAATTGATTTAAGAGGACACACAGACACATTAGAAGCGTTTCAATACATTGCGATTGAGTCTTTCATAAGTAACTGTAATAATAATAATAATAATAAAATACAAAGGTAAAACAATAATAATAATTTTATTTGTCCCAGGACATATACATATATGTATAGGATAAGTCAAGTTGGCTATACAAGTAAGTGAGGATAGAAAAAAATAAAAAAGAATACAAATACAATTACATGACAAGTAAACATTTAGGTACAATTAAATTAATAAATCAAAAGATTATATCAGCATTTATCCATGAATTCATCTATTGAGTAAAAACAATTTTCTACCAGGTATTCTTTCAAAGCCCTTTTAAATAAACAGGGGTTATTAATGCTTTTTAATTTACATGGTATTTTATTATAAAATTTGGATCCTGCAAATGCAGGACTGTGTTTGTACATGTTAAGATTATGAGTAGAGGTCTTAAAATCAAGTTTACCTCTGGTATTGTAATTGTGTACTTGACTATTAGTTTCCAGATCTAATAAAAATTGGTTATTTACAACAAATGTAATTGCATGAAGCAAGTAGATGGAGGGTAAGGTGAGTAATTTGAAGGACTTGAAATATTTTCTGCAACTTCAAAGGAACTTTCAAAGGAAATTACTTATATACATATACTTCTATCCAGGGTCGGTCATAAGGCTTTTACAGGGGTGTGCGAAGGAAAATTTGGTCGCCCCTTCTTCTAGCTTAAACAAATGCAGATATTTCTCGATTTACACGTATTCGGTTTTATGCATTAGGGGTTGTCCATAAGTGACGTCACGCAATTTTGGCGGATTTTTGACCCCTCCCCCTCATCATATTTTGTCACAAAAACTCAAGACCGGCCCAAAAATTTGCGGGGCCCTGTTCAAGATAAAAGATAGATAGATAAAAAAGGTAATATTAGTTAACACAGAAAAAACTTGAATAATTAAACATTTATTTTGATAAACATCTTCAAATATAAAACTACAATTTTGATTATTACAGTGGTTTGATTTATCAATAACCTGTAATATAATATTGTAAGTAATAACAATGTCTATTGTAGGTCCATTTATCTACAATATATAATTAAAAAAGAAATCGAGTGATGATATCAATACATACATGATATAATACATAACAAAATTTTGGCTGTCAGCCCGTTCAAGGTAGGTTGCCATTTATATAATTTGTCTTGCTCTCTTGGCTGCGAAATCATTTATGATATCATTGTAATCAATAGTTTTCGCTATGTCGATTTCAATCGAAATAATTGCCAATGAATTTAGCTTTTCTTGAGAAATAGTTGACCTTAAATAATTTTTAATGATTTTTAGTTTAAAAAATGATTTCTCATTTGAGGCAACTGTGATAGGGCTAGTCAAAATTATCCTTAATGCAATGGCAACATTTGGGTATAATTCCATCAAATGTTTCTTGTATATAGCATGTTGAAGTTGTTGGAACTATTTTTCGAAACATATTTACTTCATCATAAAAATCATGCTTATCAATATCAGTATTGAAAGTTAAACAAAATCTGTCAGAATCTTGCTTCAAGTTAAATTCAGACACTTCCTTCAGTCTTGAAAAGTCAGACAAGAAACCGAAAATTTTATAATGTTCCTCATACGATTCAAAATATTTCTTAAAAGATACCAAAGCATTATCAATTATAAAGAAAAAGAAATTTACTCAGAAATTATCTTCAGGATCTGTTACAGATGAATCACTGCTTTCATAATCGAAAAACTTTCTTTTCTTGCTAACACGAGGTTGTTTAAAATGTGACTCAATATTTAATTCTACTGATAATTTCTTAGCTTCATTTAAGCAAGTTTTGAAACCCTCCTCTCTGAATTTTTGTAAAAATATGACTTGTTCCTCCTAATGTTTTACTGCAATAGCTAAATGCATTGCTTTATCCTGTAATAATTTGCTTATCAAATTAACTTTTACTAATAGTTCATACCAAATTACTAGACTGAGAAGGAACTCAAATTTATGCATATTTTTATATATCCCTCTTAATTCTACTTTTATGCCATTATCTAATATTTTGTTTTCAACCTCTTCAAGGGCATTAAAAAATTCAGGAAGTTGAAATCGAACAGATTTAACACTGCTTAAGCGACATTCCCATCTTGTACTACAAAGCTGCTTTGGTGTGTTTTGAGTAACATGTTTCTTTAATATTTCCCAACGTGATGTTGAAGCTGAAAATATTGTATATGGCCGTTGTAAACTGTTAAAAAGATTAATAGCAATTTCTGATGATTTAGTGACCGCAACTAACATTAAATTGATGTTATGACATGCACATGGAGTATATAGAGCTTTTGAGTTTTTCTTTCAGAAATCTTGCTTGCACATCTTTATTAAAACCCTTCATATTAGAACTGTTGTCATAGCCCTGACCACGACAATTTTCTGGTGATATTCCTAATTCATTCATTAATGTTTTCAGTTTGTCAAATAATCCTTTTCCTGTGGTATCGTCTACCATCAAAAAAGTAATAAAATGTTCCTAAACTTCAACTACCGTTCCTTCAACATAAACAAATCTAAATACAACAGATAACTGTTTTGATGACTGACATCAGGAGTACAGTCCAATAACACAGAATAATATTTAGCCCTGATCAAGTCTTTCACTATAGACTGTTTAACTTTTGTACCTATAAGATCAATTAACTCATCCTGGATTCTGTGAGATAAATAGCTGTTTCTTTTGTTCTTTTTATCAGAACAATCATTTAAATGGTTTTTTTAAATAGGATCAAATTTAGCTATTAATTCTATGAGACCAAGAAAATTTCCATTATTAGGTGTAAAAAGTTTATGACTTGAACCTCTTAAGGCTAAATTATGTTCTGCTAAATAAAAGATTGCTGCAACTATTCGGACAAATATTTCACGTAATTTTTCAGATTTTTCTTTAATTAACTCCTCCCTTTTAGTGTCAAGAGCAGTCCCTTTTATTATATTTGATTCTCTTTCAATTAGGGAATACATGCAGTTGTGATGCACTAATGATCGTTCATGTTCAGAAATTTTTGGACTTAAATGTGACCAATCTCTAAAACCTCAACTACACAAAAAATATTCAGAATTTGAGAAAAGTTTACATGCAAAGCACCAAATACTATCTGTACTTGTTGAATATATTAGCCATCTTCTTTGTTGCTTTTCACCATTTTCTAACCTTTTAGTGTAATGAAAATTCGAAAAGCTCCTTCTTTGATCATCTTTAGGAAAATTATCTGATTTAATTTGAACAGGGCCTTTTACAACTATTATAGTTCTGAAATCATCACTCAACATTTTTTCCGTATTGAAATCAGTTTGAGGATGAACTATTTCTGGTAAAAGCAAATTTCACCCTCTTCTCCGACACTGAATATCCCCGAGGGAGTATGATCTGAAATGGTTACGTTATGAATCTCAGGCACATCAGCTACATCTGTACCTATTTCAGGTGTCTCTTGTAGTGTAGGATTATTAGTATTATTCTTCCCGTTGATTTCCTTATTTCGCAGATGCTCCAAGTGTTTCGCCTCAGGTGATGTTAAAAATTTTATTAAAGAATTTTTTAGTTTTCCAGCTTCTAGTTTTAGTTTTCTTGCATTTGTTCGCTTATCATTGCCACTTAGATATTTTCGACCTTGGTCACGTTCTCTACTTGTCATGATGTTGAATTTTATTTTCTATAAATAAAAACAAAAAATTAAATTCGTTATTAAAAAGTTCAGTAAGGATAATAATATTTTATTGCTAACTCCATCAGGGTCATTAATTAGTACTCATTATTTCATTTTGGTTTCTAAATTATAATTTATATTAAAGAAAATTTGTCAATGTACTTCGTGATGATTATTAAAATATGGGAGAGACGTACACAAGGTCCTATATATCACTGTATATTTCTGAAAATTGGAAAATCAGATTTGTCAAGGTTTCCAGTATTTATGGCTTTTTTTATCAGAAATCCTTACCATTGTTACTCACTTTTGACAAAACCCTATACTACCAGAAATAACAAAACAAATATTAACCCGGCAGTGGTCGCGCTGGGTCTTAAGGGCCCCATACACTCTTTTTAGCACAGTTTTACCCGTACGGTTTTGAACACGAGAGTGTGTGGGCGAAAACCGACCAAAAAGACTGGAACGAATAAAATCAACTTTAGCTCATTGCATTTATTCCTGTTGGGAACAACATTGCGTGATGACTTCGAAACAACCACCCAACACATAAACATACGATTGTAAGATGAACAAAAGCACACTGCTTAGGAAAAACACCGTTGCCAAACCGAGCATCTTACAGACATCGGCTAAACCGCGGTCTCGTCAGACCCCGTAATAACCTCGTTTAAGCAATTCAATTTGGACCGTGACTCAAACCACGGTCTCAAAACACGGTTTTCAAACCCCGATTCGTCTAAGCCAGGTGTCCCCAAACAAAGGCACGCGGGCCGGATCCGGCCCGCGAAAGGGTTTTATCCGGCCCGCGAAAATTTTATTAAACATCATAAAATCAGTGTTTCCAATTTAAAAACAGGGCATTGTTCGCATTAGAATTTTTCTTACATTTATTCACGTTTACTTATAGTTATATATACATGTATGCTTAGGTAATTATAGAATAAAATATTTTAAACTTGGAAACGTTTTTTTTCGATCCGGCCCGCCTAGCACTTTCAATATTCCTATGTGGCCCTCCTCTCAAAAAGTTTGGTGACCCCTGGTCTAAGCAATCCGCCCTTACAGTTCAACTTAAGTCCGACAATTTTAGAGCATAATAATCTTGTGCTAGAGGTATTTCCTTTCAATAATGAAACACATTAAATATAATAAGTCTGAAAATTTACAATTGAACTTTAATCAAACACATCTAGAACAGACGAAAATCGCGTGCTAAAGGCATAAATAACATATATTTTGTTTATCTTTAGGATTTAAGAGATTATAAACTTTCTCAATGATTACCAATGTAAAAATTTATTATAATAAATGCAGAAAGGAATGCCAAGAACTTCATGAGAGAAAAATAGCGAAAGAAATTCTTACCATAGTTCCACTCAAATAGTTACTTCAGTGGTCGTCCTGGGTCTGTGAGACACATGTTAATCGCACAATAACTCATGAAAGACTGGATCATGTGGAGAAAACGTTGATGATATATTGTAAAGAAACTCAGTCCCTTGAAAGGTACACAGAGTATTAAATTTCTCCAAAAGTCAGTCAAGAAGTAACAAAGTAAATATTTTCTCACTGGGTCTATAAGATTGTTCTAGTAATAGCTTTTCAGCGTAGAAAACGTCCTTCCAAGCGGGAGAGCGGGGACAAAGGTTCCTACACCCCATTACTTTATTCCCCTCAGCTATTCTCGAGTAGGAAAATGCTACAATGTAGTCAGCTGTCTACTTATTTAACGCGCGACCTTTAAATCTGGAAATCATACATACAATGTAATTATTTATGTATTCATTGTTTCTTTAACAAGTGAAGAGCAGCGACAAACATGTTTCCTCTTTACTTTATTTCCCTTTCACATTTATAAATAGAAGGCAATTTTTAAAAATTTCTGTCATTCTTTCAATTTATTGAAACCCATGGGGAGGAGAGTGTCACGTGGTTTTCGGCGCGGGGCCCCCTACGAACGCGGGGCCCTGTTCCACCGAACAGTTCGAACATGCTTATGGCCGGCGCTGCTCCGCATATGAAGTTTTCGTCCTGAGTACGCAGGGCGACGCTGAGGGGTTAAGAATGCAACCAAGACTATAACCAAGGGAAAATTATGAAAACTTTATATATACGGGGAGCTAAAAATATAACGCTTAACAAAGCTGGTTTTTGTGTTCCTCCGCCTTGCTCTAAAAAGCAGTTTTGAAGCATCAAAAAATACTCCGAAGAAAGGAGACGCAAAAAATAATTTTAAAAACCTACACTCGACCTCCCAGCCTGTGAAGAAAGAGGCTTCCTTGGAGGTAAACAGACAAATTCGTTTGCAAATCCTCAACAAGGATAATTTATGACGCTTAAATGAATAGACGAGAGGTAGATGGCACTGGTGTTATTTTTGTGACGTCATATTTTTCAAAAACCCCTACTCTCCATCGTCAAACAAGTTGGACCCCCCCCTCCCCTCGGTGCGTGACGTTATATATGGACGGTCCCATATCCAATATATGCGATCTTTATTCTTAGCACCATTATTTAGCTTTAAAGAACAAATTTAAGAACGTTTATAAGTGGAATGCATATAGTAGCGACCCGAAGGCCGCCCCTCAGAAGCCTCAGCTGGTGTGCGGTGGCACACGTCGCACACAAATTTTGCAGAAAGAAGAAAGTGAAAAGTAAAACCCATGGCATCAGAGAAAGCTGAAGATGAAGGGTACTTACTAACATATAAAGAAGAATTCGTAAGGGAGTGCAACACTGTCTTCGGCGCCCCCGGAAAATCGTTCGCTATGAACATTGGATTCTTACTAGAAAAATCTATTCAGGAAAAGGTTTCAAAATTAACACTGTTCATTTTACTAATTTTTTTACAAGTAGATAAATAATGGTCTTAACGATAATTATAACACATACAAAAATTAAATACATTATTTTTCAATTTACACATTTTTCAATGCAAATAAACACGATAATTATAACATTAATATTTTAATAAAACAATATTTTATTATTACTTAGATTGACTGTACTACTAGTTGTGCGTGATAACAATGAAAACAGTTTCGCTGACGCGTCTGACAATTTTTCGTTGACGTTAGCGTCTGACGCGACGGGACTTCTCTTGCACTCAAGGGCGCCGAAAAAAATTGAAATCATGCTCAAAAACTCAAAACATGAGAAAATATAAATGAAAACCCTACTCCATAACTACATACAGGAAAAGTATTGTGTTTATGGGAGAAAAAAAACACTTTTCTGCGCCCCATATTTGGTAGCGCCCGTGGCACTAGCACACCCAAAACACCCGATGGCTACGCCCCTGCTACGACAGCATTGTTACTAAAATTCAATGACGATTCGAATCCATGACTGAAGTATCTTCGGATTTTGATTTTCTGACTGTAAAATCGTTAACTACCATGTCTGTGGAACAAATAAAAAATCTGCAGCAGATTTCGATACTGCGCAATTTTGTTTAGAGAGAAAGTTTTAAATTTCAGTTAGATTTGTTATTAGAAAGTTTAGTGTCAGCTTCTTAATTTGATTTATTACAATTAATTCATTCTTATGGGCTCTACTAAGCCTTTATGGAAAATAAGATGAAGAGCTAGGTATTAAGAAAGAGATAAACAACAAGCAGAGCTAAGGCGTTTACATACAGCAAATAATTACATGGGTCACATTTAAGGCCCGAAAAAAGCCCGAATAGAATCGACCAATTAGCCCGAGAGAGGCACTCCTCCGGCCACCCTACCTCTCCGTCCGCCGGAGTGCCGTACACATGGACTCTTTCTCACGAAACTGCTTCAGTTTTGGAAGCCCTGATCGCATAACTCATCTTTTAAAAGAAAGTTAGCTTGTAGGATGCCAAGTACAACACCGACTTTGTATCTTAATTGCAAATAGTTTAAAAAAGCAATCTTATACAGCCCTGCACCGTTTTCAATGCCTTTCTCATGGGTGTTTAAAATTGGGCTTTGGAGTCAAAAACACCCCTTAAATATAACTTTTTCTGGAATTTCGGATTTTTCCAAAGGTTGTATCCAATGACCTATCTTCCTTCCAAATCTCAGCTCTGTAGCTTTTCTAGAAGTACCATAGGTTTTATATGATATATCCAATAACCTATGTATGTAATAAGCAGCTATTTCTAATGATATAATTAGCCGAAGTACGGGTGGTAGATGATCATGGCGCTTAGCTGCGCGCGCTTACGGCATATTACCGAGAGTGTGGTTGAACTGCGCAGATGGGGAAAATACAGGTAAGACGGCGATTTCCAATCGTTTGTTCCCAGCGAATTGTGGTAGGGGCAGTGGCGGCTCGTGTATAGGCACTGCGGAACTGCAGCACCCCCTATTTCCACTTGATATTATCGATAACATTTAATATAATGAGTCCTTTTTTCTTTAATTCTTTCTTTATTTTTGTAGTACAATATATATTCCTTAAGCTTAATGTCAGTACTTCAGTAGCCATCCCCCAGTTTATGAAAAAGATACAAAAATCTTTGTATGGAACTGTGCGCTTCACAGTGCCAGCGACGTGGTGTTTGACTGTTGTGCGCATGCGCACATAGGAGGGGGGGGGGAGGAAGGCGGGACTGCCAGGTAGAGAGAGCACTGTTGCTCTCGCAGTGCCGGCTCTGGCGTGATGGTGGAAGGAAGTTTTTTTTACTCAGCGTGTGTTGTGCTTAAAAACCGTGTACCATATTCTTGAATGTGATAAAGTGTAGAAGAGTGTAGAATTAGATTATTATTCTGCTTCCAGCTATTCTATTTGATTCATTTTTTTTCGGTTCTTTTATTTAACAGAAAACTTTAACCATGGCCTTGCATCCCCAAGAAATAAGTTCTGTGACTGTAAGTGAACTTCAACAGCTTAAGTTTTCACAGCTATCTCTCCATGAGAAAGTTACAGTTAAGAAAAGAGGTCGTTCAACACCTGATATTCTAATATCTCAGCCAGGCAAAAGCAACAACAAGAAATATATTCGTAGCTTTAATTCTGAATGGTACCAATGGAAAAGTTGGCTTTGCGGCTGTGAAGTAAAAAATGCACTGTTTTGCTTCCCGTGTTTGCTGTTTGGAGGTGATGTACCGTGGACAAAAATGGTTTTAGAAATATAAACAAAATGAAAGAAAAAACTGAAAAGCATGAGAAGTCAAAGAAGCACGTTGATAATGTTGTTTCACTGTCACTTTTAGGAACCGTAAGTATTAAGGAAACTTAGTGAGGCATACAGACTTTCAATCAATGAGCATAATATAAAAGTTAAAAAGAACCGTGAAATTTTGTCCAAAATAATAGACTGCATTTACTTTTGTGGAAACTTTGAAACTCCCTTACGTGGACATGATGAAAAAGACGATTCAGTAAATCCAGGGGTATTTAGAGGATTAGTAAATTTTGCATCTAAATTAGATTCAGATTTGAAGAATCACTTAGAAACCAGTGCAGTCTTCAAAGGTATTTCTAAGACCATTCAGAATGAGATACTTGACTGCCTGCTACAAATATACCATGAGGAGATAAGGACGGAAATTAGAAAAGCCTCCTTTGTAGCTGTCATGGCTGATGACACAACAGATGTTTCAGAACACACTCAAATGGTCCTTGTTCTACGGTACGTATTGAATGAAGAAATATTTGAGCGTTTTTGGGGATTCTTTATTCCAGAAAATCAAACTGCAGATGGCATATCAAAACGTATTTTAGAACAATTGGACATAATCCTTCAAGGAAATGGACAAAAACTGATAGCTCAGACATTTGATGGTGCAAATGTCATGAAAGGCAAAAAAGCAGGAGTTCAAGCAAAAATAAAAGCAGTTTATAGTAATGCACATCAACTTAATTTAATAATGAGAAATGCAGAAACTATTACACGAAACGCAAGAATATTTTTCTCTAACATTCTGGCTATGCCAACATTCCTCTCAAGATCACCACAACGTGTGTCCATTCTCAAGAAACATATGGACGTCAGCATTCCACGTCCATCCTCTACAAGGTGGAATTTCAACATACGGACCATAAACAGAGTTCATGAAAATTTGCAACCTTTAAAAAACTGCCTTACTGAAATTCAGTCAACATCAAATGCAGATCAAACCATTGCAGAAGCAACAGGAATTTTAAAATACCTGAATTATGATAATTTCAAGTTTTGGTTAGAGCTTTTTCATCAGATTATGCCTCATGTTGAAATAATTTACAACCAAATGCAATCTCGAGAAATTAGTGTGTTTAAAGTTAATGAATATATAACAAATTTCAAAACTGCTATTTTAGAGTTGAGAAACTCAAAGTACTGTGAGAATCCTTCAAAGACACTCATGGCAGAAGCTAAGGAAGTGTGTGACTATATATGTGTTGATATAATGGACAGATATTCTTCCACTAAACACTTAGTAGCTGCTAAATTGTTCAACAAGAAATGCTTCACTAGATTTAAGAATGAACATCCCACAAAAGAGATAGTACTGACCACTGAAGCTTATCCCATGATTCACAAAGAAAAGCTTGAAACTGAACTAAAAGTATTCTATTGTAGGACTGATATTCATGAATATTGAAAATTAATTGAGCTGCTGAAATTTATCTTGGAAAATAATCTAGATGATGTTTTTAGTGAAATTACGAAACTGATAATAATCCTCTTGACAATTCCCATGACTACATCAGAGGCAGAGCGCTGCTTTTCAACATTGAAAAGAATAAAAACTTTTTTAAGAAGCACTATGAATTCGGAAAGACTAAATGCGCTTGCAGTACTTTCAATGGAGAAAAATTTCCTCAATTGTCATCCAGAGGTCAAGGAGAAAATTATTGAACTTTTTGCGCAAATTAAACCAAGAAGAATGGATTTCATTTTTAAATGAATAGATCAAGCTTGAACTGTAACAATTTAAGTTAAAGTAAGTAAAAAATGTTTGGTTTTTTTTGTTAAGATTTTATCAAGTTCCTGAATAAATTTTCTTTTTATACGTTTTTTTCTTTTACACAATTTTAAAAAAAGGCTACAAATTTTCTGGAGCAGCTCCCCCACTAATTTTAGCTACGAGCCGCCACTGGGTAGGGGTGTAAGCGAGGAGAGCGATATTTTATGTAGATACGTCTATTATCTACATTGTAGCTAACCTGTCAGAATCTCTAAGTTTTGACTCCGCCAGTATTCGTTGGCCATTTCACTTTTTGTTATTTTTATTCCGCGATTCGACTAGTTTGAGGGAAATGAGAAATGAAGACACAGTGCCGTGACGAGGGTACGGCAAAGAGGGTATTTGCCATAGGCGCCAAATGTTCCCGCAAAAATGTCGAGTTTATTTTCCCAAAAACATATTAATTTAATAGTCCAATGTTAAAGTCATTGTTAGTAAAATGCTTCCATTCTCTTTTAAAACACAGGAAAAACAATATTCTACATAAATGTGGTGTTTTCTAAAATGTTGCCATTGTGTTCTGTAGAGAAAACGTTGACAAGCTTCTAAATGGAAATTTAAAATAGCCGCGTACTGAGCTAAAATAGCCACATGCGGCTCGCGAGCCCGTTTGGCCAAGTATAATATTGGTTTAATACTTGCAAATATTTGTTTCTGCATTTATCGTGAGGGCATGTAGCGCATTGTCCACATACCTAGAGTACACTACCCAGAATGCCATGCGGCTGATAAGGGAGAATCATTTTCTAGTCTTTACTTTTATTTGCTGCTGGTCAGTCAGTTTGATAAAAATTCTTGGGACGATCGAGACTTCTTGAGTGACATGAGCTGAAGTTGACAGTTATGAGAGTAAATGTAATTGAGATGAAGTCGGCTAAATACAGTTTTTTCAATTTTATGGTTGTATCAAAAAAGGGAAACTTGGTATCTTTGCTAGACCTTAGCAAAATTTAACTTGGTTAGCAAACAAAATTTTATTTTTTCTTCAGTTCTTGCAATTGAAAAGAATAACATTTGGAAAAAAATCAATTTTATAACATTCTTTTCATGATTAAATTGTTGAAACAAAGGTTGTAATTTAAAAAAACTCATAGAATTTATTTTTTGTTTGAGGATAATTTATACATTTTTGAACGGTTATCAATAAAATTAATGTGTGAAACTTGGAAGTAAAGAGCAATGTTGAAATAAAACAGTTTTTGCCACTTAATAAATGCTTTAAAAAAAATTGAAAAAAATGCTTTTTTCCAAAAAGAATTTTGAAAACAGAATCCCCTATTTTGTATAAATCTTTAGTCTCAAGTAACTTGATTTTGAATTGCACTGTGTTTTTGTAGAACCAAACTACCATATTAATTGAGGGTTACCTGTAAGTACTATTGGTAAAGAGTATCTATACGTGTTACATGTGCAGCATACTCCGACAGCCTAATTAATAGGACTGCCGAGTTCATGCAGTGTACATTTAGCTGTACAAGTCTCAAAGCAATTATTGTTTTAGATTAGAGGTCTCGCTCAAATCGGTCTTTGAGCCACATGGAGGCCCTCCACCCAACCTGCAGGTCACATACTTTCCCAGTCCTCTCACAGTTTCATATTCTTTGGACAAGAAAGAAATCGCTCCAACCCAATGATGTGGGCTTAAAGTCATTCATTACTAAAATGCAAGATTCAGGGTTGAGGGTTAGGTCTTTCAAATGTACAAGAAACAAGCTGGCAGTGAGATGCACATACTTAGTATCCCACCTGTTCAGAATTTTTATAAATCAGAATGATTAGTAAACTGCTTTTTAAAGGAACTGATTTATTATACTTCTTAAACTGTTTGAAATTGGAATGGGATACAAGGAATTTTAACAAAGTAGTCTAGGTTGACTACTTCTTGAGAAGCCGAGCGGAAATGCTTTAATGAAATGAAGACATATGCAGTTACAATAGAGATAAAGGGATGCGAAGTAGCCATTCAAAGAATCTAAAATTGTTTTTATTCGCTTTATCTTAAAAAATTGTTATTTTTACTTGTCCTTAAGATGGCTCCTTACGCGGTGCTTACTGCCTTGAGCCACTCTTGCATAAAGAAGGAAATGGAAATAATTTTAAAGATTATTTATAGATTTCAAGTCTAAACAATCCAAGAGGCCAACATGCCAAATGTATAATAAATATAAGATTCCATCTCAAGGTCCCTTGGACTGAAGCCATAATAGCCCACGTATGAATCCACCTCTGCTGTAACCTGATGGACACCAAATTAATTTATACTGGACTAAGCTTTGCATTAACAAAAATGTTTTTGCTTCCTATCACTACTTTTTCTTCTGCTTATTATGTCACAATACCATTTTATTGTATTAACATGAACACCATTATGAGCTTAACAACCAATTCCTTGCTTATTAATCATGGGAAACCACGAGAGGTTTTCAACCTATTCTTGCTAATTGTTAATGGTTGTATATTCCTTAGAGCATTTTTAATGGTCATGTACCCCCAAATACATTATGAAGTGATGTTGAAATGAACAATACTTGTATTAAGATGGACAACCCATGTTATAATGTTAAAATTCAGTTTCAGTGCTTTTCTGGTTTATAGTGTTTTTCTTAGTCATAACATCGAAACTTTTGATTCTGAAGTCATGCATGAAAGACCAAGAAGAAAAATTATAATCTAAAACAACTTCGAATACCCCTTCAAAACTCTTGATGTACCACTGGTTGAAAACCCCCAGTCTAGACATCAAATTACAGCATAAATTACCAAATCCAGCATTCCAAAAACCATCTATTTAAATTATAGTCAAACAATGTTTTCTGTTGGTAGCCATCTTCTACTTTAAATAAATGTTTCTAAGCATTACAATACGGTAATATGTAATCATAAAAACAAAAGAGAACGATGAGGTTTTACTAGAAAGTTTACAGAGAGTCAGAAACACTTCTGTGAATGCAAGTTCATGAGTTGACATCGCTAGAAAAGAAATGCAACAAACAAATTATTTCTTACAGCATTTACTGCATAATTAACAAAAATCTACCAAAACAGAGGTAAATAAAACTTTTATTTAGTAGTTTTTATCGAACTGAGGCACAAAGAAGGATAACTACTCTGTCAAGCCACAGCTGATACAAACAAAAATAAAATCAGGAGACATTAAACTCAAGTTATCCCAAAAGCACAGAATAATTTCAAGTTTATAAATGGGGCACTCAGTAGATCCTCCTTTCTGCACAACTTGCAAAGTTAGTAAGGTTTTCATTAAAGGGGATTAATATGATTTTCATGATTGTTGGGGGAAACAGAGAATGGGGCCATTACCACCATGAAGCATAAACAGCCGCTCCATGGACTGGGCATAAACCCCTCCCTCCGCTTGCTCCAGGTAGGATGTACCTTGATTTTGTCTCGCAATTTTCGGTCAAGTTGTTGGAAATGAGATGTACTTGTGTATTTCTTTACAGACCAATAATTCATTTACTAAACCTATTTGCAAACTTTTTATTTATTTCACTTTTTAAATGGGCAAAATTTTTACAATGACTACACAAAACTTATGTAACAAAATACAGCGTGATCACTTAAGGATAATAGTCAGGTGCAAACCATTGAACCATATGAGTCATGAAATACAGCTTTTCGAAACAACCATGGTTTTAAATGTGGCCTGCCGAGTTACTCAGAAATACAAATACAGTCCACCATTGGAAAAAGGTTGCACTCCATGGCCCAAAGACCCAAAACACTTATCCACTCCATCACTAACTATATTGCTCACGGTAAAACTCTCTCCCCTCTATTTTTGAAGTGTCTGCTGGTGTAGCATCTCAAAACATTTTAAAATTATAGAGATACGTCAATACAAAACAGCTTTTCCACTCAAATAAGGCGATCCACCGAAAATGGAGAAGCACTGTGTAACAGAAAAGCATGCGAGTCATCTGCGCAATATTTTTTTGTGCATTATTTTAGAGCTGAGTCAGAATGATGTAAATTCAAATCATCGAGACATTAATTTGAATATGGGTCGTAACTTTTGAGTGACATTAATGTGAAACAACATTAATCAAAACGATGTTAAACTGAGGACACAATGTATAAGTTTCTGAAATCAATGAGATTCAGAAAAACAGATACTTCATAGTTTCAGATTTGTGCTCACAATTAATTTAGATGATCTTTCATGCATCAAACAATAAAACTTATGTAAATTTTCTGAAAAAAATTCTTCTTTTAAATACAGAAGTTTATTGTGTAATTTTGATGTCTTTAAAATATTACAGGAATATTATACATTTACTCAGATGCAATGACAAATTTTGGCCAATTTAAAAATGACCGATAGACACATAAAGCCGTTCCAAAATGAATTGCAAAGCATCAATTGTTCATGAAGAGATACTGTAAATATTAAAAAAGTTAGTAAAACATTTCCCTTTTCCAATGAAATTTTACACTAATTTTTCTTACATTTATTAAGCTTCATCTTTATATAAAGCAACAATTTCATAAATGCAACTTTAAAATGATGTTACAGCAATGAATAATTTTAATAAATTATTTACTAAAGATCTGAATATGAAATCTCTTGTTGTTACAAACATCAAGGAGATTCATAACAAAATGATATTGTATAACATAAATGCAAGCAATATAAACATTCCCATTTAATCTAGATTGATATTGATGGATATGTTGTGCATTCTTGGTTTGTTATGACAATGCATACTCCCGTCCATTAAGACTTCAATTTCTGGCAACTGACCAAATATCTAGAAAGTAATTAAACTTATTTTCAAGACATTGGAAATATTTGCCACATGACTATTCATTTAAGAAATGGCACATAATAAAGATTAAATACTATTATACCATTCACTTTACAACAATGTGGTGTCAAAGATACAATAATTTTTTGTAGATAAAAATGAAAAGATCAGGTCAATCATATCAGAAAATGACTTGTGCAACTTTATGAGCCTTAAGTTTATAATCAAAAATATAACCAATGATAAATGAATGATAACATTTTACACACATGGTAGTAATCATGAAAAATTAATTAAATAATTATTCAAGTTTTTGAATGTGCTTTATGCATTGCTACAATGCTTACTAATCAGGTGAAAATGAAAATTTACTTTTACTCTTAGTAGACATAACAAATATAACTTGCAACTATTTCAGCAGGAAAAAAGAAAATTATTGAAACAGTGTTAAATGAGAAGAGCCTTATGAACGGCACAGTCTGTTCTTCAACTGTGAATAACAATCTAATGCCATATAAAAGAATTGAATTTTAATATCCAATAAGGATTGAAAAAACCAATGTCTTGGCAGTACATAGCTCAATCAACCATAATTGTCCGATTTTATTACACACCCACGTTTTCACAAGTGAAACATCAAAATTGCCTTATCACCATTTATAATACGCACCTAAAATTGGAGTAATAAGATCAATTTAACCTGTGCAGGTTTTAATGAAGATGCTTATGAACATTTAGTATAATATAAAACAAGCTCACCAAATTTCCAATTATGTATTGGTTATATCATGTAAGTATATTAAATATTGAGAATATTAAATGTTTATCCTCTTGATTACTTCTTTTGAAAACCAACTTTATAATTCTTATTTTTGCTTTTCGAATAAAAATTTAAATAATGTATTTACTCAAATCCAAGGCAACTCCAAATCATCGATTTAAATGGTTTGATACAAATTTTTGTTTGAGAAAAAATATATTTAAAAAAATTAATACTGCATTAATTGAAATCCGAATTGTGTTTGAAATGAAAAATATAAGTAAATATAATTATTTATCTTATTTCATTTGTTTAATAAAACATCAATTAAGTGCCTAACCATACTTCTTACGGTTCTACAACAACTCCTTGTAGTCTGTTCGTCGCACATCAATTCATCGGTCTCTGCTTTCTCTTTGCTGTACACTAGCCATGGTGTCTTGTCTTCCAATTTGCCTCGCGATGAATGTCGAGTGGTGAATTGACGTGTAATGAGTTTGTCATGTGATGTATTAACATGAGACGAGTTTGTTGTGTGACAAATTGCCATGTGATGAATTGATGCGCGATGAATTGACCGCGATGTATTGATGGTATATCACTTCGTACTCTAGTTTAATATGACCCTTGATTTTTGCAAGCTGAAATTTGGAAAAAACCTTGTCTTGGATTCAGGTAAATACGGTAAGTATTCCATTGAAACTCAACATTAATAACTATGCTTTACCGGTGACAATATGGCTGGAAATAACTTTTATTGAAAAGCCAAAAAAAATGTTTGCATTTGTTACCATGTATAATACGCACCCAATCTTTCTGGTCAATTTTTCGCAAAAAAATTGCACATTATACATGGAAAATTATGGCATTACAAAATTTTAAGTATTTCTTATCTACAGTCCACTGTACAAGGTAATAGGATAGAAAGAGAAAAAGCTAAATTAAAGCAAACACAAGCAACAAGCTATCATAGAAAGTATTGAATCACAACTGGAATTCCTGTGATTCATTAAATTTAGCCAACAATGTTTTATTATTACCAATTACAGTGAAACTTTGATTTTGCGATTTCCAATTTAATGTTTTCCTCAATTTCACAATTGTTTTCTTTTAGTTTCTGCAAATTTGCATTTTCCTCGAACTTAAGACCCACATTTGAAGTCTGGATAATATATATTCATACCAGATTTTACATTCATAGGAGTTAAATTACCAACATCATCTTCTACTGCATTATCATTTACCCTCGCCAATTGATAATGCAACACTGACGTATTCCCTCTCCAGG
Organism: Tanypteryx hageni; assembly: GCA_028673005.1. NCBI lineage: Eukaryota > Metazoa > Arthropoda > Insecta > Odonata > Petaluridae > Tanypteryx > Tanypteryx hageni. The sequence goes on from CM054120.1 coordinate 41,869,616, forward strand.
GGTTAACTGGCCATATAACCTTCTAGAGCAATCACTGGGCCAGTAAGGCAAAGGGCCGGTTTGCAGAAATTTATATATTAATTTTTTATCAATTAGTCATTCTTTTCCATGATAAAATGTTCTTTCCATTACTTGATTTTAGATAAGATTTGATCCACTGACTGCTAATAGTGCAATGGGAGGGGGGATGACCGCATGTTCTTCACAAATTACCGGGCCATTTTATACCTCTCAATCCATCCGTCCCTATCCTTCATCCTTAACAATCCTCAACAAATACGTAATATAAAAATATCCACTTCTGCATACTATGCATTAATCAAGTCTTATAGAATGTACTAGTTTTATCAAATGTTTAATGATTTTTCAATACAAATTTGATAAACTTCCTATATACTTGAAGTATTTTATATTAATTTTTTTGCATATATCGTTATTGAATTTCAATCAACATTTATTATGCGCATTACTACCAAGCTATGGTTAGCAACATGTGATATCTTTCAAAGTCCTTTTCATTGTCATTCATGTTTTTCTGGCTGCACTCCAAGAATTAGAAATGGGAAGGAAGTATTTTTCAAGATTTTATGCTGATGATAGTGTATTGGTGATGAGCAATGAGAACGAAAATGAATTTTATAGTTTTAAAGGAACAGAGAAAAAGAAAACAAGTTAAAAAAGAACCGCGAAAGCAGATTCCAAAAGCACTTTTTTAAGAATGTTAATGTAAATATTCTGAATCTTTAACCTCCTCTCTCTGCAACACCTAAGACCCAAAATAATTCAAAAGTTATTTAAATTGCAGTTAAGCAGTAATATGATCTTTATCCCTTATTCATAATAATTGAACGTATTTATGATTCACTTTTTTGTTGTAACAACATAAACAAAACAAAATCTGGCAATAGTAACAGATCCTTATAGGTAGTTCATGAGATTTTTTTCAAATCCTACTAATAGGCAAACAGACTGACAGACGATACTCCAAATCAATAGTGTTTGCATCTGTTACAAGCCAAAACTATCCTAAAAATCTTAGTTTCCCAGCTGTTCTCATTGCACAGACGAATGGAAAATTTTGAGCACGGTCAGACAAAATTTCGCTAAAAACAAGTCTACGATTTTTAATAGGCAAACAGACTGACAGAAGAACCTCAAAATCAATAGGGTTTGCATCTGTTACAAGCCAAAACTATCCTAAAAATCTTAGTTTCCCAGCAGTTCTTGTTGCACAGACGAATGGAAAATTTTGAGCACAGTCAGACAAAATTTTGCTAAAAATAAGTCTATGATTTTTTCAGAAATAATAATAGAAATATGTAATATATATAGTAACAAAGCTCATTATTGGCCATATTATAGTATTTATACAATTATTTGGCATCACTATAGTAATGTGTTTTATTTTTCTTGTGTGTAGTGAATTTTAACTTTCTCAATTTTACAATTTCTGCCATTTTACGTATTTTATAATCAATCCCATCAAAAACGTAAAATCGAAGTTTCACTGTATTTTTCTTAAGAAATATTTTAGATCTCTCTCACAGAAAGGAGTAATAAAGTATTGTTTATAACCTAGTATAATACAGTACTGTTTATCTGAAAGAAGAAACCAACTAACATTGGACCACATTAAACATCATAGCATATGATGCTCGATATACCAATTAATTCATAGAGCTATAGATATGTAATGGTCAAAAAGTCAATAAAATGTGTCTATGTATGTGTTTGTGTGCATATGCATGTATGTATGTACTTTAAATACTTCACAGCAAATAATAATCAAATGAACACAGCCACAAAAATGATACCAAAAAGGAAAATTTCAAAATTTATGACTTCATTGTTTTCAAGAAATGCATCATATTTTACAATTAGAGACTCAATATAATACATAAAATTAAGCCATTGCTATTTGCTTAAAAGGAATTGGCATAGGAACATTTTTAGGCAAACCCCATTAATTTTAGTCACTTATTGATAACAGAAAAATAAAAAAAAATTCATAGTGGAATGAAGATATAACATCAAAGTAAAACAAAATATACATTTAGTTAATGCTGTTGTGAAAATTGAAATATTACCATATACTCCCCATTTGCAAAAGTTCAACTTTAGCTCTTGAATCCAAGATAATCTTTAAATAAAAACAGCAAAAATAAATCATAACAAATTCAATAAGGTGTTTGCTTACTCATATTACATTACTTCCATAGCTATCAATCATTTAAGTAAGAACAATGGAGAAGGTTAAAAAACAATGGAAATACATAATTCACAGCCAATAAATGTTCAATATGAATATAAATATTTTTTTCACCTATTCATATGATGATAGAGGAAAAATTGTAGGCTGTATTGATTTCATATCTCCAAAAGATTAACAGGGATCATGATACTACAAAACATTGATTAAAACTATGATGTAAGGTTACAAAACTAACATTAAAAAGGCATTTTTGAATTATAGGTATTTTACTTAACTGGCTGTGTTCATCTAACATACAATGAACTTCAATAATAAAAAAGGTGAAGCTTTCCATAAATGCACAACTGTTTCAATGTAAAATGCTGCAATAGAGTTCTCAGATTGGTTTCCTCAAAATAAGCCACAGTCCTTCAGGTTGTTTTTTATAATAACATCAGTGACTGCATCAAACACAAACTGAATGTTGTTGGTGTCTGTGGCACATGTGAAATGAGTATAAATCTCTTTCTGATCCTTTCTCTTGTTTAAATTTTCAAATTTCATCTGAATGTATGCAGCAGCCTCTTCATAAGTGTTGGAACCTGAAATTACAATTACATAATAATAGATTAATAGAAATTTAAGAAAAATGTGAAGAAAAAGCCTAACATTTCTATTTAATTTCAATGTTTGAAATCCTGTGACAAATTTACGGAAGTGTAGAACATATTTGCAAATATTACTGCATTATAGATTAAATTAACCCATTTCTCCCAGAATTGTTTGCATTCGTTGGATAAATGCAGCAAATTTTCTTGAAGATATAAAAAACATGTACTCATCTTAAGTCATCACAATAGATTCATTCCTATCAATGGAATAAAATGGAAAACTGATAAAAAGCATAAAACAATCACATTATTATCCTAAACACGTATTTTAATTTCTATTAATTTTCACAAGATAATCTTTTTATTTAGTTGGCCTTGGTAGATGGGTGGTCCATGTATCTGCTGACGGATACTAAGGTCACAGGTTCAAATCCTGCATAGGACATGGATGTTTGTGTTCATGATATCAAGGTTATTAGTCTGAAGGCTTTCTCAGTGTTTATGGGTTGAGGGCTTCATCCTTCCAGGTAGTCATTCTGGTAGTATCATTTATGATATTTTCATTTATTTTAATGACCTATGATCAAATAGTGAGTCACGTGACTATGACATCAGTGCTCGAATTGGACCAAATGCACCTTATTAAGTTTAGAAGTGTTTTGGCTGTTAAAGGAATGTCAGTCCACCAAATGACCGACGTGGTGACCACCCGGAAATATGAAGCCTTTAAGTCAACAACACCATGAAAGCCTTCGAACGAACAAAAAGAACAATTTCTGAACAAGATCAAATTCACTAATCACTAAATAATGTACGTTGGTACCAGAGTTAAAGTGGATGTGACAACAATTTGGTCTCTCTCACTCTTATGCCTTGCGTGCAAGCGAATATATTTGCCGACTCAGTGGAACAAGTCAAAACCTGCTACAGTGCTCGAATTGGGCAGAAGCGTGTGGGAACTCCATTCCACTTGATACAAAATGAAGCCCACAGCATTCCCATTGTTAAAAAATTAGATCAGAATGATCTGATTACTAGCATTCCTGTTGTTAAACTTTTCCAATTCGAGCTCTGCTTCCCATGATGAATGTTCTAAAGAACATGTCCAGTATATTTGAAGGAAGACTATGCAGTAGGAATGTATCTCATATTATATAATAGAAGTCGATAGGAAATTATGCTTCCATTTACTGCATCTAGCTCTTGCTTCCCAATTGCTCTGTCTCTCTCTCAACTAAGCATTCCACAAAAGCAGGCCAAACATGTCTAAACTTGTTTTTGTTTCCACTTTCTAGACCTTTCCACAATCGTAGAGAAGTCGTGGAGAAATCGTGTTAAATTGAACGACCAGTCGTGTTAGTTAAAAACCAGCCCTACTTTAGAAACCGTGTTACACCGTGTTGGTAGAATTTGTGTTAGTCGGGGATTGGATGTACTCCCATTGACCTTAGAAGTAACAATTCATTAGCTGAGCTGAAACCCGCCAACACATGGGAGGGAAATACTGTTTGCTTGTCTTATGGCTGAAAAAAATTCAAGAACAAGAATTAAAAATATATACTTGCCTCAGGTATCTCCTTGTTGTAGCTATTGGAGATACCCGAGGCAAGTACTGTATATAATCGATTGTAAGCAGACCTTATTTTACTGTTTTACCATCTTAGCAATTGCCACTTGGTTTAGAATCAGTGTCTTAAAAATCAATGAACGAAAAAGAAAGTAATCAATGCATTAAGGGACGTTTCCATAAGAACAGTCGGAAAGTTGGCGTGGCAAGAGACCTATGCTGTTCTCATGCAGAAGAAGAACAGATGCATAAAACAAATAAATATGGATGAGCATTGAGTGCCTTGGAAGACAATTTTGAAAATCATCTCGATATATATATATATATATATATATATATATATATATATATATATATATATATATATAACATTCTGATATGTTCAATGCGCTTTGGGATATCTTCATTTTTTCTTTCTTTGCACAGCAGACATCTTGCTTACCATGCACGGAAAGGCAGCCAAATATCCGTAGTTACAATTACAACTCAAGATATGTGTATTAAAGTGGAAATAAACAATCTACTTAAAATGTATGAAAAAAGAATTAATGACTGAATACAAAAAATAAATTATGTAAAAAGTATGTGCCATGGCAGTCATCGAAATCACAGTGATACCTATAACTCGTATGCATAAGAAGCTGTACATTGTTTACTATGCTGATTCAGTGTGTCTAGTATGCACATACTGGGATTCCCCGAGCTAACTATCACTTCCTCGTGCCTTTGCAAGTGTAAATTTCAGTCCTTCAGTGTGGTGAGATTTTCATTTTTTACAAAAATCCCATTACGAGACTAACACATTATTCTGTGAAATTTGAGAGGAAAGTGATCGCGTTAGTGAAAGAAACTTATAATCTTGCTGCACAATGGCTCTACAGGATTGACGAGTCGAATATGAGATGCTGGAGGAGAGAAAAGAGAAGCATTTATACTTTTTAGTATTGTTTACTCAAAAGATCTGTGAAAACCAAAACATCTATACAGCCTACAAGAAATTTTCTTTTGTGCCCTTGTGAAAAGTGAGGGTCGGCTTGCAATCGGTATCAGCTTACATTCAATTACATACGGTATATTTTTTAAATTTCTTCTTGAATGTTTGAAGTGTACTCATTCCCTAGTGACACTTCAGTGGGAGTGTGGTGCAGCATAAGAGTAAAAGTTACACAATAACGAATTGCAAACAACTATCCATCTTTAGTAAAATCAACACAGCAAAAATAAGTACGTAATCTTGCAATAATAAAATAATGAGTTATTAGATTTAATTTGCAAGCTAGAAATTCCATGGAATCAGAAGTAATGCCTAAAAAATAAAACCTGAATTTACTTGACAAGGAGAGTGATTTTACAATATTATGCTTAAATTTTCTAAGTAAAATAAAAATTACACTGCCATTGCAACCAAAATACAAAATTATTTGTAAATTTATTTCAGTGATTTCCTGCTTTACATTAATTCCAGATTTTGTGATGGCTATAAATGAGCAATGATGATAAAAAAGGCTAGCACAGTAAAATTCCATTTTAACAGAAATGCCATTTTTACTAAATGAAAGTGACTCAGGGGTGCTCTGTCCATGTCTACAGCAAATACAGGCATGAGGCCTAACTAAGAACACATCTGTGTTCAAAAATGAAAGAATTAATCTGGGTTTGATTCCCAGTCATAGCAGAACTTTTTCTCATTTCAAAAATATTCCCATAGTTTATTGTCATATAAATATTAACATCTGTTGCTTTACTATTGCTAAATAAATAAAAACCTAAAATAATTAACCATACACTAATTCTAGCATATTAACATTTACCTACCTGTAAACTCAGGAAAGCATATAGTTAAAGGGCTCTTGCTGATTTTCTCCTCAAATAAATCCTTTTTGTTTAAGAAAAGTATGATTGATGTTTCCACAAACCATTTGCTATTGCAAATTGAATCAAATAACTTCATTGACTCAATCATACGGTTCATTTCTTCATCTTCTGCCAAAACCAGATCATAACCTGTATCAATAACAAAATGAAGCTCCAAGTTATTAATAGTTTTCACAATAACTACAAACTAAACAGAAATTGCCAATGGCTAAGGAATTCTTATCAACAACTCTCAAGTAAATACACAAAATATAAAATGCTGGACAGAGCCAGCTCAAGGTTTTATTTTAGTGTGCGCAAGATGGAATTTTGGTGCTCTACTAAGTAATAAAAACATTAAGCATTTACTAGAGTAATAAATTTGGAAAAAAACCTCGTCTTGGATTCATGTAAATACGATAACTGATTATCGCAAAAATATAGTACTTTTTCTATTATGGAGTTTTCAACAATTCCAGGACATGATGATTCTGATTCCATATAAAGTTCTGATCCAGAAGTATCTTGTTGAACATCATTTGTCAGTTTTTGTCAAAATTTGGACAATGCAACATTAATACTGATGAATCAATATCAATTAATTTGATTGTAAAAAAAAATGAATGGCTCCAGAACATTTCTGAAGGTTTCAAATCTTTCATTGATGATATTAATCAAGATATCCATTAGAAATTGGAAAAAAAATTCTTTGAATACCAACTCTGGATTTTTGCCAATTCTCTCTAATTCTTTCCATTCCCCCATAAAATTTTTTTATGCTTTCTTATTCTTTCAGGGCTTTCTAGTCAAAATCATTAGTTACTGTATTTCTCGACATATAAGATGCACTTATTTTCCAGAAAAATGATCCCCAAAATCAGCCTGCATCTTATATGCCTAAGGTAAGATTATTGTTCTCAATACTAACAAACATGCACATCCCCAAAATGGAATAAGTAGCAGTAATTCATTGCAAAAATATTAAGATATACATTATTAATGACAATTTTGTTAATATACACAGTAATACCTTACGCAATGTGAATTCCGAAGATGCATTTTCATTATTGAGCTTTAATACATGTCCACTCGCAGTAATTACAATTTCGGTGCACTTTTGACATTAGTCATGTTTCAGTTCCTAATGGACTATTGTAACTGTGGTAGATGTGATAGAAAATTTGTAAATACCTAGGATAAATAGCTACATGTACTGAGATCTCAATGGCTACAAAAGTGAAAAGATATGCCTACACTATTAGTTATAAGTAGGTTTGGTAGAATTCAATGTTTATTTTTGTAAAAATTGACAATTAAAATTGATTTATTTTCCCAAGAGATTTTTGACAAATATCGACGCTTCAAATTGCTACTTGATAGAATTCGGCGTTTATTTTTTTGAAAATCGACATTTATTTTCCCGAGAGATTTTCAACGATATCAATGCTTAAAATTACTACTTAAATATAGGGCTGGCAGTTTTCGGCCTTTCGATTCGATGATTTAAATTTACTTTTTACATTGCAATTCTAAGTAAAATTTACTTTTACTTTACAATACTCTGATTATTTATTTAAATTTTTATATGAAGCTAAATTTTTATGTACAAATTAATCGAACTAATATATCATGTTCTTCATAAATTTTATTTTATTTATGCACATTTCCACTCTTCATTTTTAAATGTTAATATTAAAGAAAACACCCAATAATGAATTGAGATTTACCTCTTTAAATTGTATAATGAAAACTAGAAAACGATTAATTGATGAAATCCAAACAATATGTTGCTTTTGCTGAGAAACATTCTTAAAAATAATAATTTGCAAGTTCAGCACAAAGACTTTTAGAAATTCGTTGATGCCAATTAAGGAAAAAACATTAACAATATAGTTATCACAATAATATTTTGACGTCAAAAAAGAACTATCTAATACTTTGTATCATTGGATATATTTCATCACTGCATTACATATTCCCTTTATTTAACATAAAATATGTAGTAAGAAAAATTAGACTATTATCGAGCGCTCGGTCAACAGTCTTACCTCACATCCTGATTAAAATGTTTCCAATCAGCAAAATCTTTCACAACAAATAGCAAATAAATATTAATATTTAATTCCTCTTCAATTTTTAGTAATGAGTGCTAATTTCTGAGCACCTTTTTTAAACCATTATATATTAAATGAAATTTACTAAACTGTAGCAAAAGACGAAGGAGCCAAAAGCACAAGAGAGGAACGATCCTTCCTGGAAAACATAAAGAAAGAGACTGCCAAAAGATTGGGTTGTGCATAGGGAGAACGGGTGATAGTGCATACAATATGGTCATCTATAGAAAAAATCCTAGAAAGGATCGAGAAACATTTGTCTTCAAACGATCACTGAAATTCCTTTCTTCTGAACCTTGTTTAACAGGGGTCGAGGCATTCTCAGCAGGGCATATCCATGACCTTATCTATATAGAAAGGTTCGTGGAATATCCCACCTTAGGTGAGCAAATATAATCTCAAAAACCTCAAAAGGGCTAAGAAACACATGTTCTCAAAACTACCCTAGGGCCTTGCAGAAGTAGATGGGTGAGCTTTTCAAAAAGACGCATATTTGAGTGTAAGAAAATACCATTCTTTCATGTAGAAGCTATTTTTCTACTAACTTATGTGGATAATCATACATACAAAGAGTATAAGTATTTCCTGTGAAAATACACATTTACAAGGTTAGTAAGAGATTTTTTAAGGGGGGCTGAAGCTGTTTTCAGTATTGTTTATTATTTTTATATTATTATATTAAAAGGTGCACCAGAAAACAGTGCCTATGGGCGCCAACAACTTAAATCTGGCACTGACTATTACCTATAAGCTTCAGGTGATTCAATATGCAAAAACACATGGAAACCGAGCAACAGCATGTCATATCGGTCCACCTCCCACAGAAAAAAATGATTCGTGAATGGAGAAAACAAGGAAAAACTGAAGTGGACGAGAAAAGAGAAATATATTCTTCATAAGCTTGTTCTTAAATTGCCACAACTAGAGAAAGAAATTATGGATAATAGAACTGAAGATGTTTGGTATTGCTGTATCGATCAAAATCATTATGTACGAGACAAAAGGAGTTGCAGAAGAAAAAGTAGTTGAGCATATGTATCTTTATTACATATGCATTCCATTTATCATTTATTCAATTAAATTAAAATCTCATCTTGCACTTAAGTTTAAGTAAGTACTATCGGTATACAGTGTCTATACACGCGACGTGTGCTGCGCACTCCAACAGCTTAATTGTCTCTTCTCTGGTGGACACACCTCACGCTCGTTCTGGAAAAGGAGCAGGTCGGTCCATTCCGTTAACTTCCTCCCTCTATTTCGCATGATATTTTCCACATTTACTCCCGTGTTGCACGTAGTGCGTGTGGGTAGTGGGGTACGATGTGGGAGCGGGAGGCGCTTGGAAAGTGAAGGCTCACACCTCCTAGGTGTTTTGGAAGCCATTCATCATCTCGGCGAAGCCCAAGAACTTCTCGATGGATGCTGCCATGGTTGTTATGGCCCGCATCATTGTATTCATTTCGGCCCTTACGGATTCTTCCGCAGGCACCAGAGTAGCGGGGCGCGAGACAGCACGAAAGTGGGGTGAGAGAGGAGATTGGTGAGCCAGGCCAGAGAAGAGGGTTGCAAGAAAATTCTACGACTCGCGTCAAAAACGTTATAGCCGAGGAAAATTAATGTTAGGGAATGCCGCAAAAATCTGTTATAACCGAAGATCCATTACACAGAAGACCAGTATAACCGAGGTAGTTACAGTGATATAGCATAGTAAAATGTATCGGGGAATGAAAACAAATTTATTATATCCGAAGATCCATTATAACCAAGGCCAGTATAAATGAAGCTGACTGTATTAGATACTTGTACTTTTCTATTTTAATGTTTTACGCAATATTTACAACCAAAATAGACTATAAATACTTTTAATGAAATTTTAATAACGTAGTTAATGGGCAATGGATCAGTGTAGTCCAGTAACCATTCTGAGACAAAAGCTCATGTTTACTTGCAACAGTGCGGTCAATCCTGACTACATAATTTTTTACTTTGTTCTATTGCTGACACAATGACAAAACACATTTAATATATAGACTATCTGTGTAGTCCTTAGTAATAATTAATTATTATGCCTACTAAGAGATCAAACAGTGAGAGTAGTGATGCTACATCCAAGAAGAAAAGGAAATCTATTTCCTTGAATATAAAATTTTATGTGCTGCACAGATTTGGTCGTGGTGAACGAATTGTGGACATTCAACAAGCTTTGGGAATTACTGAATCCACACTGTGTACAACTAGTAGCAATTCAGACAAAATTAAGGCAAGTTCCAAAAATATAACATTATTAAGTGATACAAAGATAGTACATATGCACTATGAATTAATGAAGAGCATGGAAAGATTAGCTGTCTGAACTGAACATCAAAATTAAAGGAATATGCCTCTAAGTTTGAATGTTATACAAGAGAAAAATAGAATGAAGACTAAAGAAAGGAATCTGGTGAGAGCAAAGATAAGCCTTTTTCTGCCAGTCACAGATGGTTTGTTCGTTTTAAGAAGAGACCTATGCTGCACAACAACAAAATAGTCGGTGAAGGCTGCAGAAGAATTTTAAAAGTTACTGTAGCAAGTGATAGAAGAAGGTAGATGTAGTCCAAAACAGGTCTTCAACATGGATGAGATGGGACTTTAATGGAAAAGAATGCCCACTAGGGTCTATATCGCTCAAAAGGAAAAGATTGCAACAGGGTTTAAGGCAGCTAAAGATTGCTGCACCATACTGTTGGAAGGCAATGCTTCTGGTGATTATAAATTGAAGCTAGTGATGGTGCATCATTCGGAGAACCCCAGAGCATTGAGGGGTTATTCTAAGTGTCATCTTCCTGTTCAATGGCACTCAAGCCAAAAATCAGTCTGGATGACTTGGTCAATTTATGTGGATTGGTTCAAAGATACGCTTCATTCTGATCTGCAAAAATATTGCGCCCTAACAAAATCTTGACTTCAAGATTTTTTAGATCTTGGATAATTGTACCATTCATCCACTCAGCCTTGTTGACCTCTCGCTTGAAATTAAGAGCAGTTTCTTCCACTCAATACAACTTCCCTCATCCAACCTATAGATCAAGGAGTCATGGCAGCCTTCAAAGCTTACTATCTTTGTAAAACATTTGCAAAGTTGATCGGGATACTGATTGTAAAGATAAAATGACAATCAAGGAGTTCTGACATTCTTTTAACATAAAAAATGCCATTGACATCATTGGCAAGAGTTGAGCTGAATTTCATGATCATGTATGAACACAGTTTGGAAGAAGTTGTGGCCTGCATGCGGTAATGACATATAAAAATTTTCGGGCTTTGACGGGCCAAAATCTTTTAATCACTCTGAAATTTACATATACAATTTGCATAAGTTTTTATTTAATCCATTCAGTACAGAGGATGAGTCACACTAGTCCTCCATACAGAATGGGTTCAAGCAAAAAAGTGGCATGGTTTTTTTAAGTAAACTAACCCAGGGTTAGTGAAGAACAAGTAACTCATCCTTCACTGAATTGGTTAATATATTTTTTTGCCTATAACATTATACATATTTGTATATTTTGTATAGTAATTTATTTTGTTTGTGGTCTTCCAAGGCATACAAATATGTGGGTTGAAAACAATACTTTCCAAATTATTGAATAGCCCACATGTTGGTAGAAAATTTGGAATACAATAATTACATTTTTCGAGCCAAGGGGCTTTAAATGGGTCATGGGCCGGGCTGGACCTACAATTTCTTTGACAACATATGGGCCGGGCCTAGAAAATCAGGCCTGCACAGAGCTCTACTGGAGAGTCGGCAGATGACCCAAAACCCTCCACCTCCAGAGCACCAGCTGAGTCAGCAGAGGACCCCGACCAATCGACTACCAGAACATCACATGAGGGGCTACCAAACCCAGTGGAGTTTCTTCATCATCATCATCTGCCACACCCTAATGGTAAATCTCCCGTGATTAGTTATATTAAATTGTTTTATAATTTTATTTTAGCGATGATAGGAGTATAAATAAATGTATAATCATATTGAATATTTGATATTTTTATGTGATCCCTTAACATAACCTATAAATTTACATTGATTGCTATGGGAAAATCATTTTCAAATAACGAGATTTCATTCAACACGGTATTTTCAGGAATGCAACTACCACATTAATCTAGGACTGCCTGTACTTCATGCATGACAAACTCCCTAACTATTACATTAACTTGTGAAGTAAGAGAACTTTTTCAGAGAAAGTACATTTGCCGAAAAAAGTCAGTGTGAGTACAATTACAACAACAGTTTCATAGGCAGAAAGTCGAGAAAGTGCCAAACATGCCATTAGGCATTTTGTTTACATCAGCTGATATGAACATTTTTTGGTGGGTGCAATAAAAAAAAACAATTTCCACTCCTTGGGTCTTATATGATCTGATACATAGCAATTACAGTATTTATTTAGAGATGAAAATTCAAGAATTTCCCGTGCAAATCCTGTAAACTAAGGAAAACTTGCACCTGGAATAGAACCGTGATACTTCAGAGTAAAATTAAAGTCTCACTGCCTATTAGCTCCAAAGGAATAACAAAATGGTACCAAATTTTAGCATATTCGATGGCCGCTGTATGTACCAAAAATTTTCAGCTCAAAAATCATTGCTTTTAACATTCAAAACAAATTTGGGTATTAATTTCTTCACACTTTTAAAATCAATGGTATGAAAATAAAAATATTTTCTTTTAGACTTCTTTGGTTCAAGTCCTGATTTTCTATGATGATTTTAAGTAATATCAAAATGCAAAGCAAAAATACGGTGCACTCATTCTCACACTATTCTAATGCGTAAAGGAAAGCTCCTGAAATTGAACTTGGAGCCTTGGAATTGGATATAAACATAGCCTTTGATCTTCCTCTGGATAAAAGTGGCTTCCATGCAAAATTTGGTTGCACTGGCTCTCATGCAACAATCAACGAAACAAAAATAAAAATTATTTAGGCATTTTTTGGTTCAATGCTGTTTCTGCAATGACTATAAATAATTTTAAAATGCAAAGCAAAAATATGGTGCACTTATTCCAATACAATTATAACAGGAAAATAAAAGCCCCTGGATTTGAACTTGAGATCTTGGAATCAGATGCGAACATAGTCCTCAACCTTCCTCTGGGTGAAGATGTATACTATGCAAAAGGTTGCGCTGGCTCTCACAGTGTCTGAATGCACAGAGGTCAGACAGACACTCTTCTTTATATATTAGAATTATGTTTAAATTATTAAATTTCTTGGGCCAATTAAAATCATCAAACACATCATCGAATACTTGCCGATTTTGTTCAGTTATACCACATCGCATTGTTCATTTTCATGTTGCTCAGTTTCAAGTAGCTCATTTAGTTATTTGCTTCAATTGATATATGTTTTGGTGAAGACTACCAAACCAAACATTCTCTTTGAGTATGATATTTTTGTAAGAAAATTGAGTAAACATTTCTGTTGCCCCTTGATGTCAATTTTTCTGTTCCTTATCTTTTTCTGATGACCAGAAACTATTTTCATTTTTGATAATGGTCCTACATTGCCCATATATTTAAGCCTTCAAATTCTATTTTAAACAATAGTTTTAGAACAAGGAAGTTGCAATTTTCAAGAATAATAGCCCTACAACAGCCAAATTAGGCAACTTTGCTCCACTACAGAAAAGATATACAGTGGAACTTGGTTAGTACGTTTCTCATTAGCACATTTTTCTCTTTAGTACGCTGATTTCTCAAGGTCCTGATTCCATTCCATTTAAATACATGTTAAAAATATTTGGCTAGTACATCTTAAAATAATGATGTTTCCTGGTTTGTACGTTCGATGAAACGTCGGAAAAAAAATGTGCCACTCCATAAGTTGCCTCTTAAGTAAAGGCGAAACAATAAAAATGCAGATGCAAGTTATAAATCATTAAAAATGGAATAGGTCCCTCAGTTTTACGATCACATAACAAATATCTTGGTCCTCATCGGTCTCATCCAGATATTCAGCATTTTCATGATGTCACTTAAGAACAAATCACGGCTAATTAGCCATAGCGCTGTAGACGACGTTCCATTCCGCACGTTCTCAAAGCAACGATATCGCCGTCTGCCAGACCATGTCAATAGATGACATACATAAACAGCAGGTGGCAGAAAATGAAGATGGTGCTGATGAAGAGGAACCAGAGCCAGAATCTGTTCCCAGTCTGTCAAAAACAGTTGGGGCTATGGACATAGTATGCCGATAAGTGACTAGTTTTATGGTAGGAGATGATGTTATCAATCTAATTACCATGTTGGACTCAAAAATTTATGAACTGGGGATTAAATATAAAAAGCAGAGTACTGTGGACAAGTTTTTTAAGTAAATGTAAAACATTTCGTGCAAGTTCACCCATGGGCAGTTCACCATTTAACTAGCCTTTGATTCGATATATCGTTTGGTAATCTATGGCCTCTATAGCACAGCATAGGTACCTATGGAATTCTTTCTACGGACAAACGTTAATTAAAGTACACCACCTTTTTGAACTTCACGAATAATTGGATCCGGAAAACTGACGCGAAATGTAATACATGGCAGAAAATCTAGGTTTACAAAATGATAGCAATTCTTTGATTTACATTAAAAATTCTTAATAAAAATGAAAGCAAAATAAGATAACATTTCCTTAAATTATGTTCAAAATATGTACAAAGACAATAACAAATTAAAACCTTACATTCCAAAATGATGGCGTTTCTTTAAATTTTAAACTCAAGTTTCATCATTGAATATAGCGGTGAAGTTCAAACTGAGCTACAAAATAATTAAGTTGAGAGTCATCACATTTGTTTACTTCGAAAACTGCTAATAATGAGCATTATAAATATAATTCCTAAGTCCTTTTCTAGGGTGTCAAAGTTTAAACTGAACTTCGAAACAAAAAAGTAGAGGGAGTTCACGCTTGTTGTCATAGCAAACGCATGAAATGAAATGTAAATAATCAGAAACAGAAGAATGGTTGTAAAAAGTTTTGTCGCAAAGTGCAAATTCGCAAAACGCAAGAACGTGAAGTTCAAAAAGGTGGTAAAGTCTATGTGAATGTACATAACTTGCTTAGCACATTTTCCTTGTTAATGCGTTCATTTGTCCTGTCCCCTGCAGAAACATACTAACCAGGTTTTACTGTATTTGTAAAAGCATTTCATATTGAAGAATCCCAGTTTTTTTCAAGTAAAAAGCAAAAAACAGCACAGAGAGTGTAAGTTCCAATACGACTGATGCCTGTATTGAGGGATTTGACAAGTCACCAGAGATAAGCCTTACCAAACATTTTTTATAAGACAGCAGGCATCAAGAAAGTCATGTGCACTCACACACCCCCATGCTTGCAGTGCCTGCATGCATCACACCCTAAGCATATGCCTTGGGCCAACCCTGATGGTGGGTAACTTTAAAAACATGCCATGAAGTACATGTCAATATTGATATGTCAGTGTAAAACACATGGTTTGACTACAACTATTTCTTGAGGACCATATTTTCTGATATTCAAGTAAAATCCCATAAATTTGCTCAGTATTTTCCATTTCATTAACAAAATGTAACACCAAAGTTGTCATAAATATATGCTGTAAAATATTCATGTTATAAGTAGAATATAATAAAGGACTAATACTCTTACATCCAATTTCACATGATAACAAATTCATAATAAAATCACAAGAGCAAATCATATTTGATTAACAATGACAACTGAAACAACTACATGGAAAGTGCAGGTTATGCCACAATTAGTTGCCTTATTAGAATAGCCAATGAAACAGAACCCACAATTAGACAAGACCCTCACTCACATTCCAAAGATATATTATATCGAAAAAATCTAAGATATAATTTCAATTTCACATGCTCAGAAACAATTCATGCTATATAAATAATATTATTAAAATATCCAACCTGAAAGAGCAACACAGAAGATAATAGCTGTTACTCCTTCGAAGCAGTGAATCCACTTTTTCCTCTCTGACCTTTGGCCACCAACATCAAACATCCTAAAATTCATAGATATAATAATTATTTCTATACAATCAAGAAAGCATGAACACAAAATTAAAATGAATGACTTTTCAAGTTTATGACAAATACATAAGAAAATTATTATAAAACAAATGAAACCACGTATCATTTAACTTGACTATTACATCAGAAATTTATCATTCATAGATTCAACCATCAATTTTCCACAGCAGTCAAAAATTAACAAGTATTCTGTGCCTGCCTGAACTTAGGACATTTTTCAGCATATTTAGAGAGCCACACAAATTGATTTTGATGTAACTTAGGATTTTCAGATTTAGGCATTCCATAACATTCTATTAGATTTTGAGCACTCTGCAAAAGAGGCTCTCAACTTGTAATCCTCCAACCAGTGGTGATCCACAGAATTGATGTTAAAAGCTATAACTGAATGTGACAAAGCTGAGACTATATTATCAGACAAAAACAGTTAACCTTTAACAGATGGCTGCCACTGTGCCATCACAAAATCTATGCCTTAGATAAGTGTTTCCCAAACTTAAAACATTCATGTACCCTTTTCAGTACTTCAGCCTGATTGGCGTACCCCCTCTTCCAGTGCTGTAACCATAAATAGTTTTTTTTAGAAACTCTAAAATTCAACACCTATATACACATAATGCTCAAAAAATAAATGAAGAAATGTGCAGAAGCTTATGAACTTTATTAATATTGTCAGTTAAATATAAAGTAATAATCATTAAATTCAAATTCACATATTTATTTAAAAATGACCAAGTTATTCAACGCGAGAAATGGAATTGCTTGTGACCAGACAGTAGGACAGGTATATCAGGTTCAATATTGGTGAGCATAAGACGAAGATGTGGCTCCACATCAATAAGATGGTTTCGCTTTTTTGTTTTGATACTAACCAGTGCCAAGAATCCCAACTCACATATGTACGAGGTGGAGAAGGGCAGAAGATACTTAACTGCTTTGTCTGATAGGTCTGAATACTTCGAACTAACGCTCTACCAAAATTGTCATTCGCTCAAATGCTATTTTCAGTAAGCCATCTAAAGCAAGTTCCAAGAGGTGATATTCTTCTGAATTTGTGAGGATATTTGGTAATGTTTGGATACTGATGAAGAAAAGGCTCCTTATCCACTCAAAGCTGCCTTCCAGTTCAGGGAAGTACTTACGAAGAGCTTTCTTCAAACTTTTCAAATGCTCCTTCATAATTTGCAACATAGCAGCAAGCATCATTGAGTTCTTTAGCTGAGTTAATTACTAACAAGGATAGGACACGGTACTAGGGTCACGGATGTTTATGAAACTTGGTAGGTGTATAGCTCTGGATTCCAGGATCACTGCAAACCTCCCTTTTGGGCCTATATGGCCGATAATTTTTCCAAAAATCGTGATTAAATATTGCAATTTCTCATAAACTGGTATAAATACCCGCCAAATTCATCAAGTAAAATTTGGTGGTGAGCGTATAGTGGTTTCGTCTGAAATGTAAGGGCACGAGTTCGATTCCCTTGTGGGTTGGTTTTTTTTCATTTTGCCTCCTTTTACAAATCCTTTTTCGCATTAAAATTTAACTGGGCAGCCACGTAGATAGTTTAATTTTTTTTCTATGTTGTTTGGTGGTGATTAGGATTTTTTTCTCAAGTAATTCACTCCACTCCACAAAGTTTACATTATTAAATCGCATATTCTTCATTGATCTCGGCACACGCTACATCCTATATTGATGCTTATGGCATGGAAAGGATCCCTGAAATTATTTTTGCGAAGACTTCATCTGAATACTTATAACATAGGCGGAGGTATATCAGGCAAAGGATTGTTGAAAGTATAAAAAACATGAACTGCTGAGAAGTCCGTTAAAAGTACAGTAATATAAAAAAATAAAAATATTTCTTTTATGAATCCCTCAGAAATTCGGTTGATTTATTAAAAGCATTAATAATCTACAACCGCCAATCATCACTGGGACCAATGACGGGGAGAGTTAGAAGGGAAACTTTAATTTTCTTTTGAATCAACAGGTAACAACTTTCGTTTTATGTTAGCAAATTTCTTCACAGTTTCCTGAATGATAAGAGTCATAGTAACATTGGAAACAGAAAAACTTTCTGCACCACGAACATTTTGCAAAACTCTGCTCCTCGCAAATGCATTTTCCATTTAATACATCTTCTGGAAAATTTACTTGGTTAACATTGAAAAAGACCTTTTATAGGTGAGCTTGGATGCAAACCATGCATACCTAATCATTTCATGGAAAATCGGAGCTGAAAGCTGGTTATGAATTATCACGTGTATTTTAATTACATTCACATGGCTGGTGATTTCACTCTTTTGCCGGAGCAACTGTCCAGCATTTTGCAGCTGTGAAATGAAAATTTTCACCTGGAGATAAAAGTATACATTGAGAGGCTGACACACCGAGGTACACTTTGGGGGAATAACTTTGACACTGCAAGTTGGTTCGTTGTTCGTATCCATGAATCGTTCATCGTACAATGCCTGGCTTGTCTGTCCTGACCACGAATCTATAAGAAGCAGGAACTTTTTTCCATCACATACGGCATCAATATCCTCATCCAAATACATTTCATAGTTGGTAGTATGCAACTTCCCCGAATTCGTGCAAGTCACGAACACATTATTATACCAGCCGATAGTGTCACTAACACCCTGCTGCACTTTAGGCCCAAATATCCCCATAGGTTCTTGCAGGCAAATGAAAACTTTCAACAAAAGCTTTCCCGAAAATGTGATACTGTATTGGGCCGTATATGAATGCATCATTTTGTTCAGTTGACTGACAAATTTAGGTCGCTTTTTCACCCTTATGGGATAGAGTACGTTTGATCTGGGCATGATACTCGCTACCAGTTTGATCAGTATTGATTACCAAATTAGGATCATACAGAGGAATCAGCTGTTGGACTTGCTCTTGAAAAAGCATGCGTCTTCATTGTCTCTTCAGGGCATATTTTTTCTCTGCGACTAATGTATCTCGTGACCTGTCTTTGGCGGATCTTGTGCCTTCTTTTAAATATTTTCACCCAGGATTGTGATGCCTCAAATTTAAATTCGCCTGAAATATGTTGAAGAGCAGCTGCCATCTCCCACTGCTGCCGAATTCTCGTTATAACGTGGTCGCCATTTACTTGGGCTTCACAAAACCTATCATAAACCCACCTGTCTATGGCGTTTTGCTTCCTCCACACAGAATCTCTCTCCAATATTTTTATTCCGTTCTTTCCCATAATACGTGAAGACACTTGTGCCCTAAGGGATTTTAGAGACCAATATGGATGCAGTTTTGCAGCAGTAACAACATTAATTTTAGTTTCCGGAGGAATGATAGAATTGCTAATTATCTTCAGGGATGGTGCGTATGGACCGTCACTAGAAGTTGGACTAGAACAGCCTTCTTCCTCAGTAGATTTTTGTAAGGAACCTTCATCCACTTTAGGGTCATCTTTGCCAAGCATAATCATTATCGATGAGGACCATGTTGTCCATCATTCCCACAATACAATTGTACATCTCACGATCGATGGCGATAGCACGATCAGAAATCTCCTGACTAATGTGATCAAAAATTAAACCATTTTTGCGAAGAAGGTTGGCGCAAAAGTTGAGCGAATCAACGAATAAATGAGGTTTCTCCGAATTTTCATCGTCGATCGACGGGATGCATCTTGCCGAAGATGGATTCCATCCTATAATTTCAAAGTCTGGAATTGTATGGAGAAATTAATTTTTTAACCAACTGTAAAAGGTTGACCAATGTACAAGATATTGCGAAAAATAACAAGAAACCAATAAAAATACTTACTAGGATCGTAGACTCAAAAAAAATATTGTTTATCTCGGCATCTCAGAAGGAAGGCGAGTGAACTTAAGAGTTGTGCCTTCTTTTTCCGCAGTTGTTCGAATCGACGTATACTGCAGTGTGTCTCCTCCCCGTAGAGGTAGGTGAAGAAAGATTTGAAGTTTTCCCGGTGAATAATCATTGTGAACTTTTCTCAGGTTTCCAACCGGGTTGTCTCAGAGATTTCTTCCGACATTCCGACGACTGGCTCTGTCACCATCTTCAGGGATCCTGAGTGCCATAGAGATTTCTGAGGTGGTTTATATACCTGCCGGGGGATGGCAGCAGGTCGATAATTGGCTGTTGTATGGAGTGGTCCTATTGGCTAGGCTCTCGTTGGCGATTGGCTGTTGTATTGAGTGGTCCTATTGGCTTGGCTAGTTGGGCTAGCATAGGGTCCCACGCCTTGCTAAGAAGGAACCCATTGTCTCGATTGATGTTATTGCGGTTCAGGTGGATTTCGATGGCTTCCTTCACCACGCGGTCCCAATAGCCATTAGCTCTCGAAATTATTTTGGTGTCCTTGAATTGTATGCGGTGGTCCGAGGACAGGTTGTGTTTGGCCACTGCAGACTTCTCCGGGTAATTGAGTCTGATGCAATGGGCCTGTTCTTTTACTCTGGTTTCAATCGTGCGGCATGTCTGTCCGATATAGTCTTTCCCACACTCACATGGGATCCTGTAGATCCCCAACGTTTTTAGTCCTAGATCATCTTTAACTGGGTGCAGGAAACTCCTAGTTTTCCTTGGCGGCCTATGAACTGTTTTTACCCCATGTCTAGCTAGAATCCTTGAGATTTTCCCAGATATCGTTGAGATGTAGGGTAGGCATACTGTAGTTTTTGGTTTTTCCTGTTCTGGGTTCTTGTTGTCTGGTTGGTGTTCGGCCTTTTTCAGGGCCCTGTTGATCTCCAATTCCTTGTGACCGTTCTGTCGGAACATGTGCTGTAGGTGCCGGAAGGCTTTCTTTGTTGGAGATAGCCCTCGCCCGATGCACCAGGGTTGAGAGAACTGATCTACATTGAGCGGGATGGTGGTGACTGTTCCCATTTAGGTAAAGGTCTGTGTGTGTGGGTTTCCTATATACACTATGACTGAGACTCCCCTCCGGTTTGCGACGTATAAGTATATCCAGGAATGGGAGGCAGCCCTCTTTCTCCATCTCCATCGTGAATTGGATGCTGGGATGTTGTCTATTCAGGTGATTTTGGAATTCCATCAGGGCTTCCCGTCCATGGGGCCATATCACGAAGGTGTCATCGACATATCGGAAAAAGCACTTAACAGTGCTGAGTTTAGGGCTTTTTCTTCAAAGCCCTCCATGAAGAAATTCGTGACAGCAGGGGAGAGTGGCGATCCCATGGCCACGCCATCAGTTTGTTCATAGAACTGTCCGCTATAGAGAAAGTACGTCGAGGTCAGAGCGTGGTGCAACAGGTCGAGGGTGCATGGTAGAAATCAGGGTTTCAGCAATTCCAATGTGTCCTTGATTGGGACCTTGGTGAACAGGGACACTACATCAAAACTGACCAATATTCTTCAACTTTTGCTTGTTTGTTGAAAATATCTCCATAAAAGTCACACAAAACCAACGGAGATCCACAGACCGCAAACAAATTGCCAGTAGATTTGTGTGTTAAAAGAAGCCTCACAAACAAAACAATGACTCACAGAAACTCGAGCAAGATTCGGCAACCAACAGAATTGACAACCAATAAGAGCACATCGGATTAGATGGAGCCTTCCACTATATATAGACGATCAGAAATCTGCATCGACACTTCAGACCTGAAGAAGCTGACTGGAATGATGGCGAAATATTGTCCAGGAACATGGATCAATGCGGCAGTAACCCGAAAACCATCCCAATGTGAGCAAGAAACATATCCGTCGAGCAGAAAGTCTCTAATGCCAGGTTTCCGCGGTTCACTTTAATTGCACTATGCACAACATAGATGAAAAATCAAAAGTGAAAGAAAAGTTTTTCATATAAGCAATGTGTCAATGCAGCTGATTCATTGTAGTTGCAAAGTGATTAATTAATAGGTTGATACGTTGATTAATTAATTTTAAAACAAATTATGAGCCTTTTCCACGATCAACTTTGTAACGTGGCTTGACTACACTTTCGAGAGCTACCAAGCAATATATAAGTTATAACATGACAAAGGAAAATGAGGAAGAGAATTGATGCCATTACAAAATTTCATTAAGGTTTCATTGAATAAACTTAATTCTCATCAACAAGTGCAACCGTCAGTTCTGTAATATTTTCAAAGATTCAATTTAACAGCAGTAATTATAATACCTGCCTAATGGGGATACCTATGTTATCATCCAGGAAACTGCGAAAAAATTTGCTAACATAAAACAAAAGTTCCGTTACCTGTCGATTCAAAAGAAAATTAAAGTTTCCCTTCTAACTCTCTCCATGATTGGTCCCAGTGATGACTGGCGGTTGTAGATTATTAATGCTTTTAATCAATCAACCGAATTTCTGAGGGATTCATAAAAGAAATATTTTTATTTATTTATATTACTGTACTTTTAACAGACTTCTCAGCAGTTCATGTTTTTTATACTTTCAACAATCCTTTGCCTGATATACCTCCGCCTATGTTATAAGTATTCAGATGAAGTCTTCGCAAAAATAATTTCAGGGATCCTTTCCATGCCATACGCATCAATATAGGATGTAGCGTGTGCCGAGATCAATGAAGAATGTGCGAATTAATAATGTAAACTTTGTGGAGACAATCCTGTGTTGAATTACTTGAGAAAAAAATCCTAATCACCACCAAACAACATAGAAAAAAAATTAAAATATCTACGTGGCTGCCCAGTTAAATTTTAATGCGAAAAAGGATTTGTAAAAGGAGGCAAAATGAAAAAAACCAACCCACGAGGGAATCGAACTCGCACCCTTACGTTTCGGACGAAACCACTATACGCTCACCACCAACAATTACTTGATGAATTTGGCGGGTATTTATACCAGTTTATGGGAAATTGCAATATTTAATCGCCATTTTTGGAAAAACTATCGGCCATATAGGCCCAAAAGGGGGGTTTGCAGTGATCCTGAAATCCAGAGCTATACACCTACCAAGTTTCATAAACATCCATGACCCCACTACTGTATCCTCTCCTTGTAAGTCCTGAAGTGATGGAAAAGAATCCAATTCGCCATGACTAAAGCATTTGCCCCACAGCTCCACTTTTGCGATCATCATGCTCACATTATCTTGTACATGGAATTTAGATATGGGCTTGCCTTGCAAGGATAGATTAAGGCTATTACAATGAGCAAAGATATCTGCAAGGTATGCTAATTTACAAAGCCATTTCCATTCATGCATATAGTCTTGCAGGTTGAAGGTTTCATCAAGAAAAACTTGAAGTTCTTCTCGCAGCTCAAATAGGCAAGTCAGGACTTTTCTAGGCGAAAGCCAACGTACTTCAGTGTGAAATAGGAGCTGTATGTAGTCGCTACTCATCTCTCCACAAAGCTGAGAAAAAAGCCTTGCATTCAGTGGCCAGCCTTTCACAAAATTGATGAATTTAACAGCTTCATAAAGTACTTGCTTTAGATCTGCATGCATGTCCTGGGTGGCAAGTGCTTTCCTGTATATACAACAGTGAGCCGATTTTGCTCCCGGTGCAATGGCTTGAATACGTGCAACAACTCCTATCTTTGAACTGGTCATGGCTCTGGTGGCATCCATGCTTATCACAATACATTGACTCCAATCCAATTGACTGTCTTTGATGAGGTCATTAATAACTTTTAAAATAGTTTCCCCAGTTGTATGTGTCCGCACAGGTTGACAGAACAACATGTCATCGTGGACTTCCCCATTCAGCTCGTACCTGATATACATCAAGAAATTAGCTAAATTCACAGTAGATTCATCGACTTGCAGTGCATAGTAGCGACTCTGCCGTACTTGTAACAATAATTGCTCTTTTACGTTTCCAGCCATATCTGTGATTCTACAATGAACAGTGTTATTTGACTGGGGAACACGAATCGCGTTGCTTGCTTTGTCTCCAACCATCACTTTCGGAATTACAATGGCCGCAGGTTTTACTAGTGTCGCGCCAATCACTTCAGCAACTCCTGACTTTGCTATTAAGTATGGCACACTATATGAGGCTTCCAAAGCTTTCCCATTTTCACCTTCCATCACACTGAGCATTGTTTTCTGGGATTTTTGGAGAGCCTTGTGCCTATTTTCAAAGAATTCTACTGGTATTCTTTGTTTGCTATCGAGATGGTGTTTGAGGTTGGAAGGTTTCATACTATCATTTTTAAGTCTCATAACAAACCACACCTATTGGAATACGTTCCGCTTCCATGAAAATCTCAATTTAAGATAATCTTCATCATATTTACGAGCTCCTTTCGTTTTCTTTGTAGCTGATACTTTCAACGCACTCACAGATGGTTCACTAATTTTGTTTTCACAGTTGTCTAATAGAGTCATATCACTGCATTTTTCATTACTCAGTTATCACAAACACTTTCATTTCCTTCATAATATCCTATAGTACGTTTCAAAGATCCTGATTTTATCCACCGATCCATCGTAAGGGGGTTTAACAGAAAACACAAAAAGAGAAATTTTGTATATTAATGCACTGCACTCAGAAACATGTGTTATTTGCTATGATCATTTGACTACTACTATAGCTGAGAGCACAAATGAAGGTGGGAGGCAATTGTATGTGCAAAAGCAAGGAGTGTCACGTGGTTTCTCTTGCTCCTTCACTTGGCCAATCAGTGCGTCAGTTACAGTGGTTCTTGGCGCATGCAGATGAAGCAACATGTAAAGCTGGTTATAATTTTGCTAGCTGTCGAGCGAATGGCAAGCGGTTGTGGCATTAGACTTTGTGTGCCATGCATTGTTTTCCAAGTAACTTATGCAGGCTGGTGGTTTGGCAGCAATGTAACATGTATTTCTCTCTCTCTGGGCAGTGATCTTGACTCATCCACCTTCGTTCGTGCTCTCCACTCTAGTAGTGGTAGTTCACATCATTCATTATGAGTGCCAGATTAAGACCCTCTGGGGCACCTAGGCACAAACATTTTGGGGGTCCCCTTAATCGATTGTAATGGTATTAAAAAAAACTGTAATATACAGAAAATGTTTTATTCCTAAAATAGGAGAAGCGAAAAGCACTAATATAGTTCTTACAAGTTTACTTTTCTGACCTTTGTGGCAGCAAATTGTTGTATAATCAAAGAAAAATCTACTTGTTTAACAAATCACTTTCAATACAATAAGCTCAATGCATTCAGGCGATCCTGGTGCATTGTTGTCCTTTTTTCGTTTTTAATGAATGAAAGTTTTGAAAACGATCTCTCGCCTTCACATACTGAACACAGCATTGTTAAATAAATTCTGGAGGCAATGGCGACATTGGGAAAACATTTTTCTAGTAAAATTTGTTTCATGATATCCAACAACTCGGTGGTAAACATAGAATTGTTGGCTACCCATGGTTCCACACAAAACCGGGCAGCTTATGCAGGTGGCAGAATTACAGACTATAGTGTCAAAAATTTAATTTTTTTGTCTACATGCTTAAATACATACTTTAACTATTGTAATGTGTCACCTCTCCCTTCATGTTAAGGTTTTTGAAGAACATTATTTTGTTTGTGACCCTGTAACTTGGATAGACTTAATATCAAATTATTAATTCTGATGATGCCTATGTCGAAAGTGTCTTCTAAGCCAATCGGAGCGCTCCAAAAATTCGGCTTGAGTTGAAATTTTTTCAGCTTTCTCTTGTTGGTGTATGGTTGTCTGTGTTCCTCAACCAATCAGAAAAAAGAATGATCTCAACCCTAGGCCATAGACGGCTGTAATTATCCGTCCCTTCGCTTGTGAGCTAAGGAGGGACAGGGAGGCATAATGTGGCCAACATAGAAAG
This sequence comes from Tanypteryx hageni, assembly GCA_028673005.1. Taxonomy (NCBI): domain Eukaryota; kingdom Metazoa; phylum Arthropoda; class Insecta; order Odonata; family Petaluridae; genus Tanypteryx; species Tanypteryx hageni. The sequence continues at coordinate 41,895,791 of CM054120.1, forward strand.
GTTAGAATATATACAAAAGCATAGCACAAAATGTGAGGTGGACAAGATACAAGATAGAAAGGTGGCTAGGTTTAAGAGGGTTGGCCATGTGTAAATTTCCAAGAAAGAAAAGTGGGATATTGCAACACCCTGAGGGTGTAAATAAACAAAGTGAACATTATCTCAGTCAATGGCTGTTTAACCTTCTACAGATCGATACGGACAGAGTTGGCAACAAACCTAACTATTAAATTCTATGTCTAAAGGTGCATTCACATTGTGAGCAAACATTCAGCTGGGCTTGCTCGTTTGCACTGGTTCAATCCTGTTCAACTAGTTAACAATATTCATTATTTTGTGATAGTACCCATGATGGATGTGAATCTTGTTTAGTTGACTAAACGAAGCAAGATTTCTCCTGTTGAGTCCCTGTGCACTTTGTTTGTCTGTTTGTTCTACCATAACTAGTCTTGGTTGTATGATTTTCACCAAAACTTTGTGTGCATGTACAAATAACTTAAGAGTCAACTACCTATAGTTTTCCTAGAACACCACCCTTAGAGCTCCTGCACAATTTGCATGAGCACATTGTGCTAATTTCCAACTCTTATCTAATTAAAACAAAATTTAGCATACATACAGAAAACATCAAACGATGAAAAAACGTCTGCAATTTGCGTTCGCACGGTCTCTCCTGCTTGAGTCCCTGTGCACTTTGTCTTTTTATTTTTTTGTCTGCTCTACAATAACTGATGTCTCAGTTTTATTATTTTTACCAAACTACATGGGCATGTTCAAATAACTTAGAGTCGACTGCCTATAGTTTTTATAGAACACTACCCTTACAGTTCCTGCACAACTTCAGGTAGGAGAATCCAGCATGTGAGAATAGCAGAAAAGTGAAGCGATTCTCAAGCGCTTACATAAGAAAAAATGTGCAATGCATTTCAGAAAATGCTTCTGGGCAGGATTAGAAAAAACTTTACGATTAGGTTGTTTTGGAAAGATCGTAGGGCATTAGAATTTCGAGTATTCGTGTGCTACTCGAAGCAAAAAGAATAGCACAGAGTGAAAACATTACTGACTTCAAGGCCTAACCATCATGGGTTTTTAGATTCATGAGAAGAAATGACTAAAGTGTGTATTGTTCCACCAGTGTTGAACAAAAATTACTCTTCGACTGGGAAGCAAAAGTGGCCAAATTTAGACTGTTTGTGAAAGAAAACTTGTGTGGAGTTGATCATCTGCATTTTGGAAACATGGACAAGGTTCTAGTAAGTTTTGATCTCCCAAGTTCTAGGACTGTCAACCTCAAGGGAGCAAAACAGGTGTGCTGCAAAAAATCTAACTTTACTGTAGTACTTTGTGTGACTGCAGATTGTTCAAAGCTTCCACCCATGGCGATATTAAAAAGAAAGCTGTCCCTAAAGGATATTGCAGTCACTGCAAATGACAAAGAGTGGATGAACCATGAGGTAATGAAATTCTGGCTGGAAAATGTTCGGAGAAAGAGAAAAGGGCCATTTTTCAATCCTATATCTTTATTGATGATGATCTCATGCCATTCACACACAATGCCAGAAATAAAATAAATCCATGTAAATATTCTAAATTAACCATTATTCCAGAAAGGTTGACCAAAATAGTTCAACCTCTTGATCTGACTATAAATAGATCATTCAAAACCAAGTTGCAGGCTAAAAGGGAGGATTGGATGATGGATGGTGTACATGACTACAGCAAAACCGGGAAGATGAAAAGGGCATCATATGAGGATATGTGCAAGTGGATCGTTGAAAGCTGGGATGCAGTTACTATCACGTGTCAGAAACAGTTTCCTGAAAGCACAAGATGATTCCATGTCTAAAGACCAAGAATTTGCAGAAGATGAAGACTGTACTTCTGAAATTAAGCACATGATGTACCAACTGAAATATTATCTTGTAATGACTGCTTATTTATCGACTCTGATGATGAATTTCAATAATTTAATGTAACAATATTCAATAAATTTTTTAAAATTTCATTTGATTCCAGATTTGTGTGTGAGATTAAACTCCCAAAAAATGTTGAATGAGTACAGTGATGGGCATGTTTTAGTAATTAATTTAGTTTTATAGATCACTGCATAAAGAGACTATCAGTGTATTATCATGTATAAAAGTTGACTTTGTTTGTAAAAAATGTATTCTAATTTAAAAATTAATTATCAGGACAAAACTAAAGACTGTCTGAAACATTCTTTTGCCTATCACTTATTATATATTACGCGTTGAAACTGCAGTAAATCTTTTTTGAACTGGTAAATTTTATATTTTAAGCTATGAAAATTTTTTAATCGCTGTCCAATTATAAAGACACGTCAATGTTTTAAAAATGAGATGAATTATCATGATTTTACCATAAAATTATGAAAAGCATCATAACCTTATGGGTAAAGAAATTTTATTTGTTTTTAAAGCATTCAGTTTTTTCCTTTGTATAACACGCATAGCCATTTTTGCTAGATTTCGAAACTTTTTGTATAGGTAACGTACACGTTATCTACCGGAAAATTAGGTAGGTCCTTATGTAAAGTTGTCGTTATTATTGTCGGATTTTAACCAAAATTGCAACAGGTAGACAAATTTTAGTCAAAATCTTCAATACCAAATTTCATTAAAATATGTCCAGCAGTTCCCAAGTTGAAACAGGTATGTTGTAAAATATATGTAGGTCTTCATGTAAAGTGGTCGTTATTATCCGATTAGAACCAAAATTGGAATCGGTTGACAAATTTTAGTAAAACACCCAAATACCAAATTTTATTAAAATGTCCAGCGGTTCCTGAGTTGAAACAGAGGTAGATTGTAAAATACATGTAGGTCTTCATGTAAAGTGGTCGTTATTTAGTCCGATTTTAACCAAAACTGGAATTGGATGACAAATTTTAGTAAAACTCCCCAATACCAAATTTCATCAAAATACGTCCAGCGGTTCCAGAGTTTAAATATATGGACAGACGGAGACGACCTCCCCTACATGCATTCACTTCGTGCAAAGAATGCTTAAAAAGCATCAGGGAGCTCTGAATGCAGCAAGTTCAAGTGAAACACTCATGTTTTTTAAGAGATGGGCAATGGAAAAGGATAATTTTAAGCAGAAAAAGAAGCTACACATGCATTTCATACAATGATGCACATCCACAGCTTTAGGTTTATGGACTGTGCATCTCAACTTATAAAAGCAATATATGAAAAAAAAAATCGACATTGCCTGTCTAGACTTCTCTTGATATGTTCTTCAAGAAAACTGAGGCTACAGAACCATCAAGTGAACCATAACCAGGTCCATCTACTGCTCCAGACTCTGGACCATCTGCTCCATCTGAACTAGAAGAAAATCCACCCATAAACTCTGCTTGTTTCTACCTCTGAACTTGATGAACAAATGGTTGATGATCCAGCAGCAGTCCCTTCCTCCTCCATCATCTAACACAACAATCGCTACCTACCACATCGCCTCCAGCAAGCAAGAAGCAGCAATATTCGAGGTAAATTAAATAATTTTTCTTAATTATTTGGTATTATTTTACTGTTGTTATTATAAGTTATTCATGTTAAATTTCTCAGTTTATGTACCAATTTCAAGTAAATTATAGGTTAAATAGGCTTTCAAGGAGGGGTTACAAACCTAAAACACATACAGGTAGACCTTGTCTTTCGTGGCTTGAACTTTCACATGTTTCTCTCTTTCAAAGTTCCTCATTTGTGACGTTTCCTAATTATAAATAGATGAATCTATTAAATGGAAAAATAATCACTTTTCCCACAGTCCTGAAAAATACTGTTATGATATTCTAATACGCAATAATATTTAAGCAAGTGTAATGATGTATTATTTGTGAGTAATAGAACATTAATGTCTTATTCATACATATATTTTTCTGATGCAATCCTTCTATTCTTGTCTGTGTCCCTATAGATGAAACATGAAAAGTTGCAAAATCTAACAAAACAAGTTGGCATTACTGTCCAGGAGATCTTTCTTTACGACAGTATGACCCTTCTCGATCCTCTAATTCCACACATAGGAGTGACTGTTCTCAATTGGAGTAGTGCAGCTGTCTACGCTGTGTGTTCTACGCATTGCCATTAACGATTGGTGATTTTACTAATACAGAGAAAAAAATTGCGCTATAGTTCGTACATGATGAGAACCAAACCTTGTAGTTCATATTGCCTTAATTATTTCTCTTTCACAGTTTTGTCTTTCGCTGAGTTCATCAGGAGCGTAACACCCACAGAAGACGAGGTCTGCTTGTATATTACATTAATCCTTATGTAGATACTTGTTTTGTGTACAATACAAACTCAAGGAACATAACCTGTTCCTAAATTGAGGAATATCTGTACTTCACATGACTAGGCTTACCATACATCCCAGTTTGACTAGGATTGTCCTGGTCGGTTTGTTGTTCTATCCCAGAAAATTAATATGAGCCGAAGTCAAGGGTAGTTGTGAAAAATTGTTTCTGAATAAATCAAGGGGTTAGTGTCAAATAATTTCTTTTTTGTTAAAATATTAAATTTTAGATTTAATATTGTAATAATACAAACATTTCTGTTTTTATATGTAGTTTTTGGTTACCCTCCCTCCTTTCCACCCCTCATCCCCCAATGACCCTGTTAGGTTGTTTTAAAATATGGTAAGCCTAACAATTATAATATCGTATTTGGCAAATTGATAAAATTATATAATAACAATAGAAAACGTTTAAGTTATGCAGAGTTCGTTTATATTAATGTAAAGTTCATGTAACAAACAAAAATAACAAAAGACATGCCCCGGTTTTGTATCTACAGAAATCGTTTTGTCCCGGTTTAGTCTCGTGAATTTATGGTAAGACTACATATGAGAAACGGGAAATTTGTCCTTATGATTTCTTGTAAATCACCTATGCATTCCGGCACCCATTGCATAACTCGAATTTTGCATAAGTCGAAATTTACTATGGAAAGTACAGCAGAGGTGGGGAAACTATGGCCTGCGGGCTGGATCCAGTCCCCAAAGGCATTTATTTGGCACGCAAAGCTGTTTCGAAAATTAAAGTACGTAGGTATAATTTACTGCATCAGTACGGTACAAGTACTTGGTTAAAATAGAGGCATGTAAACGCAGTCGCTAATATAGAGTAGTGGCTAGTATAGAATATAGTTAACAGAAAATGGAGCTTACAAAAATTAAGTCTAATGGTATGTGAATTGAGAGATGAATAAATGAATTCTCGATGTAAATCAATAATATATTACGCAAGGTGAAACATCATGTTGTTTGTTTGTTATCGCAGCGTCCAATTGACATTTTCTTGGTAAACAAAACGTAGAACGTCAATTTTGTCAAGCTGTTAATTTCCATGTTAAAACGAAGGCAACTCAAGACATTTACATATTATGCAGTTATGGGAGTCACTTTAATCGTTCAAGGAGAATTTCCGAAAGAGTTGTTCACTAGAATGCTAAATGCTTATCAGCCATGATTACAAGGGCCACACTTCCGCTACATTGTGCAAAAGCAAACACACATGTTAAGAGATCAAGCACCCACATCAACGATCGGAAAAAGATTGAAGGGATGGGGAGAGAAACCACACTACCATACAGACATGTAACAACAATGTAATCTATTATTGTATTCATATGAGTGCAGATATATGCCGCAATTGTAGCCAGTTGCTAGAATTATGTATATTGTTACATGGATTCGCTAGATTAGTAGGTAGTCGCTGTGGCCTTTTTTCATGCATAATTTGAAACCAAAGTCGCTACATATTGCTAAAAATTCGCTAGAAAGACAACATTGACTGAGTAGCAAAGCAGGGATATTGCATTACAACCCACACCTTGTGTTCTTTCTCCGTGCACATACATAGAGATTTAGTTCGAGCTCACTTATGAAAACCGTTAACGCAGGCAAGAATTTTTTTTGTACATAATTTATGGGGACGCTTACATAAGTGGAGGTTTACGTAAGTCAAGGCTTACGTAACCCAGGGTGTGCTAACTCACAATATCTATCCCCATCATAAGCACCACTATTCAAATTTATTTATGCAATATAGACATTATAGTAAAGAAGTCTTACTTGAAATTTAGGCCTTTGAAGTTAAAATGAGTTTCTACGATCCCAGTTGTCTTTACACGAGTCCTTAGGACATCTTGTTGAGTTGGTACATAACCAAGCTGTGATATGCGATCCAATGCATTGAGGTAATATGCTGCAGAATCGTTTAGTTGATATTCTCTTGATCTGGAAAAACAAAGTTGGACTCCTTCATCCTGCCAAAGACGCTTCATTAAAATGGCCAATTCAGGTGTCAACTCCCCTTCTTCCGCAGCACTAGCCAGGGTGAAAAATTGACGAGCATTGTCCTATAAAAAACCACGTTCAATATTTAACTAGGCAGATGACACTAATAACTGTAAGGTATAAAATTACATGAAATATCAAATGAATGACAGATATACTTACAGGAAAGAAAATCCTTAAGCAGCAAAATAAATTGCAACACTATTATGCACCAATAATCATATGCTTAACTACAACAATTAGGCCAGTTAAAATAAGCATTTTAATATTAACATTGAAAAACATAAGTCAGTTCAAGTATAAATTAAAATTTCCAAATTTTTTATGAAAATAGAATTTTTTAGCTATTCCATCAATAAGATAAGCAAACATTTTACTATTTGCAAAATGAAACCCAAAGTTTCTCAGCAAAATCAAGATACATTAGCCTCTAGTTCATGATTCAGGAATTATTTTGCAGTAAAAGAAAATGTAATAGAACTTTTTTAAATGCTTGATCTATTTTCTGAATATGAAACTTACAGCTTTTCCTGGGTCAGCAAAATCAATTCTTAGCTGTCCCATTGCTCGAATTATAGCCATCAAACTTTGAATTGTGTTGCTGTACACAACCGGCCGGTACTGCTCACACTCCTCTTTAGAGTACCCTGTTTCATGAATTATTTTCATTTGCTTCACTATAGTACTTTTTCCAGATTCACCTGCTCCTGTAATAAAAAGTTAAATATAAATGAATCATGAAAACTAATGCAAAGATAATAAGATTTTTAAAATCTGTCAAATATCTATACTATATAGATGCTTCTTACTTATGATATATTATTAACTTACAACATATAGGAGAATACTAATGTTTAGACACTTCCAGATGAGCTACAGACTTGAAATTTGGCACAATTATAGGTTTTCGGTCACAGCCAAACAGAAAAATCGAAAATTTCAAACTTGTTCATTTTTGGGGGTTGTTATTATCTCATTTGTACATTACAGTTTAATAATTCTTATCTTGAAAACTATAAGTACTTGCTGTAGAGGGCTTTTTGTAGTACATGTTGTCCTCTACCTGACTACATTTTTTAATCGATACCTTACAGATCGTATAATGGCAAGGGAAAGCAAAATACGATTTCTGAAGGTCACAATTAACTAAGGCAAGATAGTTTCACTACAAAGCTACATACTTCTTACTGCGCATATGAAAACGACGAGGAAAAATGACTGTGCTCAGATCATATAAGGGCTAGGGAAATCGGATGTTTGATGATGTCATCATGCCAAGATAGCATGTAGTTGTAGAAAACAAGAACACATCGCCCGCTGTATTAAAATAAACAAAGTGATCTAAAATGTTTGAAGAATGCAAGCACCTTTACCAGTACTAGTATCATTCTATATAGCTTCTTCTTACTTATGATATATCATATAGAAGGATACTAATGTTTAGGCATTTCCAGACAAGCTGGAGAATCAAAATTTTTTATGTGAGTAGGATTATGCACATAACCGACTAGAAAAATTGATAACCTCAAAAACATTTAAGAATGCGGCTGCTAAAAATTCTCAAATGTTTAAAAAAATATTTAAAGTTTGTGTTTCTGAATAAGATACGAAAGTGAAATATTTTATAGAGGTAAAATTTGCAAAATAACTGAATAGGGATTATAGAAATTTTGATATTTTAATTTATTCAGCTGTTCAAAATTCTTAAATTTTAAACAAATAGATAAATGTTTAGAGGACAAGCTAGGGAGCTGAAAATTTTAAGTTATTTAGAGCTGCAAGCCAATGCACAAATAAACATGTGAAAATCGCTATGAAGTTGTTCTTGCAGCCATTAAAATTTGTTATTATTTAAACAATTAGATAAATATATTTCACTTCTAGATGTGCTACAACTTTAAAATTTGGTAGAAATGTGTGGCATTAGTACCCAACAATGAAAAAAGTTTAATATGTATTCTTAAAATTGAAATTTTAGGGATTGCTTTTAATCCAATATTTTTCAATAAGAAAATAACAAAAATAGGTGGAGGTGCAAACTTTTAAATCAAAAAAATAGTACTAATAATGAAATATCTGTCAGAAAAATTAATTTGTTTTTCAAGGTGAGATGAAATGCTTGCAGAATGCAAGCACCTTTTACTAGTACAAGGAGCAGTAAGAAAGTAATGCCTCCAATCTTTTCTTCCAAACCAATATACACAGAAAGCTGTGGGTGTCGCTGAATGAACAGTTGAAGTCTCTAGTTTCTCAGGTGTGGGGTGCTAGGATCAGTAACATGAGCACAATGCACAAGCAGTTCAAAATGGCAGATGTTTTAGATACACATATGAAGCAGAGTGGTGGTTGAAATCCTCACCACCGAAGAGGTTAGTTCTATAGAAATTCAAAGGCACCAGAACAGTGTGTATGGTCAGTGCACCGTTGATGCTAGCACAGTAAGACATTGGGTCAGGCATTTTAAGATTGGTGAAATGGAGATCAGAGACAAGCCTTGAAGTGGCCAGTCTGCAATGGCAGTGACAGTGGACAACAAGAGCCAGATTGATGAGCTGATTAAACAGAATCGTCGCATCATAACATGTGAGTTGTGCAATGCAGTTAGGATTGGAAAACCAGCAGTCGTAAGTATTGTTCATGACCTGGGATTCACCAAAGTTTGCGCATGATGGGTCCCTAAGATACTGACAGAGGAGCACAAAGAAGTCCGGAAAGTTATACTATGAGGATGAGGGTTAAGGTTTTCTGTCTTGCATTATCACAGGTGATGAAACATGGGTTCACCACTACGACCCCGAAATGAAATGACGATCAATGGCATGGCATCATAGAACATCACCGCGCAAGAAGAAGTTCAAATGACCGTCTTCTGTGGGTAAAGTCATGGCATCTGCATTTTGGGACAAAGAGGGGCTCTTGCTTGTGTACTTCTTGGAGAAGGGTAGCATGATTGACTCAGAGCGGTATATGAAAATGTTACAGAAACTGTGACAATGCATCTGTAGAGCTTGTCCTAACTGAAAAATGAATGAGGCCCTTCTTCTTCATGACAATGCCCGGCCTCACACCAGCCTGCGCATATGTGAGGCAATCACAAGCATGGGACAGACTGTTCTTCCCCATTCTGCTTAGAGCCCAGACCTGGCACCCTCCAACCTGTTTGGCCCTCTAAAGGATGCACTACGTGAACACCATTTTTCAGATGACAACAAAGTGAAACAAAGTGTTTGTGATGTGCTCCAAAGTCGGGGCAAGGAATTTTACAACATCGATATACAAAGCCTTCCAAAACTTTGGCAAAAGTGTATTGAAAATGAGGAAAATTTTCATTAACCCAAAAAAATGTGAGGAAAGCAACATCATATTAACCTGAAAGGAGGACGATTTAGACTTGAAGACAAGCACAATAATATAATAATAATATATTTTATTTGTCCAATGATCATACAATATGATATAGGATATGTCAGAAGAGGTAATATACAGTACAATGAAATAATTCATATAAAAGTATCGATATACAATTAAAAAATATAAAAATAAAGAAATCAATACACAATATCATCCTCTGCTTATTCTCTGGCCATAGGTAAAAATATAGACGAAGGCCCATCAAATAAGGGCTATTTGTTGCCATCTTACACTTCTGTTGTGGTGTGTAAATATTTAAGCAATTTCTGGTATTGTGATTAAGAATATCACTATTAGATGTGAAATTGCTTCTATTGGTCTTTACAAATACTAGTAAAAGATAGATAGATATAAACACTTGGTAACGGGAGGATATCAAGTTCCTTGAAAAGTGGGTCACTAGGTATATAGTTAAGTTTGCCAGAAATGTAGCGAATAACACGTTTTTGTAGTTTAAAAACTTTGTCTAGTTGTGCTGAGTGGCCCCAAAAAATAAGCCCATATGTTAACCGTGAGTAGAATTCACTATAATATATCGCTTTTAGAGTTTTTACACTGATGGTACCTTTGATGGATTTTATTATGAAGCCTATGCTGTTTAGTTTTTTTAGTATACTGTCTGTATGAATATTCCAGGATAAATTTTGTGATATGTTAATCCCTAGAAATCGAGAATGACTAACTTGTTCTAGCGATTTATTACTTATCCTAATGAGAAGACTATTATCCCTTTCATACTTTTTGATGAACTTAATCATCTTTGTTTTATCGCTGTCTTTGCTAAGATGATTATTGGTACACCAATCATTTATTGCACTTGTGACTCTGTTACCAGACTCTATTAATGAAAACAGATTATCTGAGGATATAAGTAGGTTTGTGTCATCACATGACATTTTTGCGTAATTTTTGTTAAATAAATAGGTGTCTCAGAAGCTAATCATGATTTTTCCACAAGGCAATTACATGCTTCTGGAAAGTAATTAGTTTGTCCGTGTAGTCAGACGGTAAACATTGGCAAAGAGAAGTTCTTTGTCACAGGTAAAAACTATAATGACGCATCATCCATATGCATCAACCATTACTACCCTTGAATTTTTGATGTGGGATGCTTAGTGAACGTGATAAATCATGAACTTTCAGTTTAATGATTTCCTGCGACACTGGTTTTCCGATCGTTCTTTGAGTACGGACAAATTTTAGTTTCGTCTTCTAATTCATGAAATAGACCTCATTTGAGTCTACTAAATGATTTCCATGTTGAGTTAGCACCTTCAAGTATCTGTTTTGCTTGCTTCAACCTTTTTACATTTGCCTACATCACATTATATTTCCTCCCAGCCTCACAACTGTTAGTTTCGTCAGCATAATGCACCACCATTAGCTCAAACTTTCTATCAAAACTTCGTATTATACCTGGTGATACATTCCCTTCTACAGAGGTGCCTTTCCTCTCTACACAATCTGTCATTTCAGTCCTAAGATTTGGGGTAACTTATATAAAGTTACATAGGAAGAAGTCCAAAGGATGTTACTATCAACCTTTTTGCTTTCAGCTGTTTCCTACCCAAAATTTTAATTAATTATCGAGGGTTCTTCCTTAAATTGATGACCCTGTAGAACAGAGGTATATAACTCAAAAGTTGACACAGGCCAAAATCAACCTTGATTTGACCTAGGTGGGCCACACTATAGAAGTTTTGTACATAAAAATTTTAAATACACTAACGTAGATTCAGTAATTACTGTAACAACTTTTATATGCAATTTTTATTTGATGAAAATGAGGTGACAAACAAATATAATTTACTTAATGGGCGATGTTGCACCGTTTTTCTCTCGCCTTTCCACATTCCACCAGTAGGCCTTGTTAGACACTTGGTTCGAGTATCTGCCAAAGGATAGTAAGGTTGTGGGTTCGAATCCTGCCTTGGACATGGATGTTTGTGTTTGTCAGGGTTATATGTAAGAATTGACATGATTGTCCAAATATCACCCTCAATAAAGACAATTATCTCTAATATAATGTACAAAATGAAGAGACACTTGCCAAGCGCAGTTAGTTTTCAAAACCTTCTGCAGAGGGTGTGGAGTAACAGTGGAGTGCTGCAACCTGGCGGAACACTTTATAACTAATAGAAGTTGTGTTCAGCTTATAAATGTTTATTTTTGTATGGTTACTAACAACAGTATATAGTAAGTAATGTTAGTAAATAAACTTTCATATTCACTTCGTTTAACAGTTTACACATTGAAGCTTCACTTACGTATCGGTAAGAATTAAAATCAGAATTTCTTTAATACATCGAAAAGTACAGAAAGCTTCAATGTAAATGACACGCTATATTAATTTTAGTTAGTACTAGCTTTAAGTACCTGGTGTTGCTCAGGCTTCTAATAACAGTTTATAGAGACTTCTTAAAATTTAAAAATCAAACTACGATATTATGATTAATTCATATTGTTTATTCTTTTAATTCACATAAGTTAACGAAAACAAATCGATATATGAGGACCTGCTGTATATCTGTGTCTGTGGGGGGCTACACCATCATAAAGAAAACAAATCGATATATGAGGACCCACTGTATATCCGTGTGTCTGTCTGTGCAGAGTGGTTGTCGGGGTTCCTGGGTACCCTATGTTACCCATAGGGTCATAGTAAGGCACTTTTCAAAGTTTGGTCCTGATAGGTCAAAGGGTGTGGGAATTTATAGGGAACAGACAGACAAACAGAATTTTATATACATAGATTTAAATGAAAGGCTTATGTTATAATGTTAAATGAAATTATTATAGATGCTGTATACGTATAAGTTTCATTTGATTATCAGTATTTATATTTAATTTTGATTATATTCCAATTAAAGTTACAATACAATCAAGTTCATTGAATCTGAAAGAGAACAGTATGATTTAACGTGAGAACTGAATGTACCATTGTACCATTATTTAACGTAAATAAGAAGCACATCATGTGGGTTATGATTGGAAAATGTGAAAAATTAATCAAATGTGATTAATAATTAAATTAATTATTGAAAGTCTTGACTGTTTTTATGACTGGAATCATACACTTTACCCCAAGTGTCAAAATTGACACGCCAAATGATCCAGCAATTCCTGTTAACATGCATTGCAGACAATTCATGAACCAACTGTCTTATGCCATGACAATAAATAAATTGCAAGGTCCTTAACCAAAGTTGGAGTTTTTACGCCTGAACCTTGGTTTACACATGGAAATATGTGGAGTATTCAGGAATTCGAACACTAAATTGTATATAAAGAAATATTGCAAATTAAATAATAACACAAGAATTGAAATAGGCCCCGAGTTATTATTCTTTTATTCTTATTATATCTGGAGTAATGCTGGTAGTTGCTGTTCTTAGAATGTCTCTTAAACTCCGATCAGTCAGTGCTGAACGTAATGGAGGTTAGTTTAATTTCATAAGAGAGAATGCTTGTTCGCACATGCGATAAATATCCATAACAAATTTTACTTGAATTTTTTTACGGAAAAGACCAGCTGAGTTAAATCCTGCCGGGCCACACAAAATGTGTCGGTGGGCCAAATTTGGCCAGTGGGCTGTATGTTGTGCACCCCTCCTGTAGAATGTCATACAGAATTGAGTCTTCAATTGAGGACTCTGAACACTGGAGCCATATATTATCCAGAACTAATCTCCAAAAGCTAAAGTGCAAAAAACACAAATTTTGATGCTGCCTATAATGTATAAATCAATGTGGACTAATTAATTCAAACTTTAACTATTTAATCACAATCAAATAATTCTTTTTTTATTGGTGCTGTTTACCCTTACCAAAAGGAGGTTCTGTTTCACTAGCACAAATTATTATGTATATAACAGTCAGGGTGAGCAAAAATTTCTCATTGTTGAAAGAAAGAAATAATGGCTACTTTTGCTTTCACATTCGTTTTCCCATCTAAATCAAAACATATTTAAACAATATTTAATGTAAATCACAGAACAGCTCATCTGATATGTCCTGAGCACACTTACTACTTACAAATGTTATTAAAATGCAACTTTATAATATCCTTTACCCAAATTTTAATATACAGCTAAGCATTTTAACCTTTAAAAGCCTAGCAGGGCGAAGCACCCTAGTCACATGCATGCATGCATTTTGCAATTTCTTAATAATTGTTAAATATGCTATTTATTACTAATATATATTTTGGAGTTTAATATTAGCGTTAACGGGATAAGAAAACTGCAAATACACATGATGTTTTTAATATATCCTATAATTTAAAATATAATTTTCAACTTTCATTGTTACTCGACGATATAAATATGACGATCTATGACAGTCAACTCTTAATACCATTATAACCACAAATGAACTTTCTCATTGATAAGCAGCAATATTTTTAAAATAAATATTATTACTGCTTTCTAAAAAATATAATTCTCTCAAATAATCTTTAATTTACCTTCAAATTCATAATTATTTTATTAACATGATGAAACTAACTTTTCTCGCACGGCAATAGTGAATAGCATTGCGTGCATTACTTGAGGATAATCCGAGGTAATGATAGTTGAAAACTTTTAATTGCTAAAAAAAATTGATTGTTTGGGTTTCTATGACATTGATTACAGCAAAAGTAGCCTGGATACACTAAAAATACAAGAATGTCATTCATATGGTTATCAACTGTTCGATACCAACCAAGAAGAAGTAACTTCACCTCCCTCGCTGCTCTTTCTCCATCAGCTCTTAAATCCTTGTCTATTTTCTTTGAACGCTCTGCAGCTTCTTTATCACCAGATGTACTAACAGCACACCCCATCTTAGAAATATTAGCACTTGTTGCTTCGGCCGACTCCACCCGGTAACTCAAATTGCTTCTTCAGTCAAAGGAATCCTCGATGATAATTGAACTAACTTCAAAATTGTCTAAAAAATATTTTTACACTCTTAATACACGAAACACCAACTAATGTATAACCACAAGAAAATACTAGCCATCATTGTACCGCGAGAAGTACGTCAATGCATCACGGCTTGTTTGGCGTAATTTCTATGACAATTAAAGTGTGCCAAATCTACAATCATTGGAAACAAATATGAAAAACTATCTTGTACACCATAATCATAGTTCATGTTCTCAGCTAAACGAAACCAGATTTTATTGTTCTATTTACTTTCATATAATTTTAGATGAAATTTAAACGTAATAAAAGCTTGATTTAAAATTCACCACCATTCAAATTTGACTACAGTAGACAACTTGACTCATCTATCTCGGGCGTCTTCAAATCTAATGAATTTATTTCCTCTAGAATTATGTTTATTACTCATAGAAATCTGTGCAATAAGGTCTCCTACTTACTTTATGTCTTGTATTTTATGACAAAAAAATGTGTATCTTCTTAAAACTGCACTTAAATCGTTGAATTTATTATGCCTTTCAGTTTTGTTTTACCTTTCGGCTAACATTTAGAAAAATATGATAGATTGGCTCTCATGACGTTTCAATAAAAATAGGTTCCATATCTTTCCGTGCATAATACGCAATTTTTACTCGAAAAATAGAACAAAAAGTTTGCGTGCGTATTATGCATGCTAACAAACGCAAGCTTTTTTATCAAATAATCAATAATAGTTTTTTTCTGGACACATTGTCACTGATAAATCATAGTTGTTATTAGTGTTGCGTTACGATAGAATTTCTGTTTCAATTTTTGTTTGGAGGATTTTCCAGAGCACGCATACGGCCCCATACTTAACTACTCAGACCATCGAACTATATGTTTCCTAAACATCCAAAAACACGAAACGAAAAATACAAGGAAAGATAAATGCATTCAAATTTTATTTATTAATAATTTTTCCAGCCAGCAACCTTCATTATTGTGGACAGTATCCTGTCCTACGTTTCCATTAATGATACAGAGATACAATTTTTTTACTTATCTTTCTTTTTACGCGCGCCAACAAATTAGTTACAATGTATTCCAAAGACCGAGAGCTTTTCTAACGATAACTGGGGTGTCGGGTGTGCCTATATATCCGTTTACCGCGACGTCGCCGGGTAAGATACCCGCAGGGGCGTACTGATAGTCCCCATACATTCAGCAATGCGGGGGCTACCATTTATGGGTTTAGGGGAACCCCAATCATTCTAAACCGTACTGACGAAGGCGTCTAACACCCGCTTTAAGAACCCGAAGAAGGGAATTGCGTTTTCTACAATACGGCATTATAATGCTGAGAAGAGGCATTTCTCGGCACGAAAACTAGTGCAAAATATAGGCTACGATTATATACCGTCAGACGTCTTTCGCTCTTAGACCAATGTATTTTCTTGAGTATTACATATAGCTAGGGAAGATTATTGTGCTTATTTGTGTATATTGTGTGTATTTATTGTTAAGTGAAGCATGAGTTTTACGTACACTGTTCAGGCTCAAAAGGATGAAGACTTGACTTAAATTACCGGTCGGTCCGGTAGTCAATACTTTGGGCCTCCAATATCATCATGTTGTAAGTTTTTGTGTTTATATATAGATAGAGAGGTAGATTTTGGTTGACGTGCAGCCCTCCTTCTTTTCGACACCCAATGGAATTCTTGAAGTAAGATTACATAATCGATAAATTTGCAAGTAAAAATGTCAAAGAATGGACTTTAAATAAAGTAAATATGTGCAATTGCAAACTAATTTTTATAGCATATGGTTTATTATATAATAACTGACACATTGAGGAGACCGCGCAAATTTAGAATTTAGCGTTCCGTCCTTCGGAAGGGACGTTAAGGCGTTGGCGCCCTTGGTGTTCTTCTTCGTTAAGAGTAGGCTAATGCCGGCACCGGGTTACTCTTCTCTCTTGCTATCCAGCTATTCATTGCACTACCTCTTAGATACCCATTGCGCGTAGGCAAGAGGTAAATCAGCTGGGAACATACATTAGTATGTGACCAATGAGTGTTCTTAAGAAACGTTTACGTTAACTTTTTAGAACGGGTAATTCTTAAGAGAATGATACGAATCATAGTTGCCAATTTAGCGATGTTGTCGCTAGATTTAGCAACTTTTTACTTCGTTAAGCGACTTCTGGTCCCGTGTTGGAGTGAATTGCGTTACATGAACTCCGCCAAATACAATTCCAAATGTTGACGCCCTGTGTCCCGGTGCTTCTTGTTACGCCATTTCGAAGATCCCCCTACCCGAGGGGGGACATTGTGAACGTGAGGAGGGAGGGACCAAAACACTCCCACCAACCTACCCAACCCGGTGGGGACGCGTAAAATATTCCTTCATGTTCAAATTTCCCTTCCGTGGCCCATCCGAGTTCCAATGGAGTACTGCTCGACGTAATTCCTAACCTCGTCACTTTTAGCGCCTTGTAGTTCTCTATCTCGCCCCCAGAGAGGCGCTGTGGAGGCGGAGCATCGTTAATCCCAAAGTACCCCGATTTTTATTAGAATATTAAATACTATTTAAGTAGATTTTGCTTTTAATGATTATTGAACGCCCGCCTTTATTGAGACATCAAATTTATTCTGAAAAAATTGCAATTATATGTTATTAAATGTTATCAGCACATCAGCCGTTATCCTGTTTTTTTTTGTTATTTTTTAAACAATTTTTAATGGTGTAATCTTTGATACAATATTATCTTTCTCTCTCCACATTGATAAAACCACATCTATGGCCATGTCTATTCTTAGTCTTCTATACCGATTTAAGGAGATAAATGATCCTTTTGCACTTAAATCATTTTTCTCAGCCTTCCTTCTCCCAATCCTGGACTACTGCTGTCCCGTGTGGGCCACAGCATCTCCGACTACACTCAAGTGTCTTGATCGTCCATTGAATTTCTTCCTTGCGATCGCAAGGAACCGTGTTCCTGCCTTCCGTTCGCTAAGTAAACAAGGTGTTCTCGCCGCTCTTAAACTACGTCCTCTGCATCTCAGGCGGCAATATTTTGATTTCCATTTCCTTCACACTGCGGTGAATGGTCTCTACAGGTCCACTGATATTTGCTCTTTTTTTTCTCTACGTGTCCCATCACGTTCCACTCGTTTGTGCTCTCTCTTTCATCTTCCGCCTTTCCGGCTATCTATATCCCAAAGGTCGCTTTTTTACCGCATTCCCACCTCATTTAATACTTTACAAAGGGTAGCACCCTCGCTGGATATTACATGTAGGTCCTCGCTCCTCCATGCCTCCACAGGTGGCGAATGTCTCTGAAAAGCGTCTTGTTTCTGCAATTTTAATTCTCATTACATCCATCTTATGTGTGTTAATTTCTGTTTTTATATGTATTTTGATATGTATAGGTATTTTGTTATATATATATATATATATATATTATATTGTTTTGGGTGTATCCAATGTAAAGGCCAATGTGCTGTTTTTGGATCAAAATAAATAAATAAATATAAGTACAATCCGTCAGTAAGAAATTTGATTGATGATTTGGTACATTTACATAATATCCCATGTTCAAAGATTGTTATTTCAGAAAGTACTGAAACTGCAAATCGACTGGATCCTCATCCTTGCTTAGGATATGAATTTGAAAAGGAAATGTCCGAGTGCAAATTTTCTGGTGAAGTAAACCGTGAAGGTTGTCATAATTTTCTAGTTTCACTTATAAAAGAACTTCAGTAAAGGTTGCCAGAGAATGTTACTGCTTTGCATTCAATGTCTTGTTAGAGTGCAAGTGAATGTTTGAAACCACCGAAACCAGGAATACTTAATCTAGCAAAACAGTTTGTGGAGATTCAACAACTCTGAATTGTATTGACTTTCAGAAGAGAAAACTACATACAGTCATGGGAACGGAAACCTCAGATAGGTTGAAACTTGGCCGGAAATCGCTAACTGCAGAGAATCAACGGGTGAATTTTCAAATCTAGCTTTAATTGTACTCACATTACCCCACTCAAATTCTAATGTTGAACGTCAATTTAGTGTCATGGACATTTTAAAATCAAAATTACGAAACAATGTGTGCCAAATATTTAAAAGCAATTTTGGCCATTAGATACGGTTTAAGAAGGCATGGGAAATGTTGTTACAATTACGAACTGCACGAAAGTGTAATAAGCAAAATTGGCTCCACTGATATATATATGAGAACTTAGCTAAAGATGGAAAAAAGTAGTCATATAAGTGGTGAAGTGTTACTACCTGAATGTGACTTGTGGATTAAGCGTTAATATAGTATTTTTATTGTGAATTCTAAATATATTTTATTTTTCTTCTTATTTTAGAAGCTTAACCTATAAATGAAAATGTCCATTCCTTCTTTATTAATAAAAGGCTTGTAAAAATTCTACCTCATTATAATAATCAATTAAATATTATCATAATTGTTATTCATTTATAAAAAAGAAGAAAAGTTTACTAATTAGATATAATAGGAATTATTTTGTATTTATGTACCTTTTTATTTTTAATGACTTTTAGTGACATTTCTTTAAGTTTCGCTACTTTTTACGGTAGATTTAGCGACATTTTCAAATATATTTTGGCAACCCTGTTACGGATACATACTTGAGTGCTCTTATTTAATAACATGGGTTAGTAACAGGTACTTTTGGGAACAGTTCTATAACTGAAACTGATCCAAATTATTGGTTGTTATTTTCGGCAATCCTATACTCTTGCCTACGCGCATTGGTAGTAAATACAATAAATAGCTGGTCAGTTTAAAAAATTGGGATGGTAATATTTAAATCGCCATAAAATTGAGTTTTATCTGAAAGCATATTAATTTTATTTTATATTTTCGTTTCTGTACAAATATTTCCGCTTTGTTTTTATCTTTATTAGCCGGTGTTTGGATTACAAATTAAGGCTACTTTAGAAAATGTTGAGAAGCTGTATCCACTTCCTTCTATATATTGGAGTATTAAAGTGAGTGATTTTTCACTGAACAACGATTTTGATTTCATTTGCTATTTTTAAAAGTGTTCATTACCTATTATTCCGCGTAGTTCAGGGAATGTGCTGTAATGAGGTAAACTCTTACTCTATTGTAGTCCGCATATTTGAGAGCTACAAACTGTTGAATTTTAATTGCGCTTAAAACTACAGCATTCGTAAAACGGATAAAATGTTGAATCGGACTTAAAAGTTACCTCATTTACAACGCAGGTGCTAATTTTTACAACTTGATAATAATAATTAAATTGCATTAATTTACATTATATTTCTGACAAGAGTGGTAGTAATGGAAGACATTTTAATACGGTGAATGGAATAGTAGTAATACATTTTTCTTAGATGCCTCAAGACATCTATTATCTATCTGGTGGATTTCCTGTAAATGATTTTCAGTGTATGCATTACATATTTACATTACTTAAAATTGAAATTGTTTGTAGAAGCTTCTATTTTTGTCTTAATCACAATTTAATCCTACATAATATAAATTTACTCAACCTATTTTTTATTGTTTTTATATATGCTTTATTTACTATATGTGCTATATCTCATCGATTTTATATGGCTGTGTTGTATATTTCTCTGCTAATTACCTACAATTTTATTCCTTTAGTTTTCATGCCTTAGTTGCAATGAGGTGAGCAAGACATCAATGGAGTTCTCAGCAGATGATCAGAACAGCACCGTTAGAGGGACAGTTAACTTGGTGTCTCGTTGCCATTTCTGCAGTCGTTCTAGAACTGCAGGTAAGTTTGCTTTTATTTAATGTAAAATCAATAAAATTATGACACTTTCAACTATTTTGGCTTCCTTTGAATTACTATTTCTTTTGCTAAAGATCAGAGGTAAATACAAGATTCAGGGCTCCTGACATTGTTACCATTTGTGTTTACAGATCATCTAATGGTGTCTTTGAATTGTTTTTAGATGGTCTCTCTAATCTGGTTAATTCAGTCATGAAAAAAGCCACCAAGGTTGTCATAGTTGCTGATTCAATGTAAATAGATAATCATCTTTATTCGGGCAAAATTTGGAACATAATGTCCATTCTTACATTTAACCCATCATGTATATCATGTATAAAAGTATTACAATGAAGAGTATATAAAATATACAAATCATAAAAGATATATATATATATATATATATATATATATATATATATATATATGAGATAAAGATACAGAGGATAACAAAATGCACACAATAAAAAAGAAGAGGCAATATATATATGTATTTATATATAAATATCATAAGAAGGTAACATAGTCAATACTAGTATACGTTGTGGTAAACTCAATATCCTGTGAAGAGATTAATTAATATTAATTATGTTAGGAGGAGTGAAGGCACCCATTGCATAAAAGGTAAGTAAAATAACCTAAAGTTGACCTGAGCTTTGGGCCATGAACAGCAAATTAAAGTATTTTTGTTTGAAGATGTGGAGAGATGTTGCATTTTGGAAGTCTGTAGGTAGAGCGTTCCATAGTCGGCAAGCTGTAATCTGGAAGGATTTATTTTTATTTTTATTTTTTATTTATTTCCATGCGGCCCCTAAACAGCCGTAATCGGCCTTTTACAAGGGGCTCATTAACATAATAACAAGGACTATCACAAACATCCATGCCCTAGGTGAAGAAAAACCCACCTAGGCGGGATTCGAACCCGCGACCTTCGGATTGGCAGGCGAGGACGTTACCCTGCCACCACCGAGGCCGGTCTGTCCTGTGATGTGGGATAGAGAAAAGATTATTGCCCTTAGTATTAGCGTTGTGTACAGAGTTCATTTGGGAAAATTTATCATTCAAATACTGTGGAATTAGAAGAGTTTTAATTTGATAAAATAACATGAAAAGGTGGAGATGTCTATGAGCTTCAAGGCGAAGCCAACCTAACTTATGAAAAGATTGAGTGATGTGGTCACTCTCATGAAGATCTCAAATGAATGTAACACAGGCATTTGTGCCCACAGCAATTTTAAAGATAACTTGTAGGTCTGATATGAGATGCGAAAAGGTCAAAGAAATTGATACTCTCTTAAAATCTTATAGTGTCACTGCTATTAATAATGAGGCAACTAGAGTAATAAATACCAGTTCAATATTAATGGACAGGGGGGCGGTAGCAGAGTGGTTAGAGCATTGGCCTTCCATGCAGCGTTCCCAGGTTCGAATTTGGAGGTGGTCAGATTTTTCAACCTGGGACCAAACCAATTATTAAAGGAATATTTGAATAATATGAACATGGAAATAAATAACTTGGGGCTACTAGTAAGTGATCCTAATGGAGTGGCTAACATTTGTAATGATTACTTTATTGAACCCTAAGAAAATGTTATTGCTAATGCACCTAATGTTTGCTGCAACTGTGTGGGTAATAGCAATCTATCTACTCAGCCCATAAACAACTATTATGAACTTTTCAACCCATATGTAGTAACTGAGGAAGAATTAATAATAATAATAGTTTTTGTTATCCATGTGGTCATACAATCAATATTGCAGGTATGTATAGGAGTCATCAGGAGAGAAAAATTGGATACATATAAATAACATAAAGAATGAAATGCAGCATTGAATAAATTGGAATACAAAACAAAAAAAATACATGAGAGGAAAAAATCCATAATTTAGAATGATACAATGTAAATAGGAAATTTGAAGGGAAAATAATAAATAAACAGGATCATGACAACAGATCTTCACTCATGTCATAGAAACGTTTTTTCCAGTGGAAATTTTTTTAATTCAACTTTTAATCTATTGATGTTGTAAATGTGTTTGATACACTTGGGCAGATTGTTGTATAGTTTTGATTTCATTGAAACGTCCTATATGAGCCATTAATCTTTTATGAAATCCGAAAGATTCTTTTTTATCGGCACATTAGGAAGTATATGTGCACACAGGATAGATAATATATTAAGTTTCTTAACCAGATACTTGCATGAAGTTTTGTAAGGTTCACCAAGTATATCTCTAATAATTTGCTTCCATATAAGAAATTCTTCCTGCGGCAGAGATTGTGAAGAGCCCCAGAATATAATACCAAATGAAGCTGTAGCATAGAAATTATCTTAATATAGCGCACTCCTTTAGTAATAAATTATCTTCTGGAATTGATGTTCCTGATAAGATACTTAAAATAACTCTTCCCTATATAATCAATCCATTAATTTGTTTATTTGATTTATCGCTGGAAAAAGGCATTTTCCATAAAATTTTAAAATTAGCAGTCAAACCGCTTTCTAAAAAGGCGATGGAAAAGAAATTAGTATTTACAGTTCAATTAGTTTGCCCTCAGCTTTTTCTAAATTATTTAAAAGGGTCTTATATACTCATTTTCTTCAATTCTTAGATAACAATTCTATAGTAGCTCCATAACAGTATGGTTTCAGGAAAGGAAAATTCACTGCTTCAGCTTTATGACTTCATTTCCAACACCTTAAATTAAGCATATAATAAACACACAACAGTGGGTATATATCTCGACGTTAAAAAAGTATTTGACTTTGTTAATTATAATATACTGTTAGAAAACTATGTAATTGTGGAATATGGTAAAAGAACTCGACTATAATAAGTCTCAAAACCCAAATGTTTAAGAAAGAATTAGCCATTGTTGACAATGTGCTATTCTTAGGTTTAAATGTGGACCAATGTTTTTCACCTTACCTCAAAATTGAGTCAAGGTATTTATCAATTAAGATTCTTAAGTGACAGTATTAATCTAAATATATTGAAATGTGTTTGCCAATTTTCATTCTGTCGTGTCCTATGCCATTACTCTCTGGGGTGGCTCAAATGTAAGCTCAGAAATATTTCAAATTCAGGTACAGGCAATAATAACCTCTCTGGGGTGGCTAAAATGCAAGTTTAGAAATATGTATGTATGTCAAATTCAGAAACAGGCAATAATAACCATGTTAAACCTCTCACTAAGAGTCTCCTGCAGGAACCATTTTAGGTGCCTTCAGATAGTGTCACTTCCCTCAATATTTATATTTGAGAAAGTTCTCAATGTAAAAGCTAACTTGAACAGCATTCAACACAACTCCAATCTGCATAATTTTGAAACCAAGTCTAAAAATGTTATTCATGTATTACCAAGGAGTATTGAGTTAAGTAGCAAAGGTGTTTATCATCTTGGTGTAAAACTGTAACTAACCTACTGATATTAAGAATCAGAGCCCTTTAAAAGGATGCTCAAACAAATATTCCTTTGTGAGTCATTCTATTCCGTAGATGAGTATCTCTCCTGAGGGCCAGCAGTTATTATTGTATTATTATTATTAGAATTGTATCTTTGTGTTTGATTATCATTATGAAGCTATGCAATGTATTACCTATAGCAGATAAAAATAAATAAATATGTTTGGTTTCCAGAGGCATACTCACCACTCTATAATGTACACTTTTTTTGCTCACAGGTGTCTGCTTAGGA
Organism: Tanypteryx hageni; assembly: GCA_028673005.1. Taxonomy (NCBI): domain Eukaryota; kingdom Metazoa; phylum Arthropoda; class Insecta; order Odonata; family Petaluridae; genus Tanypteryx; species Tanypteryx hageni. Next base: position 41,919,907 of record CM054120.1, read on the forward strand.
GAGATTTCACTGTATACACGAATTGAGAAAAAAATAAAAATACCTTTATTATTTCCAGATATTGTGCCACACAGTGGAAAGCCCTATAATCATTCCGACCAGCCAAACTTCAAAACTATCATTCAGTTTGATTGCAGAGGAATGCAGCCGGTAGAATTTTCACCAGGGGTATGTTACTGGTAGAAATTGAATTATATTTTTTTGATGAACCTGTTAAACTTACAATTATAGGTTAAAAATAATCATTTACTATTCTCATTCATTTATCGTTTGAGAAACAGTACATAACTTTTGCCTGTTTATTCAGCACCATACAGGTCATGAAATAACCTTTTCAGGCTTGCTAATGTATTCTGAAGAAGTCATTTATTAAAATTAATGAGTTTATTTAAATATTATTTATTAAATATAATTATAACTTTTTCTGATTTAATTTTAATTTTAAAACCCTTATTCTATGATTTATACATGCCCATTATTAAATACTATTAGATTCTTATGGAGCTTGTAATTTGATCCAACTTGTAACTAATAACACAACCCGCCAAGTTTTGACATTTTGGAAACAAAAATTCTGTACTTGACCTGGAATTTTTCTTCTTCTAAAATGTTCAAACTTAGTTTTAGCTTATGTGACATGCATAATATTTAATTTCAACACCTTGTAACAACCTGCCAAGTTGCTGTTCTATATTACAGATTTCATGTTATCACATGAACTATAGACATATGTCGTTCAACCAATCAACTATGTCACTGCCACATATTCTTTTTGCGTGTCAACTCCTAATTTAACTGTTGATTTTTTTTTTTAAAATATTTTTATATGTAAATATACTTTGTTATAAATACAATTACAGTAAACTTAAGAAAACAATTATCAGAAAGTAGTAAGAAAATAAATGTCATATTCGTAAAATAATGCTCTTGCAACCTTAACCCACAAACTAATCATCACCTAGACTTGGAGCATTTCTGAACTATAATACCATTCACTAATATCATAAGTTTTGGTTCATAATGGGGAAAATTGATAGAGAGGAGCAGTTGCCACATTTTCAATCATCCGCTGGATTTTACTTTGGATATTTATTAATATATATTGTAACTTTTTTCTTATCCCGAAGAGGGAAAGTCAAGAAACTCCTCCCTATTCAGAAAGCAATGGAGTCTGTTTTTTGAATGAAGAAGAAATTCAACATCTCATTGAACATGATGTAGAGCAGTGGTCTTCAACCCAGGGTATGCAAGAACTTTCCGAGGGGTATGCGGAGAGTTTATATTCGGGAGATAATATATATCTAATTTTATGAAAAATGCATCCCTGTACGATAAATGCCGAGTCCGAAACATGAGAACTTGACAATCTATCTCCAACAACTAGCAATGAAACGGCCCAAGTGCATTCACACTTGTAGGGGAGGACATGGCTAGGCCTCGGTACGAACCCCTTGGGTTGGTCAAGGAGGCAGCTTTTGTCCCAAACCCCTTCACATCCTAGCCTCTTCGGTTACTATCGGCAATCCTCGATGACAGCCGAAGTGAGCTTGAATCTCTCTGCTGGTTAAGGGCATCCATAAACTACGTCAAGCTGTAGGTAGGGGCCGAAATGCGACCGTGCTGCGACCGAGGCCTAACTACAAATGTGAATGGTCTCCCCAAAAAGAGTCGTAGCTCAGTCCGCGTCCTGGCCGCGACTGTCTCTCTAGTGTGAACCAGCCTTTAAGGATATAAATAAAAGGAAATAAAATGCTGAAAGTTATTATTATAGGTTCGAAAGCTAGATTTAAAGCAGCTAGCTGTTGTGTTTTATATACTTCATGTATTCACATTTTTTGGAAGTTCAATGAAAAAAGAATCTGGAATTAAATATAACTTTTTTATTGCAAAAAATAGATCATAGCATTTCTAATTGCTATTGAGAGAAATGACAACCATTCGGTGTATAAGAGGCAAGTGTCATTTTATATATTCTCTTTTAAGTTTATTTAATATGGGATAATTCATTGCAGTGTATGTGATATGGCGATATGGAAAATTCAATGACTCTCTCTCTTTCCTTCCCTCTATCTCTCTCCCTCTCTCTGACTCTTTTCTCCCAGCTCCTCCCTCGCTCATTCCCTCCTGTCCCAATCCATAGCTCCCCCTCTTTTTCCCTGTCTTCCTCTTTATCTCTTTCCTGCCATCCTTTTTTAATGCTATACTTCCCTTACTCTCTATGTACCTTCCATTCTATATCCCTTTCTTCCTATCTCCATTCCCACATATCCTTCTCTCTTACTCTACATCTATATAGTCATTTAGATAAGCAAAAGAATCCAAAGTTAATCACAGTCCAATTTGGATTACATAATTTTGCAAAAAATCCTACAATTTAAGGCAACCTATGCACTCGTATATATTACATGTATGCAGGTTGAGACGACAATCGATTCTTGAAGTTTAACAATGGCGTGGTCGGCAAGGCAATATCCCATTTAAAAGCCGATATTTTCCCAAAATATGTGATTAAATGTTTAATTTGAGAGATTTTGAATTGTAGGCAGAAAAATATGAATAGAATAATAATAAGAAACTTCATTAATTTTCCTAAAACATAGTTCAAATTCGAAGATCATATGTCAATTCTTTCTAATTTTAATTTCCAAAAGAATAAAAGCCTGCACTTGAAAAAGTCTCTTTTTATGTCTTATCTTACGGGAAATGGAAATCGCTCCCCTGGAGTCAAACCCAGGTATTTTTTCATATTTTTTTCTTCAATTAATTTTTATATCTGAATCAAAGATTCCTGCGAAATTGCAACCTTCCGCCTAATTGGGAAGTTTGTTAAAAACACGTTAAAAAGTGCCATTGATGATGTCAACGTTAGACACAGAGTAAGGCTTTTATTAATAGAGATGACCTTATTATTCTACCTTTTGGTAAATGTAGGTTAACCAGGATTGAAGAAAATATTTAAATGACCATAAGATACAGTTTCACAACATGTTTTTTTCTAGTTTGGTGCCCCTTGGGGTTCGGCTCCGGTGGCGGCCGCCCCTCTTGCCTACCCATACCTAAGCATATCGCTTGTTCATCTCGTTAATTATAACCTATTAGAAAACAGATAAATGAAGTATATTAAATCTGAGAAGTTTTCTCATTTTATTTTTTATTTAAATGCAGTAATCTGATTTATTTTTACGGAATTTTCTATTGCCAGTAATCTTATAATATTTCTTAGAAATATTAATGAAACTATTTGGTTGATGGTAACAAGAACTATTAGGTTAGTAAATAAATAGTTTCAGAAAGTTTGCTATTTTTTACAGGAAGTAAATACTGTATATAATCGTGTATAGGTCAAGGTTTTAAGACCAAATTTTTAGTGAAAAACTCAGGGGTTGACTTATATATGAGAAATATATTCAATAGGTTTAAACCCATGACTTTATTTGCTCTGTGGTTATTAAAATTTGATGGAATTTACACTGTTGTTGTACTTCAACTGTATTGATAACTATCGAATATTTAAATAACGATGTATAGGAAAGAATAAATCTTATATTATATTACCATAATCATCATAGTCATAGATGATTTTTTGGATAGGTTGGTTATAGCCATTGGGAAGCTTATATCTCTGCTGCTGTTTGAGCTATTTCATCATTTGTAATATGTAAAGATGCAGAAATCTCCTGTTCTTTTACACTACTAAATTCAACCAGAAACATTAAATACTTTCTTTTTTAAGGAGGGTTTTCCGGCACCTCTGCACTCCATAAGAAAGCATTGGAATCAGTTTCAGGCATTATAAAATTGCATTATAAAATTAGTTAGAATCAAGATATGAAGTCGGGACCTAAACGGTTGTGTTAGAAAAAGAAAGTAGACAAATGTATATTTAAGATTTCGCGGTTTGTAATGAAAAAACATGGGTAAGGGGAGACATAATATAATTTATTGTAATGTCAGTGGTGCTAGTGTCGCTTTGTTTACCTTTCGCATCCTTTCCTTCCATGTTCACATATGCCCTCACCAAGTTATTGTACTACGCATTCATACCTACATATGATGGAAATTTGAAACTTACGAAATATTATGCTTCCCCAGCAGGTTGAGTTGGTTAGGGGTTGGCTTGGTTTTCCTTCCACATTCACATTTGCCCTCACCGAGATATTGTACTACATACTCATACTTACATATTATGGAAATTACGAAATATTACGTTTCCCCACCGGGTTGGGTTGGTTAGAGGTTGGCTTGGTTTTCCTTCCACATTCATATTTACACTCTCCAAGGGGTAGGTTCCTTCGTTCCTCTTCTAAATATGTGCGAAAAACATTTCCTAGAACTACGTAGTATGTACATCTTTCCGCTGCTTTATTGTCAATTTCTGTGTCATCTATCCTCCACGGTCCAATGTCAGGTTTTTTTCCTTGTTCTCCTTTACAAATATAGCTTCTGAATGAGCACCGGGATGAAATACAAAGTCTAACCTGGGTCATTTGATCTATTACAAAGGCATATACAATGTAATGACTTTTGGTGTTATGCAGTGGCGCTCTGGGAGATATCGTATTGCTTCGCTGCTATTTTGACACAACGTAGTTGTATCAGACTAAAGGGAACTTAACGTGGAGCTTAATTGATCAACACATATTGAATACAAAAAATTTCGTTCTACTACACCTGAAAATCTGGAGTCGACTTATACACGATATATACAAAAAACAAAGATTTTTATGAAAAAGATCGACCTATACACAAGATCGTCTTATACACGAGTATATACGGTAGTAAGTTAAATATACACACTTACTGATCCAAATAAAATTTAAACTTCTGTTTTACTGCATTATTAGAATATATGTAGAAATCTGTATTCTGAAATGAGCTCTGATTTTCACAAAGCATTGAATGTTGCCATTAAAAATTTTAATTTTATTAAATTAAACTCGTCTTTTTAAAATGATGTGTGAGGAGATGGAAGCAATGCATACCCAATCATTATTTCATTCTGAAGTGGGATGTTTGTCACAGGGAAGAATATTAACATGCCTATTTGAAATATGAAGTCGGACATTTTCTAACAGAAATGAAATCTGATTTGGTTGTTTGGTTTGATAGAGAGGCTTTGCCAGTTGGGTTATATGGCGGACATCCTCCATAACTTGAATGAGCTAAATTTTCAGCTCCAAGGATTTGACAAAAATATATTTAAAGCATATGCCAGGATAAAAGCAGTTTATCAGAAAATATTGTGTTGAGAAAAATATGTTGGAGTTGGTAACATTGCAATTTTCCAATTGCTTTGTGAGTTAATTGAGCAGAAAATAGCTTTAACTGAAAGAGTAACAATATCATTAAAAGACATTTGATCAGTCTCGGTGAGGGCTTTTTGATATACCATATTTACCTGAATCTAAGACGACCCCACCCTTTTAGAAAACTGTCAAAACAGAAAAAGGTTTTATGACCTACTTTCTTACTGAATGTATTTATTGTATATTTCGAAAACACACATTCATTATAGGTATACTAGTTCATTCATTAATGAAATGGTGTTTTACAAATTTTTGTTTGAGAAAAAAACAATTTAAAAAATGTATTAAAAAAAATTTATATGGTTCCTATTAATTGAAATCCAGATTGTAAGTTTGCAATGAAAACTTTCAGTAGATACAATTATTTTAACTAATGTTTCATTTGTTTAAAAACATCAATTAAACACGTAACCATACTTCCTATGGTTCTACATCAACTCGTCGTGGTTACTTCGTCACGTATCAATTCATCACACAAAAAATTTGTCATGCGTCAATATATCGCATGACAAACTCATCGTGCGTCAATTCATTGCTCGACAAATTCGTGATGAGACAAATTGGAAGACGAGTCACCATGAGTGGTGTACGGCAGGGAGAGGCACTTTTCACAGCATCATTTTCCTTTACATTTCAATAATACCAGAATGAAACACAATTCTCATTGCGAATAACGCAAGCCAAGACACACTGTATAGTGTATGGCAGAGGGTGACTCCCAACCCAGCAAGTCATGGTGTCTCACCTTCCAATTTGTCTCGCGACGAACTTGTCTCACGATGAAATTGTCGATTAATGAATGACACGCGATGAGTGTCCCATGTGATGTATTGTTGGGCGATGAGTTTGTCATGTGACAAATTGACGTGATGAATTGACACGATGAATTGACATGCAATGAATTGACCGTGATGTATTGATGGTATACCACTTCGTACTTGAATTTAAGATGACCCTCGATTTTCGCAAGTTGAAATCTGGAAAAATACCTCTTCTTGGTTTCGGATAAATATGGTACCTGCCAGAAATTGCAAAAATACAGCTCAAATGACTGAGTGACAAATTCTTTCACAAGTCAAGTGATTTATAATTCTGTTCTTCCAATAAAATTGAATGAAGATCTAATTGAATTGTCTGCTGACAGAACATTAAAAGTAATATTTGGTAATAATCTGCTCGGTGATTTTTGGTGTATAGCTCAAAAGGAGTTAGAAAGTTTGAGTGACATTGTTTTTACAAAACTCCTTCCATTTCCATCCATTAACTTGTGTGAACAAGGTTTATCGGCAGTTACCTCTATTAAAACAAAAATACAAAAGTAGAATCTATGCTGAGCCATGTCTTATTGTATCAATGAGCAACATTCATCCACGTATACAGAAGCTAATTGATAAATAAAAAAGAGCCTCAACCATGGCATTAAAAGAAAGTTTTTAAATAAATTTTTATTTGATAATTATCTGTACTTGATAGTTTTGCCAATGTTGTATATTTTTTGTTTTGTTCCCAAACTTAGTAATTAAAAATGCAGTGATTATTGTAGGTTTTCAAATAAATCTTTATTTGATATTTATCTTTACTTGTAGAGTTAATGATTGTTTTGCCAATTCTGTCGATTTTTTCATTGTTTGATTCCCTTATTTAGTAATTAATACATGTAATGAAGGTTTCCACTTTTGTGACTCCAAAGAATTGTAGCCTTATAGCTCTATTTAATTTATGAGTTGTTGGTGCTTGTGTACTGCATGCACTTAAAAAAATCACCATACACCAAGATCTAAACTCATAAATATACCAACGCAATCTCCAGGGCAACAGCAGTTCAGCCACGTGAAGCCTATATGCATTAGATAATAAATTCCACGAGTTCTAGCAGAATATTTATAATTTTTCTCGTAATTAAGGCAACTATCCATAATTTCCAAATTCTCTTGCAATTGGCTCTTTTCCAATTTTTCATATTTCAAGTTTCGTGTCTCAGATCGCCATACATGAGCAATAAGAATAATCATCATTAAGATAATACCTCGTACACTAAATTTATGGAAAAATTAGGATATTTTGTGTTAAGATTATGGCATCATCATCCATGCATTTAGCTTGTGAAATAGGTATGACACCATTATATTTAACAATTGAAAAGAGTTAAAATTTCTTGAAAAACTATGAAACACAACATTAAAATACTTTTTACATTTTACTAAATTTCATGTGTTAGTATAATGACATCATCCTATGTTTACATTGAAGTTTAAAATCAATGGCATAATAATATATAAGTAAGACAATAATTTTCATTTTCTGCAAAATAAGTTTTTAAATTCTCTATCGTGTCCAAGTTTTCAAATTTCAGATTTTATGACTTAGATCTCCCTGTTTCAGCAGTAACTATAATCATCATTATAACAATAGCATATACGTTACACTAAAAGCTATGTAAAAATTATGATATTTTTTGTGTTAGGCGTCATCATCCATGCCTTTTAGTACATATCTGGATAAAAAATTAATTTAAAATTATCGCGTCATCATATATGTTGTTGGCTGAAAGCAAATGGATTATAATGCAATCTAAACATTAAATCAATGCTCTTAAACTATGGAAAATTCATTCCCATTGGGTTTGTTGCTATGGCAGTTAATATTTTTCATTGTTGAAAACCAAAAAACTTTTCATAATTTTATGATTAAAATTGATTATTTATGCAAATTCAGAATGGATTTGAATTCTGTCTTCAAGAAAAATAAACTTCATTCTTTCTTCCACAGTATGGTGCATGACCCGACTTTGTATCTTAATTGTAAATAATTTAAAAAAGCAATTTTATATAGCCCTACACCCTTTTCAATGCTTTTCTTATGGATGTTTAAATTGGACTTTGGGGTCAAAAACACCCCTTAAATATAACATTTTCTGGAATTCAGATTTTTTCTAGAGGTTATATAACCAATGACTTTTATTCATGCCAAATTTCAGCTCTGTAGCACATCTAGAAGTACCTTAGGTTTTATATTATATATTCTGTATATATTTTTTTCATTCGTTCCCCAATGCTCGCGGTGAACGGACGTGCCTAACCCTTTGCTCTGACCCTCACTTTCACTTCCGCCCCCACTCTACCAACCATGTCCGCGAAGACTAGCTTGCAGGCCCAAAACGCCGATCTTAGATCCCAGAATAGGGATCTGAAGAAAAAGATTGAAGAATTGACGAAATCCATGGCCGGATTCCATAATCAGCTTGAAGAGGCGAGGAAACTGGACGGATCGGAACGGAGAGATAGCCTTACATCCATTGAAGCCAGTTTCTTCACTTTTAAATCGGGTGTCATGAAAGACCTGGAGTGCATCATGGAAAAGATTGATCTTCTCGCCGCTAGCCACTCTGTCTTCGAGGAGAAGATCGACGCTGTTGACCAACTGGCCAGAAGGAATTGTCTTCTCGTCCACGGACTTGCAGAGGAATCCAACGAAGACGCTTACAGTGTTGCTAGCAATTTTTTTAGCAAACAAGTGAAAGTGCAAGTTAGTATGGAAGCCCTGTCCTGTGTTCGCAGACTTGGTCGACCTCGTGACTTGAGACCGAGGCCATTATTAGTCAATTTTCTAAGTTGTCGAATCCGGGATGTTGTGTGGCGTAACAAAAAATTTTTAAAGGGCTCCAAGATCCTAATTACTGAATCTCTGACGCCAATCAGGCAAAAGTTACTGCAGGAATCACGTGATCTTGTGGGACCCACATACGCCTGGTCGGTTGAAGGAAAGATTTTTGTGATAAAACAGGACGGATCCAAATGTTGCTTTTGCACTATCCGAGAATTTAACGTTCTCAGACAAAGCTGGCTTTCCCAGTAATTATCCATTAATTTCAGCTATGTCTTTGTTAAGTGCTCACCTTCTCCTTATTCCCAATTATTTACCACTGTTTTCTTCTCTTTCGTGTTGGTGTCTCACATTATGAGGGTTTATGTTATGTAAATTGATCTCCTTTTATATTGCGTGTGTATTACGATACTTTGTTCTTTTAGGCTATTAATATATCTATGTTTTAATTTCATATTCATTTTGTTTCTATTTATACACAACTTGCTTATTCTTTAATTCCATACTATAATTTTTATGTCAATAGGTATTTTCATTTGGCAGTTTCTGCTGAAATTTATTTATAACGTTGGAGGTAAGTGGTTGTGCTGATATTTTACTTTCTTCTGATATTTTCTTCTTTCTTCTTGTGTGAATACTATGTCTGAATCTTTCCCTAAATTCTTTCTTCATATCCTCAAAAGTAACCCTTTCGAAGCTTGCTACGATTCTTTCCGGCTACCTGAAAATTCACAGAACGCTTGTCCTTCCAGGAACTGCCCTCACGCTCCCTTATCTTTTCCCTCCCCTCTCATTCCTGAGTGGACAAGGCTACTTCTTAGTAATTCACTTTCCCCATTTCCCCGTAATTTTCAAGCTATCCATGTTAACAGCCAGAGTCTTATCCCTCACATTGAAGAGCTTCGCTCTATTCTACCTGAGAAGGGTGTCCATGTGATCGCGGTATCTGAAACTTGGCTGAAACCTTCTCTTCCTTCTTCTCTTGTACATATTCCCGGATATAAGCTTTTTCGTAATGACCGCACTGGAAAGAGAGGGGGTGGGGTGGGTATCTATATTCGCGAAGAGCTGTTGTAAATTACTCCTTAAAAGTGATAGCCTTTATTCTCGCAGACCTGAATTTCTCTTCCTGGAAATAACTTTCAATTGTCAGAAATTATTATTTGGAGTTGTGTACAAACCCCCTCAAATTTCAAATCTATCGGTTATTGAAATTCCCCTCACGGAACTTAGAGTAGATTTCGATAATGTCATCCTTATGGGCGATTTTAATTCTGATCTCCTGAACTCGAATAATTTTCACACTAAAACACTCCTTAATATATTACACCCGCTAGGACTTAGTATTCTCCCGCTTAATCCCACACACCGCACCCTAACCTCTTCTACTCTACTTGATTTAATAATAACGACCAAACCTGACAAAACACTCAAATACGGTCAGATCTCAGTCCCGGGGATATCTGCACATGATCTCATTTATGCATCCTGCTCTTTCAAAGTACCAAAGGAACAACCAAAATTTATTACTTTTAGAGATTTTAAAAACATAGACATAAACAAATTGACAGATGATGCTCACTTAGTCCCTTGGGAAAGTATTATTAATATAAATGACATAGATGACAAGGTGAATAATTTTAATGCTTTCCTCCTCAATCTATTTGATCGCCATGCTCCACAAAAAACAATTCGTATTACTAGAAAAAATTCTTCTTGGATTACGGATGATATAAAAAGATTAATGTCGAATCGTGATTCTGCTTTTTGTAAATTCAAACGCACAAATTCTACGCTCCAACTCGAAGAGTATAGAAAACTGAGGAACTCAGTAAAGCAGGCAGTTAGAAATGCCAAAATCAAATTCTCGTACTCAATAATTTCTCCTCAGTCCGACAATGCATCACTATGGAGAAAACTGAAAGTATTCGGAATTGGGAATAAGAAAAGTGACTCTGAACTACCTTCTGTCTCTCTTGATGCATTAAATGATGCCTTCTCATCACCACCTAATATATTTTCAGTAAATCAAAGAAATTTAACTATCTCTGACATTTTTTCCTCAATCATAAACTATTCACAATCCTTCAGTTTTTCTTCTGTCTCCATATCCAATGTAAAGAAGATAATTTCTAAACTTAATTCGAAAACAAAAGGCTATGATCTCATCACTGGATCTATGCTCCATAATTTGATTCATATCTTGGCACCGATCATTACACATATAATTAATTGCTCCTTCTCTAGCTGTTACTTTCCCAGTTCCTGGAAACGTGCTCTACTGCGACCTATCCCTAAAAAGGCTAATCCAACAACTCCACAGGACTTTCGCCCTATAAGCATCCTGCCAACGCTATCCAAAATTATTGAAAAACTAGCGCATAAACAAATACATCAATATCTAAATGAATGTGAGCTCCTTAACCCCTATCAATCTGGATTTCGTACTGGCCACAGCACTGCTACCGCATTGATCAAAGTCACAGATGATATTCGGGAGAATTTCGATAACAAAAAAGCTACAATTCTCACACTATTGGACTTCTCTAAAGCATTTGACTCCATTGACAGCGGAGTATTACTTGCCAAACTTGCTAAAATGAACTTTTCCCTTAGCTCTTTGAAATGGATAAAATCTTATTTTCAGAATCGCTACCAAATGGTATCAATCTCTGATAAAAGTTCATCGTGGAAAAATGTCTCCCGTGGTTGTCCCCAAGGATCTACATTAGGACCCTTATTCTTCGCCTTATATATAAACGATATCTCTAACTCAATTCATCACTGCCAGTACCACTTTTATGCTGACGATCTGCAAATATACATAGGAACTCAAATATCTCATATCAATAACAGAATTGATTGCATGAATAGGGATATAAGATCGCTCATGACCTGGAGTGCTTGTAATGGCTTAATGTTAAACCCTTTAAAATCTCAATCAATAATTTTCTGCTATCCTAAATTACTCGGCAAATTACAAAAGTCAAATATTGACCCAGTATTAATTAACTCCACTCCTGTACCGTTTTCCAAGTCAGTAAAAAACCTTGGTGTTATTATGAATGATACACTCTGCTGGTCTAAACATGTAAACGAAATTTTCCGAAAAATCAACTACTCACTTTATTCACTTAGGCTACTTTAAAACATTCTTCCAGTAAAACTAAAAATTTTACTTGTAAATTCGCTTGTAATTCCTCATTTCGATTATTGTGATTCCATTTTTCTAGATCTAAAACAAGATTTGTTACAAAAGCTCCAGAGGACTCATAACTCTTGTGTTAGATACATTTTTAATATGAGCAAAAGTTTCCATATAACAAATGCATTCAAAGAATTGGGCTGGCTGTTCTTGGAAGAACGTAGGAAGATGCATATCCTAACGCAACTAAGAAGTATCCTCACCTCTTCCTCGCCTAAATACCTAAGCTGCAACTTCAAACCCCTTAATTCTGGCCTCTCCCTGAACACCCGAGGATCATCCAAATTACTTATTCCCACTCATCGTAGCAGTTTCTATAATAAATCCTTCACCGTTACAGCCTGCAATCTTTGGAACTCTCTCCCCTTTCACTTTTACTCTCAATGGTATTAACCAATTTAAGAATCATTGTGCTAAATACTTAGCCAGCATTAGGTCCTCATAAAAATGTAATACTTTCCTCTGTATTTTTCCTTCTATCCTTCATTTAAATATCAGCACATCACTATATCCATCAGCAAACAGGGCAGTGATGATGATTTTTATTATTTTACTTTGTGTATATTTGTGCTGTACTATTCTTATTTTTTTAATTATTTATGAATACCTTGAAATGATTTTCATTTCTCTATATTGATTTGTATTGAATTCTGTACATTTATATTTATCATATTGTGTATCATAATGGTTAGGTGGAAGAAGGGGCCATATGGCCTCAACCTCGCCGTAGTAAGAAATAAATAAATAAATAAATATATGTAAGAAGCAGTTCTTTATAATGATAATAAAAATTTTAATAAAAGTGGTAGTTACAGATAACAAAGTGAAACTATACTTTATTATTGCCCAAAATACTAATACGTTAGGTTTACTTAACAGAATTGTTAACTTGAAAATGTATCAGGGGGGTATGTAGTCATTCAAAAATCATTTATGGGGTACGCAGACGAAAGAGGTTGAAGACCACTGATGTAGAAGATAGTAAAGTATGCATTTATTCTGGCTGTGATAAATCAAGCAAAGTCGAGTTTGACTTTACTTCTTTTGACCTACCTCAAGAGTCCAAGAGTGAAGATGAAAATGGTTCTGGTTCATTGAGTAAGGCTGAAGCTTTTCAAAATTCATGGGTTTGGTCAGATATTGGTGAATTTAATATTCTGAAAAAATTCTCTCTTTCTTTATCCTTATGGCCAACAATACCACCATTCCCGTAAATAATATCCATTGTTCTGGTGTTGTAGTTAATTGCTCAAATTACAAAAAAACAATTGCAGTATAGCAGGATGCAGGATTAGACTGAGGATGCACCTTCCATTAAATTCTGCATAATATTGCTGCCTTTCACTGGAAATTGATCTGTAATTGTTCTATAATCTTTATATAAATATCTGTTATTTTGTTACTATATATTATATTACATGTCACCCTTATGTCATTACTAACCTTGAAATCTTATTTTTATGTTTTTCTTCCATTTTTCTCCCATTCCTGCTGGTAGTTCCACTTCTCGTCGCTTTCTTATCAGCGGCGCTCATGTCACTTTGTTTACCTTTTGCATCCCTAGACATGTATATAGTACCTAAGTTTTTACTGCTCAAAGTAAGAAAGTTGCTAACAATGGTATTCATAGCAATTTGGATCTGGTGCAGCAGATAACTGTAGAGTTCTATGTTATCTGAAATATCTAGACCTTTGGAAGGCAAATCTTGATGGCCTCTAACAATTATCCTGGATTCAGTTGAAAAAAAGGCCTGAATGGAGTGATCTGGAGAAGACACGGAATCTTTTTGAAAGTGCTCTTCCCACTTTGTCGTATGATGATCTTTTAAATAAACTGTGTCCAAAAATCATATCATAATGACAACTTTCTAGCCAAATGAGACAAGGAGAAAGTATCTACAGATCAGAGATGGTTGAATGAACTTAAAGATTTTCATCATGAAAACAATATTCCAAACAGAAAATGTGCTAATTCATCCTCTCTTTGTGGGGTACAAACGCTGTGATTGACAGGTCATTTTTGCTGATTAATAACTTTTGGGGATTGTAAAAGTCATCAATGACCATTTAAACTGTAAAATCTCTCTTGATAATCCAAATAAATTATTCAGAGACTTGCCAAAAGATGTTTGAAAAAATTATGCTATTCAGAAAAAGCGTACTTAGAGACGGAAATATGAACTCTTTTGGGTGAAAACATCAAAACCTCATACGTAAATCACACTACCAGAGCATAAACAGTGCACCTACATACAGAAATACTATTTATGCTTTAACACTTTGAACCAAGAATGAATGCTACTGAAAAGTGTAACAGTGCCTCTGCTTAGCTCGGTCGCAGGTCTGGACAGAAAGAGACTAGGGCGCCAGTGCAGGTATCATGGAATGGGATATTTCTGCTTGCACATGGAAAAATAAGAAGTGGGGTTACAGGATAAGGTAGGGAAAGGGCAAAGGCAATGATGAAAGAGGAGACGAGCATCGTTGACCAGCGAAACCACGCTTAGACCCAAGATGTTCCTAAGACTCTGGTACCCCTCTCCATAAGACCAGGAGAGAACAAAAGGAAAGCGCAAGATCCAGAAAAAGGCCCCTTGCTCCTTAGGTAGCCTGCTTATATAGTGAGGTCACCGCTGGCGACCTCTCGTCGAAGGACTGCAGGCACGAGTGGCAGGCGCTGAACCACGCGTGTGCTTTCAAACATTACAAAAGATGTTAAAGTTTTGCTCTATCATGTTTTAACCCTTTCCACTCAAATTCCACCCCTTGGTTCTCACAGTTTGTAATCTATATATTAAGTGCGTTTTGTCAGTGTGTCAGGAAAGACCGATAACACTTCACATCTATCATATGTGAAGGTCTCGGGTCACTGTACGGTGACAATTTACCATTACATTTTGTCCCCGAATGGTTGTTGGACAAGACTGATCCATGGCCTGTTAACTACATTATTGAAATTTCATTAAAAGTATTTGTACTTCTTTTTTGGTTGCAAATAACGCCTAAAACATTAAAATAAAAAAACTATGAGTATCTAATATAAGCAATTGTTGGAAAAACCTAATTTGAAAAGATTTTGATAGAAAATATTGTTGTCATGCAATTTTACCATCTCTTGGATATACATGGAACTGGTATAATGCAGGACCGTTGGAGATTGTTTTCTCCAGCAGGTGGTACTGTAGTATTTTAACATGCATTTTTAAAAATTATACCCATGCACATTCTTGATTTCCATTGCATTACATTAATGTTGTAAAAAACATTAAAATAAAAAAGTACGAATATCTAATAGCAGCATTTGTCGCAAAGCATAATTTGAACAGATAATTTTGATAAGAAATATTTAAGTCATGCATCTTTCTATTATTGCCATCTCAGGGCTGAACATGGAACTGGTATAACCTTAAATGTGGAACCGTCAGAGATAGTTGAAAAGTTCTCCACTAGGAGGCTCTGTAGTATTTTGGAATACATTTCTAAAAATAATCCCACCCATTGCATTAATTTACCATGCCAGGAGGAAGTAAGCACGTATCTTATTGATGCTGCAATGCTGCACTAAGCTGTTAGTTAAATTTAAATTAATTTGTAATTTTTTGTATTTAAGTTACCATATTGTCCTGAATATAACACGATGTTTTTTCCAAAACCTTTAAAAGTATATTCGAGTACTATAGTAGGGAGCACGAATGAAGGCGGGTGGCCACTGGATGTGCAGAAGGCCAGGAATGTCACGTGGTTTCTTTCGCTCCTTCACTTGGCCAATCAGCATCAGTCAGTTACAGCGGCTCTTGGCATGCAGTTCATACATTTGCAGCGTGGTTTTTGTGTTTATTTGCGTGTTTTACGATTGAAATTTAAATAGTACCATCTTGTGATGTTCTAAAATGGAGGGCGAAGGAAGTACACTCAAGGATTTGCACAAACAAGCAAGAGAAATCGTATATAATGTGTATCGGTACTTCAAAAATGAGATGAAGCATGCAGATGATTCAACACGTACAGCTGGTTACAATGTTGCCAGCTGTCAAGAGCAAATGGCGAGCACTTGTGGCATAGCGCCATAGGACTTTGTGCATCATGCATTGTTTTCCGAGCAAAAGCTTATGCAGGCTTGCAGTGTGAAAAGTAAAATCAGTTGAGCTATTTTTCCTTTTCCCTCAATTTGCACTTTTTTCTCAGGTCCCTAGAAAAGTGTAAATAAGGGGTTTTACTGTATTTCTATTCAAATGCAAAATAAAAGAATTATTAAAAATTAATATATAAAGCATATTGCACGTGATGTTGAGATGTGGCAGTCGCGACATAATATTAAATGTCTTATAGTTATAGCGGTAGCAAGAGACAGTTCCGTTGCTTAAATGTGGTGAGTGATCAAGAGATCACAAGCGTGTTGGTGAAAGTGAAGAGAGATCATGTAGGGGTTCCCGATTTACAGTGAGGTTGCAGTGGTATGTGACAATATCCTTGATCCTCATTTTATTAAACATTATGTATTTTCCGATCCTAAAAATGTTTATTCATAACAATCGAGCATAATCTTATCAAATGATAAACCCTCCTCATTTTATTAAACATTATGTATTTTCCGATCCTAAAAATGTTTATTCATAACAATCGAGCATAATCTTATCAAATGATAAACCCTCTAATTAACTAAAATTAAGGAATTTATAAAATTGGTTCTTCATTTTTATCAACTGCATTGGAAATAGACTACAAACTAAAAAATTCATATGAATGTAGTCAGATCCCACCGAAAGCATTAAATTAAAGATTTCACAATAATTTTGCTATTAATTAAAATTTAATAGTATTCTTTTTGTCACGACAACAATTGAATACCTGCATTCTTAAAGATTCCAAATTTTTCTATTTTATCTGAAAAATTTGGAGTGGTTTCAAATTTTGTCGTACAAATAATTTACTTTATTCTTTCATATACAAAATAAAGTTAATCCTGGGTTAATATCTCAAGTCTATCTGATCTTGAAATGTAATATTGTAAACCCATGCATGATTTCCATGTATTTCTTATGGGAGATATGAAAAGAAAGAACAACATTAAAAATGAGCCCTAATGAGGACAAATATTGGAATTTGGATAATTCTCTGTAGTTTTATCTGATGACCAATCATTCTACCAAATTTCAGGTCTGCAGCAGGAGCATGTTTTCCGAGTTACAATCGATGCAACCGACCGACGGGTTCCTTTTATTATCTTTAATTACGGGTTCCTGGGTTCTCAGTGTACTTTTTGTGTTACCTATAAAAAATTCTAATATAGGGAATAACCATTACAACACTAATATTTTAGTCTTAAATATTTGTTAAGTTTATGAACTTGAATATAAAATTTTGAATATTAAAATCTGAATTTTCGTACATGATCATCAAAAACGAAAAATGTGCCAAATACTTTGATATCTTAAAAACGTTCCTGACCTGCAGCATATATTTAGAAGTGCCTATAAAATATTATTCTAAATGAGAAGCACATATTTAAGGTGGATATGTAACCTCTAAACAGAAATAAAAGAGTAACTACACTTCATTATTTTTACAGAATTATTTCATTATAACATTAAATGTAATAGAAAACGAAATATAGATTTTAGCATAATGAAAAACGAAATTGCTTTTTTGCCTGTAACAAAAAAAGTTAACGAATTGTTTTTTTTTCGTTTGCCAACACACACGTGTGTGTATATATATATATATATATATATATATATATATATATATATATATATATATATATATATGGATGTCAACAAGGTGTTGGGATGAGGAAACCCAGTGAGCACTCACCAATCAGACGACTTCAGGTTGGCAAGGCTCCGGGGATGTCGAAGCGACACACGTTCTCTCTCTGTAGCTGAAGAAGGAGTAGTTCCGAAAGCTTTACGTTTGTAATGTTTCTGTGTTTTTGTGTTATTTTACGTGTGTCGCTTCGACATCCCCGGAGCCTCGCCAACCTGAAGTCGTCTGATTGGTGAGTGCTCACTGGGTTTCCTCATCCCAACACCTTGTTGACATCCATATATTCATTTTACCTTTCCTTTTCCGTAAGTTGTTATATATATATATATATATAAAGGAAGTTAAACATAATAAATAATTCTATTAGAATTATATATATATATGGATGTCAACAAGGTGTTGGGATCCATATATTCATTTTACCTTTCCTTTTCTGTAAGCTGTTATATATATATATATAACAGCTTACAGAAAAGGAAAGGTAAAATGAATATATGGATCCCAACACCTTGTTGACATCCATATATATATATAATTCTAATAGAATTATTTATTATGTTTAACTTCCTTGCCACAACTTTTACAACCTTTATATGCCCATAGTTATTTTTACTTTCTGGAACATTCAATTATGTGCTTTTTATATTTACTGATTACTATTTGGTACATATAAAAGTTAGTTTCATTAATTAAAAAAAAATTATATTAACTTCATACTCAATTCACCCATCCCCGTCATATTTGTTGGGCAATTATGCTAGTTAATTATATGAAGCAGTGATCAGTTCTGCCTAAATGTACCATTTAAGATTGTAGATGACATCTATGTCGAAGTTTTGGTGAAAAAAAAATAGAAAAACATCTGCAAATGCAGTAAGCAATCATAGGATTCTTAAGTTTATAGATGGCATATAAAACAAAAACATGTAAGCTGGAGGGTATTTTTCTAGTTTGATGATCTTCAGCATCGATGATTTCTGTTTTTAGTTTAAAAATGTTGATACTGTTCTTGGTTTGAAGTTCCTTTTATTGCAAACTAAATCTCTATTAATTGTATTTCAGGAAGGTTGGATAGTTGAAGCAATGGACTCGGGAGAAAAATTTAACGATGTTGACCTTAAGGACTCTGAGTGGGTTGAGTATGATATCAAGGAACAGCGACCTGTTGGTGTTTACTCTCTTGAACATAGATTTCTCAAGGAATCCTAGTACATCAAAGCATTAAAGCGTGTTTATATTGCTACCTATTTAACTGTATTTCTTTCTGTTAAACAGAGTTGAAATTTTTGCTTGCATTGGAGTTCTTAAAACATAAAACAGGGGTGGCCAACCTTAGCCAGGGGAGGAACCAGAACATAACTATGTACAATATCAAAGAGTGTGTAACCATTTTTGAGCAATCAAGCATTAGACTTTTGATACAAGTACTTGATAAATATTTCAGATTCTTGTTCTCTTATTTTTTTAACAATAACCCAATAGGCCATATTGAGATCATATTTTTCTAATAGGGCCTAACAACAAGGTTTTGCAAAAATGCTATCCAGTAATTCCATGTTGAAGCATTATAGTTGCAACATTTTTTTCTGTTTATTTAAATAAACTGTCTAAGAGTACATTATGTTAGTTTTACCTTCAGCATTTGGGAAAGGTGCTTAAAAAATAAGTAAAGCTTAGTTAGGCCATATTGGGTAGAGTTACCTTACATGCTCGAGAGAATTGGCATACCTTTGCATACTATCCATCCACGAGTGGCGGCTCGTGTATAGGCACTGCGGAACTGCAGCACCCCCTATTTCCACTTGATATTATCGATAACATTTAATATAATGAGTTCTTTTTTCTTTAATTCTTTCTTTATTGTTGTAGTACAATATATATTCCTTAAGCTTAATGTCAGTACTTCAGTACACAATTTTAAAACAAAGGCTAAAAATTTTCTGGAGCAGCACCCCCACTAATTTTAGCTACGAGCCGCCACTACCATCCACAGTTAATCGTGCGAAAAGATTCTGCTGAAACTAAGACCCATTCAATCAAAAGTCAATACAGGTGTGCTTCGTTTACTGCATTTTCAATATAGCGTGGTTGGCATCTAGGGAGAAAAATTTTAATTTTTGAAAATTTATAAAATAAAGTTTCTAAATACTACGGTTTTTAATTACCATCCCAACATCTTTCTCACTTTCCTTCATTCGTACTTCACTTTCTGTTAAGTGATTCCACTCGAATTAAAGGAATTTGTGGTTGTTTATGTTTGTTAACTTTGTTTCTATTTAACTCATTCACTTTTACTATGTTTATACATTGGTTTGTTGCAATTCCAGTCTTTTGCAGTGCTGCTAACATTGGAAATTCTAAACTTATTAACGTTACTGTTGTGGTTTGCAGGGTTGGGTTCGCTTTCGATGAGTTTTTGCTTGGAATTGGGTTAGATGAAAAAATCCCTTAACAAATGTTATTAGAAAATTGTGATTTTCCATCATAAAGAATGTTTTTTGAAGCTGCTGTACATCAATATGTTCATAATAAAAAATTATTTTAAAAAAATCGTCATGTACTTCGTTTTCTTGACTTTAAATGGCCGTATATATTCGTGTATAACACGCACCCATACCTTTTGCCGTATACCCTTCGTATAACGCGCACTAGATTTTGAGAGATATAACAACAAAATTTGTCGTGTTAGTTATTAAATTGAGTACTATAAATAAATAAATACAATAACTTGAAATTCCGAGTTGCGGAATTTTGCTTACAAGGCAAAACATTTCAGGCTTAAAGGCCAAATTTCGAATAAAGTTTTAACACGTCAATTTATATTTAATTTGTCAAACTACGCGTAACACTTATTTAACAATATTAAATGCCTAGAGAAATTTAATGACCGTATACACGAAATTTAAATTTCGTTGCGTATCGCGATCGCCTTCATCGCATAGTTATTTGGTGCTGAAGATTATGAAAAAGATGAATTCTATGGGGTTTTAATTATATTGCTAATTATATATAATATATTCATTAACTAAAAAAATTATTTCAATTAGTATAAATTGTTTTTGTTTTCGATGCGTGTTTTGCGGGAAGTCTACCTGGCGATTTTACTGGAGACTACAGCAATCGGCTGCTTTGCTAGTAAAATGTGGACTGTTTCGAGTGGATGGAAATTCAAATGTAAGGAAGTAATTACGTGTTTGATACATTTAATTAATATATGTATAAGCTGGATTATCGATAATTAGTGTGGTTTTCCCCTCAATTCACCCAAAAAGCGAGAAACTGTTGCGAGGTAGGTACAGTTTAACTTTTTATTTTAACTGCACAGAAGTGTTACCCGAGTATAACGCACACCGCTACTTCATAACCAAAAATTTTGGTCTTCAAACTACGCGTTATACACGAGTATATACAGTATCTGTGATTTTGAAAACTGCTCCATCTATGGATTGGCTAAAATTTTCGTTTTCTGCTTTCATTTTATTTATATTCGATATTATTTCTTGTTTTGTCAATATTTATATATCAATTTCATTACATTAGACGTCTGTTTTGGCAAGATAAATCCTTGTGATCTCATACTATTTCAAAAATGGCCTATCATTTTATAAGTTGCAAGATAAAATAGTAAAATTTCTGAAAAGTAAAAATCAACTGGGTTAAGGGCTATGCTACAAACTGTTCGTTTAGCGCACAGATGTCTTGGAACGCCTCTCTTTCGCTAAGCGTGGCATGCCGCCTGTATACGGGTCTTCTTATTTTAAGTCTTTACCATTCAAAAAAGTTTCGTCGAAATCGACGACCCAAGATACGTAGTCTCTCCTCGTCAGCTTTAGGCTATGACCACACAAGCGTTTTTTTAACTTCAAGAGTTCAGTTGGAAAAACAGATAATAGATCCAGTATAAAAAGCGCTAGTTGACCACACATTTTAGGTCCAAGTAAACAAATACTGTCTCTGGGTCACCAGCAATAGGCTGCGACACTGCTCTTTTTGATCAGAATTATGGGTGTAGCTGAGTGGCTATACAAGTCGATTCTCCTTGCACAGGCGTTGTTTTGTTTTCAGGAAGAGGGCCGCCATGTGGAGCGAGTTGAAGAAGCGACTGCCTTAGGTGGCATTTTTGTAGGTACGGAATTATAGCAGTGTTACTGCCGAATTGAAGGAACATGTTGTATATCTCCTTCAGGCCACAGATTTTCATGCAACGGCCCTGATCAGGAAACGTACCTCAGTTTTACAGCAAATTATTACTCAGCGAGGTAGAAAAAGTGTAATCAAGTAATATAATGGAGAGAAAATTTTATCACAGAAAAGAGTGACTAATCGAAAAAATTAATATACAATATATATAAGTTTCAGCAGACCGGCTCTTGGCCTTATCGGCCCCGTGATTGCACCAGAAGGTTATATGGTCAGTTTACCCCTGCTGCCAGTAGTATAAACCATTGAACGGAAAATGTGTACTACCAGTAGTATAAACTATTGAACAGGTAGTGTGTACCACCAGAAGTATAAACAATTGAACAGATATTCTACCACAAGCATAAACAATTAAAGCTTTTTATGACAGCATTTCTAAGGGATTTCTTTTGGCTGACGTGCTTGGGCAAGGGTCTCCTCCCTCAAAGTGCAAATGTTTATTTGTTTAATTGTCGTAACAACTCAAATAAATATTGATAGCGCCGACTATCCAAAAACAACGTCGCCGTCTTATTCGAGGGATTTTTTTGTATTTCTGCACGCAAAACCAACAACCGATCACTCGCGAAACATTTAACATTTCCCGCACCCAATCGCCATCTTATTCGAGGGATTTTTTGTATTTTTGCGCGCAAAACTAGCAACACTCACAAAACATTCGCCAATCTTTAGTGCGTGTTTAAATGTTGGTTTAATGTTAAATTTCCACATCAACTCAAATAAAATTGGTTCTGTTGTTATTATAGCCTACACCATAAATATACCGAACGTGTGCCAGGAAAGGTTTTTAACCCTTCGTGTGTGAAAGAAAAAAGTTATAAATCGAAAGGTAGACAAATAAATGAATTTACGGAGAGTTAGGCGAATAGTTAATATTTTGATAGTATCAAAGAATTAAAAGTATGCTTTCACTACGCATATCTTCGATTAATGCCGATTCCGTTCCCTTGTCGATAAATTAATTAAATAAATAAAAACAGCAAAAAAGGTTTATTAAAACGTAATTTTTGAGTGATTTTGGCCAGCCTTTAAAATTTCACAAGAAAAAAATTATTAATCTTCATACTTTTTGCCATATAACTGTATAAATCCCACGTCGATATCCTGACTGGGAGATATTTTAAAATGGCAACAAATGAAGGCTTGCACGCTGGATTGTTGCTCTTCCCATATTATTCAAATGGAGAAAGGATACGCTTCTGGAATCGAACCCATGTACTAAATGCAGGCTGGGAACAGTTTATAAATGTTTATACTACTGGCGGTACAATTAATCGTTCAATTGTTTATAATGCTGGTGGTACAATTAACCCTTTCAATTATTTGTACTATCGGCGTTACCCGTTCAATTGTTTGTCATAGAGTACCCTAACCAGAAAAACTGTAAGTAGAAAACAATAGAAGATTTGCTGACTTAAATGGATATGAAGACATGTCTGAACAGTTTACGGATCCCTTTTCCATTAAAACTGAAAATACAAGCCAACTGGCATAAATAAATTTGCTGGCTTCCAGAGTGATATGTCCACTACCTATATGTCCACAGTCTGTCAAATTTTATATGTCCACAGCCTATATGTCCACATCCTTTATGTCCACAGACATTAGGTCCACAGCATTTATGTTCACTTAAGAGAAATGGAGGGGGTTACTGAAGAAGGAGGAGAGAATATGAATTTTAAAAATAGAGAGGGGGCGGAAAGTGGGGGAGGGAAAAGGGGGGGGTTTAAATGCTAAGGGAACGCAGTAGACATTGGTATCAATAAATCAAGAATTTTGTAACAATTACGAATATGCAGCGAAATAATTAAAACGGAGGGGATAGAAGGAGGGGGAGGGAAAAGTGGGGGCGTAATAAATCCTAAGGAAACAGTCGAGATTGGTATCAATCAACTAAGAATTTTATAATAAATACGATATAATTTATATAAAATTGTCCACAAAACGTCTATAGTAATTAGCCAAGCCAAGGAATGATTGCACCTCCTTCGTACAAGTGGGGGTTGGGAAATCTTGCACCGCGGATATCTTATCGGTGTCTGACCTCTCTGTTAATTGTGTGCCCTAAATACTTCACGCGTTCCACAGCGACATTGCATTTTTCAAATTTCAGGGACAACCCAGCTTGGCGTAACCACAGGAATACACGCCGCATACGATCTATATGTTGTTCAATGGTCAGGCCGAACACGATCACGTCGTCCAAATACACCAAACACTCCCCTCACCCCATCCATCGTCCTCTGGAAGGTACTATGGGCATTCCGCAACCCAAATCGCATGCGCGTATACGGAAAATGTCCCTTTTCGACATTAAAACCCGTATTTTCTTGGGATAATATCCCGAGATCAAGTCGAGTGTGGAAAAATATCTGCTGTCCCCCAAATAGTCCAGCGTGTTCGTGATATTCGAGAGAGGATACACGTCAGGGGTGGTGATCGCGTTCAAGGCCCGGAAGTCGACACAAAACCGGAATTTAGGCGTTCCGTCAAGGGATTTCTTTGGGGCCACTATTACCAGGGAGGCCCAGGATGACTGACTGTGGACGATCACTCCGGCATTTAGCTGTTCCTCAATGAACTTCTCTAACAGGAGCTTCTGGTGGTAAGGCACCCGGTAGGGCCGGCGGTAAATCGGGGATGCATCGCCCGTTAGTATCCTGTGCGAAGTTAGATACGTCGCCGGTGGCAACTCATTCTCGCTGAAGAGTTCCTCGAATTCTTCAAACAATGGTAGCAACCTTTTCCTCTCCGTCTTTCCCAAATGAGACAATTTCTCCGAAAAATTCACTTTCCCTTCAGTCCTCACCCGACTGACATAACCGCTTCGTTCACCTAAGGCACACGCTCCCGCGACCTCAGCTATCTCATTTAGGGTGGCCACGCGGGTTCCTTTTCGTAAATTCAGCACTTCCTCCCCAAAATTGGTAATTTTCACGAATATATCGTCTTCTTGGGTAATACTACACAGCCCTTTCGCTGCTGCGCAATTTTCTATATCCAGTGCTGCTGGTTCTGCTATATACATTTGCTCTCTCCGTACTTCCCCATCTGGCATCTTTACTCTAATTAACCTTTCACACCTAGGGGGAATCACTTCCGCTCTCGTCAAACACACGTGGATTTCCCGCTCGGGAAGGCTCGGTGGTTGAATCATACTCACGCGCTGTACACTCATTTGACCTTTCTCTGGGCCCCTAGGACGTAACGGCACCTCACAATCCTTGATCCTCATCACCCACGCGCGCACATCTATCACCCCTCCGAGTTCATTTAGGAAATCTAAACCTAGGATCCCTTCGTACCCTCCCAAGGCGTTCACCACTTGCACATTCTGCCATAACTTAAAATTTCCTAATTCTTTCGGCACTACTATCTCACCAAAATTACAGACAACATTTCCCGTAATACCTTTTATTCTATAAGGGGATGTCTTGAGGTCCCTACCTCCGCATACACTGCGCACAATTAAAGGCACCTGAGCTCCCGTATCCACTAAAAGTTTACACTCCTGTCCTCCTATTCTAACCTCCGCCACTAAGTCCTGTGTTTCCTGCGCCGATTCAACACTTGGGAGTAGGACGTTCACTGGGGCCAGGGTCGGGCGGATTCTCCGGCCCCGATGGCGTTTAAAGCCCCGTAGCCTCTTTCGCGGGGTTTCCGGGGGTACTGCCGCGCAAGGTGGTTGGTATCACCGCAGGCGAAACACCGTCTTCCTTCCCTGCACTCCCTCGCGATGTGGCCGATGGCGGCACAAGAAAAACAGCGTCCGCTCCACCTCTCGCATCCTCACGGCCGTATCGAAGTCTTCGGGCATCGCCAACCGACACAGCCGTCCCAATTCGCCAGGGAGTCCCCTCAAGAAGGAATCCAGAGCCCTCTGGTCCGCCTCGTAGCGGACCGCGTCCACGTACTCAGGCGTTCCGATAGCCTGATAGGTGCGAGAGTTCACGAGAGGCACCCAGTCTGCGAAAGCCTAAATGTCTTCCCGCGGCTCCATTCTCATCGCGACCAGCATCTCCCTATAGAATCGGGCTGTTCTCTTCGAACGATATCTTCCGACCACAAGCTCCTTCAGCGCGAGGTAGCTGGTGGCCGTGTGGCAGTCTTCCTTGCAGCGGACGAATTTCGCGGCATCCCCGACAAGGCGAATTCTCGCCGCCTTCAGCCTATCGTCGTCCGTCCACCCGCTTAGCTCACCGACTTGCTTCACCCGCTCGAAAAACGCGTTCACCTCTTCTTCCGGACGGCCGGAAAATATATCGATTGTATTTAAGCGGCTAAAATTTATTCTTGGAGGAGCAGACGGACCCAATTCCCCGTCGACAACCGCGTTATTCTCTCGCCGAATTCATCGATGACCTGTTGTAAATAGATCTCCCGAGCCCCCATACTGACCCGGCCCGCCATAATGATGCTTAAATTTCCTTCCCCTCGCGATATAAACGATCCCCGGATATTGATTGATAGAAGATCCCACTTCTGACACCAATTTGTAACGGTCGTCGATCGAGAGGTGGATCAATTGGTCGGTGGACCGTCACTGTTCACCGGGATCCGCCGAGGTGTCGTTAAGGGAACGCGAGGAAGAGGGGGTTTCAAGTAATTAGCCGGAGTATGTATTAGTCACATCTTTATTCTTTATTCCCCGCATATCGACTGCCAACTCTATGCCACGCACTCTCTCAGGCGACAAACAGGGGCAGGGAGGGGATAGGGACTTACTGCATATCTCTGACCCAGCATTCCAGAGCATCCGACGACTGTACTTCTTAAGGGTGCGAACTGCTGTAAGAACGGGAAGAATGGAAGGCGAGGGCAAGTAGAGGGGGAGGATCAGGGTACGTGAGAGAGTGGCGTGTCAGCTCTTACACACGACACACGTAAAAGAACACTAAAACACAGAAACATCACAAACGTAGGAGCTTACGGAATTATTCCTTCATCAGCTACAGAGAGAGAACTGATGGCGGCGACACTGGGTGGAGGCATGGGGGTGGAAGGGTAGTGCGGAAAGGTCGAGGATTGGAGGATACGGAGGGGGTTGGGGATTGGTAGGGGGTTGGGAGAAGACAGAAAGGGAGTGAAAAGCTATCGAAGGTTGAGGCCAGGGGGAGTGAAGGAGTTTAGGAGATGGATATGCGAAAGCTCCCACTGACGGAGTTGGGGAGCCGAAGCATTGTCGGGGAGAGCGCGAATGACTCTCACTGTGAAGCAGTTGTTAAACTTTAAATTATGTTTGTTCGCATGACATCCATATATCCATTTTACCTTTCCTTTTCCGTAAGCTGTTATATTATTTTACCTTATCCTTTCGTGTCTGTCATCCTTTCTTTTTTACCAACTTTCCTATCGCCTTTATCTTTTATACTTTATACTTCTCCTTCCACCATGGAAAATATCCGCCGTTTCCGTTATCACCTCCGCAAACATACATCATTAACTTGCCAGATTGAATTCCTCAATGGCTGCTTAGAACTAGGGCTCCCCCCCAAAGGTCTCACCGTGAGAATCCCCCTCTCGGGCCTTCCCCCGGCTATCCGCTCATCTTTCGCCCTTACATATCACCTCATGTCCCTCAACATTGTCCGTCTAATCTTACGCCACTATAAATCACTCTCTAACATGCACTTTGAGAAATGTTTAATTCTCATACACGAACTCAATCATTCCCCAAACTCCACAGCTGATCTCGACGCCCTTTTCCGTGGAGCTGCAGAGGATATCGCAGCCAACCGATACAGACTCATACGCAAACTTTCCCTTATGTGCGTCCGCCACCTCCAGCTCGGCCTACCTCTCCCCTTCTTCCCAGCTGGTAAGTCCGACATCCCCCCTCCCCCGCCTCTCCTCGCCCAAAAACCCTCCTTGGCCGACCTTTTGGGAATCCCCTCTCCACCCCCACTACACTCTCTCAGGAGGTCTCCCTTTGTTTCAACCCGCGAACCGAGGATGCATCCCAATTCTCCGCAGGACCCCACCCCCACGCATACCGCAAACCCCCCCAGCCAGATGACGTCATAAACCTTTCCTATCATGCTCTTAACCCCGCCGAGAATGCCCTCCTTTCCCGGGGCCTCTCCTTCTGCCCCACCATAAAATTTGACCATTTTTGTCTCCTTGCCGACATACAAGCCTTCGTACGCTTACTCCGCCTCAAAGCCGCCCCACCCACATCTGACTCCTCATCTTCCCCCGACTCACTTCCACAATCCCTTTCTGCCTTCAAACCCCCTTCCCAATACATCCCCCCCTCTCTTCCTCCCCACCATCCCATCGAGCAATATGCTAACTACATCATTCACGCAGTCGCCCAGCCCAACTTTCCCGACCTCCTTGACCACCAAGACAATTTGACGAAACCAGAAAGACACGCAATTTCTACGTTGAAACGCAACGACAAAATTATTATCCTTCCTGCAGACAAAGGTACCACCACCGTGGTAATGGACCGCTCGCATTACAACGACGAAGCCCTCCGCCAACTATCTGACCAAACTTCTTACCTTCTTCTCCCCTCCAACCCCACTGACCGCCACTCCTCCGAAATTTCTGCATATCTGCGTTCCGTGGGAAAACAAGAAGGCCTCTCTGATTCCACCATTTCACTGATGATCCCCAACACACCCCGGACCCCAACCTTCTACCTACTCCCAAAAATCCACAAACCCAACATCCCCGGCCGCCTCATTGTTGCCAGCTTTAATTCTCCCACGGAACGCATCTCTGCCTATGTTGACTCCCACCTACAACCTCTCGTCCGCCAAATCCCATCCTTCATCAAAGACAAACCACTTTCTACTACGCCTAAAATCACTCCTTTCCCCTCTCCCACCTAACACAATTATGTCCACTATAGACGTCTGCTCCCTCTACACCAACATCCCTCACAACCAAGGACTGTCCGCCCTGAGAAAATTACTGGACTCCAGACCACCTGACACAAGACCATCCTCCCATTTCCTAACGAATCTGGCTGAAATTGTGCTCCAAAAAAACAACGTCTCTTTTGGAGGGCGCCACTACCTACAAATAAAAGGTACCGCGATGGGCACTCGCATGGCGCCCTCCTATGCCAATGTCTTCTTAGGTGAATGGGAGGAACGCTTTCTTGACGTTTCCCCCAGACCACTCCTATGGCTGAGGTATATTGACGATATTTTTCTTCTCTGGACACATGGACCCGACTCCCTACAATCCTTTTTACAACGCCTCTCATCCCACCCCACGCTTTCCTTCACCCACCACTCCTCTGCCTCCAACATCACCTTCCTGGATGTCGATCTCTCCATCCGGGAAAACAAAATCCACACCAGCGTGCAACTCAAGCCTTCCAACCGCCTTCGATATCTCCAGTTCGACAGCTGCCATCCCCTCCACACCAAAACCTCTATTCCCTACGCCCTAGCCCGACGAGGGCGGATAATCTGCTCGGACAGAGATTCCCTGTCCGAGTACTGCTCCACCCTCGAACATGCCTTCTTACAGCGCGGATACCCGCCGGATCTGATCCGAGACCAAATCCGGCGGGCAGTCGCACCCGCCACCCCTAACTCCCACCCCAATACCCACACCACCACCGATTCCACCCTCCAACTCACCCTAACCACCCTGTATTTCCCCGGCATCCACTACATTCTGAAAAACATCCTGAAAGCCGCCCACCTTATCCTCTCATCCTCCCCTCACCAGATTCCATTTCCCAGACCACCGATGCTCTCCTTCCGCCGTCCCACTAATATGGCAAATATTCTATGGAAGAGAGAACCCCCAGCACCCACGCCTTTACACCCTGCCGGATCTTACCCCTGCGGTAGACACCGATGTCTAACATGCCCAATAAACCCCCCCTGCAACTCCTTCTCCAGTCCCACAACCAACGTCACCTAACCCATAACTTCCACCACCAACTGCACCACCCGCAATATCATTTACCTCCTGAGATGCACCCAATGTCCCGCCTTTTATGTTGGCCTCACCAGCAATCCCCTCAACATCCGCATGAACGGCCACCGCAACAGCGTCATTCTCAAACGACCGCTGCCGGTGGCCGTTCATGCGAACAAACACAATTTAAAGTTTAACAACTGCTTCACAGTGAGAGTCATTCGCGCTCTCCCCGACAATGCTTCGGCTCCCCAACTCCGTCAGTGGGAGCTTTCGCATATCCATCTCCTAAACTCCTTCACTCCCCCTGGCCTCAACCTTCGATAGCTTTTCACTCCCTTTCTGTCTTCTCCCAACCCCCTACCAATCCCCAACCCCCTCCGTATCCTCCAATCCTCGACCTTTCCGCACTACCCTTCCACCCCCATGCCTCCACCCAGTGTCACCGCCATCAGTTCTCTCTCTGTAGCTGATGAAGGAATAATTCCGTAAGCTCCTACGTTTGTGATGTTTCTGTGTTTTAGTGTTCTTTTACGTGTGTCGCTTCGACATCCCCGGGGCCTCGCCAACCTGAAGTCGTCTGATTGGTGAGTGTTCACTGGGTTTCCTCATCCCAACACCTTGTTGGCATCCATATATCCATTTTACTTTTCCTTTTCCGTAAACTGTTATATATATATATATATATATATATATATATATATATATATATATATATATATATATATATATACACACACACACACACACACATGCATCTTACCTTGACATCCACTGAGATGAATAATTAGAACAGCAACAACAAAATTTTTTTTTCAGCAGCAACCAAACGCGTGCACAGATGACCACCACATTTATTATCAACAGTTCTATTACTGTGCGACAGAGGTCAGTTGATGATTGAACTCCCCATAAAGAATCTGATATAAAGCAGTGAGCACCATCTCTCTCCTAGACATGGATTCTCAAACTCTCGCGCTCGACTATTTATGACGTCATCGCCCCGATAGGAAACGAAAAACCTTTTTAGTGCGGAGGGAAGAGAAATGTAAATATTTAATGACTGTACGTGCTATTATAATATTAAAATACCCACAAAACGCCAATTTAAACAAATTAGTAGTGGAATGTAACTGACCAAAACATAAATAATCCTCATTAAGCTATTTTCAATAGTAAAATATAGCGCGATGTATCGTACATGCTTAAACACGCACTTTTCAAGCAGAAAAATCGAGGGCGACTTATGCACTGTGGAATGGCAAGAGAAGAACAATGCAACAGCATGTATTTTTATTATGGACTCAAATCTTTCCCAATATGTGGACGTCCGTCAGAGAAGGGCCCATTTTGTCGGTATTATGAATACAGCGGTATTCTGTGATAAATTACGAGTAAAATAAAAGAAAAATCACACTCCTATGTTGAAAAATAAATTTTTATTGAATATTACAGATGATATTTAAAAAGTGTTTAGAGAAAATTGAAGCCAAAATCACGGCATTAAAAACAAATTCTTCTCGTACTTCATTTATGTATATAATTCCTCGATACCGTTATTTTTAATAAACCAGAGAATAGTTCTATGCACTTTTCTAGACTGATATTTTTTACGCTTTTCACAAAAATGCTGACATCTCCGAAACTAGAATCAACAAAGTGGGCCCTTCTCTGACGGACGTCCACATATGGTTGATTCTGGTTTGTGACTTCAGAATTGTGCACCCTTGCGCTAGACACTTCTCACTCATTCTTTCTAGTAAGTCAAGACGCTTCAAGTAAATCTAGAATGTTCTGTAGTGATTAAGGGGCAGAGAAAGAGTCAAGGAGGCCGTTTTTTGAATCAGTGGTCTCCTGCGAGTTGTGTTCCAACTCTATCTGTTGTATTTCTCGTGAAGAGTTGGTTGTGTAGCGGTGTTACATGTTAAGATTGTTTTTATTATAAATTTTTGGACTTATATTTGTGGTTAATTGTTACCTTAAATACTATGTGGTTTTTGATAATTGATCTAATGTTTAACTAATGAAGATTAATAATTATGTTTGACCGTACATTATTAATTTATTTTGATTAATAAGTGGTTTGTGAAATGAAATCAGACTGTGTGAACCCAGTAAATTAGTACTAATAAAATAGCCTGAGATAATAATTATTTGCTCATTTGATCAACTGATTGCCCAGCTTTATACGTGATTGCCTTCTAAACTCAGGACCTTGTAAAAGTTGTCCATTCTACCGGCAAACTCGGTCTAACAGCTTCTTCGGCGCGGAAATGTTCCACATACGGCTACTAGGTATCGGCATAGTCGTGATTGATGTGTATTATATGTAATGATGGGTACAATCGGTTGTTTTCACAACCGATTATTAACAAAAATAAGTTTTTTTAGACAAAAGTTTCCATTCATTTTGTATAAGGCGAAGGGAAACGTGTATTTCAATCAATTTTGTGCAATTTTTCTGATGAGATTCAATTATAATTTAATTAAATGCAGCATTAGCCATAAATTCTCTTAAAATTGTGGACACCTTAGTTATTACGAAATAAATTAATGAAAAGTAGATGAAACTTATGCAAAGGACTCTTTCTCATTCCGAAAAATTTCAACTACTATCATTAAACCAGCGTGTATAAAAACGGCGAAGAACAATATCTTCAAATTTAATTGGGTAATTTCCTTTTAAACATATAAAAGACTCATCTAATCTTCTTCTCGAGTCGTTTAATTTTATACGTTATTTTTGTTCATAATACTTCGCCGTAGTCTCCACTCATTATTATTTAATAATACTACGATTATTATCGTTTACCATACTCCTAACCTATCATTTCAACAGCAAAGAAATGAATTCCGAAAGCCGTGAATGTTCATTTTTTCCGGAAAAAATTATGAATGTAAAATGATGATATATTTTGCTAAAATTTCATTATTACATAGCTCCTTAGAGGAGAGTAGGACGCGACTTACCCGCTTCCCGAAGAATTAATAAAAACTACCGCTAACTACCTAAAAACATCATCCAATTACCTGCAATAAAAATTACATATTATGGGATGATACTATAATTTACCTACACTAACCAACGGGATGAAACCCTAGACGTTCGGTATTTCCCGATAAATGTAATAATATTTGAAGAAGGATATTATGAGAAAAGCTTTCACGCAAAAGCAAGAACTTCTTATAAAAGGTATTTTTTACCTATTTATTTCACCATTTGACAGGAATTTAGGTGGTATATAGGAATAGTAAAAATAGTAATAAAAAAGATATGAAACAAGCATATTTTACACTATGCAGTTAGCACGTATTATATATAATTTTTCCATTGAAATACAAATGGTATATGATGAGCCATTTGCTATCAGAATATTCAATTTAGCTGCATTATTTTGGTCCCGTGGGTGGTAAGGCGGACTTTTACTGTACTTGGTACCTCAAGCAAGAAACAATAAATTTTTACAAAATACACCAAGGATTTTATGCTAGCATTGTTTTCTTGAATAATGATAAATGTAGCCATATATGAGACTGTGGAAGAAAATCCTGCAATATTTTGATAGAATATAAAGTTACCTTTCATTTAAATTTGTAATGAATGAATGAATCACAGTAAAAAACTATACTAAAAATTAAGTACATTTCCCTATTGCTTGTTTGAACTAAAATCACCATGATATTTACATGCAATGCACATTATTTTAATGCTTAAAATTATATCTTACCTTTGAGCAAGTTTGGAAACTAGATTTGTGCCATAATAAACCTGGAAGTTTTTCTTGAATCACTAATTGTTGTATATTTCTTTTTTAGATCCATCTTGCCACAAAATATCTCAGAAAATGAATGGAATTTAATTTATGAAGAATAGTTTCAAGAGTATCCAATTGCAAATTAAACTGTAATTCTGGTAAAAGAACAAAAATAACAAAGCTTTTCACAAACTGACAGGCAGCTAAAATCTAGCTTTGAAACAATGTCACAATAAAAATGAAGGCACTGTTCTAACAACCGGGAGAAGGTGAAGACATCGACGGTGACTGTTGATGGCAAGAAATGGTACTAATACCTACTATGGAGCATGGGCAGTAGTGCTGTAAAAGACGATAAAGCAAGGGGATATTGAACTACTACCTTGTATGTAGTTCACTTGCAATCACTCCATGTTCCTGCAGAAACCTCACGCTATCTTCTTCTCTGACTGGCAGTTCATGATACTTTAGGGGAGGTATCAACCTGAGGTTAAGAACAGTTTACGTGGAAAGGAAATGAACCAACTTACCAACCCAACCCAGGGGGCCGAGGAAATTGTTATGCCATTTCTCGCCACTTTCTTGCCATCGACAGTGCTGTCGCTGTCTTGACCTTCACCTGGTTCTTAGAAAAGAACCAAAACTAAAAAATATAATGTTTTTCTCACTCTATCGATATAAAAAGCTTTTGATAAATCTTCCTTCAGATGTTTTCACTCTGTGAAAGTATTACCATCCTGCATGAAATTGAGCCAGAATCTAATCTTGCAGCTAAGCTCATTTGATTTCCTCATTTAGGACTACAATGTAGGTATTTCAAATAACAATGCCAAAAGAATTCTGTAATGAACCTAACTACATAGGTGAGCAACAAATAATAATAAAGCCACCTTTTTATTTAAAGATCGATTCATAATCTATTTTGCAAATGTAACCTTTGCAAATGTAGTGAAGAAATTGGATATCTAATTTTGTTTACATAATAAGGCTTTCCTAAATCCAGGGCTATACTCCAATTCTGCCTCAAAATTTTACTTTTGGTAGAAGGAAATTTTCCAGATATATTAGCTAATTGTAACTAGTTCTATTTCTTGGTTTCTGTACGCATTTATTAATTATGAATCCTAATTTCTCTAGCTTATTTTAGATCATAAGCTTCTTTAGAAATATAATTACACAGGATTGTGACTAATATATACCAAGAAACGTTTCACTTCCTAATTAGTTTGATTTCAAGGAAAAAACCTTGAGTAAATTTATTATTTTATCAAACTTGGAGATTTTTTACAGAGATTAATAAAACATTTACTTGATATTTTCGTAATTTTCAAACTTACAAATTCCAAATTCATCATGGCAATTTTTATGAATTGAAAGCATTAGTGGCTAATTTATATATTCCCACATGTGACACAAGCTTGTTCCTTCAATTTACAACCATCACACTATTCCTATTGAAAGCTCAAAGTGGACAATATAACTTATAAAAAAATTGACAGAATTAAAAATAAAATCTTTTATGGCTTTTTTATATAATGTACAGAAATTAGATTGAAACAAAAATAAAAACTTAGTAATATGAACTTCAGGCTTCCAAAAGTTGAATAAAAAGCAATAAAAATAACTATGAATATGAATACATACATAATATTTTTATCATATAAACATATTTGATCATTAACTGCAATAGACTATCCACTTTGAGCAAAAGGCTACTTTACGATATGAGCTGATTAGTATACATAAGATATGAATATTAAAGCCAGAAATTTTTTTAGTGAAATCATTTTCATAAAAACACCATGAAAAACCATAGTCACAACACATTTTTGACTGGGTCTACATTAAAAGGTAACATTAACCTCACTTAAAAACTCACATTTTAAACATTATCAATAACAACTAATCTTTCAAATACACTAGTGAATATTTAACCGTGAGAATATTTAAGCATCAAATGACTAAACAAAAGTGTCATTCTCTTCTTGCACTCCTTCAAATTAGTAATTGCACGTAAGAAGAGGAAACAAATTGAAACACTAATTTACAGTTTTATAGGAACACATTTATATTCTTTCCAAGATCACAACACATAGGCTACTAACAATCAAACTGTGAAACAACCAGTATGGAATACAAGTCACTAGGGAACAAAATTGGACATTGGGGAATGAAAGACAAGGAACAGTAAAATGGCAAGTTTGTACCAGTTTGCTGGCCATTATTGGATGGCCATAGATATGACATCGGAGAGGAAGGAGAAGAGTGATTTAGTCAATATCAGCTAGTCTGCCTTCTTAATTTTCAATGTATAAAACATCTATAATCCTTGCTACACCTGCAGACCAGCTAACACCTGCAGTTGTTAACATATCAGTCCAGTTTTCACCCTTAAAATGCAACTGGGTGAAACATGAGGAAAACAAACACTAGTCAGAAAACTTCCTCCATAAACACCTTTATGCTGGCAATCTGTACAATGTAACTTTTTATGTGATATGAATACATATTTAGTATTATAGCAAATTCCTACTTCTTCTAGTTACCATTTTAACAAGCCATGGATACATTGAGAACTAGTGCAAGTCTGCAAATTTCTTTGACAGTGTGACCTTGAGCTGGGATCACAAGGAGTCTCCTTTGATAATGACTTGGTATCCTAAAAGTGAAATGGACGGTTCCCACTGTAAATCGTCGTCCCAGTTCATAAGGCAAGCTGTCAATTACGTTAAGGTAATGATGTGATGCAATAGTCTCAATATGAGATTCTTCAAACAGAGTTCCTGCATACCATACATTGATATTATTCTGCTGCCTCAGTTACATTGTTTCTATAAGGTTTGGAATCATCATGCCTAAGAGTTCTTCAGGAATCTGCACAAGCTGCTTACTGACACCACTACTCTACTGCCTGTGTTTAAACAGTTTAGACATGACCAAAAAGTTAAAAGCTACGGCAGTGTTTAACTCTAACAAGTTGAAGAAATATATATTTACAATATTTAGAGAGAAAAATACATTGCTCTAGATTAAGTTGAGAGAGATTACCTCAATTAACAATAGCACTAATAATTTAAAAAAGGATTATACAACCTTCATATTTACTGCACTGTACTGCAGTCAAAATGGAAGGTTTTCATCAGCTCTGTGCAGAAGCCTGTGATATAAGAACTCGGGAAATTTCTACCGAGAGGGAAGCATTCACGTCACCATACTATCCACAATAAACAATGATAGCCTCAAAGAATTTGGCAGCACTAGCTCTTAACATAAGGAATTCACATTGAAAACAGATGAAAACACAACCTTGATACCTAATCAAGTAATACTGTGACAGTTATTTTCAGGTTGACTAACTATGCTCCATACGCACCGTTATCATGGGCCTTCTAAGGTATGAAAATTTTAAACATTTTAAAAGGTAAAAATTGAGTTAGAATAGTACATTGTGCATTGTAATGTACAGTGTACAATTTTTTTTATGAAAAACTTTAAATATAAAACAACTGCATAGAAGTGAACTGTGGATAACATATAGAAATATGCAAAACAACTTGTTTACAAATAAATTATCCTTTCCTCATGATTTATGGAAGAGATTTCACTAACAGATTTTGACACTGAGATCCAGTCTCAACTTGATTGGGGAATGCATTGCATGATGCATCAATTCCTGTGCTGTCCCATATCTGCCAGCACCAAATACATATGAAGCCCACCATCCAATATATGGGAAAAATTTCAACACTACATATTAACCAAGTTATCACCCTCATTTACCCTGTGCAATTTTTTGTTCAACAAGTTTCACTCTCAGCAATAAGTACCAATATCTTCTATCAACTGCATCACCACACATTTGATTTTTACAAGATTTGACAGAAACATCACTAACAAGAGCTTATCAAACAAAAGCCATCTTTCTTCCCAACAATTAATTTTTAAAGACAGATTACAAAGCTTAGTATAAAGTTCAGAATACAACAAAAACACAAATATTATAATCACATCCCTCCACATCTTAGCAAACAACCAATCTTCTTTCACAACCCAATACCTGACAAAGACAATGCACCAATGAGTTGGCAATAATAGCTCGTGATAAAATTTATTGTTTCCATTATTGTTCAGCAAAAATTCTGAAATATAACTCAGTAACTCTCATCAGAACCCACCAAATCCTATATCCATCCTATCTTGCTTTATTCGGTCAAGAACATGATTTTGAAGATAGCCAGGTTGTGGGTAGGGAGGGCCATTGGAGTATGGTGATGGGTATGGATAGTTAGGGCTGGGCACATGAAGCCCATGTGTTGGAGGAGCATATGGGAACCCTCCACCGGGCCCTCCTGCATAGGAAGGAGGTGCACCAGGAGAATACTGCCCATATGGGTAGGGCAGGGCAGAAGACCCTGGTACACTGCCCATCGAACCTGGCAACCCAACTCCTCCAGTAGCAACGCCTCCCATTCCGCCACATGTGCGCTCCACCATTGCACCACCCATGCCGCCACCTCCAACTAAACTGCTTCCCATTGGGCTGCCGCCACCAAACATTCCACCACCGACACCACTGGCTCCACCCATCATATGTGTACCCATGGGATGCGGGCTGCCCATCAGATTTGAGTAGGAGTTCATGGTTGAGTTGATGGGATTGTAATTAGAGGCAAGGCTTGTAACAGAAAAAGAACTAGGGACTTGATGGGAAACATCGTGGCTCACAGATGCACTACTATTTGCAAGGGATGTGACTGAAAAGTTCATGCCAGCACTGCTGTGATGCAAGCTGTAACTATTAGAGGTGCTGACAGAGTAATTTGCACTTGCACTAGTATAATGTGGGCTGTAGCTTCCTGTGTTACTACCACCCGAACCACTGTAATGGGGGCCACTGGGATAGCCTGCCATATAAGAAGACTCATCGTTGTACTGTGTGCCTGGAGCATGACTGTGGTCATATGATTCTACGCTACCACCACTGACTGCAGCTGAGTGAGGAGGAGTTTCACCATCAGCAATGCTGGGAATTTGGTCAACCAAAGATTCCAGACCAGATAAGCTCTTGGATGATACATCTTGATTTAGATTTCTTTTTGGATTGTAGTCTGAAGTGGACCCTGATGGATATCCTATAGCTGAATTAGTTTCAGACTCAGTAGAAAAATTACCGTAACTTTGATAGTTCAAGCCAGAGTTTTCATCTGGTGGTGTAGGGCTGGAAAACCGACACTCATTTTGACCACGTACATTGTCACCTGAATTCTCTTCTTTAACGATCCCTGAGGAGTTTTGAGCACCATCGCTCGTGTCCTCAGGCATGCTTGTGGGAGGCTCAAAATCGGGAGGACCAAGGCTAGGGGATGTCGGAGGAGGTGAACCCAGATTATGCTCAGAGGATATCGCTGCACTTATCTCTGATGAGAGGTCAGAATGAGTGAAAGGCTGCGAAGGAGGTTGTGGAGACTGGCTATAGCGAGTTGATTGCACGGGGGACTGGTGGTAGTTGTGGCCAGAGGATGGGGACTGAGAAGGATTTTGAGAGCCATAAGACTGAGATTGGTTAGTATATGTCGGAGAAAAATTCTGCTGGCAAAAGTTTGTTGGAGATTGTATAGGAGGAGAGAAACAGTTCGAGAGGGTCATTGAGGAGTTGGTGTGTTCAGGTAGACCATTGGTCATTCCACTACTCTCCTCTGTCTTCACCTTCTTAGGCCTCCCTCTCTTCTTCTTTGGAGCTTCTCCTGGTTTGTGGACTTTGGGAGTAGTTTCTGGGCAAACTTCTTTCTTTTCTTCACCCCCTTCTGACTTGATCTTCTTTGGCCTTCCCCTTTTCTTCTTTGGAGGAGGCTGATCCTCTTTCTTTACAATGGCATTGCTCAAGTCTGTCAATTCACCATTACTAGGGAGTCTGCCGTAGCCATAGAAACCATGATCTTCCTTAGGCTCATCTTTGATTTCAGGCTCAGTATAATTTTTTAAATTTGCATCATTGAAAACAACTTCTGTCTCATCTAGATCTGCAATCATGCCATTCAAGTAGTCACGAAACTTTTTAAGAGCGGCATAAAATGGCACTTTGTCAGCCGCTCTTGGTAGTTGTGCACACCTGGCACTTGATGATGGCATTACCCACATATACTGAAATAAAAATCCAGTACATCAGAAAAACTTGTGGTTAAAGTATGCAATAATATAATTACTTCCAAGTGTTTCCAATAGATTTTAAAGATGTCTGTCACAATAAAACAATAGAGAAAGGGCATTAGAATAAATACAAATTAGCAATGGTAATCCAGACACGATAATATATAGAACTAAGATTATGTCAATGAAAGGTAAAGTTCAAATAATGCCTTCTCATTGAATAAGATTGTTATCTAGCAATTCCGATTGTTATGCATAATGTTTAATAAAAAATTGAGGTTCAAGGTAGCACCTGCATCTGTAGAATGGTTTATTTCAGGAAACTTCTTCAGCTGAATTAACCAGATGCTAAAAAGTAGCTTTCTTCAGAGGTAATTCACTAATCTTTGATTCTTTTTAGAAATTAAAAATCAGTTATCAATGAATTATGACCAAGGGTTAGCACTTTGAAGCTGAAACTCTCTGATATACTCAACTATTTTGTGTTAACAGTAAATACCATCCATTGGAATCAAGTCATGAGACGAGCTTAATAATTCAGTTTTGATTAAGAGATTACAAGTTGAAGTTAGATGGCAAAATAACTTCACTCAAACTGCCACCTCATCTTGTACACTCTTAGAAATGCTTTGTCGAAAGTGTATTGAAATCTTCCAAAATATTTTGACTTAATCAGTTTTTAGTTGTACATTTACAACTGCAAAATGCAATGAAAGATAATTTTGGACAGTTAAATGAAAATCACACCCACATCTGAAACAAGAGCAATGACTGTTAATTAGTTAGGAGTTTTTAGTTTTCTCAATTAACTACATTGCCAGTCAAGTGCTGCAATGAATGCTGTTTGTAATAGGTAATAAAACATTTTGAACTATTTAATTATGGAGAATCATAAGGAACAATTGGATGTTGAATTAAAAGTTATTAAATTTTAAGAAATTCACTGGAGCAGAGGATTTCAAACTTTTTTTGCAGTGCATTTTTTTTAAATAGACACATAGTGCATTTGATGTGATAATGAAATGAATAACACTTGTATTATGATAAATAACTCATATACATAATGATATAATTCAAAGTTTTGGCATATTTTTATTTTATTATTCTATTCTTAGTCATAGCATCGCAACTTTTGATTCCAAAGTCAAGCATGTAAGACAAAGTAAGAAAAATTATAACCTTTAAACACTTTCATTTAACTCTTCAAAACTTTTGACATACCCCAGTTGAAAACCTCTGGATTAGAGCATATACCATATTTTTCGGGCTATAAGACAATTTTTCCCAGGAAATGACTCCCAAAATCAGTCTGCATATTGTAGACTGAAGGTAAGATTATTATTGTATTCATCTCTGACACAAACCCAGTGATCCCCAAAATAGAATAACTGGCAGTCATTCGTCACAAAAACATTAAAATAAACATTATTAAGAATAAATGGTGAAAAATTGTTTATATGTATATAGAGTAAATCCTTATGCAATGTGAATTCCAATTAAGAATTTTCATTATTGGGCTTTACTACATGTTCACTCAAAGTGATTACAATTTCAGCGCATTTGTTTGGTTATTAGGGTTGTTTTAGTTCTTAATGAGCCCATTGAATACCATGACTAACGCCACAGAATATTAGAATTTTGAAAAATGCCATAAATTTTTTTATAAATATCATGAAGAAATAATGTTAAATGTGTCTACACTGTAAGTTTCAGACAATTCTGTATGCAAAAACGCATGGAAATTGAGCAGCAGCACATGATTTCAGTCTATGTTCCACAGAAAAAATGATCCATGAATGAAGAAAACAGGAGGAAAAACTATTGGTGACAGAAAAAGTTTGATCTTAGATAGCCACAACTAGAGGAGAAAGTGAAAAAATGGTTAGTATAACAGAGGAAGTTAGGTATCGATCAAAACGGTTATGTACAAGGCAAAATGAATTGCAGAAGAAAAAGGCCTAGTTGAGCATGCATATTGTTATTACGTATGCATACCATTTATTATGAATTAAAATCTCATCTTCCATTTAAGTGTAAGTACTGTCGGTAAAAGGTGTCTAAACATGCAACATGTGCACTCTGACAGCTTAATTAATAAGACTGCTGAGTTCACGCAGCGTACATTTAGCTATACAAGTCTTGAGGATATTATTTATGTTTTAGATAATTCCTAGTGTGAGAGCAGATGACAATTTAGACTTGGAAGAATGACTTGGGAGTGAGAGGGATAATGCATGCCATATTTCACCTGGAGATGTTGTTGATGACTATAAAACACTATAATAAATAATTCTTAAAAATTTGATTGAGATATGTTGATTAGCTTCCAAGTTACTGCCAGTAAATGAAGTGACGCAAATAATGCATCATATTTTATATAATAGGGTAAAAACTGGGTATCCAAGGTATTTAAATTGGGCTGGGAGAGGGTTAATAAGACTGCTGAGTGCATGCAGGGCACATTTCATTTAGCTTTAAAAATCTCAAAGCAATTATTTATGTTTTAGATCATTACTATATAATTTCATGATTTAAGTTTATCTAAAATGTTATATATAACTAGGCTTGGTAGTTTTTGGCCTTTATTTTTCTTAAAATTCGATGATTAAAATCAACATTTATTTTTCCTAAAAGTTAACGACGAATATCGACTTATTTTAATACAATTTATTAGGCTTGGTAGTTTTTGATGTTTATATGTCTTAAAAAGCGACCACTAATATTGTTTAGTTTTCTTAAAAATTGAGGATGAATATCAACATTAATTTTAATATATTTTATCGATTGTTATCAATAAAAATGACATAAATTGGATTCTTCCACTTAAATTTTACTAAAACTTTGATTATAAAAATAAGACTTCTTGCATGCCAGAATTTCTGTTGCTCTCTAAACTTTGGTGAATGTGTTGTTGTCTGGAACAGCTAATTCTTTGGAATAAATCACAAGTAAATTTTACTCGTTAAATCTCACCTCTTATTTAAGAAATCATAACCATTCAATAACAAAATTAATGTGACGTTAATATAATGCAAAACTAAATACATATGCGACTATTTTTAAGATAAAATCTTATCTTTCTGAGTGACAAACAATGATGACTGTATAAAAAAGTTGTGTACAAACATTGAACTATGCTACAGTATTGCAAGAAAAATAAGCGTGGGACTCTCACTTGGAGAATGAATGATGGGTATGGCTACCAAAGATAGAAATTTTATGAGTTTTTGAAAATAATATAGGGCAGGGCTCCAGAAATATACTCATAGTATTAGATTTCTAACCTAACCAACCACGAAATGAGTTATGGGCAAGTGGATTTTGTCAAGTAAGGTGTAGGATTTAGTTGTACTTTCAGTACCTGCTATAGGGATATTTGGTGATCAGTATTAATTCAGTTTAGGAAACTTTTTCTTTTTGCATCATGGAGGTTGTCAGCAGAAGTCATAAGACTTTTGAGTAAATTGAGTATGGAGGCTGATCATATTGTGTAAGTGAATAAAGGCATGTAGGGATTATCAGATGTGGTTGAGATTAAAGACAGAGTGCAAGAAACTGATCATATTGTTTTGTCCCATACTGATGTCAGTTCAGTATGAAT
The DNA here is from genome assembly GCA_028673005.1 of Tanypteryx hageni. NCBI lineage: Eukaryota > Metazoa > Arthropoda > Insecta > Odonata > Petaluridae > Tanypteryx > Tanypteryx hageni. The sequence continues at coordinate 41,963,377 of CM054120.1, forward strand.
CTTTAAGCTATAAGGGATCTTAGAAAGGGTATGGAATACCAAATGAAGTGTGACTATCTGATATGACAAATGCAGATTTTCTCTTTTGTTTTGGAAGTTTGGCACTAAAATATATTAAATATGAGTGTGATAAAGCAAATTAAAAAATCCTAATGAATAATTTCATAGAAAATTTAGTAGTGAAAAAATGACATTTATCAATGACAATTTATTTTTGTTGATTTTTAAATTACAAATTCAATGTTTATTGACATTTATCGATTTATATCAAATGCTACCAAGCCTATATATAACTCTTATCATGCCATAATATTTTCTTTAAAAGTTGACAGATACAGACTTAATCACAACTAGAAATGATACACAACGTGACCCTTCCTAAATACTTGGGTGAACCAAAATACTTTTTTCCTTAAAAATATTCTAAAAATCAGTGTGCCTTATAGCTCAGTGCATCTTATAGCTTGAAAAATATGGTAATATGCAAGTAGCTATTTTTAATAAGTGAAAAACTAAAAATTGGCATTATTTCCTGTCATCATTAAGTCTTTATATGATTTCATGTGGCAGTTAACCATAGCAAGCAGAAATAGTACTTTCTAATATCTATTTTTACTGAAGATTCCTCTCAATTTCTCCTGTTACAAGAATATGGAATTTTCCGAGAAGGGATTATTATACAACCTGAGTCATTTTATCCACCATGCCAACTTGCAGTAAGCAAAAGATTTATTAAACTCCTTTATGCTATAAAACAATAATTACTGCCATCTAACATTATGATACATAACAAGAACATTGTAATATAGAAGAAGTGGAAGGAAACAATGCATGTTCCTAAAAATAGACAAAATTATAAACTTTATGCAAAAAGATTTCAACAAGCATTTAAAAATAAGAAATCAAATGAAAAGTAAAAAATCCTTGCCAGCAGAAGGCATAAAGGAATGAAGACAAGAAATTCCACTTTTACTCAGTTTTCTTTCAACTCACAATGACGACCTATTTCACCTACAAAGCAAAGTAAATTCTTTAAAATATCAGTATTCATTGAAGTTATTATATTTTCTTGTTGTAAATTACATGGTAAATTGGGTAAAGCAAATATCTTAAAAGTTTAAAAAACTTTTCTAATTTTTTATTACATGTACATTCCGATACATACAACATCATATCTCCGCTTCTACTGAACAGAATGGGACGATTTTCACCATGTAACTTCTATAATGATGAATAATAACTACTGTATAACTCAGAATTTTATAAGCTATATTAAGTGTCTTTTAACAATATACGAAACTGAAAATTTACTTCAAATTTTTAGTCAAGACATGAAAAAGTTGACCTGTGAGAAACTTTTTCCCTATTTGGTTTAGAGAGGTGCATCCAGCAAATGAAATGTTTATAAAAGCTGAAATATTTTCTTGAAAAAGATTGCATATCAATATCGTTAATAGTTTTCGCAATACTGAAAGATATATAAAGGCATGGGCGAGTGCTTGACTGACTGGCGATCAGGGTGATTTCTCTTCTCTCCTGCAACGAGTGTGCTTGATGTAAAAAAGTCTAAAATGTATTGTTTATAAATGTCATGTTCTACTAAAATCCTAAAAAACTTCAGACAAATCCAATAATAACGAAAAAAGTTGCAAAATTTTCAATTTGCAGGAACTGAAATCACAATTATTTAAAAAACTCCTCCAACCTCAGAAATGGGATTTGATTAAATGTCCTCCATGCTTGAGGGGTTAAGGAGGATGAACTTTCCCTACCTTCAAATAATGCATTATCTTCAGTCGCATCCAAGATAATACTGGCACTTTTTGAAAGCTTTCACAACTGTCTCTTTTTTCATGGCATCCACAATTTCAAGCCCTCATAATTCATTCAACCTTTAGGATGAACATGAACAAATATACCGAGCTGAATATTTATGTTTATGTTTTCCTCTTGAAAATTAAGAATGGCGGCAGTTTCGTGCCATCAGCACAAAATTTTTTATCACATCTACCAAAATTAAAATGTTCCGTGGCATTATGCACACTATTCAATGGGCTCAATAGGAACAAAAACATATGACTAACATAAAAAATGCACAACTGTAATTACTGTAAGCTGACATGTAATACAGTGCAATAATGAAAATGCAATGTTGGAATTCATGTTGCATAAGGTATTACTGTATATATTAGCAAAATTTTCACTATTAATTACTTATAATGTATATTTTAATGTTTTTGTGACTAATGACTGCTAATTATTCCATTTTGGGGATGAGTGTGTTCGTTAGTGTCAGTATTGAGAACAGTGATAATCTTACCTTTGATGTATAAGACGCAGTCTGATTGTGGGGATCTTTTTCTGGAAAAAAGTGCCTCTTATATGCTGAAAAATATGGTACTTTAAATTAAATATGATAGCAGGACCCTATGCATGAGCATTTAAATCCAGCATATAAAGGTTAAAGAGACTTTAGTTTTTAAGAATGACTTCAAAAAAAAAGATCCTACAAAAAAACCACCAAAGAATATAAATCTCTTACTAATGTCTGTGTGACATAAACTTATTTCCAAATTAATAATCAAATTTACATACAAAATAATAGTATCAATATGGAAAATCCCTTAGCCCCTTTTTTAGTAAATCTTTCTGCAAGCAACTTTGATGAGTTATGCATAAGAAAATTTCAATACTACCCATCGACATGTATTAGGTATGCCAATGATGCCTTTGCTTTGCTTGATATGACATCCAACAATGTAGAAGACTTTCTACATGACAAAAACAGTCAATAGCCCACAATAAAGTTCACTTACAAAGTAGAAAGCAATAACATTTTACCAATTATTACCCTACTCATAACAAATAAAAAAATAGACTATGCCATATGAAAAACACCCACACACAACAATAGTTACAAGAAAAAAATCAAAATACAATAAGCTACCATAGTATCTATTAGAGGTACCTACGATAAGTACTTTTTATCTATTTCTGATTATTTTCTTAATTTGATTTTAGCCATAAAATGAGCTTGATATTAAAGTAAAAGTGCAACAGCAATTGAATAATATATTAAGTTAGTGAAGGCTGTAGAATACAGAACTGGTTGGCACCAAAAGTAGGCAGGAGCCTATTCAAGAATCCAAATTAGACTATTAGGCTATTATGCATCAATGAAATGCCACTTTTGTATTAAGGTAGTAATTTTTTAATTGAGTGTAGTACAGTATGGTTGAATATAAAGGGTGCTTTGAGTCAAGACTGGCATTTCATCTCTTACTTTCTGCAAATAGTAATTATTTTCAGGAATATAAGGTTATTCAGGGCCAGCTCAAAGCAGGTGCTAAGGGTTCAAAGAACCCAGCAAAAAATTTAAGGGGCACAAAATATTTGAGGTGCAAATATATTTTGGGAGCTAAATGCAAAAATTATTTTCTGCTTATCTTTAATTAAAATTAAACTTAAAGTTATAAAAATGATAGAAATTATTGTTATAAAGAAAAAAAGATTATGCTAAGATACGATTGCAACACCCTCTACTATCAGTCATTCGAGTTGTCAACTGTAATTCTACTTTCCTCAGTTCATTTCTGGTGTTGCCAAATTAGCTTGATTCGTAAATATTCAGTCAAGTTGGCTCATGATTCTGTGTCAGAATGTTCATCAATGTTGTAAATTTCATTCTAATTGTGTGATGGTTTTATTGCCGAGTTTTTAATTTTGAGGTAGCAAACATTCCAGTTCATTCCATATAAATTACTCATAATTTTCATCCTACCTAATCATTCCTAATATTCCATTAATGATAAATATAATACCCAAACGAACTTGTAAATATCAATTTCTTGGAAAATATGAGCTTTTCTTTTTATCATGGTAAGACCAGGGTTGTTTTGACAAAATGGTTGGTGGGATGCAAAAGGTTGAGAAGTCCTGATCTATATGAGGAAATGTTTTAATTGGTACCTCACTGACAACACAAGAGCAAGATTTGGAATTTTTGAAGTGTATGAAACTTTGAAAGATATGCCAAATCATGCTTCAAATTTTAGAAAACTCAAAACAGCATCTACTGGGGCAAAAATGACCAATTTTAAATTTTTAACTCAATTGATAATTTGACATGATATTTTGATAGAAATTAACATTAGTAAAATTATGCAATTCATCAGAACAGACTAAGTCTCTCTATTAGATCACTTGAATCAACAAAAATTTCTTTATTAATTTAATAAGACGGAGAGTTTGCGGAAAAAAATATTTGTGATAAATTGACCATTTTTATGATATTGAGGAAGAAGGAAAAAATAATATGAACATCATTTTACGATGAGAATGATATGGGTATACTGAATGAAACTGAATTAATTGGCAATCTTAAACTATAGTTTACAACTTTTTATAAATATTTAGTTAAAACAAGTTCAAATGTAACTGAAGAATGAGTCAGTTATTTAACTATAACAAAAAATACCACTTGTTCTTCAATATTAGTAACTTAAAATATATATAGTGTTCATGAGCATTGCAAATATTTGGAAAAAACATTAACTTATGTATTTCATAATGTACCATTTTGGCTTCTTGTTATTTGAATTTACAAGTATTTTAAATTTTGCAATTAAAAATTATAAAAAAATATAAAATTTCGAAAAAGAATGCAATTTTTATTTTCACACACTACAATTTTTGCGCTTGGGCCTGCACTGGTAGCACTGACAACATTTAGATTACTATAGATTTGAGCTTTAGCTTTTTTACTTTTATGCATCTACGCTAACTATCACCATTATTCTTCTTTGCCATGCTGTTTTTGGCTTCCATAATCTGACAGAGATGAAACACTATTTCATTGCAATTCACAAGTTCAGGTAATCTACTGAACTTAAAATTTAATCTGAAAAATATTAGAAGACTAATATGCCTTTGCAATTCAACCTAAATATTTTGGACAATATTTTTTACCATAAAATATTTTTTATGGTAATTAAACAGTCTAAGAGATAATAAAAGATGATATTGATTTTTCGTGCATGAAATTGATACCCTGAAAAATAGTTACATAAAAAATAACAAGGTATAATTTTTAAAAGCAATACGTACTTACATAACCTATCATTGGAGGTATAAGTTTGTGGAATTTATTCATACTAAAGATTTTAAGTTAATTTTTTAAATTTGTAGCAAAAAGTAGTTGTTTATTACTGTGAACTGTGTAAAAATAAACAAATGGACTATCAAAAATACCAAACTTGCCATAACAAAATGAATCAATTTTTTATTTTCTATCATATCCCATGAAATCTACAGCTCATTATATTTAAATACTTTCCATTTTACTGATAGGATTCTCACATAATGAGACTTGAGATAAAAATATATTACATATATACAGCTTAATGGTAATGAGATAATATATTTTAAAAGTAAGAGCAGTGAAATAATAAAATTTTAATAAATAATTTTTCCCAACTTTTTTATATAATTAACCTGTTTTAAAAATATTTTCTTGTTTCAACCTATCAAAATTGGGGTGTGCATTGTATTCAGGCAAATAAGGCTGTAAGTATAAGCACATTAAAGGTAAATACAAGCATTCTTCACTTATTTCAAATGAAGAAATAGTACCACTGCACGATTGATGACTGCCAAATTAAAGTTTTGCATTATCTTGTGCTTTTCTAATAAAATGAAAATGCATTCTAAATTACTGCAGCCTTAGTCATAATAATTACCCACCAACATCTATTTCCTTCTCCTTTCTCTTTGTGGCAGTCTTTAGAGTGGCTAAGCTAGTCAATGTTCCATGTAGAAAGGTTTCCTGTACACTGCACAACCATGTTTACATAATTCACATTGAAAGGAGGAAAATCTGGTTCTGGAATTTACCTAATCTTTAAAAACCACAAAAGGAGCAAACTTTAAAATGGGGATGGGAAACTTGCAGCCTGTGGATGGTAAATGGCCCCAAAAGCATTTGAAGTGACCCTCAAAGCTATAATGAAAAAGCTATCTGTAAAATTTTAATGCTCAAATTCATATATTTTGGTAAAATTACTATAATAAAATCTTCAATTTTGAAGTTTTAATGCTAAAATCCATATTTAGAGTTGATTTTCTCTTATATTATACCTTAGGATCTCTCGGTAACTTCAAATATAAACTCAATGGCCCGCAATGTAGAAAAGGTTGCCCACCCCTGCTTTAAAAGGAAAAAGTACTGAACTTGTCTGGTCCTCACAACACATAAGCAATAGATAGATAGATAGATAATCATCTTTATTGGGATGGTTTGAAAATCAGCCTTCACCAGGATTTGAACCTGGGCACATTACATGGAATACCATTATGGTAACCCCTTTTTATCCATTTTCTAATAAGAAAATAAACTTCTGACTATCCCAATTAGTCGGATCATAATATGAGAAGGCTAGATTTATTTATGCAATACCACAACAATACCAACCGTATTTGTTCCATCGACAAAATCTGGCTGCCTTCCAAAGGTGAAGTCCTTTTTTCCAGAAAAAACTTCATATATCAATTTTCCGTTAAAAACAGCAATTTTGGGTTTGAATTTTTGCAGTTTATCCAGCAATATCTGGCTTCCTAAAATGAGGAAATTCAACTTTTAATAATATGTTAATTCATATTTTAATAAAATTTGGATTAAAATATATCCAAGTTTTATTAAAAATTAACTTGTGACATTAGGTATACAGGGTGATGTTTGGGTATGGATAAAATAAAAATGTATGGATAAAATAAAAATATATGGATAAAATAAAAATGTATGGATAAAATAAAAATGCTGTGAAATGGAAACATTTAGCTTTTATAACTCAATATTTGGCATGTATTGCCTACAAAGATGAGAGTTTGTGACTAAGTGACTTACACATGCAACCACATCTTGCTTCATTTTCACATTTTTATTTTATCCATACCCAAATGGATCACCCTGTAAAATTATGACTGTCATATTGGAGTTCACTTAACAATGATAATTATGAAACTAAAAAACTAACCTTCTTTTATCTCTTTTCTTGTTAAATCTGCACTCCCTTTGGTGGCCCTTGCAACCATATTGGTAAATCCCACGCCATACTGCAACAATTTGTAATCATCGTCAGCTGACATAGGCTCTGGTGTCAAACCTGAGAGGTATAAACACTTCCCTGCAAAGAAACCACAAAATAGAAAAATCAATACAATTATTTTGTTTATGCAACTATACTTGAGGAAACATTAGTTAATGAACAATAAGTTATTATAAAATATACAATATTACAATTAATGCTTAATACAAATCACTAGCAAATGTATTCGCCACAAATTATAAAACTATCTTCAAATTATACATTAAACATCATTTTTAAATACTCAAATACATGAGATTATTTAAAATATATTAATTTTTTAAGCTGAAACAGAGAGGAATGAGGTTAGGAGTTCGTAATAAAGGAAGATGAATAAAAACAGAAATACTATAGGGTCTTATTTAAGCTCAGGTCAAGAGATTTATTTTGATTCAAAATCCAAGTAAATGCTACCATCAAGCAAAGCTATTAAATTCTTCATTAGCCTTCAAATATTAATTTAAAGTGCAATTCCTTAACCTCTGAGATAGTCAATTTCCTTATTTACGCCAAATTAAATGACAAAAATGTTCATTTTTAAGGATCACATAGCAAACATAGACAAAAGCTAATGAGAGTCTAATAATAAGACCGACTTAAAATAAAATCCTTTACTTCTTTCTTTGTCACCCAAGTCGACCCACTTATCCCCTCACATTTCTGCCAAGGTTTAAGTTATTGTATCATTTTGCATTATCCCAGTCGCTTTGGGAAAGAAAATGAGAACAACAATTTGATGAGTATAAAAATGATAAATCTAGTTTATTCTTTACTTCCTATTTGATATTTTGTTTCTATATCTAATATTACCTACTTCAAGGCTACTGTATTTGTAGGAAATTATACTAAGCGTAGTTAGGCATAGATTTTTGAAATCTGAGAAACTTAGAAAACAGGCCACTTCTTAGCCAAAAGAATGTTTAATTCCAGAGGTTTACAGTATTAAAAGGTTTTGCAATGATGTCAGAGGAGGAAGCAATATATTTTTATTATGTACCTGATGAAATGAATTCTATTTCATCAGCATCTTTTATGCTGACAGTTGAAAGTTTCTTTCACCTTTTCATATAAGGGGCCATCCTTAAATGGTGCCACGTTTTTTCCCTGGGGTTCTTGCCTCCCTCTCCCCTGTGTCACATAGATATTCATACTTCCTCCCCTCCATGTCACAATTTTAAAAGACTGGAAAATTTTATGTAAATGCATGAAGTTTTTGCTTTCAAAACTTCCATGCACATTTATTTCTGTTTTTGAAACTTCAATAATTATAGAATACATTCTAATAACATTTTGATAAACATTTAAAACAAAAATGAGATTTATAAGAAATAAAATAAAAATATTAATAACTTAAAAATTATAATTTAGGGAATAAATAACATGGCAAATTGTCACAATTCCAACATACAAGCACTCCCTGGGTTACATAAGGAATGCATTCCGGCACCTGCTACATAACTTGAAATTTGCGTAAGTCAAAAATTACTATGGGTAGTATACAGTACAGCAGAGGAGTGGAAACTATGGTCCACGGGCCAGACCCAGCCCGCAAAGCAATTTTGAGAAAGCGATCTGTGAAAATTATGTACTGAAGATCTTTAATCGGACAAAGTTAAACTGGCTTAATGCAGGATATATTTACATATTCACATTTCATTGCTAAAATATTTTTTATTTCGATTATTTTTGGCTATTCGATATGATATGATTTCCATGTAGCCTCTTATCTGGCCTACTGAGGCACCTGCAACTGCTAATGTGGCCCACCATGAGAAAATTTTTCTCACCTCTGCAGTATACACAGTATAGGGCACTTAGGTTCCATAACTCAATTTGACATCAATTTTTGCTTGCATTCCTTAGCCATTACATTATTTTGCTAATCTGTGAATAATGTATGGTGTATGTGTAATGTATGTGTTTAAAGTATAATATACTGCATCAGTATGGTACAAGCAGCACAGTAACTAGCTATTTTAGCACTCGGGGCAAACTACCAAATATGTGCCCCCTCCATATAAAATTTTCTAATACCTATTTTTTTAATATATGGATTTTGGGTGAACAATTAATAAATAACAATAAACTATACAAGATATAATTTCTCACTATAAATGTACATTATTTAAATACATAATTATAAATATTTACATACATAATTTAAATACAGAAAATATAAATATTTTAATATTAAAGAGTTATTCTACGTGATTTTAATGGAACAAACTCATCAATAATGTCATAGAAATTTATATTTTCGGCTTTGCGTAATGTCTGGAGCAAGTATAGTAGTGAAATCACTCTTGTTCTTGTGCCATGCAACCTCGCACAACTAACTATTAACAATTTTTGTGCCCCTTCTTTAGTTGCGCCCAGGGCAGATGCCCCGCCCTAGTTACGGCACTGGGTACAAGTAATCAGTTAAAATAGAGACAGGTATACACACTGGCTAATGTGAACCTGTGTTGTTGTATAGCATCAGATGAAAAGGAAATAACATCATTTACTGTTACTATGTTAATATTATAATGTAATTTATTTTTGTATTCGTATGAGTGCAGATATATGCCGAAACTATAGCCAGTTGCTAGAATTAGGTAGATTGTTCAATTGATTAATTAGATTCATAGGTAGTCACTGTGGCCTTTTTTTAGGCGCTAGTTTGAACCCAAAGTCACTAGATCTAGCTAAAAATTTGTGGAGAGTGAACAAAGACCTCAATGTCTGTTGTGTCAGGCAGTATTGTTGATATTTTGAAAAGAACCACAAGGAGCATATATTGAAGCCAATATCATTCTTCCAGCACCACAAAGAAAGAGCTTACATGACAGAAGCTACACTTTGGAAGAAGTCTTTCGGTGTCTGACCAGGCTCTGAGAGCTTCACTTGATGTCAGCTATCGAATTGCTTGACATAAGAAACTGCACATCATCAGGGAGACAATTTACTGGCTGCTATTGACATGGTTAGGATTATTTGTGGAGATGGTGAGGCCAAAAAATTGAAAAATATTCCCCTTTTAAACAACACGGTTAAGTGAAGGATTGAAGCGATTGCCTCAGGCATCTGCGACAGTCCGAGACATTTGCTTTTCAGTTTCTCAGCGCCGAAGGACATACTGCTCATTTCTTAGTTTTCGTGTGATATGTATGGGAGATAATAATTTTTGAAGCTATGCTATTTTGTCTGCCTCTCCAAGATCACAAGTCAGCCCAAGCAATGTTCGATGTCCTTTAAGGATTCTTGCAGGAGAAGGGAATCCCATGGGAGAACTTGGTTGGATTTTGTAATGATGGAGCTCCGTCTATGGCAGGGCACAAAGGTGGTTTGTAATCCTTAGTGAAGATTGTGGCTCTGTCCACCATGTGGACACACTGCTTGATCCACAGAGGACAGCTGGCAGCCAAATTACTTAGCCCCCAGTTAAATGAAGTATTACAAACCATTGCCTGAGATGTGAACATCATTAAGAAGCAGCCTTTGCGCTCTAGCCTATTCACTCAGCTTTGTCAGGAAGAATGGTCTGAGTACGATGTTTTGCTGTACCACAAAGAGGAAAGGTGGCTATCCAGAGGTAGGGTACTAGAGCACTTCTACAAACTCCATGAAACGGCACTTATCTATATAGCAGAAAGTAAAAAGAGAGAATTTGTGGATTGTCTGAGTGACGAATGCCAGATGTATCTTCTAGCCTACATCTGTGATATATTTCCGAAACTGAATGAGCTAAATGCTATCTTGCAGGGCAAGGATGCACACATTCTTCTGCTAAATGACTGCATAAATGGTTTTATAAAAAATAGGTTTTTGGAAGACAAGCCTCAACACAAAGAAGCTTGAAGCTTTTCGACATTCTGTTAGTGAGGAAAGTCATAGTTGCACATCTCTGTTATCTAGAGGCTGGCTTTGGTTCCTTCTTCTCAGATCTCCATTCATCCAAGCTTGACTGGATTTGAAACACATCTGAATGTCATTCTGAAATGGCAGATTTGCCAGAAAGAGAAATTGAATAGCTTATAGAAATATCTACAGACAGAAGCCATTTGGTTGCATTTTCTCAGTTGCAAATCATTAGATTATGGTTCAGTGTCAGATCAGAATACCAAGAACTTTCATGTCACGCCATTAAGTGGTTTGTACCTTTTGCTACAACATATTTATGTGAAGAGGGATTCAGTGCATTAGTGGCCACTAAGTCACGATATCGATCTTCTTTGGACATATCCTCAGAAATGCCTTGCGTGCTTTCCACTGCAATACCAAACTTTGATCGATTGTGCAATGAGGGACATGTGCAGGTGTCGCAATAATTCAAGTATCAGCTTTTAATTCTAAATATAACATTATTCCCATCATCGATGTGCGACTATGTCGAAATTTGATCGATATTCTTTTTTGGGGTCGCAAAGTGTTTTAGATTGATTTTCGGGGTCGTGAGTGGAAAAGGTTGGGAAGCCCTGCATTAAGGCCTGATGAATTTTTGTTTTTATAAGATGTTTCACAAAATACAAAGGCAGAGAATTACTTTGAAAACATTTGGTAGGCTCCTTTAAAATTTCTTCCAGTTTGCCTGATATATTCTGCATTACAATCATTGTATACTAATTTATCAACTCTTTATCTTAACTTCTTATGAAATTTACTTTTGTAGAGTCTTACAATGAAGAAAAAATTAATGCATTTAAAGTTTTATCATAATTGGGTGATAAATAAAGGAGATATGGGAAAAGGAAGTTTCTCTATAAATATTGAAGTTTTCGTTCAAATATGACAAAATGAATGAACTGCAGACAACAATGCAGCAAGAAAAGCTATCTGTCCTAAGCATCATCGAAAGTGACAAACTTCATAGCTTATCATTTGAAGACATCATTAATGACTTTCCTCTCCAAAAAGAACAAAGGAAAATGGTTTAATGTTAACATTAGTGTGATATGCATACTAATATACTGCAGGTTGCACTGTTTCCATTAAGTAACTATAACTGCTTTTATGTTGATGCAGATATAAAGTTTTCATATTTACTAATTAAAAAATAATAAAAGATATTGTGGTACTATTTATAATGCAAATAAGCATATTGTAATACGTTTTTTAATTGGATTATCATTTTAGCTCACCTTTGTATATATGCAAATATAATGCTTTCAGTTTCATGCTTATATTTTCAATGGTCCCTTAAGTGAGAATAATAAATGTATTTCTATTGTATGCAAGTTCTAAAATTTCACATAGCTTAGGACCTCAGAAGGCCAAAGTCCAGCCTTGCAGCTCGTTTCAACATTATACATTTTTCACCTCAAGTCCAAAACAATGAATTTCTGGTTTATCGTAAATAGATAATGAATAATGCATTTCCTCATTCAATATTTCATTTTGGCACCAAGATTTTAAATTACATACACTTGTGGATTCTGCATTTTGGTGACAATTATGAATACAGGATGAACATATTTTTCACTTAAATTTTCTCACTTCTTATGCATAAATTTAATTACCCACTATAGATATAAACTGAACAGCAGCTGGACACAAAGGCTTTCGTAAGAGTAGAGCAAGCAAGGATATTCTTGCACTTTTTGAAGATGATATACATCCTCTATTTCCATTGCAATTACTAATATTTTTTATTGCAACATTTTTTCTTCTTTAACCTTTCACCTTTAATTTTTGGGGTGCCTAGCTTATTGTTTCACCAGCAGTTCTAAAAAGGTTCATACCAGCCCTGACTACTGTTTCCACTCTGGCTACAATGCCTTTTCATACAATGAGAACAAACTAGCAATGGCTGGCAATCATGGCTGAATAAACCCGTAGGAGTTCTGTAAATTACTGTTAAGTTTCATTGTTTCGAATCATACCACCAGGGCTCAAAGTTAAAAAAAATATTCTTGTTGTAAATCTGAAAGTGTACCTGGGATATAACTTTTGCAATATTTTAATAAACCTCAAAAATTGGTGATTTTATGAGCTCCTTAGTGGAATATTATCCCATTACAAAATCAAAATATTCCCATCCAAAGATAACTGAAACATTGATTTTTAACTTTGAAACTGCATAATTATATTCCTTGTTCATACTAATATCTTAAGCACTGTATCAATGAAACATTTAAAAATATTTTTGCAACATATATGTTTGTTAATATTAATGGATCAACTATGGTTTGCATATCAGTAAGAACACTTAACATCTGACCAGAAAAGGAGGAAATTTCATGAATATAAGTATTAATATTTTCTCATCCTTTTACAAAGTATCCTTGAACTTTTACATAGATAATAATTATGTACATTTTCAAACCAAGCTTTCATAAACAAGTAAAGATGTAAACTTGAATGAGATGAGAACATGGATTGTTAAAGAAAAATAAATTCAGTAATGAAACCAGATAGATATTAAAATGGAATAATTTAAAGTAATAATAGCTGAAATAATGAAAATGTTGTGTGTACAACAGGAAATTTTATTTAAGTCAGGACTAATTATCTCTACCATATATCAATAATCTTTCATATTTCTTGATATGCTGTATTCCAACTTCATCAATCCCACTGATCAAAATTATAAAAAAATCAATCTTGTTCACTGGTTTGTGCATTACTGACAAAAATTTTAAACAAAAAAATGCTAAATGATTATATTTAAATCATATATAAATACTACTGATACTTCCACTTTATTTTGTTTATAAATAACAATAAGAGAGTATTTCTAACGAATGAGGTTTTTCATCATATAAGACCTTGGCCATTATTCCTCCTAAAATAAATAGTTATTTAATCCAATGAAAGACATGTTGGTTCCCCTAGGTCACCATGGCTCACTAAGAGGTGATGGACAGTCCTCTATTTGCTCTGTCAACCTCTTGCCCCTTTGCCAATCACCATTGTTAAATATCTGCTGAAATAACTAATATGAAATATATTCTGGAATAATATCCTCTGTGCCTGCATTTACAGTAGCACTTTTCAGTCCTATTCTGTTAAAAGAACAGCTAGTTTCAAAAAGGAACAAATCAGCAAAATTAAAGCTCAAAGCAAGACCAAAATTTGTTTTCTTGCTGAGCTATTCAGTCAACTACTATCAAATCAGATAAACATTATGATAAAGTGAAGAGAGAAATATAACCCTGATAAATTGTTTTATTTGCATAATAAATATCACATGGGACAAACTAATCAAATACTTTTTGACTAATAATTAAATTTTCAAGGTCATTAAAACGTAATTTCCATAAATAATTAATTACTTATTCTTTATAAAAGCCACATTGTGAACCTTACATTACAATTTAGCATTAAATAAATTCATTGATAATATAAAAATATTAAAGTGTCCACGTTAACAAGGTCATGTTCAGTAACAAAAAATTGGTTTTAAATCTGAAACACTGAAAGCAAACAACCATAATCTTCAACATGTACTGTTGGAGGGACACAGACCAAAGTCATCTAATTCACCTATCAACTAATCTTTGGGACAGCTTGTTTTTTGTCGATGATGAAGAAACAACTAGGCTTAAACTGTTGATGGGAAGTAAGTTCTTAGTATTTTGGGAAGAGTAGCTTGATTACCTTCATAAATTGAAACAGTTGCACACATTTTTTGTATAAAATAATTATAAAAACAAGGATCCAACACCATTTTACTTTCTTATAAACATACAGTAAAACCTTAATTATCTGACATGCAATTATCTGATTTTTGGTTTAACCAACCAAAAAAATGGATGAGCCGGTGAAAGGTGACTGGCTCGCATCTCACCACCAAAAGTTGGTTGGTTCACTTGGTGTGACAAAGCATCTACTAGCAGCATCCACACCTTACAGGCCCCTTGCTGTGTGTGCTTAGACTACCATTTTCTCTCTTTTATTTTGCTTTCTTTAGATTATTTATGGATTATTTGATGGATCTCTCCCCACACATAGGTTGGAAAAGTGAGGTTTTGTTGTAGTACACACAGAAAGAATTTAATCTCGAAAAAATTTGATGGCAATACTACTTTTAGGTATCTCCAAGTCTAAAAAAGTGGTTTTTGCCATGGCATCTGTCTGTGCTCAGTTTTAGGGCCTAAACGGTTAAACAAAATCGAATGATATCTCATATTTATGCATAATATCATCCACAAAAGACTCTCTGAAGAGATGATACAGCACAACAATAAAGGGTAGTTTATTCTTGTTGATTTTCACACAAAATTTTATTTAAAAAATGGCTATAAACATTTTGATTAAAATTCATTCAGTTATCGAGTTTGGCATGATTAACAATATTACAAAGAAATAACTACATGATATCTGGCATCATTATAATATACAGTGGAACTTGGTTAGTACATTCCTCGTTAGCATGTTTTCCTCTTTAGGATGTCGATTTCTCAAGGTCCCGATTCCATTCCATTTAAATACTTGTTAAAAATATTTGGTTAGCACATTCGATGAATCCTTGCAAAAAAATGCGCCAGTCCATAACTTGCCTCTTAAGTAAAGGCGAAACAATAAAAATGCAGATGCAAGTTATATATCATTAAAAATGGAATAGGTCCCTCAGTTTTATGATCATTTAACAAATATGTTGGTCCTCATCGGTCTCATCCAGACAATCAGCATTTTTGTGATGTCACATAAGAACAAATCACGACTAATTAGCCATAGCGCTGTAGACAATGTTCCATTCCGCATATTCTTCAAGCAACGATATCGCTGTCTGCCAGACCATGTCAATGGATGACATACATAAACAGCAGGTGGCAGAAAATGAAGATGGTGATGATGAAGAGGAACCAGAGACAATCTGTTCCCAGTCTGCAAAAACCACTGAGGCTAGGGACATAATACACCGATACATGACTAGTTTTGTGGTAGCAGAAGATGTTATCAATCTAATTACAAAGTTGGACTCAAAAATTTATGTTAGGTTTTAACTGTGTATTACGAATTGTTAATGTAAATCTAAGAATTGCTATCATCTTGTAACGTAAGATTTTCTGCCGCATATTTTGAACGTGATTACTAAAAGAAATGTAATAACTTTATTATGCTAGGTTTTGATTTTATGTTATGCATTTCTAACGTAATTAGTAAAAGAAATGGAACAACTTTTTAATGATCGTGTTTTTTTTTGCGGTTTGGAAATGTTTGTTGCAGAATCCAGGAAAACATTCATGCATGATGTACTCAACATTCCATTTCAGTAGTTCAATTTAAATTGAAGCATTTCCTTAGAATGCACAAAAGAATATCGAAAATCAAATGCGAAATTTTGTGGAGGTAAACTGTACAAGTGCGGAAAGAAGTGTAATCGCTTTGTTATGCTGGATTTTCATTTGATATTACGCGTTTTGAAGGTAATTAAAAGTATTTTTTTACTTTATAATGCTAGGTTTTTCATTTGCGATTACATTTTCTTTTATTTTCTGTTAAACTGCATTATTTATGATAAAAAGGTGAATTTTTTAGGTTAGCTGGGAATCACTTTCTCATAATAACATGGCGTCTTATGGGAAAATAGTACTTGCAATTCGCGAATTTGCACCAATTATTTGCGAAGTTCAAAAAGGTGGTGTACTAGTAAATCTGAAAGATAATGGCAAAAGGTACACAAATTGAAGGATGAAGATATACTTTTCAAAAAAGAGCTAAAAAGGCAAGTTTGCCTAACCTTGTAAACAAAGCTATTTCCAACTTATCTACGATGAAAGCCTTGATCCATTCTGCAGACAGGAAGACAACTAGGTAAGCAATTTGAAGACAAAACCATTTGCAAATTTAAAAATATTCACTGACTCAATTCACAGTCATGGCGGAATTTTTTTCATGATATGTAGCTACTCCCAAGGACTGTATTTGAATTTTTTGTTCTGAAATCAAAAGTTGACAATGTCTTTACAGTATTGTAAATTTATTGCTCTCCACTTGGTAATTTAGTGAATTCCTTTACAGAGGATGCGACTTACTAAATATACTAGTCTAAGAAACATTCAATAACTTCATTAATACAACTCCCTCCCTAAGGACTGCATAACCTTACAGAGGTGGGAGGGTTTGTGTACTCTTATAAACCAAAGAGCTATGCTGGTGGGAGATAATTCTCCTGGTAGGACCATCCAAGCTGGAAAGGTCTGAGGGGTAAAGTCAGACTAAGAAGCAGTCTTGGGGGTTTTACATCCTCCTGTGCAAGGGCAGCAGCTTGCACAGTACCTCTGTAGGTGGAGATCATGTGGATCTGAACAGCTACAGATGGGTAATCACTCTTGTGAAGCTGCGATGAGGAAAGCAAGGGGAAACTACCTCATTATATTTCCCATGATAGACTGAAAAGCTGCAAATACCTCTATGGATCTCTCTGGGATAAAATATTCAGGAGGTAAAATAGTCCCCCAATTGGATCTCCGGGTGAGGACTACCCTAGGGGATGCACAGAGGAAATGTAACATTAATAAAAAAGCAAGTAGTGAGAAATTAAGAATAGGCACATGGAATGCTAGGACTATGAATTCAGGGGGTAAACTAGAGAACTTAAAAAGGCAAATGAGAAGGAATAATGTAGGTATAGTAGGTCTTAGTGAAGTTCGGTGGGAAGGAGAAGGCGAAATCAATTCAGACGAATTTAAGATTATTTACTCGGGAGGACAGAAAAAGGAATGGGGAATATGATGAGAAAAGAGATAGCTGAAAGAATTAGCAAGGTAGTGACAGTTAATGATAGATTAATAGCTGTAAAACTTCAAATGGAGCCAGTGGAAATGCATATAATTCAAGTGTATATGCCAACAACTAATGCTGGTGACGAAGAAGTAGATGAAATGTATGAACAGATTACGGAGATATTGGAGGAGGGAAAAGGAAGGATCACCACCATAGTAATGGGAGACTGGAACAGTGTAGTCGGAGAGGGAAAGGAAGAAAACATAGTGGGAAAATATGGACTAGGGAAGAGAAATGAAAGAGGGGAGAAATTTGTGGAATTCTGCCATAGAAATAGATAGATTGTAACTAATACATGGTTTAAGCATCACCAGCGGAGACTTTACACATGAAGAAGCCCAGGAGACCAGAGATGATACCAGATAGATTACATACTAGTCAATGAAAGATTTAGAAATAGCATCAAAAATGTGAAAACTCTACCAGGGGCAGATATAGATTCCGACCACAACCTTTTGGTGGAAAATACACAATATAGACTGAAGAGTGTTAGGAGAAACATAAGAGTTAACAAGAAATGGAACTTAGAGGAACTCTTTAAGAACAAGGAGGCTATCATGACTGAGCTGGAGGAAAGGTTGGGGGAGAGAGCTGAAGAAAATAGAAACAATGTAGATGAGGAGTGGAGATACATCCATAGCAACATTAAAGATGTAATGGAAAAGAAGGTAGGAAAGATAACGGGTGAAAGAAATAAAAAAACCCTGGGTCACAGCAACCATGCTGCAAAAAATGGAAGAGAGGAGAAAGTGGAAGAACATAAACACTGAAGAAGGCCAAAGAAAGTACAAGGAGTTAAATAATGCTTTAAGAAGGGAAACAGATAAAACCAGAGAACAGCGGATAAATGAGAAATGCGAGGAAATTGTCGAGTGTGAAAGAATTTGTAGAACATATCTCATGTATAGCAAAGCAAGGGAACTATTCAAGAAAAAGGCAAGAAAGATAGGACGTAAAGGAATCATGAACAAAAGTGGTAAAATAGTCTTGGAGCCAGACAATGTAAAGAATATCTGGAAAGAATACATTGAGGTGCTGTATGACAAAGAAGGAAAGCCAAGAAATATTGAATTAAATGAAAAAGAGGATGTGGAAAAAGACCAGCTAGGACCAAGTATTCTCGAGTCTGAAGTTAAAAGAGCAACTGGTGACATAAAAAGAAGGAAGGCTGTTAGGAGTGATGATATACCAGTGGATGTTCTCAAGGTTTTGGGGTCGAAAGCAGTTAAGCAACTCACAAAATTCTTTAACCAAGTATATGATACTGGCATATGGCCTGAAGATTTTTTAGATGTTGTTATGGTACCACTGGAGAAAAAGAACAATGCAAAAAGCTGTAAGGATTACCGAACTATTAGTTTAATTTCTCATACAGCTAAAGTTCTAACCAGAATAATAACCAAAAGAAGGTAAGAAGGTAAAATAGAGCTGCAAGATAATCAGTTTGGTTTCAGAAGAGGAAGAGGAACTAGAGATGCTATAGGATGTATGAGGATGATGATAGAAAGAGTGCTAGAAGTCAATAAAGATATGTATTTTTGTTTTGTAGATTGGGAGAAAGCTTTTTACCGAGTGAAATGGGATAAAATGTTGGTTATTTTAAACAAAATAGGAATAGATTGGAAAGATAAAAGAATGCTTAAAAACCTTTACTTTGATCAAAAGATTAGAGTTATGGTTGAAGGAGAAGAAACAGAAAGTACTTCAATAGGGAGGGGAGTGAGGCAGGGATGCCCTATTTCACCAGCGATATTTAATATTTATGCAGAAACAATAACAGAAGAAGCGTTGATTGAAGAGAAAGGATATAAGATAGGAGGTGAAAGTATTACCACCATTAAATATGCAGATAATCAGGGATTAATAGCAGAAGATGAGAAAGAACTTGATGATGACAGACAGACTAGTGGAGGTTGGCCAACAATATGGAATGAAGATCAATGCCAAAAAAACGAAAGTCATGGTGGTTTCAAAGGAACATAAAGAATTAAATATAATGGTAAATGGCCAAAAATTGGAACAAGTAAGTAGTTTCAAACATCTGGGCAGTATTTTAGTGCAGGATGGAAGTAGTACACAGGACATCAGAAGTAGGATTGTAATGGCAAAAGCAGCATTTAGCGAGAATAAGGAGCTTCTCAAAAGCAAGAAAATAAATTTAGAAACAAGGAAGAAATTAGCGAAATGCTACATATGGAGCATAGCTCTTTATGGTGCAGAGACGTGGACGGTAAGGAGAAAGGAGGAAAAATATTTAGGAACTTTTGAGATGTGGGTATGGAGGAGGATGATGAAAGTGAAATGGACAGAGAGGAAGAGGAATGAAGAAGTATTAGAAATGGTGGGAGAAGAAAGGATGTTAATAAAAACAATCAGGAAAAGAAAAGCAAATTGGATAGGGCACATACTGAGAAGACAGTGTTTACAAAGGACGATCTTAGAAGGCAAAATTAGTGGAAGAAGAGGAAGAGGGAGAAAAAGAATAGGAATATTGGAGAATATAAAGCAGGAATATAATATATAGAGGTATAAAAGAAGCTTCTAGGGAGGGAGAGAGAGAGAGATGGAGGCAGCGATTCAGCTAAAACCTGTCTTTGGACAACAGCACGATGTTGATGATAATACAAATGGAGACTTCAAATAGCTCAGACAAGGTTGACTTCTTTAACCTACTCATGTCTTTTAATATCAATCCCATTACTAATGTCACCATTCGAATCACACCTAAATGGAAAACATAGCTGGACAACATCCTAGCTAAATTTTGCCTAAAATCTTTTAACTAATCGGCTGTTGAATCCTCTACATGAGACCACTTTCACATGAAAGCAACATTTTCCACTAACAGTGTCCAGATCAACTGAATATATATTTTTCAAAATCAAATCATGATAAAGAACCCTGGTCAGACATTTCATCTTAAAAACTTTCACTAAGGTTTAATATATTTTTTGAAACATTTCTTCATCACTCTTCATTGAAACCTACTTATATAGCAAATGACCAAAAAAAGCTGGTTGACTGATGAGACAAGAAACGTCAGTTTATTTAAAAGAAATTTCATTGCCTCACGAAACTCAGGAGATAACAAAACTGTTACATAACTAAAATCACTCAGTAGGTCTTACAGAAACCTAAAACTAAATGCAAAAATCTGATGTGGCCAACACATGACCTCCTCCATATTGAGTAATGAATATGATAGCAATAGTGCTTACAAGTTTTTCTCTATAACAGCTTCCTCAAGGATAATTATCAGCAATTACCCCGTGAATAATTTTTCAACTGAATAGTTTTCATAATGAAAAATACTTTGAATCACTTTTCACATTGAAAAAATGATAAGTAAACAAAATTGATATTTGCTACTATGGATAATGATGTTCATCATACTAATAATGTCAACTTATTTATTAAAATATTAACAATTTAAATTACTGTTGGCAGTACTCGTTACTCAATGTCAATATTTACAAGAAAATTTATTAAAATATGAGTGATGCTAGATGGTACTAGGTTAATTTTGATCACGATTACAATTTAAAAATTTTATCATAGCAACAGAAACAAAGCTGTCACCTAGCAACATTCCACATACTGAGCTGAGTTCAGACAGATAATCCAAATATATCTCTGAAAAGTTATAATAAATTACATTATCTAAAACTTTAATAATAACAAATTTTACATTGATGAAGTGCTATAAGAGATATTTAGCAAAACGGAAAAATAACAAGAGCAAGCTCCACTTTAGGTTGATCAATTTTAGTCAAAATCTGATCAGATCTTGAAATTTTAATAAAAATCTTAAATATAAATGTTTGTACTGTTTTCATTAGTATAACTTGCATGCTTTAAGGTGGCAGTTGGAGATGCGTGAGAGGGGAAGGGAAGGTGAAGCTTTAAGGGGGAGCTGACGGCAGAGCCCATGTGCAGTAACACAATTTTGGTTTACACGAGTCCAAGTTTACACATCAAATGCCCACACCTAAACACTGCCTCCCCTATAGGTGGTCTCGCCTTGAGGATGGACTCATCCTACAGTAAATGTGCCTACTGTGCACTGCCAAGTTAAAGCATTTTAGCTATAGTTTTTGAGTTGTAGTGACTACAAAATTCCTATCACACAAAGACAGAGAAAATAGTGAAAACGTATTCCAAGGACCTTAAAACACGTATTTCTGTTGAAATCTTAAAATTCAATTTTTTTCATGAAAATAACACTCTTTACTTTGTATAGAGAAAAATAAAGATCCTATTATGATCCCAGATTAATTAAAGCAAAAAAATAAACCAGAAGAAATAGGGAACAATAAAATGCTAAAAGAACGCTTCCTATTATAGACTCTCCTTTCTCTCATAATATAACACTATCCTCACTTTACAAAACTTGAAGCAAAGAATTTAAGATCTATTTAATAATCACTTACATCAAACTCTCCCCCTCTGAATCCTATTCAAGAAAACTCCTCATTTCTAAGGCCAGTACCCGAGAATGAATTAACCAATATTGTTTACGATCTTGGAAACTACTACATAATTAGCTGGGATAGGAGATATCTCAGCCATTTTATTAAAATTTTGATATCCCACTATCATGCAATCTCTTTTAATTTTTTCAACAACTCTATAATACTATGAGACTTCCCTCAAAATTGAAGCTATCTTAAGTTTTGCCAGTTTATTAAAAAAGCAATCCAAATGACACCAATAATTACAGACCAATTTCAATTATAAACACCTTTTCAAAATCTTTGAAAGAGTATTTCTTAACCCTTAATTTGCGGCAATGGGATTATCTGACAATGGCTGTATGTACAAATAAAGCAAAAAATAAAAGTTCTTAAAAACAAACTATTTTATTGAAAAATTAACGTATGCCTGCAGAAGAACAGAATATGAAGAAAGAAAGCATTTATCTACCTTTTAGCAATATTTTCCAAAAAAGGCTTATGTATTCAGTCCATCTGACTGTCCGCCTGCCTAGTGCAAGATAACTCAAAAAACTCAAAAACTAGCTACAAAAAACATAATTTAGAATAATTATTTCAACATTTGTGCTGGACAAAAACTTTTTTGGATCTAAAATGAATACAACATATTGTAATTAATAATATTTGAAAAGTTCAATGCAACAGTTACTAAAACAAGCTTGAATAGGCACTATTATTTACACTATAGACATTTTTACGCCATTACATCAGTGTTTTTTCAGGGCACGATATTCCCTGCAACAATCCACATATTTACATGTCACATTCTTTGCAGTATGTTCAACTTTTTTCCTTTGTCATCATGTTTGCTTGTATTTAGGCATACATGGCATGATCTCTGTTTTTTGCATCCTTTTTCTGTCTCATTAGATGCGAGAAAATGCCAACTAACACATTCTTTTGTGTAGTCTGCCAGGGGCATTTCTAATACGCCGCCCTTGGTCTGAGGTAGTGAGAGTTCCATACTTTTCAATGATCTGGAACACAACATTATGAACTAAACTCTCTTATTTTGATTTTTTTACAGACTTTAGAAGGTACATATTGCAGGCATTTAGGATGGTCACATTAATCATATGAAGAAAAAGTTTGTGATACCATTTCACTGTTTTTCTAATACATTCCACAACACCAATCTGTATGTCACTTTTGTCAATAAGCCTCATATCCTGATTATAATCTATGACTGCATCAGGTTTCAGTATAGGTTGTTTTGCGTTATAGTCCACTTTGCCACTGTTCTTGCATTTCACCTTTGTGAATGCTACTCACCACTGTCACATCACACTTACCATGCCAGTATTTTTCCTGATATTTTTGCATTCACAATCACCTTGAGGCATTCATTCAGTAAACTTGGGCATGTAATTTCAGTTTTTAGGCATTCTTTACAAAAAGTAAAAAAAAGAATGCCTCACAGGCAGGTCGTGTCTGTCTGCATGTTTCATCTCCGAAACTACTGGATGGATATTTGGTATATAGGACATAAGGGCAAAGAAAATGATATAAATGGTTCGTGTAGCCTAATCAAGAGTGCCACTTTACTGGTGACAAAAAAAAGAACTTTTCTTTATATCCTGTAAAATATCACTTGTAACACTCTTCAACCATAAATTGTAGAACTAGTCAAATAGTATCTGTTTTGTTCAGTACATTTTTATCAAGGGAGTAGCTAATTTAAGAAAATAAACGATAAAGTTGTAATTCACTTTGAACTTGGAAAATTTTTCCTGTGTTTTTTAATTGTTGTCAACGGAAACAATCTTTGTAGCAACTGAAGTAAACAACATCTGCTTTAAATAACTAATTAATTTAATTTTCTTTTGTGCACATGCAACATTTGGTAAATGAAGAGAAATGGATTGTCTACCATTAAGAACTAAATGTAGATACGTCTATTTTCTTTATGTATATGAAGTGTTGTAAGTGAAAAGAAATGGGCAATTTATGACTAAGGAATGAACGTGAACTGCTATTCGATTGAGGTATGTTGTAAATAATTGTCGATTGTTTTATTAATTAAAACTGGTTAGGAAATAAGTTGGTAAATCAAAAACTCAATATTTCCTTGGCATCACTACTTGCATATCATTTTTCAGTTCTTAGACATTATACTAAGTCATTAATATTTATCTTTTTGACATGATTGCATAAATTGTAAAGAATGCCTCTGCCTTGTATGTATGCACACATGATGTGTGCAGAGCCGGATTAAGAATTCATAGGGCCAGGGTTCAGTGCAGGGCCCCAGTGAACCAAAAAAATGTGGCATGGGTGGGGGTGAATTAGGTACTTTCTTATTTATGTAATGCTAAAATGACTTTGTATAACACATTTATTTTTTAATATTATAAAAAATAGATACAAAACAAAAAATCCAGTTCGTCTTGAAGGCTGATTCTACTTTTCTTTTAACATGTTTTTCAAATTATAACATTAACTGATACTTGGAGGGGGTTTTATAACTTGGGGACCCTACAGGAGGAAAAGGGAATGCAAACCTGACCATAAACATGTGTGCACGAAAAAAATTAAAAAATTCCCGCTTTCACCTATGCAGGGGCAATAATAAGCAACCCTCCATGACAGATGCAGGCCTTCCGTAAAACCCTTATATTTTTTCAACATGAGGAGGTATACCCCATCTATCGATGGTGAAGTAAACTACGAGGATATTGCTACGTGGTATACAAGCCACATGACGAACTATTTCGGCATACCCATAGCGATTGGGTGAGAAATTCGTATGATGTATATATACGGCATACCCACCATGGGTGAGAAGAGCCATGACAAATATATACGGCATACCCAGTTGACTGGTTAAAGGGGTTTTTCTTCTGTTTTCACGAAACTACATGCATTTGAAAATATGACTCTTCCTTAGTTACCGTTAACAGTTAGCGGTGACTAATAATTAGAACCAATCAAACAGAGAGCGGCAAACACATTATCTCTCTGGAGGTCCTAGGGTCTCTGCCGCCCTTTCATGCTAGGCAAGCCCCACACCCACCTCATGCTGGACCCCTTAAAGTGCGGGGCCATGACCTACTTGGCCTATGCCTTAATCCGGCCCTGGATGTATACATCTTTCCTCTCTTGTTTCTTGCAGTACCACATATTCCAGTGTTCTGTTCATGCATGAATCTACAAAGCTCTGTAGATGAATACCAGTTATCTTTGTACAATATATGACCTTTCCCTATATACCTGGCCATTAGTTTCTTTACAGTAGCACCAGACACTCCAAGAGGGCCATTTATGGGAATGTCTATGTCACTGGCACTGTACACAATCATATCAAATACTATTCCCGTTTTGCAATCACAAAGCACAAAGAGTTTTATTCCATATCAGTGGCGTTTTGATGGGATATATTGTTTGAAAATAAGTCTACCCTTGAAAAAAACTAAAGACTCGTCAATCAACAATTTACAGAATGGGTAAAGAAATTTATTATATCTTGAGGTTAACTTGGAAAAAACTTGTCATAGTTTCCATAGATGATCATTTACAACAGGATGAGTGTTGTCTACCAAGTGTAAGAACCTTAGAAGGAGAAGAAACCTGTCCCTAGTCATATACTTGGCGAAAATTGGTGTACCACTAAGTGGATCATTCTTCCAATAATCCATGATTATATATTTCTTGACATGTGGCATCAACAAAAGTAGGCCAAATACACATATAACTCATCTACACATGTCAGACCAACGATGTACATGTGACTTAGGTGTGAATGTGTAGTTTTCCACAATATAGCAGTAATATTTATTTGTTTTTATCACAATAAAGGACATCTATTCCTCATCAAAGAAGGCCTCAAAGTAACCAAGTTCATCAGTATCATCAACATGAGCCCAATCACTAGTCAGCCCTAAAGTTTTTCCTTCAAAACCATGAATATCTGTCTGGAAATCTGTACCATCAGTCCAAATAAAAGGAGTGAGCATGGAATCATGTGGGAGCTGTGAGTCAGGCATCCCATCTACACCGCCCTCCACTGAATCTGCCTCATTCAACTTGCTGCCCGGATCCATAAATTCACCTTCACTTTGCGAGTCCCAATCCCTTTCTTGTGAGCACAGTGATGGATGATAAGCTTTTTCTATCATTATCTTCATCACTGTCAAAAATCATCGGTATACACTTGGTGAGGGGGACAAACTTTTCTTGAACTATGCTTGGTGGCTTGCTGTATGCCAAGAGCAGTAACGATTGGAACTTGCTACAGCATGTAAAGATTTGGGATCATCTATATCTTTATCACTACTATAAAAAACTCTTCTTCTAGTTTCCGTTTTACAGACAATCTTGTCTTAATGTCAGTTTTCTTCCTAACACCACCTTTACCATGAGAAATAGACAGTTTGTCATCACTAGAATAGGGCACTCAAAGTGATCCTTCCATCCTGTCTGAAAACTTTATTGCCCATTTTCTTCACAGCAAAAAATAAACCTGGTATTTTCTTTGATCCAACTAAAGCATTTGATACTGTTGATCAGTAATTTCTCCAATTGAAGACTGAAAGGTATGGCATCTGGAGCTGCATGAACTACTGATTGAAGACACTTACAGAGCACAAAAAGTATTGCTGGAAAACCAAAGGCACAAAATAAATGTCTGAAATATTTCCCCCATCCTCTGGTATCCCCCAGGTCTCAATACTGGAACCCTTAATATTCAGCCTTTACATAATTGACTTATCAAATAGTATCAATAACTACCCAAATATCAAAACCATAGTCTAGAGTCCATCATAATTTCCTGCGACAACAGGCCATTTCTAATGGATATCAGGAGAAGTATTTCCAATCACTTGGTGCAGTAACAATTACCTCAGTTTTAACTGTATTAAAGTAACAATATAATTTAATTAAAAAATTGCTCATGGAAAAGTCTTCATGTAAAAATTAATAACAAGTCATTGCAGGAAGTTGGTCATGCTAGATTTCTTGGAATTTAAATAGATCACACTACATAATATGTAGATTGATTTTAAACTCTATTTCTGACTTGCCCAATATGCATACTAATCAAGTCTTGGCATCAAATATAATTATCATTGGCATCAAATATAATTATCATAACTAATCATTACTAACAAAAATAAAGTCATTGAATATGTACTATAGGGATGTAACTTTTCCATATTCCTGGATCACTCACCAGAACAGAATATAACCATCTATCAAAAGGAATAAATTCTGGACTTGAAAACAATTATAGTTTCCAGGTATTAACCCTTCTGTATCATTGATACAGTTCGACCTCCATCACTATTGCTTCTAGCTTTAACCTAGCATTTTTAATCACATGATTCTGCTACAGCAATTTTGTATACCACTAGTTGATAACCTCTGACTTTGAGAAAATGAACTTGAAAATCAAACAGAAACCATGTGTGCTGAAAAATATCAAGAACTACATATAAATAAGTTTAAATTCTGTACTCTGGCAGTAAAATACCTACTACTAACACACAATTAAGAAATATCAATTTTTGACCTATAACATAAAAATAACCAATGAAAAGTTTAATTTAATTTTTAATTCATTGAACATATAATGTTAAAACTTCATACCAATTGATTATATTTTTATAGATTACCTATCAAAATTGATTTAATTAATTAATTAATAGCTGCCATATGAATGTAAAAGACAGCATGAAATGCTTAAAAGAAATGGAATTTCAATTAAAGCAAACAGCTCTTCTACAGTACCTTCATGTTTTTTTTTCTCAAAACTTATTTTGTAACGAATTAAAATCCCTTATTTAAGAAATCCATTAATAGAGAGGTTCTGGATTTAGAGTGGAGGTGAGACACAATTCACATAATTCATTTTGTTAATGAGAGAAATCAACATATTTATCAAACTGAAATAACATACTAGTATCCCTCAAGATATGCTCATTTGAGATATGCATTTAGGCTAACAAGTTGTGACAAAATTAAGGGCAGAAAATCTGAGATATGCAGTCTTTTGTTGCTAATATGACAATGTAAATATTTAATTGTTATGACATGCTGTTTCTCTCAATGATATGATTCACATTAATGTTCTCAGCAACAAAGATATAGCCCCTCAAGCATGAATTTTTCCATAGCATTTTAACCCCAAAGCCTGTCTTTTTTAGAGTATGTTGATTTCTAAGTACATATAATCACTTAGTATGTTGTTGCCATCCAACACACGAGAAGAGAGCTGTACTAAGGAGCAGACCCGAGGAAGAAAAAATAGCAAAGATGTAAACACAGGCAACAAAGAACCATAGAACTAAGGCAGAAGAAATGAATTCATAAACCAACTGCAGGAGAGCACATAAATCAAGAGCCTGAAAGATTAGAGCTCATAATGAAAATGTGGACGCAAATGGTATAGAACACATGCTGGACTGCTCAAACTAACTCAGTTATAGTCTTTCTCTTGTAGTGTTCGCATCCAAGGGTCTTTAATTACATTATTTCTGATCATTATTTTTTGGTATTAAATAATAACCCTCATATTGGAAAAGAAGGTTAAAGCTGCATCTAGGGGAAAACTAAATAAAACTCAAAGCTATGAAGTGCTTCAAAAATAAGTGTGGAAGGAAAATTACAATAGCTTTGAACCTTCCACCATCAATTATGCACAGAATATTCAAGTCTAGTGACAAGCTAAAAGAATGTGCAAAAATTGCTATGCTTTTAAGTGCTTCTCAGATTACTATTGTGAAATAGAATCCTAATATGATGAAGATGGAGAAGTTACTTATAAGCTTGATGAGCAGGTTCAAAAGACTATGCTATTAAGCACACGAAATTAAGGAATTCATTGTGTGAACATGTTAATGAACTATGGGCAATTCTATCAATAATTAGGTAATGACTAAGATGAAATTTTTGAACAGGGAACACAATAATCATTATAACATACGGTCAGTTTCCTAGGAACGCATCCTGACGTATCTTGAGGGAAAACTGTACATACCCTCACCTGCATGCATGCACTGTCTCCTTTCAAATTAAAAGATTTATTGGGTTCATTCTCATAAAAAGGCAGAACATTTCAAAGTACTCCAGAGAAGTATCTAATGAGAAAACTAATAACATCCACACATTCTAAACATCAACACAAGTAAATAAAATTATCAATGGTAGTATAATATGATTACATGATGATAACTGTAAGATATAATCACTACTATGCTAAAACTATCTACTTTTTGGTAATTTCTTAACATTTATATAGGTATCCTATGTGCAAAGACTTACATAAGAAAAATTACACTGGAGAATGAATAAGAAATAAGATACTTCATATTACTAATTACAGGAAGCTATTCTAACATCTAAATTTTGTAAACAAAATAGGGACTACACAAATTACTAGAACATCTAAAACAGGAAAGATATGTACGCTAATGCAGTTTGAAAGAGAGAGAAGCTTACAGAAATGATTTCCTGGCCCAGCATAGTGGTGACCTTTGTAGGCTGCGAACAACCCAGGGTTGATTCCAATCTGTATTAATAAGAGACAGACAGTACTGATGTGGCAGTGGTAACAACATATGTATCATCTTAAGTATATATCACAGGCAATAATAAAATGAAAAATACAATAGTAGAAAAGTTACACAACATAAAGATATGAATGTGACTGCTTCTAATGATGTTATATATACTTTGGTATTGTTTCCAATTAATCAAATTAAAGGCAAAATTAATTACTACTGAGGATACAAAGTAAATGACAGAATTAAATTTTATTGTAGAATTTGTTCCAATTAAAATATAACTTTACTCAATGTATAAGACGCTAAAACCATTTCCAGAAGAACAGTTACAATGGAAACATAGGTGAAGAAAGGTGAATATTAGCTATGAAAGGTTTTATCATGCACATAAAGATAAATAGATATCAGTAGAAATTTCTAAAATACAGCTAGTATTGAAATTATTATAAAATTGAAAAGATTACATACAAAATTACTAACTAATTTACTTGGCCATATATAATTTATGCATTTTGGTCACTTGTTATAGGTTCCTAATGAACCAATCACTTGCATCAAAGCATGCTTGCCTACATCCATTAAGAATTAAAAATTAAGGTACTAAATTAAGACAAAATTTAGCATAAAATGTAAGATTAAAAAAGAGTTTCATTGTCCACATAGAGCATTTCTCTGATAGGAGAAAAGCTATTTCACATAATTAAGCTAAATAAGCCACCACCGACAAACAGTAAAAAAACATAAAAGAACCCAGTTTGAATATTAAAAAAAAAATTCCTGCTAATAAAGGAGCAAATTAAGATAGGACAAATGGCTGAAGAAAGTAAACTCCAACATGAAAAAATATTCACTTTCCCCTAAAATAAGTCAAGAGTCATAAAAAAAGCTCATCAGAGGAAAATTCTGCCTTGACCTGGAATTGTTTTTGGATCTTCCACTTCTCTCCATAAAGTTCACGAGAAAGTCTTTTTCATAGTCCATGTATAACTTATTAGAATACTACAGATAAATGCATGATGTTCTGATATAAAACTATCCATCGAGAAAGCACTTTCATTTCCAATATAAAAAAGTATTCTTCATCAAGTAAATTTGTGCTAGAATAAAAAAACTCCCTGGAATGAGTACATGATTATTTTTTATAATAGAGGATTTAAGCTCCAAAATACAAGTTTCAAGCAGTATGTTAAAACTAGAAATCCACACAATAACTTCTGCAGTAAACCATTCATGAACTAAACTCAGATAATAAGAATGTTGAAGCTATATTGCCTTATTAAAAAATGTGAAGATATAAATAAAAGTTTATGCACAACAGACCAGATTTTCCAGTCAATTATATGTGCTTTTTCTGAAAAAAAAAATCAGTTAAAATTTATCTGCATCTTATAGGACAAAGGTACTGGGTAATATAAGAATTTTATTATATAATCTAACAGTAAGTATGTATGTATGTATGTGTATATAAAACCATCGCCATTATAGTAGAAGAAGATAGTCACTTTGCAACTAAGATTTATAATGATAGTTTTATAAAAAGATTTTGGCATTGGATAAGGAATTCCAAGTGTAATAAAAAAACCATATTTGACTTTCAAATATAAATCTTGGGTGTATGGCCTTCATTGCCAGTTTGATGATTTTCTTTGCTGGTCATGGAATATTACATCAGCAGTATGCATTTCTATTTAATGTATTGGTGACTGATGATGAAAATTTCCATCTTTTCCTGGCTAGACAATGCCGACCAAAGATGGAAATTTCTCTCTTTTGAACATCACTAACAGTCTTGGCAGTGTAGTTAATCTGTCTAGCTCCCAATGCAATGGTTGCATTGCCAATGGCAGGATCACATGTGTTTCTCTTTGTTATCATTGTTGCACTCATTACAAAAGGCCATAAAGTGCTGTTTATAGCTAGTTAAAAAATAAAATAAATAAATTATCTTATTTCTAATTTAATAAATTTAACTATTAATGTGCATATTCAAAGATATTTGTGATTATAAATGTTTGTACAATATGGAAAAATTACCAGTAATTACATAGATGGTTTAAACTTTTGTCATCATTTTTCACAGTGATTGAGCAGTAGTACAATAAAATCATTGCCAATATTTTGTACCATATTTGGAAAAACAAAAAAAAATATTCTTTCACTTTTAGTTTTACAAATACCTAAGGTGTGATATTTTACACAACAGAATAAAGTAATCTATGGGTGAAGAACATGTGTTTCGGAAGGAGTGTGTATTTATTTACAAAACAAAAACTTTCTGCTTTAGAAATAAGCAATCTTTACAAAATGTTTTAAGTACAGAACATACATCTCATTGATTTGGGTGTAAAACCATGGGACTTGGCATGGGACAGATGTCTGAGCCATAATGGAAGAAAAAGAAAAGATAGAAAGCAAACGCCATTCTGTAGAAAACAGAGAGTAATATCAAGTGATTCAACATTCTTTCCTATGGCACTCAAAAAAATGAAAACGCACGGTATGGTAATACGACAACCCCTGCTCCACACCTTGATGTACTGTCGGAAACAATAGCTATTGAATAATGTTAATGTAAATAAATTATTCATAAACTATAAAGATCTATAAAATTATAATTTTTGACATAATTAGATAAGGGATTTTTTGGAAATAAGTAAATACTGGTGGAGCAAAAATGGCCAAAGGAATACTCCACTTAACTGATTAATAAACTTCCCTTGATTGCATTGCTGTTTCTGTAAATACAAGCACTGGAATATTATTTCGGAATGTTTTGTTCAAAAATCTTGGTGCATATTATAAATATAAAACACAATAAATATATGCAAAGTATTTTTTCCAGCTTCATACATTTATGTAGTTGCTCCTCTAAAACAGCATAATGGTATATGATGGATTCATTCTGAGGAAAAAAATTTGCCACTTTGACAAAATGTTAAAAAAAAAAAATGATTTATACTTGAGAATTATAGCCCCTATTTAATGTCTGATAACCAAGAATCTATAAAACTTTCATTCAGTAAATTATAATTTGTATTATTAAAATTAGAGTAAACTATGATAAAGATATCAAAAGAAAGTTCTTTGCACAAACAAGGTAGTTAACCACATGGTAGACAATGCAGTTAAATGTCAATTCCTATGGTAACTAAACTAAAACATCATGCACATATCATCAATTTAATACAGCACATGCAGTTTCAGCCATTGACTCACCAATGTATTCACCAGTATCATAAGAATAACTCCAGAGCTAATGGAACATTTCATCAACAAACCATGTTTGAACTGATATGCAAATCATTCCTGACTACTTACTGAGCAAATAGCATGTCTATTCAATTATTTCTATCATTAAACACAGTTAACTATGTTTTTTTTTTATTTTACAAACCTAATTAATTTGTTACTTGTAGTTAAATATCTAACACTAAACTATATAAGCATCAATGTTCTCTTTAGAGAATGCCTTTGATGGTGTACTTGAGCAAAATTTTTCCCAGACAGATTAAACATACCACTTAGGTCTCTTGTTTGAACATGTGGCTTAGTGATATACTTGTGGAAGCACTTAGCTCTACTATTTCACTGGGAATGCAGAGGTGAACACCAATCCATGTGCTGAAAAACATTTTTTTGGATGTAATGCATAGAAGAAGGAGACGGACTTAATCATTACAAATTACCACTCTATTCTTCACAATAATATAAAAGGCAATTTAGAAAAAAAACAAAAAAATTGAAGTCATCTCAGTTAGTAAAATAGCCCTATGCCAATTAATTGAGTCTATAAAAGAGTAGTTTATTAGAGATATATTAGAGATTGAGTATTACAAATAAATAGGAGAAACAATAAAATCTAAAATGTTATCCCCCTCAAATAAAGCAAAATCATATTGTTCTTCTAAATAAGAAAAATCTGCAACTGCAAACAGGCACAAAAATTTCAAAATGTTATATTGCTACACTAAATATTTACACTGACATGATGTAAAATATCCAGATTTTGTTTATAAAAGTACAATGATAAAACAATTATGAGTATGGAGGATAATAAAAAATAACAAGTATTACCATCACTAATAATGTAAAAGTATAACAGTTATATAATTTTAAGCTTACAGCTACAGCAAATTGACTACAAAGAATAACTGACTCAAAAGGCACAGAAAAAATAAATCTAAATGAGGAAAGACAACAATATATGAATATTTCAAAATTGGAAATGATCTCTCAGCTGGTATTTTGTATTTCCAAAAATAATTAGGTAAAACATTGTCATTTCATCAGAAAATTAGTCACCCTTTGGATAATTCATAGATAATTCTAAAATTAACCCAAATTAGAATCAATTAACCATTATCCTCCATGCATACATTTAAATGTACATCAAATGTAGGCACACAGCCATGCACAAATTTAAATGTACGCTGGGTCTTCTTATATGAATTCAAAGCCCCATTACATAATCCAGAATCTATGGAATGATGTGATGTCATGAGATATGATAATTTATACAAACATAAACATATAACATTTAAATATTCCAACAAAATCTGCTGTGAGATAAAGCAGCAGGAATTTAAATGCTGTATGATAAGGGTTAATAAATTATCACGAAATATGTAGTTTTCTGTGTTTTTTTCTAACAATTTTATGGGAGTGGGAATTACCATATATACTCAAATTCAAAGTGGATTGTTTTTCCAAATTTCGACCTTTGAAAATCAAGGGCCACCTTAAATTTAAGCACTAAGTAATATTATGCATTGATTCAATGCTTTTATTAAGAATGATACACAACAATGTTGCACAACAGTTTTTCGCTGCAAGCATATAATCCAGGTTTTGATACTTAGAATTATAATCAGCATTTTGTCTATTTACATTCATTATGGAATGCCAAATATGATTCACCTTTCACAACTGAAAATAAAAATGATAATTTTAAATATAGATAGCAATCTAATTGTACAATGGTCATTTACATGGTAACTGTAACAATGGTTAAATCACAGTGTGAGATAGCACAAAATATTGCACTTTGTAACACACAATAATAAATGGCTTATTTTTTTATAACTGATCCTAATGAAAAGTAGTTATTTTATTCAGGTTACTAAAATGATAATAAAGTAACATACCATAAAGCTGTTTCATATGATAGAAAACATTTTACTATGACTATTCAAAAGTAATTGGTTATTGACAGAAACTACAAAATAATGTATTCTGATGGAAAGTATATCAGTCCTAATTTTATCGATTGCTTAAAATAAATAACTCATGTCAGTGATTAGTTATACAGGTTGATTCATTTTAGTGTATTATAAAATACATACAAATGTTGCAGTTAATAACTGAAAAAGACTTTAATCCAGCAGTGGTCGTGCAGGATGTAATTTACACTGCACCTATATTTTTCTCTTAGCTGTTATTTTGTTAGCAATTTCTTCCTCCTGTCTTTTTGTAGACCTTCCCAGAATAGTTTTTGGCAACTAAATAAACCTAAAGTTATAGTACGGTCTTATTATTCATTGAATTTAGTAGATATTATTGTAACAGATGGATGCAAGGATGGATGACTTTTTCAGAGGGGGCAAGGGGATAGGCAAGTTCCCAGAGCCAGGTTTGGTGGTCTTCATATTTTAGTGATTTCTTTCAAGCATATTGCAGGGGGTCCCTATCTCAGACAAAGTACTGCGTTAATTCCCTCATCCAACCAGACATCAATGGTTGTTTTCCCTTGATACAGAGGGAGGCAGCTGCCCCCTTGTTCTCCCCATGGCTGCAAGTTACAAATTGAAAATCCACTTTACCTACAACATTGTAATAAATGGATATGGATCTTCTACATATCTCAGTTTCTAATCTGAAGGACTTTGAGTGTAGACCTAAGTGGTAGCATCGACAGCTTTTCTCTCCATTGAATCTATATCACAGCTTTTTCTTCTCTACTATTTCAACATTCTTTGAACATTGCATACTTTGATCCTTTCCTGTAAAATATACCTAAATATTCATTTGATACATTATTTCACCTCATCATTGAGAAATATTTATATCAATCTTTTCCTTATAACTATTTAGATTGCCCATAGATATCCATGTTTGAACATAAGAGGGAAATTGAAAATATATGTCACCTAAAGAATAAATGCTCTGATTTGGATGATGGATCTTCAGATAAAAGTATCTATGAAATAGTGCCAATTCTAAAATTATGTGCATTTCAATTTTCTTAATATGACTTATTGATCAAACAATAACTGTATAGAATAAAAGATGTCTCTGTTGTGATTAAGATTTTTTTGAATACTAGAACAAACATGTTCTAAAAACATTCTTAAATTTGCTACACATTCAAGATGTTTTAAAATAATAAAAAATAATTATAAAATAAAAATATTGCCATGTTAGGATGCTTTTTCAACACAGGGTGTATTTTACACTCAATGTGACCAAACTCATAACAAAATATCATGTGACCACTGTCAGGTTAAATGAAGTATGTTTAAACACTTGATGACACCTTTAGAACATGATCGAAAGTGAAAATCAAAGATCCCTATGCAAACAGGCATATGCTGGAATGTAGGGATAGTTAGAAATCAGGAGAGGAATAATTCTGCTATGACCAGGAATCAAACCCAGGTTTTTATCTTGCTGGGTGGTTATTTACCAATGAACTCTCATGGCAGACTAATTCTCCTGTTTCATCATGGAGGAAATCTGTTGGGAAAAGTAGATACTACCATGGCTAGCCTAACCTCAGCCAAGGAATACCCAATTCTGAAAGTTGACAATTAATCTGTAGTGAGAGTTCAGTGATAGAATATCTGCCCAACAAGTAGAGGAAGCTGAAATTGAGGTAGAATGCCCAAATATTGTCCAAGAGTACAATCAACAGATGGAAAGTGGACTTGTGTGATGCCAATCCGTCTTGATACAGAATTTAACTTAAATCAAGGAAGTATTACCACAGATTCCTCTATCATTTCATTGATATGGCAGTGGTGAACAGTTGGACTCTATACCGGAGGAACTATGATTCTTTTGCAATCCCGAAAAACAACCAAATGATTTGATGGAATTCAGAATAAGAATTGCAGAGGCTTTGATGAAGAAAGGAAAAGAAATAACATAAAAAAGAGGTAGAATGTCCAATGAAAGCATTGAAATG
Source organism: Tanypteryx hageni (assembly GCA_028673005.1). Classification (NCBI taxonomy): domain Eukaryota; kingdom Metazoa; phylum Arthropoda; class Insecta; order Odonata; family Petaluridae; genus Tanypteryx; species Tanypteryx hageni. The sequence goes on from CM054120.1 coordinate 42,000,407, forward strand.
AAGCTCCAAATGGAAAAGAAGAAAGGGCCAACAATCAACATGCCTGAATATTCAGTGTGTTGATGCCATTGGTCATTGGCCAGAGATACAAGATGTGAAACAGCATTGCACAAATCCAGGATGTAATGGAAAAACTGTATTTCTGTGCAGCAAATGCAATGTTAACCTATGCTTAAATAAAAATTCAAACTGTTTTGAACTGTTTTCATATGTCTAATAAGCATATATCAAAGCCGAATTGCAGGTAGAAATTTTTTTAATTGGAAAAAATTGTAGTCCAGAAGAAGAAGAAGTTTCCATTTCCTTGTAGATATTAATTGTATAGACAGCCAATTCTCTAAAATGAAATTTTTTTCTGGAACTGAGGTGATTTTTATTGACATTAATATAATTTAAACTTCTTAAACAGGCATTCTCTAACCTTGTTCTACAGTCAGACTCACCAGACACTCATTACACCTAAGATAAACAGGTCCAAGGTCGGGAACTTGGGACAGTGGAAAATGGCATAGGGAGTAAAGACAACCCATGTTCCTATGAAGCATTCATAATTCAAATGAAGGTCAACAGATAAGGTGAAGAATAAAATAAAGAGAACACCCTATGGCTGAGAGCTTTATTGGTGACAAAGGCCTCAGATCTTTTGTGATATTTTTTCATGCTGGTTTGGAATTTTAGGATCCATCTTGCTCAGTCCATCTCAAGGCCATTCAAATCTGCCAAGTCGAACAGCCATGTGGGGAAGACCAAACATAGGCATGATGCAACTGAGTCACTTGGAAGACAAAGACAATACCCATTGGCCGGCAAAAGGGAAGTGCTCATGATGCTGTGTATGTTCTTCAAAGGGGAAAGACACACATATGACTTTCAAGTACAGTAAATGTGATGTGGGACTCAGCATTATTTCGTGCTTTGAGGTGTATCACACTAGGACCCAGTTCTGAGCGGAGACCAAAAGAAAGGTGCCATAACCCGGAGTGAGTGAGTAGGTATGATACGGTAAAAGAATGTGAGTAAACAATGTTATCAGTGATTTTTCTTGATTTACCTGTATTTCAAACAACGGTACAAACTTTTCACATTATATAAACATATAGAAAGTATGGTATATTCACATTTCAATGTTTCTGCAACAAAATAATTTTATTTGATTAAACTTTTAAATACCATCATTTATAGCTGTCATTAAATCCATATCTGAAATGAGTTAAAATATTATGATGTGATAACAGTTAAATATAACATTTTAGTTAACTCATAAAAGTAAACAGGGATAATCAAAAACATAAATAATTACTTTGAAACTTTCATAGCTACATGAAATGTGCCCTGTATGCACTTGGCAGTCCTATTAATTAGGCTATTGGAGTACGCAGCACACATCGCACGTACAGACACACCTTACCGATGGTACTTACTTAATCTTAGTGCAAGATATGATTTTAATTCCTAATAAATGGTATGCATATGTAATAATGATAAGTATGCACAACCAGCCCTTTTTTCCACAATTCTTTTTGCGTCGTACATAACCATTTTGACCAATACAGCAATACCTAACTTCCTCTGTTCTACTAACCATTTTTTCAATTCCTCCTTTAGTTGTGGGAATTTAGGACAAAGATTATGAAGACCATGTTTCTCTTTTCCTGTCACCTTCAGCTTTTCCTCCTGTTTTCTCCATTTATGGATAATTTTTTCTGTGTGATGTGGACTGAAATCACATTCTGCTGCTTGGATTCCATACATATTTGCATACTGAATCACCTAAAGCTTATAGCTAATAGTGAAGGTACAGTGGAATCCCCATTTAACATTTACCTGGGGGACAAGTTTTTTTACCTTAAATCGAGTAATGGGGATAGTCTAAAATTGAAAGATTAAACGGCAGTTTGTTAATATCAAATTATAATTAATTGAAACAAATATTAAGAGTACAGATTAATTGAAAGGTAAGCTTCCTGTCAAGTTAAAGGCTATTTATATGGAATAAACAAGTATGGAAAGGTGTACTCCATGTCGGAGCACACAGTTTCCAAATGCGTTCTTTGAGATCGACACATTTTAGTAAAATTCACAATACCAAATTTCATCAAAATTCATCCTTCAGTTCCCGAGTTGAGATACATTGTAAGTTACATGTAGTTCTTCGCGCAAAGTGGTCGTAATTATCATCCAATTTTAACCAAAATTGGAATCCGTAGACAAATTTTAATAAAACTTCCCAATCCCAAATTTCATCAAAATACGTCCAATAGTTTCCGAGTTGAAAAAGATGCATGTTGTAAAATACATGTAGGTCTTTTTGTAAAGTGGCTGTTATTGTAATCCGATTTAATCTCCAGAGGTTCCCGAGTTGTAATATTTTTAATTAATATTTTTTTGAATGAACAAAAGAACATCGAAAATCGTAAAATTATGTAAATGCTAATTTCCTTATCTTTAAATTTATCGTAAACGTTAGGTTTTATGGGAAAAGTTACTTAACAAAAAATGTGTATTTAATTATTTTATTGAACTTTTGTTTGCTCAGATGAGTGTTTATCGAGATGCTTGTGAAATACATTTAAAAATACATGTAGGTCTTCATGTAAAGTGGTCGTTATTATGGTCCAATTTTAAACAAAATTGGAATTGGTCAACAAATTTTAGCAAAACTCCCAAATACCAATTTCATTTAAGTACCTCCAGCAGTTCCCGAGTTTAAACATGCGGATGAATGGATGGAAATTACCTCCCCTATAAGCGTTCATTTCATGCAAAGAGCGCATAAAAAATGGAAATTTCAGATAGATTCCATTTGACAAATCTGAAAAAGAAGAATGAGCCATGAGCGCTTTGGAGCTGAAGTGTAAAAAAATCCATGTTCACGTAATGACGTCACCGCAAATTTTGTAACAGATGATTGAGAAAACACGGCACGACAAAATATTTATTATTAGAGTTCATTTAATGTAACAATGCCGGTATGTATTGTGTCATTGATGAATAGTGTGAATTATTACATTACAACTTCACTAAATAATATATTTTTGCATCGCATAATGTAAACGCACCTTAAATCGAGGCGATGTCTAGGGACGACAATTTTGTCCCTTAAATGCGGGAAATTCACAAAATCGAGAAACACTAAATCGGGTAATATAATACATTATTTATATGGAGCTTTGGTCGGGGCCACAAAAAACAACCTTGAATGCGAAAAAAGCTTAAATGGAGAAACCTTAAATCGGGATTCCACTGTATATCTTTTCACTCATGTAGCTATTACAAGTATTATCCTAGATATTTGTAAAATTTATATGACATCTACCGAAATTGTAATGTTCCGTGGCATTAACCGTGCTATTCAATGGGGACATTAGAAACTAAGACATATGGCTAACATCGGAAATGCACCAAAATTGTAATCATCGTGAGCAGGTATGCAATAAAATGCAATAATAAAAATGCATTGTTGGAATTTACGTTACATAAGGTTTTACTGTATATATTAAAATCTTTTCGCTATTAATTATCAATAATGTAAATTTTAATGATTGTGCGACAAATGACTGCCAAATATTCCATTTTGGGGATCAGTAGATTTATGAATGTCGGTACAGAATCAAGTAATAATCTTACCTTTGGTCTATAAGACAGGCTGATTTTGGTAGTCATTTTCTGGAAAAAAGTGCGCCTTATAGCCCGAAAAATAGTAAATTTTATTTGACTTATCGATATTTTTTCTGTTCTTTGATATGTAATGTTTGTTTGTATTTTGTATTTTATATTTGCAAAAAATAAATCAATTTTATGGATTACAGTGATGTATTTCTTGGAATACCCAGTACCCAGGGTAGCATAAGTGTAACTTTAAATATGGGTAGCAATCTAGGGTTAAAGGAGGCCAAACACCAAAAAACAGCAAAATGAAACTTTAAATAACACAAAATGAAACAAAGGTGAAACAACAATTTTGCTACTAACTGATGGAATACTATGAGAGAAATATTCATTCAACAGGAAACATGATTTAGAAGAAGTTCTGGCTATCCTTTTATTAATGGGAAGTGGAAAGAGAAGGAATAAGCATAATAAGCATTAGGTACATCCTATCACCCAAAAAATCCACAACACCATACTTATCTCTCTGTCTGCTACAAAGGTTCAGAGATGGGAGATAGAGGCATGCTGATCTGGTAGGAAGAGAGTAGAAGGGTGTGAATGCATGCACAAACTACATGCTTTGTGGTAAGATATTACAATATTATAAATGTGCACCTATCATGGTAGAAAGAAAGAGAAGGAGATGGGGGGGATGGTGAATGTAAGCATATACTTTTGGCAGAAGTTGTGGAGGATAAGTTAGTTATGCCAAAGTAGCAAATTTATTGCAGAGAAGCTGTAATTTCTGTAGTTTTCATTTTCCATTGGATGCTTGTTGTTTGTTCTCACACATTGCTTGCTCACTGTAGTTCTTTTTGTTATGTTCTTTACTCATTGCTGTTGGTTCATTGTTGTAGTTCTCTCTTTGTTGCTAGCCCTTTCATTATCATTATTATTTCTCACATGTTTATTTCCTTTTTCTATTGTTTTACTTTCATTCCTTGCATTTTCTAGTATCCTTCAATTTTTTAAAATGGCTCTTTTGACAGCTACCCTAACCCAGAACAATTATAAATATACTCTTTACAATAAAAATATTGTAGGTGATGGAAATTGCCCATTCAGAGCAGTCTTTTTGGTATAGAAGAAAAGCATACAGAGATGAGATGTCATGTGATTGACCATGTAAAGATATCTGGATCTTACACAAAAGATTTATTGTAGGGGCAAATCTTATGAAAAGACAGTTAAATGTGTTGATGATTACATTTTTCTAATGAAAAGAAAGTGTTTGGAGGTTATGCCCAGCTAATTGCAGTTGCTGTAATTTTTTTCTCTATAGGTTTAATTGTGTATTGACCAAGTTATTCAATCCCCGTAAAATTTGGTGAAGGAAATAAAAACAAAAATTTCTTGCTATTGTTTACTGGTGAAGGTGATGAGGGCATTACGATGTTCTAAATATGATAGAACAAATTCCTAATCCACCTGATGCAATCACTGATCCTATGACATCATCAATGTAGTTAATAGTTAACATGTGAGCAGAACAGGAAACAGAAGCATTCAAAATACTGATGGTGCCAAACTGAAGCAAGTAAGACAATGAAATACTAACAAAAAATGCATTGACATTGAGGAAATAAAAGCACAGCCTATATAATGAGGTTCATAAATTAGGCATAGGAGATATGGATGCAGTCTTCCAGCACTGGTATGCAGTGCCTGTGTGTGTTTTCTCGTGAATCCGCCTCTTTGGCTATTACCGACTGTCAAACAGTGTCTTTTAAAAATTACCCAGGATATGCTCCTAAATATTACGGAATGGTAGCAAAATTATACTACCCCCATTGCACACACATTCATTGTTTGCCAGATAAATGAACACTATGCATATTTGAGTGGGGTTTCAAGTTTTTAAACCAACTGGAACTGGTGTTAAATGTTTCATCAGAATGTTTAGAATCAATCCACAACACAGTTTCTCCATTCTTTCTAACAAATTACTACATGATTGTGTGAGTTTCTTTGCAGTTACTATAGCGGCCGATTCAATAGAACTTTTTATTTTGTCTTTATTGAACAGAATTGTATGAATTGCAGAAGACGTTAAGTTAAACTTATGTGTAATATTGTTCTGACATTCACCTTTTTTTAAAACACTAGGCTTTTCCTCAAGATTTATGCTTTATTATTTCCTGGACTTTCATTGCCTTCATTGAATTTTCTCTTTTCTGCAATGATTTACTCTATTTACTTATGTACTGCACACCCTAATGTAAAATGCGTACCCCTATTGTTGGGCCAGTTTGGAGGGAAAAAATAAATTTGTGCCAGAATAAGTTGACATCTGGGATTGAAAAAAAGTCTGCCTCTTCACGGATTCCTCCTCCTGGAAACAAGATCCACCCAAGTTAAGCATCTTCTCCTTTCTACCTGCATGGCTAACAGAAATTCCTCCTAGTTGCCCCTCTTATGTTAAAGGAGCATCATGGACTCAGGAAGGGTGAACAAAGATACCAGATGCCAACTTATTCTGTCAAAAGCATAGGTAGAAATTGATAGTAAACTTTTAATGACAGAACTGCTTATTTTGAGTAACAATAACAAAACTTAAACCTCATTTAATAGATCCAGCTTTAATATTATGGAAATATAACCATGTCAATCATCAAAATAGGTACTTCGCACGTATACTTTGTAGAATTATTTGTCTGCTGCAAATATAAATGTAGATGCAAGCGTGTTGCAGTGAATTTACTATCCATACTCACAATTTATATAATCTGTTCAGAAATCCTCATGTAAGACATGAAGTCCCTTTTTCTTACCGACATATTGGGAAAAAGGTGTGCACGGTACACGAGTAACTACAGTATTTCAATTATTATATTTTTCCTTTATTTACTTTAAAAAATTTATTTTGCATGTGAAATGAAGCAAAATAACTATGGCACATGACAACTGAACTGATGATGTTGACATTAAAGACCTAGGATGGTGATTGGCCAGCGCAAAAGAAAACAAGCATAAAACAAAACCTCCAAAAATGCATGTGGTGCACAGTATTTTAATGCTCCAGTACAGTATTTATTTTTTATTTCTTTTTCAAAAAATAAAAATTTATGTCCCGAGATGCCAATGTGTTTTATCAAAATTTCACTAAATAAACATGCTCTAAATGAGGCATTACTTTATATGACAGCATTCAGGGCAGCAGGGAAGAGCAACAATTTGTCACATGCATGTGGTTCATTTACTATGAAAATATAATAAAAACCTGTAAAATGCAAGTATTAAAATACTGGTTATGATACTGGTGTAATGGTAACCGGCAACAGCTATGGAATGCCTGTCGTGATTACACAAGTAATACATGCAATTAATTAAGGTCACCTGAGATGTAGCCCACAGCACCATGCATTAGATTAACTTGCCCAATGTCATGCGATTCCAATAAAATTAAATTTATAAATTTTAGTGATAATGAAGTATTATAAAGCAGAAATGAGAAATCCAGAACTTTTGTTGTTCTGAAAAATATTTTCAGGATACCAGGATAAGAAGTCAAAATTAGGGATTTTCCTGAAATTTCTGATACATCTGGTAATGCTACACAAGACTGAGCCTTCTCTGGTTAATCAGATATTCCAGGAGATCAATATGCCTATAATATATATATATATATATATATATATATATATATATATATATATATATATATATATATATATATATATATATATATATATATGAAACAAATTAAGTAAATACCATATTGAACTGAAAGGAAGACAAGGTTTTTCCCCAAAAACTTCAGCAAAAAATTAGAGATTGTCTTAAAATCAAGTACATACAAAGATTTTAATGCAGCATGGAACACACCCAGGCCGATTCTATGCCCACAAAAATCCATTGATTTATACAGCCAGAATATATTACATTTGATTTAATAACACAAAAAATTTATTAGACGTTCTTTACCAGCAAAGTGGTATTAGCGGAATGTCACCTCCTTCTGTCCGTCTGCATGTTTAACCCTCCAGTACTTGCATGGGGTGCTGTGGACACCCCAGACATACGTTTTATGACAGGGCTCCTTTTCTGTGGTCTTTAATAGCTGGAATGACATGTTTGGAATCTATTCTGATAAAAATTTTCAGTTTTCTGTGGTAATCCTTTGAGTTTGGACGTTTTTCCTAAGAGAGTGCTGCACTGTATCTTATGGAAATCAGAATTTTTTTCTTTGTGAATTTATTGTTACTATCTACAGAAATTTTGTTATTTCACATAATTTGAGATTGTCTCTCAATAGTTTCTTCACTGATCGTCATCATATAGTATGTTATTTCCCGTAATTGGAGATTGCATCTCAACAGTTTCTTCACTGACTCTGATCCTACAAGGTTTGTAGATTTTTATTATTTCAGTGTTTGGTTTTTGTTTTGTAGCTACCAGTAGACTGTTTTCCACTGTTATTTGACAGAACTATTATGAATATTACAGTGAATTGCACGAATTTTCAAGTTGAAAAAGTATATCAAATACAATTTTCAAGGCCATTATGTGGTAAACTGTTCTTTCCTCTTGTGTACAATTATTGTGTGCAATTGTGGTATTTCTGATAAATAAATAATGCACACTTGTGTATAACGCACACCCATACTTTCTGCCAAAAGATCTCGACTTTTCGTATACCCCGTGTATAACATGCACCCTAGATTTTGAGGGGTATAAGAACAAAATTTTAGAATTATACTGACATGTTAAGTATTAACTAGAGTACCATAAATAAATAAACACAGACCTATACCGGGTAACGCAAGACTTGATTTATGCAAATCCGACTTTACACAAGAACCTCGGAAAATTAATTTTTAAAATCCAAAAATTCCGAGTTGCTGAAATTTGTTCACAAGGCAAAATGCTTCAGGCTTAAAGGTCAAATCTGAATGAAGTTTAAACACGTAAATTTATTTTAAATTTATCAAACTACACATAAAACTTATTCATGGAATATTGAATGGCTTGAGATATTTAATGACAGTATTCAATACAACTTAAATTTCATTGTGTATCGTGGCCGCCTTCTTCGCATAGTTATTTGGTGCCAAAGATGATGAGAAAGATGAATTCTATGGGTATTAAATTACTTATATCATTACTTATATATATTATATTCATTAACTAAAAAAATTATTTCAATTTGCTCATATACCATGTTTTTTGTTTTAGATTCATAATTTGCAGGAGATCTACCTGGCAATTTTGCAGGAGACTACAGCAATCAGCTAGTGAAATGTGGAATATTTGGAGAGGATGGAAATATAATAGTAAGGAAGTAATTAGGTGTTTGATATGTATAATTAATATATGTGTATATAAGATGGGTTATCAATAATTTGTGTGGTTTTCCCCTCAATTCACCCAAAAAGCGATACTCTGGTGCAAGGTGGGTACTTCAATTTTTTATTTTAACTGCACAAAAGTGTTACCCATGTATAGCGTGCACCCCTACTTTATGATCTAAAAATTTGGTCTTCAAACTGTACGTTATACATGAGTATATCAGCAGCTGATGTTAAATAATCGAATGGTATTTTTGTGTCTGGTAACCTGTTTGTTTGCCTGCATAGAAGTTGAAAAGAAAGGAGGAGGGAGAGGGTCGATGGTCAAACTGTAGAGAGGAGAATAGGGGCAGCAGTTGTTATTCATAACGGTGTTCTTGTATTTGTTGATAAACATGCTCTTGAAAGCACCTAGTTTGTTTTCACTGTGTACTGATTTTAGCAGTGATAAATTGTAGATAGTGAGGGGGTGATGGTTTTCATGTATGTATGTTTCTACATTTGAATTATTAATTCTTTTGTGACTAAAGCATGCTAAGTGCTCGTTACAATTTACCTGATCAAAGGTCTTCTCTAGATCCACAAAATAGTCAATTACTTCCCTATCTCTTTCTATATATCTTTCTCCAATCACTCTGATTATGTCTATGGCATCTTTCATATCTTTCTCCTTTCTGAATCTGAATTGTTCCTCTGCCACATGCTCATCCAATTTTGCAGATAACCTTCTATTTAATATTCTCAATAATACTTTTGATGAATGGGATAAAAGCCTAACTTCCTGTAATCCTCATATTTTTTTGCATTACTCTTCTTTCGTCAAGGGATCAATATTGTCGTAAGTAAGACTTCCAGCCACTTTCCTGAATTATATACATCCTTACAGAGCTGAAGCAATTGTTTTCTTCCAGAAATTCCCAGTGCCTTAAAAAATCAGATGGTATTTCATCAATGCCCTGCACTTTTCTATTTTTAGGCTCTCTCATAGCAAATTTTATTTCATCCATCATTATTTCATAACCTTCCTCCTCATTATTAGGCAGTTCCAGCTCCCTTCCCATTTCCTTCATATGTGGTCTTTGTTTCAAATCATAATTCTTCTTTTGGTACAGAGGGAGGTTTTCTATCAACCACATACTTCAAACCACAATTCTTATTGTTATTATTTATAATAATAAAGTGTTTCAATGAATTACTTGTCATGGATCAGCAATACAGGACGTCTCCGGCTTATGATCAACCTGTACTTACGAATGAAGGAACTGAAATTTAAGTGCCCTTCTAAGGATCTTTTGGGTGGATTTTTAAAATTTAAATACAGAAATGTGGGTTTCCAAGGCCGGCCTGATAGGTGAGGCTGCGAGGCGACTGCTTCAGGGTGCCATTTTTGAGAGGCACCAACATTCGGGATGAAATACCATTAAAATTTCAGTTACATTATTATCACTATTATCAAAAACAATGCAGTAGTTAAGAAAATATTTTTATATATCTGACATTTAGCTATTTAGCGGCATCTGTAATGTAAACTATGACTGTTTCTTGTTATTTTAAATGTGCCAACAGCATGGCTGCATTATCCGTGGCTCAGGGGCAGATTGAGCTGCCAGGACATCGGGCAAAATCCTGGTAAGTCGATGCTGCCCCTGGACTGGGGCTGCCTTGGCCAGGAGAAGTTTCTTTTCCATATTCTAAAGCTATTTCAGCTATGCATGTGTCCGTAAGACAGCAGCGTCGGTAATAGGGACAATAACTTGAGTGGGTGAAAAATATTTTCCGGGGGGTCATGTACTCTTGTGTCGGCCTCTTCCAATTGTCTTATATTTACCTTATCCTCAATTTTCTCCAACTCGAGCCTTCTCACCCCTCCTTTTCTTGTAGTCCCAAGGCAAGAAAGTCCGAGGAGGATGCGGTTTTTCCCAACACCCCTCTCTCCTGCTGATCCTCTTTGTTTCCACGTGCATTCATTCAGGCGCGCTCAAAATTTTTGGTTTATTGGTTGCAGCTATTGTTTGAGCCACTTTTGGGTTTCTTTCACTGCCTCTTTAACCTTGAGGGCAAGGTAGCTATTCTCACACCACTGTTTTCAACCCCTTCTCCTTCGACATTTCCTCCTCCCATTCATTTCGCATTGGTGACACTGAAGAATAGCAGTGTCCTTAGTCTGCATTAGTTCCAATATGTCCATCGTTGTGGAAACATCAGTCGAGTGGTGTGCATCTTTAAGTTTTTGAATAATCTCTTATGAAGTAATAGCAGGTTAGTTTTCCTTGGGAATAATTGATATGTTTTTGTCTTTACTCAAGAAGATATGTCAGTATTTAGTGTAAATATTATTCTTTTCCAATTGATGAAAGCAGGTTTTTACCCTAAGAGTTGGAGATATACCAAGCCTACGATCAACAGTTTTTCATACCAGAAGATTAGTATATATTTTTATTTGATCGTTATATTTATATCATTAACGCAGGGGCAGATCTAGAAACTTCTCAAGGAGGGGGAAATCACCCCAGTTGCATCTCCCTTTCAATGAGTCTTACATTTCTGATTACTCTTTGTTCTGAATATCCCTAGCCTTGTCAGAATGATTCCAGGACAAAGTTCCCTTGTCAGAATATTTTTTTCGTTTGCCGTTTGTACCTAATCTGTAGTGATGAAAGGAGGAATTTAGCATGGAATTGGTTTGAGAATGCATCCATCGGAGGGCAATGAGGACATACAAAGGGGGGGGGATCGCCCCCATCGCCTTCCCCCTTGGATCTGCCACTGCATTTACGTTGTATGGTTAAATTATTTTTTAGTTTTACTCAAATAAGTTTGTTGCTAAGTAGTTTACTATAGGTGTTTTTCTTTAAAATAAAAATACAGTATGTACATTCACGTCGATTTATTCGTCGTAAATTATCTATTCTACTTTCACTTACAAAATGCTATGTCCCACAAAAGGAAAATACTCGTATTTACATTGGGAACCAGACAAAATGTCCCTGGAAATGCCCCAAGACAGAATGTCCCCAAACGCAAAGTAGGACAAAATGTCCCCACGTACCGGAATAAATATTAATTATTCCCTCTCAGATGTTGATATACTGTTCAAAATCAGTCAGATGATTAATTATAATGCCTTTAACAGATTTCGGTATTTATTTTGTCCTGAAAAAGTAAAGCAGTAACATTATCCTCCATATAGATGTTTCTACATATAACGTGTTTTTAACAAATATCCCAACTAGGAAGAAATTTGAATTTTCGCAAGAATACTTCAATCATGCATTTACATTAATGATGATAAAGAGATCTTTGAAAAGGACCCAGATTCGACTCCAGGATATAATTTCTGTTTTCCATAAGATATCACGTAAAAACCAATTGTTCAACATGCAGGCTTTCATTGTTTAAAAGCTGATATTTTCCTGAAATATGTGATTTAAATGTTTAATATGAGAGATTTCGAATGGTAAGATAAATAGAATAAGAAACATCAATAATTTTCCTAAAATATAGTTCAAATTCGAAGATCCAACATCCATTCATTCTAATTTTAATTTCCATATGAATAAAAGCCTGCACTTTAAAAAGTCGCTTTTTACATGTTATCTTACGGGAAATGGAAATTGCCTCCCTGGAGTCGAACCCAGGTCTTTTTGCATATTTTGTTTTCTTCAATTACTTTTTATATCTGAATCAAAGACTCATGCAAAATTTCAACCACCTACCTAATAGGAAAGTTTGTTAAAAATGCGTTAAAATTGCCATTGATGACATCAGTGTTAGACACAGAATAAGGCTTTTATTAATAGAGATAATGCGTAAGGAAAGTGGTCTATTTTCCAGAGAAGGAGAGATGGGGAGAAGGAGTGGGAGATAGATAGGAAGAGAGAGATAATGGGAGAGGGAGGGAGGGAGACATAAGGAGGGAAAGGGGGAGAGAGAATGGGAGGAAGGAGGATGAAAGAGAGGAAAGGAGGTAGAATGGGAAGTTCCTTAAATTTAATATTTAATCCACGCATACCCATATTTGACGGGCAATTATGCTAGTACCTGTCTTTAAAAACGTGGATTTATTATTATATGCCTTAATATTTTTATTTTTATATACATACATACTTCTTTTTCTTTTTCTGCAATTTATTTTTTAGTATGACAGATGAAACTAAACATTTTTGTAAAAATAAGATATTTTTCTATTTCTTATTGAGATTGTCAAGTACCTGATTATCTGTGATTTATTAAAGTTATGTGATTTAAAAACGTTGTAATTCTTTACAATGTACCCTAACATGGGTACTTTGGGTTTTGAGGCAAATTGAATATCTATCAAAGGGGCACCATTTTTTACCTCGCCTCAGGTGCCAAATGATCTCGGCTCGGCCCTGTGGGTTTCTTTTGGGATTCCCATATAACTTGCTGTGTAATCATGGTAGTTTTAAAAAACAAAACGTATTTTAGCAATTTCCTGGTGAATTTTAGAGATTATCTAACATTTTTGGATTTTTCTGGTTTTTTTCCTTTCATATAAGCCGAATACTTGTACTGGAGACAAGAAATTTGGAAAAAAAGTGCAGCTTATAACCGAGTAAATACAGCATATTTTCAAAATTATAAATATAATAGATAATTGTCAATCAATAATTATTTTGCTGTTTTTTAACTACTAATGAATCTTTATCCAAACAATCAGTTTTTGTGTGTAAAAAATTTAAAACTGGAAAATAGCCTTATTTTTAGGAGTGCATCTTATACATCTTGACTTCTTATACACTAGACTATACAGAACTAAAGAGATTACCCTTACGTCTAACCTTTTCTGATATTATCTGTAGGATTAAACAGCAGTTATGCATCAAATATTAACTTATTTTTTAAACAAACAAACAACAAAATCATCCTTGGCTATGATTCTCCAAATGACCTCGTTTCAATCAAAACTGCCAAAGAATGGCTTGTTTTTGCTGAATATGTCATGAAAGTTTGAAATATATTGGACCAATAATTATTGAATAACAATAAAATAAATAAAACTGCAATTTTCTTTCATCTTTTCAAAATTTAAACACCACTTTAGGGGTCAAAGACAGGAGATTTAAATACTGGATTAAGAGGTTAAGTCTACACCTAAAAAAAATAACTATATAGCATCCAGTGTCGTGATATATTGAGTTTTATGTCCAGCTAGCTGCAAGCTCTCCCTGTTCCTCTTATGCCATGCAATTCAAGTACAATTACCATTTTAAAATACAATTTACATCATTGTATTTAAAAAAAATAACAGTCATACAGGTGACATAGAAAACTTAATCTAAAATAACTCAAGCAAATGTTGAGGAAATGAAAAAAATCAACAAATATTTTACCACTGTACTACAGTGTTACATTTTTATCATAAATTCAAAGTAAAATATCTTTAAGATCAGAAAAATAAACTAAGGTCAACAATAATAGAATCAAACAAAATCAAGCTTATTTTGTGAGTTATGCCGCATGCATTCCTAATTGGTTCATTACAAGAATAAATATTTAAACAACAAAAGCATTCAACAAAATTTCTAAGATAAGCATGCATGTCACATTTATTATTTTAGCGCCTTATAGTTGAGCATTTTCCATTTTAAAATCAGGCCCTGGGAGGTACACTTATTGCAAACTAGATAATTACTGTGTTTACCTGAATCCAAGATGAGGTTTTTTTTCCTAATTTCAGCTTACACAAATCGAAGGTCGTTTTAAATTCAAGTATGAATACATCATGGTCAATTCAACGCTCGACAGATTCGTCGCGAGATGTATTCGTCACAAGACGAATTGGAAGGCAAAACACCATGACTGGTGTATGGCAGGGGGTACACTTGTTGGGTTGAGAGTCACCCACTGCCATACACCATCCAATGGGTCTTGTGTAATTCGCAAAGAGAATTGCAATTCATTCTGGTATTATTGAAATATAAAGAAAAAACTTTCGTGGAAAAGTTTCTCCCCTCACCATACATCAGTCATGGTGGCTCATGATGAATTTGTCGAGCGATAAGTTTTTCATGCAATGTATTGACGCGTGATGAATTTTTCATTCAATGAATTGATGCATGACAAACTGACCGTGATGAGTTGATGTAGAACCCCACAAAGTATGGTTCACGTTTAATTGATGTTTTTTAAACAAATGAAACAAGATTAAATAATTGTATCTACTAAAATTCTCCATTGCAAACTTATGAGGCAGATTTAAATTAATCCAGTATTAATTAAAAAAAATACATTTAAAAAACTTTTTATCTTAAACAAAACTTAGTAACAAACCATTTCAATTAATGAATCAACTAGTAAACCTATACTGAATGTGTGTGTCTAAAATATACACCAAATACATTCAGTGAGAAATTAGGTCATAAAATCTTTTTTTGTGTTTTGACAGTCTGCTAAAAGAGGGAGAGGCTTCTCAAAAGCAAGAAAATAAATTTAGAAACAAGGAAGAAATTAGCGAAATGCTACATATGGAGCATAGCTCTTTATGGTGCAGAGATGTGGATGGTAAGGAGAAAGGAGGAAAAATATTTAGAAAGTTTTGAGATGTGGGTATGGAGGAGGATGATGAAAGTGAAATGGACTGAGAGGAAGAGGAACGAAGAAGTATTAGAACTGGTAGGAGAAGAAAGGATCCTAATAAAAACAATCAGGAAAAGAAAAGCAAATTGGATAGGGCACATATTGAGAAGACAGTGTTTACAAAGGACGATCTTAGAAGGCAAAATTAGCGGAAGAAAAGGAAGAGGGAGAAAAAGAATAGGAATATTAGAGAATATAAAGCAGGAATATAGTACTTATAGAGGTATAAAAGAGGCTTCTAGGGAGAGAGAGAGAGAGATGGAGGCAGCGATTCAGCTAGAACCTGTCTTCGGACAGCAGCATGATGATGATGAAAAAAGGGAGGTGTCTAAGATTTTGGATCATCTCGGATTCGCGTAAATACAGTATATTTTCTAGGCAACACTTCCAAAAAAATTAAAAATATTATCTAATATATGAAAATATATCTACTTACAATTACTATATCTAAATTCTGTGCCAGATGATCTGGCAGAGTCCTCTTGGAGACCTCTTCTTCAGGCATCCCATTGAATCTGTCATGCTTCTTCCTTTCCTTTAAACTTGAAGGGATTTTCTCATCTTTTTGCTTCTTCTTCTTGAGTGGATCACCATTGATCAGGTTCTCGGAGTTCTCCAGCCTAAAGAATGAATTTCATTAGAATATTTACATACAATTAGCCATTATTACCCATGAATAAACTGATAGCTGATCAAAATTAGCCTGTTACTATATTGTCTTATTAATAATAAAAATTATAATTACATCATCATGGCTTAAGTTACATATTTACACATGTCAAATTTTAATTTAATGGGATTTATCGGCTAATATTTACTTTATTTTCTCTCCCTGTGACTTTGGTGATTATTTTGTTTACTAATGATGCCAAATTATGAAGATGAAGATTTAATATTATTAAAATTAACCCCTCATCCCCAGATTTTATGGTTTGTCCAAAATACACAAGCCTAATATACCGATACCACCAGTTGTGTCCATCTTCATGGCACCAGTTCACAGGTTAGCTTATTGGTTGAATACCATTTTTAGAAACTTTTCCAAATTCAACCCCAAATTCAGCATAAGGAACTCCATTAATTTAACTAAAGTCCTTGTTAAGAAAAAACCATCTACCAATGCAAAATGGCTTCTTGTGATGTAACCAAGCTTTTTACTTGTGCCTGGGCAAAAGAGGTGTTACCTCTGACTAATGATTTGCTTAGAAATGCTGGTTACAAACCCTTAATTACAGAGGAAATGTCACTCCTAATACAACTTTGTATCAATCAAAATCACTTTGCATTTAACAAACTTTTCTATCAGCTATAGGCTCCCGTTTTTCACTCTTACTTGCAGATATCTTTACGGATAACTTAGAAAAGAACCTTTTCAAGTCAAATAGTCCACTTAAAAAAATATTTTTTACTGATACTGCTATGTTGATAACATTGTTTGCCTATGAACAGAGTGTCAGACACTTTTTATCGGTATTAAATTTCCTCCACAATTCCATTAATTTTACTGTTGAAATTGGATTTAATAAGATAAACTACCATGACCTTGCCATATCTATTTCTGACAGCCAGAAACAGTTTTCTATCAATGGAAAAACTACCTTAATGGACTCCACCATACCTAATGATTCTCTTCACCATCATTCACACAAAATGTCCTCATTCCATGCCATGTTAAATTGCCTTGTGAACATCCCCCTTTCCATAGATAATTTTAATAGTGAACTAAACATCATTATACACATCGCCAAACAAAATGATTATGATACAAATGCAATAGACAGAATTTTTGCCAAAAAACTTAGGAAGCAAGCAACCCAACTCATCATTCCTATCCCACCTGATTTTCCTAAAAAAGCCAGATGGTGAAGATTACCATTCCTGGGCAATTTATCCTACAATTGGCCAATCTGGTTCCGAAAGATAAATACTAATATCTTTTTACACCATTTTCTTTAGTGGAAATTATTAGGGAATTTCAAAGACTATTTCGACATTTTGGACAAGTGCTGCATTTACAAATTATCTTGTGATGATTGCAGAGGAGTGTATGTTGGCCAGTCAGGAAGAATCTTTAAAACTCATTCCGGTGAACATAAAAAGGGTTTTAAAACTAAGGATATTTCGTCTAACTTTATCAAACACCTCTTACAAGAAAAACGCAATAGTTTCTTTTCCTCTAAAGATCTTTATGTTCAACAGAAGGGTGCAAATTAGATTATTTTGAACAATTTCAAATTATAAATTATTTCTATGATGATGGTACTGTTCTGTCAAATGAATACATTTCTCCTACTCATTCTCCTTTGTTCTCCATTCCCATGTACCACCATTGACCTGCTTCCTCATACTCTGTATTTCTTTGTAATAGCAACCCACCATGAGATATTCTATTGGCCCTAATTATCCATCCATCTTTACTCCTAACCTCCCTCCACCTACTCCTTTTCTCCCTTCCACACTCTTTCCCTTCATATATGTGCAGCGATACTCTCTCATCTTTACCCTGAAGATGATGTTTTCACATGTGAAAACCATTGTCGAAATAAAAGTATTTTTAGTGGAAACATACAAATTTTCTCATTTTAGAATATTGGTAGAGGTACTGATAAGTGGCTGTCAGGTGTGTTTTTTTACTTTCCCCATATGTAGTATAGGGGAAAGTATTGTTTTCATGAAAAAAATCGACTTCGAGATTCCAACGGAAGTACACGTTTTCAGGTCCCCTGAACACGTTTTGACCATTTTCTCGATGATGCCTCTCTGTGTATGTGATAGCTTTTTTGTGGGTGATCTAACTCAAAAACTATTCATCAGGTCATTGTAAAATTTTATATTTAACATTTTTATAAAGGTCACAAGAACTGATAGCTTTTGGTAAAAATCAGTCAACCGGAAGTGGGTGTTTACTCTCGTCACTTATCCGTTATTTTGAAATATTTGCTTTAATATTTGATAAATGTAAAAATGTATTGGAATAAAGGTTGTAGGAAATTTAATTTTCTACAACATTTGTTTGATACATTTTAAGAGATATCTTATATTTTTAGCTGCCACCACCACACCACCTACTGATGACTATTGTTAACAATTGATGCTTAGTTACATTTTAGTAACGCTCCTTTTTCTTTTCTTAACTGTTGGAGCTTTGTGGCTATATCCAATATCAGAAGCTATGGTTTGAGTTTATTTCCGTTCTTTGTAGTCTAAAATTTTCTTGGTTTCTAAAATATTTATTATTATGTAACCTACTTGGAATTTTTAGAAATATTACAGATATGGAGAAAGTCATGTGGTGGCCACATCAGATTTTTTTGTTAATATAGATGCTATTATCAATGCATTTTTTGTTTACAACTACCCCATATTTATGTTATTTAGGTTTTACTGTACACCCACTCCCCAATTAATGCTCTTAATTGGTGACAGAAAAATCGAGTGGTAACTGAAACACCGCTATTCGGAAAACGTACTTCAATAAGAAATGATGTTATAAGATTTAATTCGTTCCAGAGATTCTACTACTGAAAATGAAAATAGGTAGTATTATATAAATAATACACCAAAGTATTCTTTGTTAACCATATTACGTAGCAAAGAACAGGTAGTAATTTGCATTGCAATTATATTTAAAATTGAACAGTAAAACTTGAATATAAATGAAGAACAGAATGCATTTTACAGAACATATGTTGATCTTACGCTGAATAAATCATGGAGCATTAAGGAATAGGAATTAGAGTAGAAGAAGATACCTGCATCTAATTATATATACAGGGTGAGGCAATAGTCACTATGCAGCCACAATTTTATTAACACAAAGAAAATTGGAACATAATAACATAATCATCATGGCTGAAGATACTATTCAATTAAGAGAAGGCAACCAATAAGATAAAAACAAAATCGTATATCGAAACCTTACTATGTTTTGATAAAGAAATATCGATTCATAAAAGAATTATCACGTGTTTGATAAATAAAGGAACATGGAATGAGTCCAAATAAAGGATGAATTCAAATATATTGGTATAACATTTAAAAAAACTGAACAATCGAAAAGGGAGCAATAAACAAAAAACAAACAAATGTTGGTACTCTCCAGCTTTTAGTCGCCGTAAAACTTGAACCTCGAGAGTTAAGTTTTTCCTCTTTTTCTTCTCTGACTGCTGGTTATCACTCATGGTTTTTTTTATTTAAAGGGAAAAATATAATTTAAACAAAGTTCACTTTATATTTTGACCTACAAAAACATCGACAAGTGTATACAGAACCATCAAGCAACTGTAAATACTGATGTCTTGTGTGTTGTAAATGCACAGTGGACTTCATTACACCAGAAACTTTGAAGGGCATTAATGTGGAACGTGCAAGCTCAATTCGGAAAAAGGTATTAAATTATTTTCAGCGTTAATGCGGAACAGGGTTAATGCGGAACAACGTTAACCGGAACAGCATTAAGCGGGAAGTGGCTGTATGTGTAACAAGTTGAAATAAGATGAAAAAGGGAGAATTTTTGAAAGGACTTCTACAGAATTAGTAAAGAAGCAAAACATTTCAATTGCAGACCATTACAAAGATACCAGAAAATCCACTTGTGCTTCATGGGGAATTGTGAAGGAAGAACAAAGCCCAATCCATTAAGAGGGCCTTCCGGAGGAAGATTAAAATTGTGCCCAAGAAACAAGGACAAAAAGTAGTCAATAAAGATATGCCAATTGTATGGTGCTCATTTGCAAGGAGCATATGATAATCAAATGCATGTATTCTGGAGACAGCAAAAACAATAAAAGCCAGAAACAAAAAATTATAATCAAGGTTTGTTATTTTATAAAATATTTCATATAAATTATTAAAAACTAATTAAATTATAACTAGGCTTGGTAGTTTTTGGGATTTATTTTTCTTAACATTAGACAACTAAAATCAACATTTATTTTTCCTAAAAATCCACGACGAAAATCGAAGTTAATTTTAATCCAGTATATTAGGCTTGGTAGTTTGATATATTTTTTAAAATGATCACTAATATTGATGTTTATAATTCCTAAAAATAGACTATGAATATAGACATTTATTTTAATACATTTCATCAATATTTATCTAGAAAATTTTTATAAATTGAATTCCTTTAAATTAAATTTTTCTTCAAGTGTATATGTGTATAAAAATGACATTTCTTGCAAGCTGGATTGTTTATTGTTCTTTAAATTTTTATGAATGCATTGTTACTGACTTCAGCCACCTACCCTGAACATACCTAATTTTTAAATAAGTATATTTTATTTGTTAAATCATGCCCCTCATTCACAAAATCATGATTATTGAATAGCAGAATTGATGTGACTTGAATATAACATACAGCCAAATATATGTATGAGTATTTTAAGAAAAAACTTAATCATGTTGAGTAGTGACTATGAAAGCAGAAAAAAGTCCAGAATGCAAACATGGGCTGGTGCTCCTTCAGCAATGCAAAAGAAACTAAGCACTAGAAACTCTCATTGGATAGTGAGTATGACTCCTAAAAATACAAATTTATAACTGTGTTAGTGAAAAATAGTATAGAGATATTTGGCGATTAATACTCATTTTCAGTTTGGAAAGCCTTTCTTTTCGCATTTGAAGGTCAGCAGATGATACAAGAGACCTACCCTGACTTCTTGGTAAATGGAGTATGGTGGCAGATGATATCGTGGAAATGATCCAAAGTGCATACGGATTATCGGGTTTCAACAAGGGTAAAGTTAGACTGAAATAACCTCATCATATTTTGTCTCATATCCTTGCCTTCAGATCCCTCAGCCTCTCTGGATGGGCCCTTAAGAGAATGACATGAAGCAGTGATTCTCAACCTTTTACATCTTATGTCCCACCTAGCATTTTATCAAAAAATCTGTTTCACACCATGATAAAAACAAAACCTCACCTTTTCCAAGAAGTGTATTTTTACTTTATTATACAAACTATCAAAGGAAAATTTAAAGGACATTAAGTATTGCAATAATTTTGCTGAGAAAATTTTTTATAACAATTATTACAACATAAGGGGCCTTAGAAAGCATTTTCTCTTACGTTTTGGATGCTTGTTGCTAAAATATATGAAGTTTGAGTGTGGTAAAGCAAATTTAAAAATAAGGATACATATTATCATAAAAAATGTAATGGTGAAAAACTGACAATTATCAATGACAGTTCATTTTCTTTAGTTTAAATTTTTTTATGAATTTGATGTTTATTGACATTGATTTAAATCAAACTACCAAATCTACTGACATTTTATGGATTATCTGTGATAATCCACTAATGCTTTGTTAGCTGCATTAAAAAGTTTCTGTACTTATTTGCATGGGGTCAATATGACCTCAATGATTTTTTTTAATTTTAGCAAGGAAATATTAATTTATTCATATGGTTGTAGAACTATAAACATCAGTGTCACAATTAAGTTTGGTAGGATTTAATTAAAATTGATAAATGTCGATAAACATTGGATTTGCAAAAATTTCAAATGCAGTGGAAATGAATTGTTGCATCAATTTTTCACCACTTCATTTTCTACAAAATAGTACAAAATGACTTTTGAATTTGGTTTACCATACTCAATTTTAATATATTTTAGCACCATAAATCCAAAACGGAAGAAAAAATTATTATTCGTCAAACCAGACATTCACACTTCATTTGGAATTACTTACAATTTGCTTTCTAAGGCCTCATATGTCATAGTCTTAAGGCCCCATACTGAGCTGCCACTGGGTCCCATGCTAAAACTACAGGACAAAAGAATAGGATTGGATTATTGCACTCTGTTTTTACCTTAGACTAGATCTGATAATCACTATGCATCCAGATATGATCCACAATACGGTCAGATGTTATACTCCATTATTAATTCAATTATTTAATGCCCAATTACTTCATAACTTATCCACAATTTTTGTTAATGATTTCCTATTATCTCATTACCAATCTTGTGTTTTACCCTTCACTTCCCCTCCTTCCACCCTTTTCCATAGATATACAACCCTCACCAAAGCTTTCATTATCTGATGATGCTGTAATAGACAAAACCAGTTGAGTAAATCTTTTTTAGTGGAAATCACAATGTCATTAGTTTTTATGTAATCTTTTCATTAAGTGAAGCCTTCCCAAGTGGATTCTGTTTTTAACACATTCAAAAGTTTTAGTAAAGAGGGCACCCACTGAATGTAGATGATACTATACTAGGGAGGCAATTCTGTAGATCATTCAAGGTCACACAGCTCCCCACCTAGCCTTCCCCCTTCACATGGCTGAATCACTGCGGCCTGTCTCCACACAGTATCATTTCTTCTGTCTAATATTGCAGTCTCATTCCATGATTTTGCTATAAACATTGATTTTAAAAACATTATTTTTGAGTACTACCTTTAATTTCAACTGTGTAAGATGTCCAGAAAGAGCCCAGATATGAGGAAGCAATAAAAACGAATCCTATACAATGTGTATAATTTTTTGAAGGATCTTCCACGTACGAAGGGCATCAGGGAATTTTGACACAAGAATTCACTGCAGAAGCCTGTGGTATGTCTTTAATCCTCCAGTACTCGCGTGGGTTTTTCAAACACGAGTACTCGTGCGGGGTGGATTTTAACCCCATATGAAATACATTTAAAATGCATGCCAAGTGTAGTTCATTCGTCAACAAAAATGACAAATATATATCTAATTTAATAGAAACACAACAGACAATTTTTTAACAATATTTGATAATAATATTTTAAAATAAAAATTCACAAAACTTAAGACAATATTTCTATAATGTCAAAAATAGTGAACATATATTTTTGGCATGTGAAATCAAAATAAAAAATGAAATTTGGTGAAAAATGGTTAAATTACAATTACTTTCTAATTTAAATATATAATAAATACATAAAAGTTTATAAAAGTACAATTGTAATAATTTTACTATTTTTCAAAAGAGCCCTCATTTTGTCAGATGTTTCATACACATCTATTTTTCTCATGATGTCTCAGGATTTTTTCCAATGTCTCATACACAACCACAAAGTATAAATTAAGTAATGTGAGACAATTAGTGCATAACAATTTAAGTATTTATTATCAATAATATTGCATATGGAGAGAGAAAGTGAAAAGAGCAGAAGTTTTTTCTCATCTCAGAAATTCTAGGTATCGGTTAAAATTTGTTGATTGAGGAACATAAACATGAAAAAACTGTCAATTGTTCTATTAAAAACAAATTCACCAAAGCAGCAACAATATTTTCCACACAATAAGATATATCACAGATGTTCGTCTCAAATCGCTGTCCACCATCTAAGAAAAAGCATCCTTACTCAAAAACGGCTGACACATTAATAGAAATTTTTGCCTAAAAACCTTTCACATGCGTCACTCCAGCTACTTAAAAAGGAGACGGCGAAAAAAGAATGGGAAGGAAACCATCATAAAATGTGAGGGGTAGGGTAAAAATCTACCCCGCGCGAGTACTGGAGGGTTAAGCACAGTGTGATGTATATGCTCAGAGGCTGGAGCATCGATATCATGAAAAGAAAAGGCAACAACATCCTTCCATTCTCCAAGAAAGAAGGTTGCTCACAAGATGCCGATAACTGAGATGGACGGTTTTCAGAAAGATGTCATACGCCGCACAATACTTGAATTTTATGACCGAGGAGAATACGCAAAACAACATGCAAAAAGGTAACTGAACAGTTAAAAATTTATTTCACCGGTTCTCTGTATTCTGTGGGAAGAATATTTTTCAGGTTAAGATTTAAATACAAAAAATGTAATATTGGGAGACGTTTTTTGATGGAAAGAAACGATATTGCTGCAGCAAGAATTGTTTTTGCAAAAGACGCATAAATTTCGATCAGATAATGATAGTCGACTAGTGGTATACCTTGCTAAAATAAATAAAAACCATGCAAGGCAATTTATATGGCAGAATTCCACATCTTCTGGCGGTCTCAGAGTGTCCATTGGGAAAGGGGGACATTTAATTCTGTGTCATGCAGGATCTGTGCAAGATGGATTCATTAAGGATGCAGCTTTGCTCTTCCAGTAAAAAAAAGATGGCGACTATCACGAAGAAATGAATAGTGATTTCTTCACAAAGTAGTTTGTGAACATGCTGATGAGCCTTGAAGGAGGGTACATCATTGTGATGGACAATGCAAGCTACCACTCATGGCTGAAAGAGAAGATGCTGTCCAGTAAGTCGAGAAAAGCAGAGGAAATTAAGTGGCTTACAGAAAAACAAATACCCCATTGCCCAACTGACACCACCGCTGTATTGCAGCTGATAGTAAGGCAACACAGGGCTAACTATAAAATATATGAACTGGACGCTATTGCAGCAGAAATGGGACACAAGGTAGTTTGACTTCCGTTGTATAACTGTCAGTACAACTCAATAGAGATGATCTGGACCCAAATAAATGGAGAGGTCACAGAAAAATAATACTTTCTGAATGAAAGATGTAAAAAATTTATTGGAAGAAGCAATTAAACGAGTGACCCTGGAAGACTGGAGATGTGTGCAGCATGCCGAAAAATTGCAGAAGATTTTCGGAAACACGGATTAAGAGAAGTTATGGAGAGATTCGTGATTAATTTAAAAGCTGACAGTGATGTAAACTTCAGTGAAAGTGATGATGATAATGATTGTTTGATGTTTTTATTTTAAAACTTTTTATTTCAGTATGTACTTCACCATTGCATATTTTAATTACTGGAATATATACCTTTTGATGTATAAATTTAAAAAGAGTTTAGTCTTTGATCTGTTTTTTTAATGCTTTCAATTGTATTGACTACAGGAAAGGAATCTGAATGAATAAATGAACAATATGACTTGACAAGGTTAACTATTTTATTAAATATAGTAATTATTTAGTATTTTCTTTCTGCTTTGTATTTTGCTAAAAATAAAATGGGATATTTTAAGCTCAATAATGACAAAATTTTGTATCTTAAGAGTAGTCCACTTAATATTATATATAAATGTCTAAATGAAAATAATTTTTGATTTCCTTATAACTTGTACTTTTGGTCAAAATTAAATGGCGTACTTGAATATTAATAGATATATCATAACTGCATATTTTTAGTTCTATAATAGTTGTCGTCTGCATCATATTTTTCATTTTCATCGAGAAAAGAAATGGAACAACTATTACGAAGGATATAGCAGCTGTACTGCAGACTGCACTCCCCTCCTGTTAGGCTGGCTCAGATAGTAAGTGGAGGGGCAAGGCTAGGTGAGGAGGTGTGCGACCTTGAATGCTCTATAGAGTTGCTCCCTAGTCTAGTAGTCACCCAGAAGAGAGAGAGTTACAAGTCGTTTGAACCCAACCCTCTTACATCAGTGAATCCCATAAGTTATATCCATAGCATGTTTACTGTCTTTTTAATAATACTCCTAACCTCTCTCTATTGCTCTCAGAGGTGAATGCAGGTGCAACATATCTAGCACATCATAAAAATACAATGACTTTTAACCAGTGGATTGTGTAAAAATAATCACCAGTTTTAACTTACATTTTTACTCTGTTGATTTAACACATTGAAATTCATATTCTCTGGAACAGATTGGGCAGGTATATAGGCACCCTTGCACCCTCTTTGATATGCCACGTTTGCACAATAAGTTGAAGAAAATAACAGTCCCAAGACCCTCACTTGAGGACAGCTGATTGTGAAAGCATCATTATAAATAAAATTATGTCATAAACACTTTTTTTCATACCCAGTCTATCTACCCAGAAACATCAAATGAATTCAAGAAATATATTACCTGGGATCATGTGGGTTAACAATTTTTAAATTCTTTTCATCTTTAAGATCTATAAATAATAAAAATGATGGTTAAAGCTCCATTTTCACTTCATGGATGAAATTATTAGTGAAATACCTAAGGTTCACAATACTGGTTTAGATAGATGTTTTGTTCCTGAACCATAATTAACTGAATGAGCTATAAATTTGTGGAAAGTCAAGATCATGATATTATGAACATAAATGACAATGACTGCCTTTTTTGGAAGCATGGGATCCTTAGAAGAATTGATTATTTTGTTGCCATTGTACGGTAAAGATTTATAGAATCCTGTGGTTCCAAAAAAGCAAAGTCATCATCGCTTATTTTCATAACATCCTTCCATAACCATTCTTAAACATTATATTTTAAATATGTATAATAATAACCAAACTTGAAGGTTTTTCTGATGAAGCAAAAAGCAATCTTAATAATCAGGAAGAAATGGAAATGTTTCTGTAAACAGCAGCAGAGAAATAAAATATCAAAATTAAGCGTTTATAATAAAAAAAATCACCAAAATTACACATTGATACATTTAAAATGGATTAATAATAGCATTTCAAGATTTTTGTTTCATGAAGTTGGACTTTCATATGTTAATTACATTGGTGTGCTCATATGCACACAATGAACACATTAATTTAACGGAGAATTGTCAAGCTCATCTTAGGTATGAAAAAATTTATTTCATTTTTAATCTTAAATGTTATTATTTTCCAGTAAAAAATGCAGAGCAATGTAATTATGCAACTTTCTCATTCCAATGATTGGAATGTTTTTATACAGTGTAGACACGATTGATCAAACTAATAGGGTGGTCTTATGAGAATTTCAAAACTCGTGACTTTTGTATTGTCACCGTAATATGTACGGATGGTTATAAACAAGTTGGTAAAACACCTTTAGAATACTAAAATAACCCCTAAATAACTAATACAGCATAATACACAGCTAATATTAGCTATATTAATGAATTGGTAACTGTCATTTGACATAAATAAACTTTGCAAATTGTAGAAAACATAATATGTACTGTATACCAAATTCAGGTTTTCATGTGATCATACAGCCTCCAGATTCTTACCATGCAGTTCAGAGTAGAGTTTTGCCATTGGTTTCTATGAGGCAGACAGAAACTTAAAGATTTCGAAACTTCCTGACTAAGTAATGTGAAATTTAATGAAAAAAGATGAATTTTATATCTCTGAGATCATTATATTTTCATCAGTAGCAGAACTACAAACTTTCGGCTACCCCCTGTAAATCATTTTTGGGCCCCTTTACAAGTAGTTTTTTAATACAATATATAAAGGGCCATGCCCAGACAGTTTGCCGCCTGAGGCAAAATATAATATGGTGCCCATTAATTTTTTTATTAAGCTCTTTTAGTTAGACGTTAGTTGAAAAAGTAGAAAATACTTAATAATGATTTATTTATTCATATCACATAATTGCATTATTTTTTTAAATCAGTTGAGTATTTTGTGTTTTTTCTAAAAAATCACTCATTCTCCTTTCTTTCTGTCTGTATGGACAATATCTAGAATCCTTCAACCTGGAGAATTTTCAGGATAGATTGGCCTACAAGCAAGTTAAACATGGTATAAATTTAATGGATCTAGGATTAGCTGCTGGGGAGCATTCGGTCAAATCGTTAAAAAGTACAGGCTACAAATGTAGGAAACCAGCAATACATTGCATCCGCTAGTCTTTACTCCACTGGAGAGACAGCAGTTGATGAAAAAAGCTCCTTAAGTAATTTTCTCTGCAACTGTTCCCTCATTTGTTTTCATATAATTTTAACCTTTAAATGCCTGGCGTGCCTGTACGGGTATGTAAAATGGGTCCTATTCAGTACCTGATGTGCCCCATACAGGCACACTTAGTTTGAAAGTTGCCGACAGATGCTGCATTTGTCATGGATGCATGAAACTTGAGAGGAGTCCTCCTAGAGGCCTGTTCTCAAGCTGTGTTGAGGCAAACATGCGGTAGATCCAACTATTGGGGGTGGAGAGACCTCACACCGAGAGTAAACAGAAAATAGTGTGAGAGCATTAGCCTAGCCCCTTTCCAAATCCGACCACTCCACGGCCCATGGATGTTGGAAGTGGCCAAAGAAGCTCTTCTTCCATCTCCTCCTCCTCCTCCTACTGAGGTCAGGGGGAAGGGAAATGATGCATCAGTAGTTTCTCCTTGCTTTTGTGAGGGAACTTATTGAAGCAGAGGCATCAGCTATTCCCTCAAAAACTTCCCAAAAGGGAAGATCAAGAGCAAGGGAGGTCTCATTGGGCCAGTTAGAGATGAAAGAAAATAAACATTGGCCTGCGAAGTGGAATTGCCTTCAATGCTGTGTATGCTCAGAGAAGGGAAAATACACACAAACAGTGGCAAAATGCAAAATATGCGATGTTGGTCTGTGTGTATTTTCCTGTTTTGAAGAATTCCACACAAAGCAGGATTTCTAAGTGTAATACAATGAAATTCGCATTGTGATGCATGAATAAATGAAATATAAAAATAATCACTGCTTTTTATTGAATTTATCATTGTTGTATTATAGAATAATGCCCGATTTGCATTCTTTTGTTTTCTTTTAGTATAAAAGACAATCCCATTATTATCTAAATGATTTATTAAATAATGCTTTTTATTTGATTGTTTTATTACTTATAGTTCAATAAATACAAGATATTTTCTAATCGAATGTGAGAAAACTTTAAATGGCCAAAATGAAATCCAGCAGCGAGTCTACTAAGGGACATTTAAATCTGGCATTTTCAGAGTAATTAGAGTACAAATAATTTTATCTTACATCCAACAACGATTTTCTAAAGAATTTGCCTTCCCACTTTCAATGGACATTGTTAAAGAGCTAGGAAAAGGAGAATGTTTTTTAGTGCCATCATCAAAAGAATCTTCGTGACAACTGTTGTAAACAAGGTACGTTATGCTGTTTGGATTCCACCAACCAACATTCGCCGTAAATAAAATAAGAACTTGAATATTGAAATTTATATTGGTTTTTGTTTTTAAGTTATCTTATGGAAAAACATAGTGTACCTACATGGGAGGTATCCAGTACTTAACACGATGCTATAGATTCCAGTTTATAAGTAAAATACACCCAGTCCCCGACTAACACTAAAGATGCGGCCTTAAAAAATTTCATGTAAGTTGAAATCGTGTTAATCGGACATGAATTTCCCATAAGAAATAATGTAAATAGGGGAGGATGCATTCCAGCATCCTAACCTGATTGGCATATTTTTAATTTTATTCTTTTATTATGACTATACTTTGCTTAATGCTTTGTGTTATTCATTTGTTTATGTATATTTCATACATTTAACTCATTTTTACAGAAAAGAAACGATGATGGTTCGTAGCGTTACTTTGTTAACACCTGTGTGATGAACGATATCATGTGTTTGTTCATTATTCTCACAGTGCTTAAGTAAATCTAGTTTTTGCTCTAGCGATATAACTTTTCTCGGTTTCTTACACTCACCGCTAATAAAATGTGAACCATAAACTCCAGCGTATTTTTCAATGTAGATGACCGCCATCTTGAATCAGCTATTCAACTGTTCACCATTTATTTAGCAGATGTCATTTGGAAGATTTGTAAAATGATAATTCTAAACAAATTACTAAGAAAAATATTTTTGTTTTAATACATGAAATAATTTTTCAAAAGATAACAACATACGATCTATAGAAAATTACAAAATTGATCAAAGGAAACTTTTAAAACATTCAAGATGCTTTCCTGGCGAATAGAGGCAGTGAATTTTTCTTGGGTTTCCGGCCCGGTGAGAATGGTGTCTTCCGGCATTTCGGTGCCTTTCTCTTGTGCCATCTTCAGGGAACTCCTGAGTTTCCTGAATATGGCGCAAGGGAAAGGCACCAAAACATCGGAAGACACCATTCTCACCTGGCTGGAAACCCGAGAAAAATTCACCGCATTCAAGAATAGTATTTTTCTACATTGCAGTTTAAAAACCATAAAATCCCTAGCCTTTTGCATCATACTAACAGAAATTGTCAAATTCATCCTCTGAATCAGATGTTACGATATGAGCTCATTGTCAACCGCAATTTATGAAGAGCAGGGCCAAAGTTTGTTTCACTTTCCGCTTTCTAGACCTCTTTCACGATTGTAGAGAAGTCATGGAGAAATGGCGTTAAACCGAACGACCAGTCATGTTAGTCGAAAATCAGCCCTACATTAAAAATTGTGTTAAACCGAAATTGTGTTGGTAGAATTCATGTTAGGTGGGGATTGGGTGTATTGGCAAGCATCATATTCTTCACACTGCTAAAGCAACAGCTAAATGTAAATAGGTTTAATTTAGATTCATGCACATGCTGCATTTAGTAAGAGAAAAGAAGCAGATAATTATTGACAAAAAATATAGAAATCTAAGCTGAAGAAAGATTATATTACAACTGCTTAACTCCGACAAGGTGTTTCAAATACATTTTGATAGATTTTGGGGTTAGCATTTGGTTTTCAATGCTAAGTTTCGTATGAAAATACAATCAGTTACATTATAATAATGCAGTTTGATCACAAAAAACTGAAAGTTCCAGAAACTTTCTCTGTTAATTATTACTTAGAAAATGTTTGAGCTTTTGTTAGTAAATTTTCATAGTTCTTTCACATTTAGAAATGACAGTTTTGCCCAGGGTCAGCTTTAATTTTCAATGTCAAGAATAGGGAATAAAATTAAGAAACCTAAAATAATAACTGATGGCTATACTGCATTCCACACTTAGTTGACAGTATGGTCTCTTATGGGCTATCGCTATCTCTCACTTTTCCATTGGTTTTCCCTATAGCTCTGTCCTCTAATCCCACTCAGTTGGCAAATTTGTCCTGATTATGGTGATTTTGTTGTTTTAAGTGAAGTTAAGTCGCTCAATCATAGTAAATTTTATGCTGAATCTGATGTGTATGTGTATTATAATTTTCTAAAAATTGAGGAAAATTATTAAAAGTAAGAGAAACTAAAAATGTGGACACGGTAAGTTTTTTATCAATCTTTAGATATACAATATCATATCTCGGCTTCTACTTATCCAATATGAACAAATTGTTTTGTAAAACCTCTTGAAAGATTGTTTATGGCGATTATATAAATGATAACTATGTAACATTAATCAAATACCTTTATAAAATTTAATAACATTCTTATTTCTCCAAAAAATTTTCTTAGGACATGAAAAAGTTAAAAAAATTTCCCTAATTGATTTAGAGAGATACATTGAGCAAACAAAATGTGTGAAAATGTTGAAATTTATTTTTGGTAATGACTTCAATCCAATAACATATGTAATTCTCATGATATGGATATATAAACAAAAGCACATGCTAACATGCTTTGTCAAAGCAAGGCGATATTAACAAATTATAACTCCTAAATTTTTTTAAAGGAAGGCTGCCTAAAACCAATCAACATATTTCATGATATCTACCACCAAAAGTAAATAAAAATTGAAGTGAGAAGCATTCATTATAAATAAATATCCATGCTTTCTAATTTAACTAATAAAAGCTGAATCTTAGTCATTTTAATAATTTCATTAGAAAATAATGCCAAATTTATATAAAAGCTTTCAGTTTGTTCATACATTTTTGGTTGCACATTGACATTTATAATAATAATTAAGTAATACGCAAATTAACTCATAAATTTAAACTGTAATATAAAGCTTATTTACAATGCATTAAATACATATTTTGGCTAATGAATTGATTTAAATTCAATGAATAAATAAAAACAATCAGATTCCACAAAAATTAGTATTTGAATCTGGTACAAAATAAAAAGAACTTCTAAAAAGATTACCTAAGACCTTGTTCAGGGTTCATAAAATCATATTTTATTGTTGGGAGAAAATTCCTTTGCTTGACAAATTATCTCGAAATGTCATGTTTTCAAGAATGCAACTATGACTATAACCAAGGGAACAGTGGCGTATTCAGGGGGGCATTTTGGGGGTTATAATTCCCCCTATGAGCAACGTATACTTAGAATATCCTCTGGAAAATAATTGTAAACGTTGGAACGAGTAAATAAATTTCATTAGTGTTTTACTTGCCGTCTACAAATTAACTTTCTTTAAAAGATGAGTTATGCGATCAGGGCTTCCAAAACTGAAGCAGTCTCATGAGAAATTGTATATATAACATATTTCCGCGAATGTACCGCTGTGTGAAATTTAGTGAGATTGCTAATTTTTAGAATGAAATTTCCTAAAAGTTTTATTCCAAGTTAAAGCAACAGATGATAATGTTTGCTGGGTTCAGCAATCATGCTTTACAAGTTAGTGACTTTATTTTATTTCAATATCAACATGTCGTGCCGTGCATCATTTATCTAAGCATTTTTCTTAAATTAAATCGCTAAACATAGAATCATTATTTTTTTGTTCTACTTTATGAAAAATTAGCATGTTATATTGAATACAATGTTACGACAATTGACGTAACACAGGAGTGGGGAGACAGTGCTTATTCGTGTAACACAGCAGGTCAATAGGATGATCTTAAAAAACTGTAGTTTATTCTTACCTTTCCCTTTCAATTATTACTACTCCTTCATAAACAATTTCTTGTATGTTTTCGCTTTGTCACTATGTGTATAAGATATCTCAAGAAATTCCAGAGGGAGTAGTCATTTTTTCAGGATTATTTCTTATACCGTGCTCGGAATGGTAAAATTTTGGTCGGCCCATTAGGCAGAGTTCTAATCCCAAAATGATTTTCTCAACTCGTGTAACACAGGAATGACTGACACGTAAGAACTTTTTAAAACTAAGATTAAAATATTTAAAAAATACAAAATCAAGACATCGACGTAGGATTGCACGAACGATTGGATTTTCATTTTATCATTGCCAAAATAAGAATCTCATTCTATAACTTACGTAAATCGACTAAGAATGCAAAAGTAGATGGATTTTAATGTTATATCATATATTTTGGTTTATTATACATAATTATGATCAATCTATCATGTCATTATCTACTTATGCAAAGTATTTTGCTGAATCTCTAAAAAATAGGTCAGTGGAGATGTGACGAGGCTGATAACCCCCCTCCTTGAAAAATTCCTGCATATGCCACTGCAAGGGATAATTATGTAACTTCGTATATACGGGCAGCTAAAAATATAACGCTTCACAATGCTGGTTTTTGGGTTCCTCAAAAGCAGTTTTGAAGCCTCAAAAAAAACCCTGAAGAAATGAGAAGCAGAAAATAATAAAAAACCTACCTTTGACCTCTCAAGCTATGAAGAAAGAGGTTTCATTGGAAGTAAATGCAAACCCAAATTCATTTGAAAATCCTCAACAAGAGGAGTTTATGACCCTTAAGTGAATAGATGAGAGTTTTGCACCGAGATGTTTATAAGGAAGATGGTCGATAGGTTCCAGCTTTTTGGCTCCTCTGTAAAATGTGCATAATATGAAGGAAGGAATGGAATTATTCGACGGGGTAAGTGCCGAAGATTTTTCCCAAGGAGGAAGAACCCAGTGTTTGACACAATGAAACGGTCCCGTATGAGAGTTTAAAGCAAGTGATTGTTTGATTTGTTATGGGCTTTGACAGACTCCACCACTATGGAAGAAGTGTCCTCAATGACTGACTTAGTGATTTATAAAGATAATATCATTTTTTAAACTGTAAGTTACTTAGACAATTTTTTTATTGTTTTAAAATGATAATACTGCAAACAGCTTAAGAAAATAATATGCTTAATTTCAATTATCAAATATAATTAGGTAATAAGATTAATGAATAATTACAGTAAAATATGCACATTTATCGGCTTCCAGTGATCGACATTAAATTATTAGCTTTTTTTTAGTGTTTAATATGGGACAAAGGCATAAGGACTGGCTCTAAAGCTGGGGAATTTTGGCAGCTGCATGCACCATTAGCGTAATACTGTCTTCTAGGGGTGGAACAGATGTTATTCGTTACGGTTTTTAACATGAAATGTTCGATAATTGGTTCGAGGAATCGTAAAATTGAACTTTTTTGCCCATATATCCATAAATTATGATTTCGACTCAATTCAAAATTCTTGAAATAATTTTCTTCCCTTTCCTGTCCAAAAAATCACCTTCAAACAATATTTTGGCAGTTTTGAATGAGATTTTGACAATAAGAAAATTAATCTTGACACTTTTCTCTGTATAACTGCAAATCCCACATTGATATCTCCACTTACTTTAAGAATTATAATGGAGAGTATGGAATTGGACTGATATCACTGTTGGTTTTAGATATGTGTAAGCTCTCCAATGCGTCAAGTTTTTTATATTTGGGGTTATTTATTTCAAATCGTGATTTTCATTGTGGTCAAACTTTGGTGTCCCTTGCAAGAGGCGGCTGAGGCAGTCGCCTCGCCACCTCACCTATCAGCATAGCCCTGAATATATACAGGGTGTCCAGAAATTTGCACCTAATAGCTCCACCACGCAATTCCTGGGTAGAAATTGAGACGAAAATACTCTTGGGTAAAATTTCCCCAAACACATATTATGTCAAAAAAATGTGTTCAAAGTTGAACGATGTGGCAACACTGTACGAGAAAGGTGTTCATGTCTCTTGCTTCAGTTCCTTTAGATAACATTTTGCTCGCTTTTATTTTTATATAATTATTTTTATCCTGGCCGAGGTGAAAAGAAAAGCACATCCTATAATAAAACTAATTCATTACAGTAGTGCAGTAAATTACAACTATTGTTCAAAGAATACACCATTGGCATCAACACATGCCTCTGCATGCCGAATCATTTCTGACTAAACACTCTGCAACATGTTGGAAGCCACTGTCATCACACCTGCATGGAGAAGTGCTATCAGATCAGGAGCATCCTTCACTTGCTCCCCATTGTACATCATCGACTTGAGGTGACCCCCCAGAAAGAAATCCAGGCGGTTGAGGTCAGGAGACCTAGCGGGCCACCGAATGGGGCCACTGCATCCAATCCATTGGCCTGGATATGTGGGATTCAAGTAAGTTTGCACATTCTGCCCACGATGAGCTGGTGCTCCATCGTGCTGATACCACATACTCCTGCATATGTGTAATGGCACATCTTCCAACAAATGTGAAAGGACGTCCCGTAGGAACACACGATATGTTTGTGAACACAATTGCTCAGGAAGCAAATATGGGTCAATGACCTGGTCATTGATAATTTTGGTTCACACATTGACTGCCCACTGCTCTTGAAATGATCTCTCGCATACGATGTGAGGATGTTCGCTGTGTTTAATAGGCCTTTCCTTGCAAACCTGGCCTCATCACTCCAAAAAACGTTCGCAATGAAGGTCGGTTCCTCTGTGTGTCGTTCTAGCATCCACTCACAAGAGGTCATTCTGTGGTGAGGGTCCTCTGGTGATAAATGTTGACACAATGAAAAGGGTAGAGATGTTCCTCCTGAAGAATCTTATGTAGTCATGCAGGCCAGTCTGGTTTTACTGGGATATTCAGTGTGGCGACGTCACTGGAGTTTCGCGGACTGCATCCAGAACGCTATCTTCAACCTCCAGTATAACTACATGTCGACTACGCTCTGCATTGACACGCTGTGGTGGTGCTAACTGCCCCATCTCATGCAGATGATAGTGCAGCTATAAAAACACCTAGTAGTCTGGATGTCGCCTTTGTGGATAACACGCAGCATACCTTTGTGCTGCAGCGTATGCCATTCTGCAAAACTCCCAAAAAATTAAGTACATGTCAGCATACTCGTTCCAACTGTGCTCCATTCTCACACAATGTTATCTGTCAGCCATAAGACAGAAATGCCTCTCTTCCCCATACAGTGTTGTCACATTGTGCAATTTTGAATTCATTTTTCTGACAAAATACGTGTTTGGAGAAATTTTACTTAAGAGTATTTTTGTCTCAATCACATGGTGGAGCTATTAGGTGCAAACTTCTAGACACCCTGTATATATAGATGGACCTGCACGGCACACTAAATCTATCTATCTATCTTCTCCACAGTCACAGCCTCTGCAGCATTATAATTCTGCTACTGAGGTTAATGTCATTAGAAATATTTTTTATATATTTTAATAAAATCAGAATGAAAAAATTGGGTCAATGAACAGGTTTTATTTATACATATATATATATATCAAACTATAAGCTTTCTACATTTGCAACATTCAACGAAAAATGGTCTACCCCAAAATACACCATATTTCTTGGCAAATAAGATGCACTTTTTTTTAGAAATATGACCCCGAAAATGTATTGAGATCGCAATGGTTACAAAAGTGAAAAGATATGCCTACGCTATTAGTTATAAGCTTCAGGTGATACACAAAAGTGTACAGAAACCGAGCAGCAGCAGATCATTTCGGTCCTCCTCCCACAGAAAAAAATGATCCATGAATGGAGAAAATGAGGAAAAACTGAAGCTGATGGAATAAGAGAAACAGTCTCTGTAAGGTTGGTCTTAAATGGCCACAACTAGAGGAGGAAGTGACGGCTAGTAGAAAAAAGGAAGTTTGTTGGTATTGCTGTATCGATCAAATTCGTTATGTACGATGCAAAAAGTGTTACAGAAGAAAAAGGACTAGTTGAGTGTATGTACTGTTATTACATATGCATTCCATTTATTATTTATCATATTATATTAAAATATCATTTTGAACTTAAGTTTAAGTAAGTACTATTGGTAAAGGGTATCTATATGTGTGACATGTGCAGCGCACTCCGACAGCTTTAATTAATAGGACTTCCAAGTTCACGCAGGGCACATTTAGCTATACAAGTCTTGAAGCAATTATTTGTGTTTTAGATCATCCCTATTTATTTTATGAATGAAGTTTATCTAAAACATTATATTTAACTGTTATCACACCGGAATATTTTCTGTAAATGTCACCGGATACAGACTTAATCATGGCTGGAAATGATATATGACATGGCCCTTCATAAATGCCTTGGTGAACCATTTACTTTTTCCCTGAAAATCTTCTAAAAAACCGGGGTGCATCTTATACACCG
Source organism: Tanypteryx hageni (assembly GCA_028673005.1). NCBI lineage: Eukaryota > Metazoa > Arthropoda > Insecta > Odonata > Petaluridae > Tanypteryx > Tanypteryx hageni. The sequence continues at coordinate 42,037,819 of CM054120.1, forward strand.
GTGCATATATATATATATATATATATATATATATATATATATATATATATATATATATATAATCTTAAGGAAAAGGAAAGGTATTCAATGACATTGAAGGAAGTCCAGTGGACACTTACCAAGTTGCGGACCAAGCTGGCAAGCTGCTCAAAGAGGCACATGTAAACACGTGAAGAACAAACACGTAAACTTTTCGAGCATATGCTCTTCGTCAGTGATGGAGAGAGAGTAGCTGAAGTTAAGTGACACACTGGGTGGGGGATGACAGGGTGATGTGAGAAGGTTGATGATTTGAGGAGATAGAGAAGAGGAAGGGGTGGATGGCCACTAAGGAGGGAGTGTTGTAAGGTGTGTGTATGTATATATATATATATATATATATATATATATATATATATATATATATATATATATATACATACGTTACTCTTTCGCTGAAGAATGGCTTAGGCCCGATAAGCTTGCGTGCTTTTTGTTTTTGTGTTCAACGTCTCTTTGACGCCCCCAGCAGCCTGCCAACTTGGTCTCCGACTTGCAGCCTGCCAGCTTGGTCCTCAACTTGGTGAGTGTCCGCTGGGCTTCCCTCAACACCTTGTTGCCACCCTCATCACTACCTTTTCTTTTCCTTTAGCTAATATATATATATATATATATATATATATATATATATATATATATATACAAACACACAATAAAACCTCTACCTTATGAACTCCAGGTTAGCTAACACCTCCGAATAACAAACAAATTATGTTGGTCCTGCCAAACTCCTATTTAAAAGCAAGTGTAAATATCTCTTTACAACGAGCTACCACACTACGAAAACTTCCAAATAATGAAGGGAAAAATTGTCCCTTCCACTTATATTTACCTCTTCAGAACAAAATTTTGCTCACAAAGCCATTTTTTTATTTACGTGCAGAAAACGATTGAAAATACAGTGGGCCAATTAGAGCCTATCTTTGAACAAGCCAATCAGAGCATGTCCTATGTTGGTACATCCTATTTCCAGTCTTGCTGAGTAATCAAGCATCATCGTAGCATTGATCGGTGCATCCTAGGTGTGAGGTGTTTTTTAGAGATAAGGTGTTTTTCTACGTAAAGGTGATCCTGTTCTTTAAGGAGTTTCTGTACAAGAGAAGCTTTCAGTATTTATTGTGCATGCTGTTTGGTGGTGAACAGAGTTTGATGACATTTTCTGCTCTTAATCTGCTGCTTTTTGAGGTAAGTTTGTATTTAATCAGCCATGCTTTCCAGAAACTGGATCACGCGAATATTGTCTTAAAATCATTAACAGCTACAATACCCAGAAATCTCATGGTAAATTAAGGAGCAATAATCATTAATCTCACTGTAGATTTATACATGGTGGCTAGATACCATTTTTAGAAATCGGGAAGCGCACTTAAAATACTACACATATTTGCTATTACTATGAGACTAAAATTAGAGAGATTTATTAATGGGTAATTTTGTTAATTGTTTAACACATTCAATGCGGAGGACGCATAGTGTGCATCCTCCTGATGTCCAATTCAGGAGCGGAGGACGTGGGACTTTCTCTTCAGGGGCTGAGGATGCAACCATGCTCTACATTAAAATTTTATCTTACTGGTTGTGGGCATTAATCACCTCTACGAATTTGTTTACAAATGCCTTTTTGCGATTACAATTATTAATACCTTCCTGTGGATTCCCTTCATTTTTCACTCTGCATTTTCCTCTACACATGTTTTAAGTGCCTGTTAGTATATGAGTTATCCCTGACCCTTTCAAATAGGTGAAAGGAAAATTTTCAAAAAGTGAAAGGGAAAAATCTTAGAAATGGATGGTTATAGCTATTCACGGAACTAGGTAAAATTAGGGTAGGGACAACGATGGTTACTTAAAGAATCCAACAAGAATGGTTGCTGAACATTGCATCTCAAGAATATGATGAATACAACTATATAGTTTATGTAATAAATTATCACATTATTTATTTTGTTTGTTACTCTAAACAAAAATTGTTAAAATTTATCCAAAAAATCTCGCAATTATTAACAATTACAGTTTATTCCATCGCGGAAAGTCTCTTTGTAAACCGTGTGTTACAGGGTAATCTATATTCGCAGTGGTGGTTAAAGTACACTGACCACCTGCTCCCGGGAAGGGATCGGGCAAATCGACTCCGCACTGAACGTGTTAAAGAACAGCCAGAAAAACGCCTTCCTGAAATATATTATAACATCCGCAAGCCTGTGGAGTGGTTAAAATCATAGTAATTTGAAAATGTTCAGTTCACAATCTTGATTCAAAATGGCGTCCTATTGTATCAAAGCTCGATCATCATAAAAAAGTATAATCTCCTGAACTTAATTTTTTGTGCTCAGTTCGTTTAAGATTTTGCCTACATTTCAATTCATTCAGTTGCTACAAATCTGTGGCTTCAGGAAATAATTTCGTTGATTAAGGGAAACTGGGGGCTTTTTCTTTAATGCTGTTTTACTTAAAGTAATGTTGATTTTTCATTCATTTATTCAGGCCATGTCTACAGATTGTAGAACGAAATGGCGACAATTTTCTATTGACCAGAAAATTGAGATACTGAAAGCAGTAGACCAGGGGATGAAGAAGGTGGAAGTTGCCCGTTGATTTAATATACCACCGTCAACACTCTCTACGATTCTTGGGCAATGTTCAGACATTCTGAATGCTGCTGTGCAGGGTCCCGAGAGAAAATGTGTCTACCACACCTGCATTAATGAGGACCTGGATCGGGCAGTTTTCAAATGGCTTTCGCAGGCATGGGCCAAATTGATCCTGGTATCAGGGCCTATCCTGCAGGAGCATGCAAGACTCGAGGCGCTGAAGTTAGGGATGGACAAGTTTATTGCATCAAATAGATGGCTCCATAAATTTAAGAAGAGGTGAAGGTTTCTGGAGAGGAGGCTGCGGTTAGCTCGGATGTTGAGGAGGGTTGGAGGGAGAGGTTGCCAGTTTTAATCAGTGAGGGTTACAGCCCAAAAAATATATTCAATGCCGATGAGGCAGGTTTCTTTTATAACATTCTCCCAGACCATACCTTGAATGTTAAGGGAGAGGCATGCCATGGAGGAAAATGAGCAAAGAGCGCTTCACGGTGCTCTTTTGTTCAAAGAGCGACGGGTCAGAGAAACTGCCTCCGCTTGTTATAGGCAAATTCGCCAAACCCCGCTTCTTCAAAAACGTGAGGAGAATCCCTTGCCCCTATTCAAGCAGCAAAAATGTTTGGATGATGGCTACGTTATTCCTGCAGTGGCTAGCTGGTGTGAATCCATGGATGGGAGGGCAAAATAAGAAGATTGTTCTGTTCCTTGACAGATGCCCTGCCCATAATTTGGAGGAAGTGACTCTGAGAAATACCAAAGTAATTTTCTTCCCCCCTAACTGTACCAGTAAGTTGCAGCCTCTAGACCAACGGTTCATTTCTTGCGTGAAGATGGTTTACCACTGAATGTTGGTGGAGTTTCTGCTGCACAGGATGGTGGAGTGCAGAGACTTAAAATTGCTGAGGTGGAATATATTGCAGGCAATGCAGCGACTGTGCTATGCCTGGAAGAAAGTCATGCCATCAACAATAAAAAATTGTTTTCAGAGGGCAGGGTTTTCAATAGAATGTGTAAGTGATGGTGATGAGGTGGTGGCAAGCGAAAGCGATTTTTGCGTGGGTTTATGGGAAACAATGAATCTTGAAACTTAATTCGAAGATTATGTGGAAGTTGACAAGGCCTTGATGACATGTGCCATGGACGAATCATGAGTCACGGAGTCAAAAGGGGCCTCTGCACCTGCAGATGAGGAGGAGGATGATCATATAGAAGTAGTGAGGCCAAAACCTGCTGCAGTGAGTGCAGCATTGGACATGATTGAGAAGTATATTTTGTATTCCAAAGGGTGTAGTGACTCAAGGACTTATTTTAGGGAAGTAGAGACTGCGATTGTTAGGGAGATATGGAAGAATTCAAAACAAAAAGACTGTATTTTTTATTTTAAAAAATGTTGATCTGCTTTGAAAAATAAAAATTATTTTAAAAGGTTTTGTTTCCAATATTTATTTACCTGGTCCAGTAACCAAGTTGTCAATTTTAACTGGGTGCTTTGACAGTATATCACAACAATGAGATATTTATCATAGTAAGAGGTGGTTCATATGCATTATTTTCTGCTGGGCTTCCTTCAACATCTTGTTGCCACCCTCATCACTACCTTTTCTTTTCCTTAAGTTTATATGTATATATATATATATATATATATATATATATATATATATATATATATATATATATATATATATAACAACTTACGGAAAAGGAAAGGTAAAATGAATATATGGATGTCAACAAGGTGTTGGGATGAGGAAACCCAGTGAGCACTCACCAATCAGACGACTTCAGGTTGGCGAGGCTCCGGGGATGTCGAAGCGACACACGTAAAATAACACAAAAACACAGAAACATCACAAACGTAAAGCTTTCGGAACTACTCCTTCTTCAGCTACAGAGAGAGGTTTCCTCATCCCAACACCTTGTTGACATCCATATATATATATATATATGATATATATGATGTTTCTGTGTTTTTGTGTTATTTTACGTGTGTCGCTTCGACATCCCCGGGGCCTCGCCAACCTGAAGTCGTCTGATTGGTGAGTGCTCACTGGGTTTCCTCATCCCAACACCTTGTTGACATCCATATATCTATTTTACCTTTCCTTTTCCGTAGGTTGTTATATATATATATATATATATATATATATATATATATATATATATATATATATATATATATATACACATGCCATATTGTCCCAAATATAAAGTGACCTCGAATATAATGCAACCTTAAGATTTCTGGAAAGTTTTTCAAGAAAAACTAAACCTTGAATATAATGCGATCCCAAACAACTCAGCAAATCTAACACAAGTTCCTCGTTCATCCACCCCTTCTCCTGTGCATGAATGATTATACCTGATGGTAACTTTTCCATTGGCATCCTTTTCAGATTTAAAATTACATAGGGAGTCAGTTTTTGCCCGTCTGCTGTGACTGCAAACATAACAGTTATTTCTCATTTCCAGTGGATTTTAACAACACCGACTTAGCTACGACTATTTTAAAATTCATGTGATAACTTTGTCAGATTCCTCTGTTAACCTGGGATTTGGAAGAACCTTTTTTCTCAACACCCTTTCTGATACCCAATGTTAAAATAACGGATGGCTAAAAACTCCCTAAGGTAGGTATATACAAAGAATATGCTGATGCACTTATAGCTTCGATTCAATGACTATCGAGCGGTTCAGCCATCGATCGAACTCTTATCTATTCTCGCCTTGGATGCTTTTCAAGTACAATGTAACGTATACCTAATGTGTCTACAATGTAACAAGTATCTTATATCACGTGAACAGACATGAGGAATATATGGTGATTTTTCGAAACACGATTTTACGATCTTTTAAAATCACTAGTAATCGAATATAATACGGGGGCTACTTTTCAAATTTCATTTTTTGGTCAAAAACATCGCGTTATATTCGGGACAATGTGTAGTATATATATATATATATATATATATATATATATATATATATATATATATATATATATATATATATATATATATATATATAATGGACAAATGCATATAAAATTTTTTATAACAATGATATGTATGCTTAACCAGTCCTTTTTCTTCCACAATTCTTTTTGCCTTGTACATAATGATTTTGATCAATACAGCAATACCTAACTTCCTCTGTTCTACTATCATTTTTTCAATTCCTTCTCTAGTTGTAGTAATTGAGGACCAAGATTTACGAAGACCATGTTTCTCTTTTCCTGTCACCTTCAGTTTTTCCTCCCATGAAAATTTTATGACATATACCAGAATTCTAATGTTATGTGGCATTGATCGCTCTATTCAACAGGTTCATTAGGAGCTAAAACATATGACTAACACCAGAAACGCACTGAAATTGTAATCACTGTGAGCACAATAATGAAAACGTGTCCTCAGAATTCATGTTGCATAAGATTTGACTGTATATATTAGCAATTTTTGCACTATAAATTATTTGTAATGTATATTTTAATGTTTTTGTGAGGAGTGACTGCCAATTATTCCATTTTAGGGATGAGTTGGTTTATGAGTGTCAGTACTGAATACGGTAATAATCTTGCCTTCAGTCTATAAGATGCAGGCTAATTCCGGTGGCCATTTTTCTGGAAAAAAGTACATATTAGGTATAGCCCAAAAAATATGGCAACTTTTAACAATTACTGACATATAATTCTTAGAATTCATAACTGAGAAACACTAAAGAAGTACCTAGTTAAGTAATACAGCATAAGATCATTTATTTGAAATGGTTGGGACCTGAACCATTTTGGGTAATAGATATCATTGGATGTCTCTGGCCATACATAGCATATCAACTAAGAAAACGTTTTCACCAAGATATGGCAAAATTAAACAATACAGTATATCCTTGATTTAACATCGCTTCAAGTAATGTTGATTGGTTTTAACATAATTTAAAAATTACTACCCATATTCGACTTAACATCGTCAATGATTCGAGTAACATCGTCCTGACTCAGAGCTGAAATAACGTACGAAGAAAATGCTTACTGATACTGACACTCACATGCATCTATTGCACTGCACTTAACCAGTTGCCGTGGCTCGCATTATTTGAGTGGGAAGAGTTTTGGATTGATGTGCTTTTATTAAATTTGTGTTATTTACATGGTGATATTTTGTAGCAATGGGATCAAAGAGTGGTAGTTATGGTCTCCTCCTCGATGTCCTCTCAGTAGTCATTAAAATCCTCTTAATATCTTTTTATAAAAACTTCATGAGTTGTGCAGAAAGGAAGATCTGCTGAGTGTCCTATTTATAAACTTATTCTGTGCTATTGGGATAACTTGAGTTTAACGTCTACCAATTTTATTGTAATTTGTATTCACTCTTGTCAATCTAGTGAATTTTTAGCTAGACCTAGTGACTTTAGGTTTGATCTAGCACCTAAAAAAATACTTTAGTGACCATTTTCAAAACTAGCTAATCAATTTAATAATCTAGCTAATTCTAGCTATTGGCTGAAATTATGGCATCCGCGTTCATGGTAAACACAAAAAAGAAAATTGAATAATGAAAATGTATATAGATAAGCAGAATATTCTATTCATTTGTCTCTTTTATTTTATAATTTTCATTTTTGTAATTTGAGCAATTATCTACTATACCAGAGCAATGGATTTCATTTATGGGAATGGTGGTATTGTTGACTATAAGGATTATGGAAGAGATAGAGCGTGGTTGTTCAAAATAAAGTAGAGATTAATCAATCAGGGAAGAAAGTTTTTGCTGGAAAGCATGAGCTACTTACTCTATTATAGACACCATGTTGAGTATCTTTCGGTGGCTAAAATTTGCTGGAATAACAAAGACCTAACATCATATTTGGAAAAGATTCTGTCCTAAGATAAATACCATATTTTTAAGAGTCCCAAAATTTTATTTTTAGTGTTTCGCAAGTTAGATGATATTAAACCTAAGTTACGAAACTAATTTAACAGTTTTTCCTACTCAGCTGTTAATTCTCTAGTGAATTTCTAGCAACCAACCTAGCGACTTACTGAAAAAATTGGCAACACTGTTTGTATCAGCTATGGCTCGATGGAGTGGTTATCCTTAATTGGGAACTTGCAGTTAAATAAAAACAATGAAATAAATGTTTTCTTTACCTCAATTACAGTCGATTTTCATTAATCATACAGTAACTGTTACACAAATATTTTTTTTGTTGCATTTCTTTTCTAGCAATGTCAATTCATGAACTCGTGTTCACAGAAGTGTTTGTGGCTCTCTATAAACTTTCTAGTAAAAACTTGTTGTTACCTATAGTTCGTATGATTACATTTCGCTGGATTGGTATTACATAGATCCTTGTTGGTCACTTAAGGTGACATTGTGAAATGTAGCCTTTTCTGATTTTGGATGCCTTAAAATGAAGTCGTCATATTATTTGTTAACTTAATGCCATTTCTATGTTAATATATGTGTGAATTGATTCATTTAGGTTTTGATACCATTCATATCATAATCGGCATCATAAGGATCCATAAAATACAGTATATAAGGTCGAGGACACACTGTATTATCAATGAAATAAATGGAGTGAACTTTGAGGTGCATTCAGCTTTCTGTGTGAGCACCTATTATCATTGTTCCATCCATATGCATGTTCGTTCTAGGCTTCTACCAAATGGATTTTCATGAAATTTGGTATTACGGACTTCTGGGCAAAGGCAATAAGAAAATGATATAAATGGTTCAAATAACCCATTCAGGGGTGCCACTTTACTAGAAACAAATGAATTTTCCATCATATCTCATAAACTTTTAGTTAAACAAAAAAAATATGTAACTAGTCAAAATATTTTTGCATAATGCTTTTTCATCATAATCAAATAAATGGCACAATAGACATTGCACAAACACTCTCATGTATGTATGTAGATATGTATGGTCGACTGTGTACGTTTATAAAAGAAAAAGGATTTCATTTCATTGGTTAAGTCTTCACAAATGTCCGATGATGCTGAGGAAAACATCACTTCTCTACCTTGTATTGATTTAACCCTCTCCCAGCCTAAATGCTTGAAAGCATTTAAGATCAAATGACCACTTCTGGCCTAAATACTCGAAAGCGTCCGTCTTTTTTTCTAATTTCTATTACCCTCTGTAGGTGTGCTTCGTAACTTCTTTGTAGTTTTACGTCACTTAATATGTATTTAGACACATTTCCTACACAGATTAAGCTGTAACCTTAGTACATTGTAGTAGAAGATATATTATTTGCAATGAAAACCCCTCAGTTGTCAAGATGGCAGGTTTGAACTATGTGATCATGATTTACGATGTGATAGTGATATATAGGAAACTAAAAAGCCCTGTGTTAGTGTGAGAGCAGGTGACAATTTAGACTTGGGAGAAAGACTTGTGAGTGAGAGGGATAATGTGTGTATTATTGCATCTGCAGATTTTGTTGATGATATTGGACCTGTTCATGACTTACCACCAGGGTCTAATGAACTTTCTTACACAATATATGTTAGGAAAAGGCAGATTTTTCCAAGTTTTAGCTGATAATACAAACAAATATGGTGCATTTAGTCAAAATCAGTGTGGCAAATACGATAGTGGAGTGATACCACCGCTGAAGAAATAAGGGTGTTTTTTTATGTTTTTAATACAATTAAGTTTAATAAATAATTCCTAAAAATTTGATTTTGATATGTTGATTAGTTTCCAAGTTACTGCAGGTAACGTGAAGTGATGCACATAATGTATAATTTTGTAAAATACTGTATTAGTCCGAATATAGTCCCCCCCTTTTTGGCCAAAATATTAGTAAGAAAAGCAAGGGGGGGACTATATTCGCACCCAAAAAATTAGCAAACGAAAATATCGCCGCTGGCAATAAGTATAGGTAACAATTAATGCCCTCACTTGATTTGATTGTTTTACTGAGAATTTCTTGATACATATGCCTCAGTAACTCAATTCTTTTTGTTCACTCTTTGGAATCCTTGCCTAACGTTCGTATTTTCATAATAGCAGGAATTGCAGAAGTTTTTGCTTTGAACCATTGATCGGCCAACTTCATCCCTTCCCTAAATCACAAATATGCAAATACTGATACGTAGTGGTACCACCTATTGTTATTTTAGAGAAAATTTCACTACGACGAAAGAAATTATCTTCGTTACTCGTCAATCTGTGGGGTTGTAGGCAATTCTGTTGAGTAATCAGACTGTCCAGTTTGTGCAGCTGTTGATTGTATATCATGGAATCGCATTATAAAAGTATTACTTACATAAATCAAACGGAGGTGTTGAAGGTGTTTCAACTATCTACAAAATGTATTCCTTGATGTGATATTCCAAGGCATAAATATCGGAAGTAACAAAAATATGGGTAAAATAAATTATGAAAAGAATAGGTTAACTGGAAATCTGGTGATAATTACTTTTTATACAGGCACAGCATCTGAATGATACGAATGGAATTTAAATAACATTCATAAATCAAAATTATCAAATTTAGTCCAGTAACACTTGATACATATTTAAATTATGCCTGCAACTATAACACGCAAAATGTGATGTCACCATTTCATTGTAAATTGATAGCTGTAACTAAATTGCTCGTACATATGAAAACTCATTCTTTAGAATATTACAAGATGATCCAAACAACTTATGATGCCTACTTTCCATTTAATCATTTATTTAATACTTATATTGGCTTTAATAGCTAGCTTTAAAGTCATGGTGGATATGTAGCTCTTTGTGTTCCCAAATTTCATAATTTAGCATTATAAAATACTACAAATACATTCAAACGGAATATTAAATTGATCATACATATTTGTGCGGCAAAAATAATGCATCTACGTTTTAGAATATACTGAATCCGAGTCCAACAATAGTTGCTGTTATGGCAACACTCTCATAGTGAGTTATAAAACTTCAAACTTTTTTTCCAAAACTGAGGCTTCAGAAATAGGGGAGGTAGCTATATTCAGGGAGGGATTACATTCAGACTAATATGGTAATAGGATCAAAATCAGCTGATCGAGGTATTTAAATTGGGCTGGGAGAGGGTTAAATAAACCACTAGCTGCCTCTTCAAGACAGTGTATAGTATCCCTTTCCTAGAAAATCTACAACTGACAGTGTCTTCATTAAGCATATAGAAATTGAACCAATCCCTCTTTCTTTCTTTTTAAATGTATTCTGGCATCTTTATGATATGGGGGAGGGGATCATAAGCTCCATGTAACACTCTTTGATAAAAAAAACTCGAAAATAACTGTGACATCATTTATGGCTTACCTTTTTCTGAATGTATAGCTCAAACAACCCATACAAATCAACCAAAAAATATAAAAGAGCACAGTTTTAACAGTGACACTAATGTAAATTATTTTTTGAGCCCACAGAGTAAGAGAAAATAGATTTTTGAATTCTTGCACATAATAATGTTAGAAAAGCTTCTTCAATGCAGTGTCTCTGAGATGTTCTCTATCTAATACAAAATCTCAATGAATACTTCTAAGTAATTTTTCTATTGATTTGGTCCCTTGCAATGCAGGAAATGATTCCAGTGGCATTATACAATGTACAAATATAAGCAGCTTTGGTTAGTACAGCAAATACCACTGCATGTAGCAGTTCAGAGAAATTACATATTAAGTGGGGTTCTGGTTTTTCTCTACAAAGCTAATTCATACACAATGAAACTCTAATAACAATAATGAAATTGCAAGCCGAGATGATAGCTAGTTCCAGCAAATCCAAACAATTCATTTACCAAAATAGAACAAATACGATAACAATAAATCACATTAACAATCACAGTTATAGTCTCAAAAATAGCAACAGGAAGCTCAAATTAATTTTTGACACAAAAGGTACATATTTACTGAATCGATAGCAAGTGCCTCATAACAGTCATCTGTTATGTTGTCTGGTTTAATGGCTCTTGTAATGTAGTCATAGCATTTAATAAACTTTGCTTCATAATACAGTGCAACCTCTATAATCCGAACTAATTAATGCATGGGTATGTTCGGATTATCGAGGTGTTCGGATTACTGAATTTATGTAAAATAACGAGGAAAAAATCTATTATGTATTAAATTTCTGTAAATAAAACACCAATGAATGTACTTACAGATCACTAAAAAGACTATGAGTAATCTGTGTTGATGGATGGGAAAATTGTACTCTACACTGGGCCATGGCTGTAGGAATGAGCGATATCGGCACGGCCAGCTCATTCCTTTTAAAACAATGTTTCAAAGGATCATCTATTCAGGAACAAGAGGCGTTAGTAGCAGACTTTGTTACAAAATAAAAGCTTCAAATTTCACTTTCCGACGCTGGCTGTGCTTAACCGACACTTTACACCTGATGTTGAGAAACAGTTCGGAATACTGGGAGTTCAGATTAACGTGGGTTCGGATTATAGAGGTTGCACTGTATTTATGACTATTGCTCCATCTGACCAAATTTAATAAATTTCTATAATAACACTTTTTACTCAGCTTTAGCCATTCTGAACTTGATAATGAAAAAAATCTCAGATCAAAAGCAAAAGAAATGAACAGCAAGACAACAAGGCAAGCATGTTTGTGTCGAGTGCCAAGGCTGGCTCAAAGACCCAAACATTCATAGGGGGGGGAGGTTTTTGCGGCACTACAATAAAGTTTCTGAAATATTTTTAAAAATTAAGGTCGTCTTGTTCAACTTTCAATTGGGGAACTAAACATTAGTTGTTGAGAAAAAATCTGCTAAAATACAGCTATAAATGAATATTCAAAGCTCAATAACTGCACCATACTCCTAATTGCAAATGGTGTAATGAGTTGGTATTTCTGAATAAATATTGGAAAAACAACAGATTTTCAAATCTGAATTCCATGAAAAATAGAGAATACAAAAGATATGTGGTTTCCCTGACATTTCTATTGCTATTGGAGTTTTGTATAATGGAGAAAGTGAAAAAAGCACTTTCTGTAAGTTAAGATTCATAAGTGAAAAAGGTAGCAGATTGAAAATCTGACAGCACAAACAGGCTCCAAGTAATTTCTTTGGTCTCCTCCATTCTTCCTACACTGCTATACCACCCTAGAAAGTGAACTGGCAGAGATAGCACTCTAGTATGGCAGGGGTGCCAAAATTTCTTCCATTTGGCAGTCTTAACTCGGCTCTCTTTCCAGTCTCCTGATAATTCCAACCTAACCGTTGAATTTTACATCTAGTTTTAAAAAAAAGTGAAGTTGTGCTCAGGGCTGTTACTGGAGGTTTTTATCTCCTTTAAATTATATCTGAAGTATACATATCTTTCCTTTTTCTTTTTTCAGGAGTGTCTTAGTGAGCCCTGTAGCAGTGGAAGATATGCCTCATCTACCCCATGCTTGTTTAGTGTAACTTTGATATAGATCAATTGGCATCTTGAGATATAAAATTTAATTTTTTTAAAGCTTAAAAAAATTAAAATTAAATACTATACTGCCGTATAAAATTAAAATACTGTGCACTGTGTGCATTTTTGGAGGTTTTGTTTTATGTTTTTGTTTACTTTTGCACTGGCCAATCTGAGGTCTTCAGTTTCAACTTCACCAATTCAATTGTCATGTGCTATAGTTATTTTGCATTATTTACATTGCAAAATAAATATTTAGCAGCATAGAAAAGAAAAATATACTCATTTAAATAAATCATGGCAGAAGAGAAAATTGAATGAAGGCAAAAAAAGTGCAGGAAATAAACCTAAATTAGCAAGGAAAAGCATAATAAATCTTGAGGAAAAGCTTAGCAATTCAGTGTTTTGAAAAATGTGAACATCAGAGCGATATTGCATTTAAGTTTTACTTCAAAACTTCTACAAATGGTACAATTATGTTCAATAAAGACAAAATAAAAAGTTCTATTGAATCAGCCATTGCAGTAACTGAGAAAAAACTCACACAATCATGTAGTAATTTATTAGAAAAATATAGAGATCTACATAAGTAAACAAAATCATAACACAAAATCTGCAAAAATGCACACAGCGCAGAGAATTTTAACTTTACACCACAGTACAGTAATTATAATTATTATTTCAAAAAATAAAAATTTATATCCTGAGAATCCAATAGTGCTATATGGAATTCTGCTAAATAAGGTATGACTGTACATAGTAAATCATATAAAAATGGAGAAAGCTAATTAAAAGAGATGGTTGGTAGCAATGAAAAAATTTGATACAACACAACAGAATATTTTAAATGATGAAACATACAACAGGCAAGTAGTATTTATACGATTACTGTCCATAATAATTGTAATCTGACCACTTAGATTTCAATAAGGTGAAATTTAGAATTTATTTACAAAGTCATGATTTATCATACAATCCAATTTCTCAAAATGAGGTGGAAACAATGGCCCATTCAATGAATGATTTTCAGTTTTTATGCTGTATTGCTAATGGGAACAATATTCTTAAATAAATTATTACAACACTATAGTATAGAAACAGTGTGGTTCTGAAACTGTAGATGTTTAGAGAGAAAGACTAGGAAATCTTAAGAAATACCACTCTGAAAATGTGCTTTATTCACGCAAAGAAATTCACATTCCAAGGTCTTGATGAATCTATTCTCGATCTAGAATGTGATTTAAAGTGGAATTTTTATTGCAGGATTGAGGCAGAAATTATGTCAAATGAAGAAAGATCCATGTAATTACAGGAACAAAATACAAATGTATATTATTATCTGACAGAAGATATATTACAAATAAGTAAAACAAGCATTTAAAGCAATGCATGGATCCACGAATTTTACAAATTCAAAGGAAAGCACCAATACCGATTTGAAAGGTTTCAAAATGTGTGAGCTATAACGTTTCTACTGCTTGTGCGGCTGGGACTCGAAGTATTCTGCTCACGTTCGGGTTATTTCGCTTTGGCTACGATGCTATGTTGCCAAGCTTCCAATTACGCTCAGTTCATCGGTAGCTCCTGACGAGTGAAGTTCTATGCTCCAATAGATCCGGATGAAGCACGTTCATGCTTTCTGCCATTGTCAAAATACGATTGGAAAGTGCAAGCAATCGCGTCAACATTTAAGAAATTTTGAGTGGAGGGGGAAATTCACGACCTCTTCTTCCCCTCACCCCAAGGGTCTAACTGTAGACATGCCTCACCCGCACAAAATGTTGGAATGGACTATAACTATGTTTCTGCTAAACCAATTTTGACACCAAGTATTGCAAATCATTTCACATAATCACTTTGCCCATAATGTTTTTTATGTCCTACAGATTATGTTAACCCTGATGATAAGTGTATATTCAGGCTAGAGGAGTTTCTACAAAAGAAAAATTTATAAAAAATTACTTGAGAATATTAATTTATCAAGAGTGATTGAGTGAATTAGCAGTGATTTCAAGAGGAAATGAAAAATTCAATAAACTAAAATTTGAAACTTGACTACACAATTTTTCTCATTGAAAAGTTTGATAACTTTTTTTATATGTGAAGAATTTTGCATGTTTCAGTCAGTCAACATGTTCTTGTTTAAACTGTAGTACATATTTATTTATTCACAATTCTTGTATGACACATTATTTACTTTGAATGGGTAACCAAAAAAGAGGCTTCAAGCGTGAAAATATATTGAGCCAGCTCTTGAGTAGTTTCATATTATTGCAATAGTAAGTGTTTCATGAATAGTGTACCATATGTTTTAAAATACCTCCCACTCATGTCAGCAGTGCCCTCCTTAAACATTTTAGGACAAGGTAACCCTGATGCTAGTTCAATGCAAGTAATGGACTACATGATGCCAAATAAAATTTTGTTGTACCAATTCCAAATTTTATTTAAAAATTGAATAAAGCAGTTAGGATATTTTTCTGTGTTGGAAAGTGTATGTTTAAAAGATATATTTCACCCACCAAGTGTTGGGTTGAATTGAAATCCCCTTCCACAACAAGTAATCCTACTATCCGACTTTTCCAATATCTGACTGACCTCAGGTCCTGTTGGTGTCAAATAATGTATAAATCAATCCATAACCATTTTACTTAATTCTTGTAGCTTTAGGAAAATTATCTATTTGAAGAACTTATATTTTAACTGCTTGCAAAATGAGCACTATAGAGCTTTTACAAATATGATAGGTCGAATATATGTAAAAAGGTTGAGAATACCATATATGCATTTTGGCTGCCTTGTAGTTGAACTGAGCAATTAATGTTTCTCAACATTTTATGGCCATTGGAGCTACATAATTTATCAATTTGATTCCAGTAAAATTCAAGCTGAATATTTCATTTTCGAACAAATGAGCATGAAAGTAAAACATATGTAAACAATTCATTATTTAACTAAAAAGATTTCAATGGCTACAT
This sequence comes from Tanypteryx hageni, assembly GCA_028673005.1. Classification (NCBI taxonomy): domain Eukaryota; kingdom Metazoa; phylum Arthropoda; class Insecta; order Odonata; family Petaluridae; genus Tanypteryx; species Tanypteryx hageni. The sequence continues at coordinate 42,053,821 of CM054120.1, forward strand.
AGAAACATACAGATCACACTGAGACTTGTTTCATGGTTTTAATTGCTAAGTCAGCAAATCTGGCTACCGTAGATGCTACTAACGATTATTATTTTAGAAATTTTAAAGACATTCATGATGATCTCCAAGTAAAATGCATGCTCCAAAAATGTATGAATGCTAAACGAAAAGCAATAACCATTAACAACCAAGCAGGATCTTTTGGGCTGAAGAAGTGTAGTGTAACAGCTGAATGTGCCCAAACAATCCTACTCTTTGCGACCGACTCGAATGCCTCCCAAACAAACATACAGCATGAGTCGCTAATTTTTTCACATATTATGCATTCTAAAGTGCATGCAAGTTATATCAAGTACTATGACATATATCTTAAGAGGGAACAAGATTTTCCCACAATATAGAATTTTGGAGGAAAGAAGGCCAAAAGGTAAATTTGCATCTTTCCACTCCAGAGGAAGAAAGAATTTTCAGGTCTTTCTTCCTCTTAGATTTGAATACACTTACACAGGTAGTGATTGTTTCTTTATTCTGAATAAGGTAAGGTTGACTCCATTTCTTTATATCTCTCATTTAGATGTTATCACCTATGTCTGAATGTAAGATTGTCAAAGAAAGAATCACCTTGTCAGTACCTTTAAATTAAAACTATACTGTTTTCATGTAGTTTATGCATTACAGTTTGACTTTGAATGTATTACTTCTAATATCTGTCATCACAGAATATAAATTAATTTGTAACACCTATGAAATTACCGAGGTTGAAGGAAAAAGAATCTAACAAATTATTTTCTAAAATGACAGTTAAATAATATAGGTACAAAGGTCATACAATAACACCAACTAAAAGAAAATGTACAAAATTAAATTATAATTTTAAAAAATCTATCTTAGTTATAATCCTTGTAAAATATTTTCTGTTAGAGAAATTATCTTGATTTGATGTAAGTTATTATTTCAATTATTTTCCAGTCAAAATAAAAGCCATTATATTATACAACTTTAAACTGTTTGTACTGTGGCTTTTAGTTAATATCTCCAAAATTAATATTTTTTAAGCAACAAATTAATTTGCATCAATGCCAGCAGCCTTTCACAGAGGTAAGAAAAAAACATTATAGGAGCTACTGCCTACAAAATTAAACTGAGGATGAGAATATTAAAGTTTACTTCTATGTAAATAATTTCAAAGCTTATCTTTACACAGCAGATATGGGGTAAGCATTATTGTATGCAAATGATAAAAATATAACTCTTTCTTTAGCATTATGACACATTAATTGATAACTGCAATTTCATGGCTAAATCAATGCGAGGTTGTGGCAATGACTATCTAGCTTAATAAAAAAATATCAAACAGTCCATTTTCATGAAATAGAACATCGCATGAGTCTGCTTATGAAAATTAACAGTTCAATCCAAAATACCAAATTCCTAGGCATTAACTCCTTAACATAAACTTCTGCACTTCTTGGGATGTAGGCAAGCATTGCACCACATAATCCTAGCTCAATTTAAGATCTACCTGCTATTTAATATGATTACTCATGTCTACAGTGTTCTAAAATGTATTGGTAATCCTCCAAAATGCAGTTTTATTCCCATGTTATTTATGGTATAATTTTCAGAAGAACTTCACATAACATAACAAAAAGCTTTAGAATACAAAAAGAAATAAAACTCCACATTCCATCATTTCCTTGTGTATACATATTACAATTATTTATATTCTTACAAAGTCATACCGATGAACACCACACAAATACTCATTTCCCTAAGCACTTGTTGGAGAATACAAAGGTGTGCATATCATCCACATTCACAGCATATCTTGGGCTTAAAGCAATTCACCCTATGAAATAATGCCATGCCAGTGAGATAAAAAATAAAGTGATTTAACTACAAAAAGTGTTATTATTTGAAATATTATTTTGTAAATGATAAATTTCAATAAATATATCTCTGTATTTTGTTTATCTCAATTATTCCTCTGATCTGTTATATAAGTATAATTGTCCTAGATTCAGTCCCATTCACTAAATGTCTGGAACAGACAATTAGGTAAATAAGGCTTCATTTAATGCATGACTGAAAGTTATAAACAATAAATGAAACCAGTAAACAAATTTTAAATTAATTATAAAACAATAATAAAGCTAGCATTCATAACTAAATGAATTTAAAAACGCTTTCTTTACATTAATAGCTCCAGGAGTCTTATATAATAATTTTATTTCTACTAACCTAGAAGAGTGAATTTTATTTTAACAATCTAAACCATCTATATGAAAAATTACTAATATAATTATTAAGCATCGCAAGCGCTTCACAAATTAATGAAAATGAACTTCCAAAGATTCCATTGCTTACTAAACCTCTCCTAATAACCACCAACACAATTCCTTAATTATACTGCATTTACCATTTTTGCACATTGCAGCATTCCACCACTTATTGCTATCAACAATTCTACATATTTATCAGAAATTGGGTTTGCAACCATTATGAAGAATAAAAAATACTAAGAGAAAAATAAAGAACATAGGCACATAATTACAGAAAATATGTTTTGCAAGCTTTTTGCCCTATCATGAAGTTCAAACATTTTTGGCTGTTTTGAGGCACAATTCTACTCTGCATCTGAGATAATATAGCACTTAAATAGGAAAAAATAAATCTTCTTACCCAACTTCTTCCGGCTTGATCTTTTTCTTCCGGCCTCGCTTCTTTGGCACCGGCTGCAGGATGGCCGCAGGCCCTCGTGGCTGAGGCGGGGGGGTTGGATCATCGTCCACAAAGCTGTAGGGGTCATCAGGTGTTTCAGGCTTAGCACCAAGGCTACCTGGGATTTGACTTATTAGCTTTTGGCCTTCACCTTGACCCCTCATTTCAAGGTCACCACTTGTTTCATATCCATCATCATGAGGTTCCTGCTTCATTGCACTTTCAGGAAAAGCTGACCTGTTTGAATGGCAGCATGAATCAACAGTCATGCAGGCCCCGGAAAGAGCTCCATTGGCTCCAAAACGGTAATGATTTGTCCAGCACAAAATCAATTTTGAATTTACTAATAAATGGAAATTTTAGATGTCAGCATAAATTCTGCTGAAAGCCAATTTTCAAATAAAATAATATTCCTAACAATTTCAAACAGCGAACTTGAAAGTCCAAAAGTAGTTTTTCCTTAGAAAGTACACAAAAACGAGGAACTTCCAATGAAATACGACCAAATCTTTTTCAATACCTCCTCACCCTACCCAGAACATACTATAACCTACAATTTGCCATCCTTATTTTTCATAGCTTCTACCTATATATACTGAAGCTTTACTTATAATTTGATAAATGCTGCATAATAAATGATTGTGTAAGATACATTCAAGATCTTCGCTATAAAAAAATAAAGTATGGTGTCAATATTTTCCTTGTAACTTAAAATAGGAAATTATGTTCATATAAATTTCTGCCATGCTATAAAAGTAAAATATAAAATACATTCTAACGAAATTATTGTAATGAATAATTATAGTGTAAAGAATAATGAATTACCCAAGCAAAGGGCGCAATATTTTCATCCAAAAGAGTAAACATACAATAATTAATTTTAATAACAGCCCAAATAGACTGTATTAAAACTGTATAGGCCTTTAAGAAAAACTTTTAAAAGATAACCAATACACAATAGATAAAGCAAGTATAAATACATGATAATGACTAAGGGTGTAAACGTTAAAATTGACAATATCCAGTGAAAATACATGACTGTCAACCTTATTAAGGGAAAATGAAAGTATATTAACGGACTTTCCATTCATACCTCCAACTCCATGTTACCTAGGGAGTAACGATTTTCTACGTTAATTCTACCAAATTTGTCCAACACCTTAAAATAAGAACTAAATAATATATATGACCAACCAATGAATCCCTTACATAATAATAACTGCGATTCACGATCAAAGGACATTTCTTACGTTGCCAGTTATGTAAAGCAAAGTTTACAAATACCAGCCTCTAGTTTACTCACAACTTCAAGCCCTGTGCTTCTGTCCCAGGCGCGTCTTGCGCTTCCATCGTAGCTCCGAGGAGCGTGGCTGTTTCTCTGAAAAGGGTTGCAACCTGCATTGAGAATAACTTGGATCACGCGTATTCACTTGCTAAATCTTTGTTTTAAGCGTCTTGTGCGCTAAGGTTTTGCTAGCTCTTCCAACTAATGGCTGGCCATTTAAATATGGCTAACCAAACGAGCATCGAAACCTCACCCTTTAAAAAGCGTGAGCTTCTCTGCGATTGGTTAACCGTAAGGTTGCTGAAAAATCAATAACATGCACTCTCTGCCTCCATTTTCAGGCTAACTTCAGCTTTTCTTGGCAAATTACACACACCTCTCGTCTATGATTGCGGATTTCCTCCAACACGCACAACTTAAAATATCATGTTGCGAGAAACGTGGTTCCACTGCACCCAGAATGTTTCTCTAATCAGCTGGAAGCCAGCCCTCCTTCGCTCGATAAGTGGGTGGGACTTGGAATGGAGTGGGGTTGAGAAAGCCATATAAGGAAAAAACAATTGAAGTTTAAAATGCGGAGTTTTATACGTAAACACTATTACAAAATCTCAACATTCCCACTTAATTAAAATAATGTGGCACTTTAGTTTCTGAAGCATATTATCTTTCATAGTAATACAGGAATGATTTAGAAATATGTACCTTTATAAAAAGAAGTTAATGTTGAAGTTACAAACACATCTAAGCCATGTGCTGTTTGCACTTATTTTTAGGTTCACTTAAACCTTTTCCGAAATATTATCACTTTTTTACGAAACTAAATAAGTTCAGCAACAAAAATATCACATAAAATGCAATTCTAATATTAGAAATGGAAAAACCTCCAAATCTTTCGAATTAAGACATTTGCGACGATACTATATGCGTCTAATTCAGTTTCAACGGAAATCCAAGTTAATTGCTATTTGCTGCAAAATAACGTCGAATAATTTTATTATGATATATATGTTACATTTGTGTTGTATTCAAAATCTGCGACTCACAACTTGTGAATTTCTCTACATATTACGGGCTAATACAATTTTTCGGATAATTTTATTATAAAACTGCGGATAAAAATGACGATATGTTTGCGTGCCTTTGATAAAATTACCTTGAAAATAAAACTTAAAGTATAAATAAGCTCCTGTTTTCGATAATTTCTAACTATTGCCCGTCGATTAATACAATCCTAACGCAGCTGGTTAACTTGTAGCTCCTTAGGATGAGAAGAAACCAGGCCAGGTGCTGCCCGGGACGTGTTCATAGGGAAGCTGAATCCCAAGGACAGCGGGTTGTTTACTATTGCCTGCCTGGCATCCTACTGATAAACCTGCCAATTTGGCTGTCGTATCCAGGGACCTCTTCACTTGCTAGACTTAATTCTAGCTTTCGATAGGATCTTTTTTCTCACCCAACGAAATGCCCTGAATAAGCGGGAAATATGAATTACTTGAAGTAGATTCATTAACTAAGGTGCTACAGTCCGCTCGAGCATTGATTTTAAAAATGTCTTTAAAAGTATTTGACATTTTATAACCAATAAAATGTATTCTCATATGTTTTACACATGTTAATTATACATTTGTAAAGCAGGACTACGACTTAGCGCAATGGTATCTACATTTCTTTGTATAGTATTTTTATATTAATTTTGATAGGCAGGCATTGGCATCCGTTGGCGGGCAAGGGGAGGGGGTACGGAAATACAAAAAATATGCCATTCACAGCATTGTAGCATAAATAAAATAAACATTAATAAATATTACTGAAGTTAAACGATTTACACCGGGACCGAGTACATTCGCATCATTACACATACTTCAAACCGACCCTGGGTTTTGAGTTTTGTCAATACTGAACTGTAACCTCCCAGTAAATAACATCAAATGCAAATCATGCATTTTTGGTAACAGAAACAATACTGTCTATTTTTAACGATTTTAGTTTAGTCTACGGTTATTGACACTTTAATAAGGCTAATAGTGGGTTATACGACAGAGGTGGATTCTACGGCTATAAAACGGCGAATTTCTACTAAGGCAGCAAATTTGTAAATCTGTAGTGAGTTTACTACTGGGAATAAATGCTATGGCCTAGGTCGAAACAAAATTTTCATTTTGAAGGAAACCTGACGCATGAAATGAAAGAATGAGAAATGCATAAAATTTTTTATTAAACTCTTAGGCTTCTCTCTAGACGGACTGTGAAACCGTGCGAGATCTCGCGAAGCAGGCGTTGATAATACCAGGAGCATATTGTCCCAGGAGCTACCACAATAGTAGGAAGAGGGTTGCAGAAAAGAGGCCCGCGTCTGCTGTTATGGAGATGATTCTGAGACAGTTACTTCCATGCGAAGTTCTTCCACTTACGCCACTCGTTGAAACAAAATTTTCTGCGAACGCAGTTAATGACTGAGGGTAGAAAATGGATTTTGTCACTCTTGGAGCGCATCTTAATTTGTTGGCAAATATAGCATTTTTATAGTAAATAAAATATTATTTCGAGGCAATTCTTTTTGCCTTAAATTTGTGATTATGTTTTTTGTTTATATTATCAATATTTATTTTCGGACTTATGCTTTTAAGTTGGCGTGTATGTGCTTCAATTACTTCAGTCGAAAATCATTCCTAAATAATTACCACGAGTACGCGTAGTAAATATTTTTTTAATTATAAAAAAATTATTTCGCATGGCGGGAGCTTGACTGTACGTGCGTTTCTTCGCTTCGATGGTAATAAATTGAGCATATGTTTTATTATTTCTGAGAAAAGGTAAATTTCTGATAATCATCCCGGAAATGTTAATTGAATTTGAAAATATTTTTTATATAGATAGACATTGCATTAAAGCGGAGAAAATAAATTATACAAGATCACAAACAGGCGACGATAAGAAAGTAGAAAAACAATAAAAAATTGTTTAATTTAAAATTAGGCTAAAACGATAAGGGGGTTAGATCCTATAAGGTATACGTAAACCGTTTATGAGATTTACGTACTCGTAAAAGTGGTCTCAGATGAAGTCGAAGACGAGGGTCCCGAGATTTATTTATTTACGCTGATTCATTTTTAAATCTGCCGCTGTTTGAAACCTTACCTATGCGTAGTATCTGATTTCATCAAACGTCGGTATTACTTCATGAATAAAATGGATACAAACACGTTGAGGATTATTAAAAAAGTTTTTATGGTGTATTTTATGAGATGGAAGAAGGATCTGAACGGGAATCGATATAAGCAGCTTTATAGGTGTAGGAGCTCTCCAATTAATAACCGGAGAACCTTAATTAACGCGGGTTTATTTATAACGTGTATGCTTATACGCAGTTTTTATATAGGTACCAACACATAATCTAAGACAGCGGTATATTTCGATTATCCTATACCTATAACCTTTCAAGTGTCTCTCCGTCCATCTGTACGTCCCGCTCTATATTTCAGAAACTGAATGTTGTACAGAAATGCAGTAAACAACATTTTGTTTCTACCAGCTTAGAGACCCCAGGAAAATTATTTTAATTTTCATCATCCATCTTGAAACAATATGGCAGCCGCTTAAAATGTTAAAATATTTATATTTCGGAAACAGTGCGTCGGAGAAAGGAACGTTTTGAAAAAAAAATATGCGTGCTGGAAAGAATAATTCCAAAAATTATTTTCATCTTAGCGGGACACGCAGCACCGAGGTATCTTGATCAAGCAAAGCGAGCGGATGGCTGTATTTACGCGCGTAACTCGTAGAGGCCTATATTATGTATGGCATGGCCGAGCTGAGTGTTTTGATTGGTTGCTGAGAAACAGTAGCTCTGCCTCGAACCGCAAGGAATTGAACTATATTATTATACACTGGAGAGTATGTAACACGTTTCGTAGTCACAGCCGGTCAGGAAAATCGTGGTGCCCAGTTCAAAGTGCTACTCTACTTCGTAAATTGTTTCGTAAATAACGTTTAATATCGTCTAACTCAAGAAACGAGTAATAAAAATGAAATTTGAGGATTTTAGAAAATATGACATGTATTTTACTATAAAGTCTTTCCTGAAATTGATGTTAGGTAAGTATCATTCTAGGAAATTTTAGCTATTGAAATACAGTCCACATGGTGTCTATAATATAATAAGCAGCTGGTACTTTCTGACGAAAACCTTCTTCCCTGATCGGGTAATCCTCACTTTATTTTGAACAAGTGCTCTCTCTCACTCTCTTTTTCTTTGTCCTTATTGGCAAAAATACCACAATTCCCGTAAATTATATCCACTGTTCCAGTGCTGTAGTCAATTCCCAAATTACCAAAAGAAATCAACGAAATAAATGGTAGGAGACAAGTGAAGAGAATATTCAGATTATCTATATACATTTTCGTTTATAAATTTTCTTTTTTGTGTTTAGTAAGAACGCAGATGCCGTAATTTTAGCCAATAGCTAGAGTTAACTAGATAGTATAATCGATTCGCTAGTTTTGTATATGGTCGCTGTAGCATTTTTTAGATGCTATAAATTCGATAGATTGGTAAACTGGTCAAGTATTATTACTTTTGCCATACGCAGTACAGGAGAAAGTATTGTTTTTGAAAAAAAAATCGAATAAGAGATTTACTAACACTAGTATGCTTTCACTATTTTTTTAATGTCAACTATTGAATAAATGGAATTAATGGATCATATGATCTTTCTTTACGTTACATGCATAAGCTGTAATGTTGGGAAATTTGGAAACAGGAGAAAAAATCTGCTATGACAGGTAATCCAATCTGGGTCTTCCACTTGCAGAGCGGATATTCTACCACTGAACTACCGCAGCAGAGTAATTCTACCGTTTCAGAACGGGAATGTCTTCTTAGGTTAGAACCGGGCAGGCCAAACTATAGTTGGGAGCACGAACGAAGGCGGGTGGTAACTGGATGCGCAGAAGGCAAGGAATGGTGATAAAGAATAGGTGTTACTCTAGATTGTATAACTCCTCTACTGGGAGGAAACCTTCAGGCAGACGAGAAGAAGTGAAAACTACTATTGTCGCTTGCCTTTCTGCAACGCTGCTGAGACTGTGACACGACTGCTACCTGTGTTAAGATAAAACATATTAAGACAACGAAGGTCAAGAAAATCTGTAGCGGCTACGGCCGCTAATTAACTTGTCTCCGCGGTTGTGACGCTGAGTGATTTGCATGTCTCCGCGGTTTACGGCAACGCCACCAGTGGGAAGTGAAATATTCCGGTCAAATTAGACACTTTATTGACGGTTATGGGAAATAATTCATAGAGTTTTGAAACTTAGCTCATTTGTCCGTTAAGACAACCTAACTGATATATTAAAAGTTGACATGTCTGTCCTGTACGCGTCGACCGTTTTGGCGCCAAATGGCCGCTGGAGGACGTCCAGCGACTGGCCTTTCGCAAATAACTCGGAATCGGTCAAATATACGGCAAAACCGTACATAAATAAACTCGTAGAGAATACAATTTCCTACAAGAAAGGTTTTTTTGCATTGTTTTGCTACTGCGATAGTATAGAAGAAAATGAGCGTTGTTTGCGGAACGACCGATCAAATTACTTTTTTGACGGTTAGGGGGATTAAAGTTTTGAAACTAAGCACATGTGTCCATTAGGGCAACCTGACGAACATATAAAAAGTTGTCATGCCTGTCGTGTACGCGTCGGCCGCTATGGCGCCAAAATGCCCGCCGGATCACGACCCGCGACTGGCCTTTCGCGAATAATTCGGAAACGGTTAAATCTACGGCGAAACTGTACGTGGATAAACTTGTAGAGAATAAAATTTCCTACAAAAAAGGCTATTTGAAGTTTTTTGCTACTGCGATAGTATATCAGAAAATGAGCGTTGTTTGAGGAACGCAGGCCGCTCGGTCTTAAAATCAATTGTTGTGAGCTCGTTTCCACACCACCAGCTGTGGTAGAGCTCCAGGCGCGTTTTTTATAGTGGTATCCCCTTTAGGCACTAATCCACTGTTTATTTCAATTACTTGACATAAGTAATTGGTGTCATAATCATGTGTGCCTTGTGTTACGGCAGCGGTTGTCTTAACCCTTTTGCTGCTATGGACTTTTAGATTCTGCGTCAGCCGGGTGCGCCGAGTTCAGTGACCTTGAAACACGCCTGTGCTGAATACTTTCTCTAGAAGCTCCGCGTCTACGTTCTTTCGTTCGTCTTTTAGTCTTTTTATATTTAAAAGTAATTTTGTCAATCATTTACATTTATATTGATTATTAACCATCTCGAAAAAATATTTTCATCTTTTTTTGAGCAGCGAACGGAAAAGCTTGAAACGCATATATGCGTCGTTAGCAGTCAAGGCACCACTCTGCTCTCCCACATATATGCGTCGATAGCAGCGAAAGGGTTCTGATTCTGAAGTTGAAGATCAATTCGATGATGAAGAAGCTTCGATTGAAATTCTAAATGATTATGACACCTATTGCTTATGTTAAGTAATTGAAATAAACAGTGGAGACAGATGTATATCACTCAGCCTCACAACCGCGAAGACCAGTTAATTAGCGACCGTAGCCGCTACAGATACTCTTGACCTTTGTTGTCATAATATGATGTTTTACCTTGACACAGGTATCAATCGTGTCACAATCTCGGTTGCGTTGCAGAAAGGCAAGCGATAATACTAGTTTTCACTTCTTCTCGTCTGCCTGAAGGTTTCCTCCCAATAGAGGAGTTTAATACAATCTAGAGTAACATTTATTCTTTATCAGTAGTAGTGAGTATGTGTGCAGTTAATTTTGTTACATTGTATTTTTGATATGATAGTTAGGTTGCCCTAACGGACAAACGTGCCAAATTTCAAAACTTTATGAATTACTTCCCCTAAAATGCCTAATTTGACTGGTCTAAAAGTGAAACAGGAGGAGGCCAAATTACTTCCGTTATAGCCGTCACCGAGTAGAAAAGTCTTCACCTCGCTACACCGCAAATATATCAGCCCACATCCACTGAAACTATTACAGGTCGTTATATGTTGCTCGTTGCTCATTGATATTTTCATCTTGTTAATAAAAATATACAACCGACGATGTTTGTTTCTCGTCCTACTAATAATCTCCATCAAATTCATCACCGTATATTATTAATGGAACGCATTCAATGCACCCGAAATGCTATCCTACAATGTGCATATCTCTCCCAACTGCTTCAAAGTCAGCAGAAGGGTGCAAACGTAGACTAAAGCGCTAAGCATAGTGGGCCTAGGACACTGATAGGTTCAACCATGCTGTGAAGTCTTTCTGCATTATCTCCGGCCAAAGTGCAAGAGGGCCGACGGGATGTTTTATAGCATGAAACCCCCTATGATGTACAACCTCTCCGGAGGCTGGATTGCCCCCGACCGTGGCAGTGGTCAGGAACGCAGAGGGTGCTATGAATCTCCGATTGTTAAACACCCACTGCCACTCTTTCCCATCCTTTAACCTCAACCTAACTACCTTCAATTGCCGGAATTTGTCCAGCGAAGACACTTCAGGAGCTTCAAGAAGAACTGGAAAAGATCAAGTGGAATATTTTAGGGCTTAGTGAGGTAAGAACAAAAGGAGAAGGCAGCTAGAACTGAAGAATGGACATATTTTTATTACAGGGGAACTGGCACAGGATGAACAGCAGGAGTTGGATTCATTGTCAACTGAAAATTGAAAAGCAACTTTGTGGAAATAGAAAGCTCATCCGAGCGAGCAGCTAGACTAGTGATTAAAATAAATAAGAGGTATCAATTGCAAATAGTCCAAGTCTACACGCCCATTTCAACATACTCGGATGAGAAGGTAAAACATTTCTACCAAGAAATTGGGGAACTGCACGACAAAGGAAGCTACCATCTAAAAGTCGTCATGAGTGGCTTCAACGCTAAGCGAAGAGAACGAAAGGAAGATAATAGCGCAGTTGGAAAATGGGACTATAGAGACAGAAACGAACTAGGAGACCGACTTGTAGACTTTGCCGATGTACCAGTCTATACATAATGAACTCCTTCTTTAAGAAGAGCCCCAAGAGAGAATGGACGTGGAAGGGACCTAATGGCATAAAAAAATGAAATTGACTACATGCTAGTCAATAAAAAGCATGCGGTAAAAGACTGTTCTGTACTCAATCAGTTAAAAACTGAAATCGTGCAGTGCAGGAGTGGCCAACCCATAGCCCACACTCGTGAGACCCTTCTTTGTCTTATGTACGATTACATCTGCGGTATTCCTCCAAGAGATAAAAACGAAGGAAATGGGTGCGATCAACTTAAAGACAGAAATTGGCTCTGTGATTTAGCTTTCCTAGTAGACACCATGAACTATCTTAACGATTGACATACTCTATTACAAGGTGAAAATTGCTTATTTTCAACAATGTTTACCTTGTAAATTATTTCAAGGCTAAACTGAAATTAATTTTTAGGAGTTTATCTCAGAAAAAACTGGACCACTTTTCCACTCTAAAACGTTTTCGAAGTGGACTTAGTAGTTTGTTTTTGGACATTCATAGCTATAATTCCGGTATTTCAGCGCTATATGATTCGTTTAGTTCTCGATTTGAAGACTTTGTAGCTGAAAGAAACAACGTCTCTCTCTTCATAAATCCATACTCTATTTTAAATATCCACCAAAAATCCAACTGGAAATAGCTAAAGATAAGAATCACTCAGGCCTCAGAAAAATTTCGCGAGCTTTACGAATCACCAACTTCCCCAGATTTAAAAGCCTTTTGGAAATTTCTTCCGAAAACAGCTAACCCGAGCTGTATGACCTTGCACTGCGTTTTGTGTGCAAATTTGGATCAACCTACGTTCGTTAACATACATTTTCAACAATGAACTTTATTAAAAACAAATATAGATCTGCTTCTTTTACAGACGTCAAAAATCAGTCCTAATATATAGAAATTGTTATTTGAAAAACAAATTAAAAAATCATATTGAGATATTATATCAGTACTTTTCTTTTTTATTAACATTTCAAGTGTTGACATTTAAATAAATGTTTAAGTGTGTTATTATTTTTATCATTCCTGTTTACCTTTGGCACAATTGAAATTAGCTTAAGCTTTCAATTTAAACCGGATGTCAAGGATAGTAGAATAGTGGCCCGTCAAAAAAAATCGCGCCGTTTTATTGGTCCGTCTTAAAAAAAGGTTGACCACCCCTGAAATAGTGCAATGCTGAATAATAATCAATTTTAAGTCGGAAATATTCATCATCATAGGTAGTCTGTCCGTAGACAGGTCCGTGATTATTCATGGTTAAACCTGGTTCTCCATATACTCCTATTTTCCGCTGTCCTCTTCATATCTTGATAACTCTCTTTCCCTTTCAAATCGTCTATCAGCTGAAACCTTTTCCTGCCTCTTTCCCTTTTCCCATCTAGTTTTCCTTCTAACACGTCTTTAATCATACTCTCTCTCCTCAGGTAATGTCCAACCCAGTTAGCCTTCCTCTTTCTAATAGTCTGTATAATCATTCGCTTCTCTCCTATTCTTCGTAGCACTTCATCGTTTTTCATCCTATCTGTCCATTTTATCTTCAGCATTCTCCTCCAAGTCCACATTTCAAAGCTTTCCAAGTATTTGATGTCATTTTTCCTTAGCGTCCATGTTTCTGCCCCATACAATGCTATACTCCATACGTAGCATTTTATCAACTTCTTGCGGATATCTTCCCTTATATTCCCTGTAAGTAGTTGTTTCTTTCTCCTGAAAGCCGCTTTTGCTTTTCCTATTCTAGTTTTGATCTCATCCGTACATTTTGCCTCTCGTGTTATGATACTTCCAAGGTATTTATATTCTGAAACTTGTTCTAATGGCTTTCCCCCAATAGTTATGTTCAGATTCTCTTCTTTACCCGATATTCGAATGACCTTGGATTTTTCTGTATTTATTTCCATACCGTATTTTCTACCTGTTATCACTAGTCTATTTATCATTTTTTGTAGCTCCTCTTCCTTTCTTGCTAGAAGTACTTGATCATCTGCGTATTTTACTGTTCTTAAAATCCTTCCTCCAATTTTGAAATCCCCTGTGCCTTCTAAAGCTTCTTGCATTAGACTTTCTCCATATATATTGAATAGGGTTGGCGATAGGCAGCAGCCTTGTCTTACTCCTCTACCGATATTTATTCCGCAGGTGTCCACATTCTCAAACCTGACCTTTACAACTTGATTCTCATATAGATTCCTAATCAGTCTCCTGTCTTTCCAGTCTACACCTATATCCTTTAATATCTTCATCAACTTGACCCAATTTACTCTATCAAAGGCCTTCTGCCAGTCTACGAAACATGCGCAGATATCTTGACTGTATTCTATTGCCCTTTCTGATATGATTCTAACTACTCCTATAGCATCTCTAGTTCCTCGTCCTTTTCTGAAACCGAATTGATCTTCCCCTATTATTTCTTCTGCCTTTTTCTCCAGCCTTTTATTAAGAATCCTCGTGATGATCTTGGATGTGTGTGACAGAAGGCTTATAGTTCTGTAATCTTTACACTGCATTGCCTTTGGCTTCTTCTTTAGAGGGATCATTGTTACTTCTAGGAAATCCTGAGGCCACTCTCCCGTGTCGTAAATCTTATTAATTAATTTCGTGATCGCTTTTAGTCCTTCTGATCCTATGACTTTAAGTATCTCAGCCGGTATTCCATCGCTGCCAGTGGCTTTCCCCTTCTTTAGTTCCACTATCGCCTTTTCTACTTCGCTCTCCATAATACTTGGTCCCAAGTTGTCTTCTTCAATGTTTTCCTCATTTTCCAGTTCTATTTTTGCCGCTCCTGCCTGTTTGCCGTATAATTCCTTAATGTATTCTTCCCATACCTGTGCTACATCCTTTGTTTCTGAGACTATCTTCCCATCCGTATTCATAATTCCTTTACCACAAATTCCATTAGACTTCTTATCTTCTAATTCCAGTGCCCTAGCGTACATCATATCGTACCGTCCTAACTTCTCCATTTGTTCTATTTCATCACATTTTCCTTTTATCCAATTTTCTCTAGCTTTATCTGTTACCCTTCTCAACTCATTGTTTATACGCCTATAGTTGGCTCTACCTTCTTCAGTGTTAACGTTTTTCCATTTTCGTCTCTCATCCATTTTCTCCAGCATTTCCTTCGTGATCCATGGTTTTCTGATTTTCTTCTCTTGTTTTCCAATCTCTTTATCCAAGGTATCCTTGATACTGGTTTTAATTTCATCCCATTCTATATCAACGGTCTTCGGTTTGTTTTCCAACTTTCTTAGGTTATCTTCCAACTTCATGCTGACTACATCCTGCCTTTCTTTCAGTTTTTCTAGGTCCCAGGTCTGTCTTTCTCTTCTCATTTTTCTTATTTGTTTGAGCTTTGTATTCACGTCAAGTATTAGAAGGCTGTGATCTGAATCAATGTCTGCTCCTTGCAATGCCTTGGCGTTCTTTATGCTGTTCCTGAATCTTTGTTTTACAAGGATGTAATCTATTTGGCATCTCATTCTATCTCCTGGGCTTTTCCATGTGTATAACCTTCGTTTATGGTTTTTGAACCATGTATTAGTCACTACAAGGTCATTATTGATGCAGAATTCTACGAGTTTCTCCCCTCCTCGATTTCTCTTCCCAAGTCCGTATTGCCCGACAACATTTTCTTCCTGTCCTTCTCCGACTATGCTGTTCCAATCTCCCATTATTATGCAGTTTACCTTTCCTCTTCCGTCTTCTTCGTAGATTTCATTAATTTGCTCATAGATTTCATCTATTTCTTCATCGTCATGAGCTGACGTTGGCATATATACCTGGATTATCAGCATGTCCACTGGGACTGCTTCTAGCTTTATTGCCATCAGTCTATCGTTCGCTGCTATTATCTTGGTCACGCTTTTCATCATATCTTTCCTAAGTACCAGAGCTACTCCCCTTTCCCCACTATTTCCTCCAGAATAAACTACCGTGAATTCTTCCGAGTCGAACTGTCCTTCTCCCTCCCATCTAGTTTCGCTTAGCCCTATAATGTCCACTCTATTTCTTCGGAAATATTATTATAATAAATATTATATATATATTTATATTTGTGTGAATGGGCATTTTGAGACGGGAAATTGATGCAGTTGATTCCCTTTGATTTTGAACACCAATATAATTAAAATTTATAATCATGGTAACAAAAAAGTTTTGACTGAAATAGGTCAACCGGTAATAGAAGTTTCCTCTTGTTATTTTTCCGATTCCGCCAAATATCTCCCATAGCGATTCATTAATGCAAATATTTGCCATCATCAAAGTTGTAGGCAGCTTAATTTTCTACAAGCTTTGTTTTTGAAACATTTTTTCATAGAAAGGATTGGCGCAGAGATATTTCTAATATTTGTCTGAATTTATGCTCAGTACATGGAATGTAACTAGAAAGCTTTATTTCCGTTGCTATGATAAAATTTTCGATAGCGTTGGGCACGCTGACAATGGCCATCTACATGACGTAGCCAGAGGAGGGGGTGTAGGAGTTAAACGCCCCTCATGAATCAAATTCTTTTATTCTGGTTAAGAAAAACGAAAGGTAGTGATGGCGGTGGCAATAAGGTGTTGCAGGAAGCACATCGGACACTGACTAGAGTTCGGCGAGCCGCTGAAGGTGTTAAAGCAATACACGTAAAAACACGAAAAACAACACAAAATCAGAAGTTTTTCGGACTGGAGACCTTTGTCAGCAACGGAGAGAAGTTTGCTGTTAGATGACACCCTGGGTGAGGGTGTTAGAATGGCAGGGTAATGTGAGGATATAGGATATTGGATGAGATGGGGAAGGGGGACGGTTTGATGGCCAATAAGGTTAACGGAGGTTAAGGCCAGGGGTTAGATACAGTCGAGGAGATTTATGTGGGCTAGTTCCCACTGTCGGAGTTGGGAGGTAGGGAAGCCGTCGGGTAAGGCGCGGATAGCACTTACTTTGTAACAGTTATTGAAGGAGGCATTGCGGGAATTGTCATGTGATGCCTCAGGAAGGGTACGTTTAAGTAAGACGCTATCTCGGCGGCCGCTCATTTTTGACGTTTAAAGGGTTGCTAATGAGGACAGCTTAAAATGCGGGACATAGGAAGCAGATGAGGAGGTAAATGACTTTACGGGTGGTGCAGTGGCTTATGGGGGTGACGGGGTAGGTGATGTTGGCGGAGGAGCTGGAGAAAGGAGATGAAGGTAGGTGAATTGGGCATGTGAGACAGCGAGATTGGCCGCAGGGGTAAGACCCTTTCACAGGATATTTCCCAAATTTTGGCCACCAGCGGAAGGAGAGGAGACAGAGTTTGGCAAGCCGCTGGGGGTATCGAAGTAACACGTAAAACAGGAAAAAACAACAATAAATCGTAAGCTTTTACGCTAGAGTCCTTAGTAAGCGAAAGAGAGAGAGAGAGAGAGAGAGAGAGAGAGAGAGAGAGAGAGAGAGAGAGAGAGAGAGAGAGAGAGAGAGAGAGAGAGAGAACTAATGCTAAGTGACGCACTGGGTGGGGGTGTGGGGATTACAAGGTAATGTGAGGAGTTTGGAGATTGGAGGAGGCGGGGAAGGAGGAGGATGAATGGCCAATAAGGTTAGCGGAGGTTATGACCAGAGGAGTAAGATAGAAATAACGCCGAAATTAACCTAGTAGTCAAAGTACACTGTATCAAATGTGATTTCTAAAATAAATGAAGAACAAACATAATAGTATACTCAATGACGACTCTCCTCATGCATGACTTCACTCAGTCATAGTTTAGTCCACCTTAAGATAATAATGACGCTCATATGCCGCACAAAAGTCAATTTGGTCAGTGTCATTACTATTATATTCGAGTAGAAGCGATTTAAAGTAATCATTAACTTCTTCTCGACATATTCCAATGCCGCTTGCAATGGGAATGTGTATTTATTTGCGTGTGGCGTAGGATGAACAATTTAATTCAATCAAAACCTGCCATAATTTTTAAACGAGAAAAAAGTCTGCTATGACCGGGAATCGAACCCGGGTCTTCCACTTGCCGGGCTGATATTCTACCTCTGAACTATCGTAGCAGAACACCTTCGTACTGAAGTCGCGGTATGCAGGTAATGAAGCTTCTTTCATGCATAGGACCAAGACAAACCATAGGGCCTGGTATCTCTTTCACAATTTAATCTGTGTATTCAGTGTTCTGTCTGGCATTTTAAGGGGTTTAGAAGCATCCCACATGGATATCTTTCCTAATTTTACTTATTCTGCAGCATGAGAATATGTGGCATCTTCCCTCAATATACATGTGGCATCATGCCCCAAAACACTTCACTGCAATGTAGAACACTTTTTTCTGTCATTACCAACATGGCCTCACCTGCAAAGGTTACCAGCGTACTGTATATTGCCTAATAAATGATTTCAATGAGCGATATTTTTAGGTTCACTCACTATACTGGTGTCCGAGAAAGAGTGGTCATATTTCAAACATTTAATTGAGAAAATGAGCAAAGCTAGAAGTTTACAGTTTTCACTACATGAAACAAAAACTCAACATGTTTTTCTACACTTTTCCCCATTTTAATGCACTTCAACCTGAGCCCCCCTTGTTGCTCGCACAATGCCCATCCGGAAAGCGTTGCATCACATTTCAGGTGGTATTCCTTCTACAGCATGGACGATGCGGTCTTTTAAAGAAGTGTAAAGAAGTGACTCGTGCGCGGTACACCTGGTCCTTTTCGTAACTCCAGAGGATGAGTCCATGGACGTTAAATCTGGCGATCTCGGAGGCCATGCAACGGGTCCGCCTCTTCCGAACCGTATTCTGAACTTGACCGGGAATCGAATCCTAGTCTCCCAATTTTTCTGGTAGATGCTTTAACCACCGATGAATGCTAGCCAGTCCAATTCTTCATGCTCTAATAGGTGTAGCGACGGTAAGTGAGGGCAAATTGAGAACTAAGAAACGACGAAGAGCCAAATTTTCCCCGGAATCTTATACAGCCGTCGATACATATACTGTACCAAAATGTTCCTGAAAATAAATTACCAGATTTGTTTACTTTATAATTTTCCAAAGATTGGGAGCTGGAGGGTTCTTGGCATGGTAACGATCAAATTTCCACTGTGAGCAAAAAATGGAAAAAACTTTGCTTTAGAAAGTACTTCACTAGCTCTTGCCGTTTCTGGGATACAAGGGGTGCAATAACACAGATGACGTACGACCTATATATTATTTTCGTAACGTGTGTGTGTCACGCCCACCGCGTCCCGCATGCCTTCCACAGGCTGCCAGCATACCTACCTTGGGCCGGCGTCATGCCTGCCTGCAATGCCCGCCCGCCGCCCGACCCTCGCGCCCTCCACTCCCCAACCCGCGCGACCTGCGCGCGCCACCCGTGTTTTCCTTCCGCGCGCGGGCAACATTTGCTTGCGGGCGAGTGAATGTTTGTGGGCACTGCTTGTGATAACTGCTGCTTTTCAGTATAAACGCGCAAAAAATTATGAATAGTACATCTCTACGCCAACATCGCCGCCGTGCACAGCTTACAGCTGAGGCACTTGATCAACTCCGGCGTCAGATTGCAGCCCGCCAGCGGTAGCGTCGAGCACATTTGTCTCAATAGCAGCAACGGCAGTTAAATGCAAGCAGGCTGCACCAACGCCGTGCACAAGCTGTAGTCCCAAGTTGTACTGCTTCATCAATCACATTGGAAATTCTCAATGGCTTTGTCACCCCTGGCATTGTGCGAATTGGGAGCCGCTCTCCATGCACACACTGTAAAGCTGCTCTCTGGGCAAAGGAGCATGCCCGGACCTCTATTTGTTACCATACTATAAAGGTGCACAATACACCATGGAAAATGTCTCTAGAGGATAATCCAGCTTTCTTCATTCGCCAACTCTGGAAGGATCCAAACACGCAAGGCCAAGTTGTACGAAAATAGTCAAGACAGCTAAATAATGCTGTGCCTTGCCGCTCAAGCAGTTCAAATTTTGGAGGCACCAAATCGCGGTTGGATAGCAAACTTTACAATCTAAGGCCGCCTTGACCATCGAGTTGGGCCACTTTTGCCGGTGGCCAACCTGCAGCCACATTTTGCACAGATTTATATGCATGATCCGGCACATGATAATGAAGAGACATCAATTCGACTTGGCTGGACGAATCTGCCATCGGGAGCCACAGCCACTGCACAGCAACAAATTGCAGAAATATTACGCAACATACAGCACATTCTCCGACAATGTAACCCATTAATACTCAATATAGCTGCTGTTTGCGAGCTCCCTCCTTCTGAAGTTGAAAACCTCACACTGGTGATTTATGCTGATATGCGCCCAGCTGGGAAACATGAGCACCGCTACAATCGTCCTGAAGGATGGAAGGAAGTCTCTGTTCTCTTATTCTTTAATTGCGCGATGGGCCAATGTACAAAATATACGACCCACATCGGACGTTTGGCGCACTGCACTATGCCCTCCTTTTTCTTGAAGGAGAAGCTTGCTGGAATCGTGGCATGCGAAACATTAGCTACCTACAGTTTTACTCCTTTATCTTCCATCAGTGCAACGGGCAAAGAAACACTTTTTCTTGCACAGCGACTTTTTCAAGGGTATGGTATTCGCCAAAATTGATGCCTAGCTCCTCAGACACCTCGAGAACATCCAGCGACAGCTCCGGCCCAGCTTCATCAAAATCTGAGGGACGTTTTCCAGATCATAACCAGCAGTAGATCGGCCGCCGTGCCATTTGCCAGCATCTTTTCTGGCAGCCCACGGGACATGCATCAGCGATTTCAGGATACAATGGCAATTGCGCGAACATTTGGCAAACCTGAGCTGTTTTCTACAATCACTTGCATCCCCAATTGGCTGGAGATACAATCTGTTCTACTTCCGTCACAGCGGAATCAGGTTGGACCCGATATTGTTTCGCGATTTTGCAAGCAATATCTGCACCAGCTTATCGAGATGATTGCGGTTTTTCGCATGGTTGACACATACCTTTACGTCATCGAGTCTCAAAAGACAGGCCTGCCTCACGCACACATTCTGGTCATTCTGTCGCCTGAGTTTAAGTTGAGAAATTCTGCCGAATTCGACAAATTCGTTTGCGCAGAAATCCCTCATAGCTCAGCACTACAAGAGTTTGATTGATTGATTGATTTGATCTTTATTTGGGGCGAGATTGAGACTAGGAAGTCTCATCTTCCACCTAATCCCTCGTTATGAAACATATAGTACTATATAAAACATTAGCAATGTAAATACAGGTAACAATAAAAAGACAAGTATTTGAAAAGAAAATATGTGATTTAGTGGGGGAAAATATGGACTGCTTAATAATGGAATCCATGTAAAAAAAACCCGCTGTAGGAAAACACCCACACTAGAAGGGTGGTTTGAAAAACCTGCGAAGCCTACTGAGATTCACTGAAGTCGTACATCAAATGCTTCATGGACCCTGTGGGGCCTCCTTTCCCAATTCGCCATGCGTGCGCATTGGCTCATGCAGCAAATATATCCAAAAAGCTTTCAACAGTCAACAACCTGGGATAAAAGCACCAGCCTCCCCACATACTGACGGCACTCTTCTGTCAATGATGGCTTGACTAAATGTATTTATAGTTAAAAAAAACGTTTACCTACTTTTATGGTGAAAATATTGCTTAAGTTTCCAGTTGTCCACCCATCTGTCTGTAGGCAAGATTCTGAAGCGATTTGCGAGTAAGACTCGCAGGTTAGTGAAAAACACCTACTCCATTTTTTGTGATGGTTTTACGTGGCACGACTTAACATTATAATTATAATATTATTACCTTATTAGTCTACCTTTGGTAAATGTAGATTATCCGAGATTGAAGAAAATATTTAAATGACCATAAGATACAGTTTTCCAACGTGTTTTTTGCTAGTATGGCGCCCCATGGGGTCGGCCTGGGTGGCATTCGCCCCTCTCGCGTACCCATAGCTAAGCAACTCGCTTGTTCGTCTCGTTAATTATTGGCTTTGCCAATTGGGTTATATGGCGGACATCTTCATTAAATTGAATGAGCTAAATCTTCAGCTACAAGGATTTGACAAGAATATATGTATTTAAAGCGCATGACAGGATAGAAGCATTTTATAAAAAAATTATATTAGGAAAAATGTCTTGAAGTTGGTAACATTGCAATTTTGCAATCGCTTTGCGAGTTAATTAAGCAAAAATTGTAGCTTTAACTGACAGAGTAATGAATATCATTATATGTCATTTGATCAGTCTCGGCGAGGCGTTCTTGATATAGATACTTTAAGAAACTGCAATAGTAGACAGGTCAAATTTCTGGGTGGCAAATCCTTTCACAAGTCAAAGCTTTATAATTCTGTTCTTCCAATAAAATTGAAAGAATATCTAATAGAATTGTCTGCTGACAAAACAATAAAAGTAATGCTTGATAATAATTTGCTCTGTGATTTAACATATCACTCGAAAGGAGTTTGAAATTTTGAGTGATATTTCTATTACAAAACTCCTTCCATTTCCATCCAACTGCTTGTTTGAACAAGGTATCTCAGCACTTATCTCTATAAAAAAACAAAAGTAGAATCTATTCTGAGCCATGTCTTACTCTAGCAATGAGCAACATTCATTCAAGCAAACAGAAACTAAATGATGAAAAACATAACATTGTGATTCACTGCTTCCTACACTGTCATGCTCTGGCTTCTAGGTACCTTCCAGAAACTCCGAAAGATATCCTGTTAACAGCTGTGCAGGCAGTCAACTTCATTCGTGCCAGAGCCTTGAACTATCGCCTGTTCCAGCAGTTTTCCAAGGAAATGGGAGCTGAACATGAAGTACTTCTTTACTACACAGAAGTCCTCTAGCTTTCTAGATGTTAAGTTTTGAAACATTTGGTGGAAATTTGTTTTGAAATCTCACTTTTCTTGGGGGAGAATTAAATCCCCTTTCTGAGTAGTTTGAAAGTAAGGATTTTATTGTTTCCTTGGCATATTTGGCCGATATATTCTTCCACCTAAACAACACAAATATGTTCATTCAAGGCCCGTCTGTGATCATCATGGATACTGCTGAAACACTGATTGCATTTCTGCCTAAACTGTCCCTCTCACAGAGAAGAGTGCAAAACGGACATTATGCCAATTTTCCGATTCTTGAGGAAGTAATGTTTGAGTCAGACATGAAAAGCGATAAAATATTACCATTTTCTCTCCTGAAAGAAATCAATAACCATTTGGCGACACTTCAAGCAACTTTGAATTATTATTTAAGCTTGAAAGGTATAAAAATCGACACATGGATTTGCAATTCTTTTCTTGCTAACATTGACAGTATTGAAGATGTAGATTTAGCGAAAGATGGCTTGATCGATATAAGAACAAAGGAATTGTTGAAAAGTGAGTTTGAAGCAAAGCCTTTCTGATTTCTGGTGCTCTTTGGCTCATTCTTATCCACAGCTTGTGAAGAGAGCTTTATCAGCCGTTGTTCCATTTGCTACAACATATCTCTCTGAGCATGAATTTTCAACATTGGTTGCCATAAAGATAAAGAACCGAAACAGATTGGATACAGCAGATGACATGCGAGTTACTCTGTCAAGAACTGTTCGGCAATTTCGAGCATCGGTTGACGCCAAACAACAATAACGGTCCCATTGAAATTGAAGAAAAATACGTTGTTTTCGAGATAATATTTATTGTTGATATAATTTTTGAAAAAATCTATCTAAAATTTAAAATTTGCCACAATTGAAATGTGTATTAGAAAATGAGTCTATAATCCGCATTATACTCTAATTGTTTCTTGAATTGAGGAAACATTGATTTAAAAATGATATTTGTAATAAATATGTTTGATTTTACATACTATACATTTACCAATTTATTAAACCTAAAAACACCAAGAAAATTGATAACTACTGAAAAATTTGTGGTGGGGGTGCAGGGTTACCATGGATCGCTGCAGGGGGTGCGGGGTCTGTAAAAGATTAAGAACCACTGCTCTATATTGAGGCGCCCCTCGCTCCAGGTGGTGGGAATTTGATCTGGTGTGGGGAGCCGCTGCTGGTGGCGGGGGAGTGGTTCTCACGAAGTTTTCAGCGACGCGAAATTTCCAGCGCCTGCGATGGCCGACAGTCCTAGCCGTTTGATTAGTCGGTGAAACAATGTAAACAGCGCGAGACAATGTAAACAGCGACCTGATAAAATAAGAGGTTCCGTTGCTGTCGTGAGAACCGTAGTGCGGTTCCTGTTCGGCGGGGAGTTTTGCGTTGGTGGTGCGTGTTACTCTATGTCGTGTAAATCAACGGAACCGGTGGACTCGATTAAGTGCTATTGATTGGTGGATAAAGGAAGGGAGATTCATTCAATTCGTCAGTAAACTTTGCAGTATTTGTTTGTGTAAGGGAACTAGCTGACCCGGGACGGGACAGTTGGTGTCAAAAGTGGGATTACAATAAACTGTTGACATTTTAGAATCCTCAGACGACCACAAGAGCGATTGCTGAGTTAGTGCATCTGAGCCAGGAGCACAGGCAAAACTTAAAAAAGGGCAGCAGGCCATGGAAAAAGGATAAAATGTTATGTTAGCGGGATAGAGGAAACATTAGGACAAAATGTGTAGTAAGTTTGATAAGAAAATAATGAGCGTCTAGGTCTCCTATTTTCCAGACATAAAAACCTTGATGCTGTTATGAAGCAGGCCCTGAGCATCGAGACTGTAAGGATGGCTTCCCGTGGACTTGGTAAATTGTGTTAGGTTACCAAATATAAGACAGATAAAGAATCACATCCTCGCCGCCTTAAGAAATGGCCAGGAAGCTGATAGACGACGAACAAGGTCCAGAAGTCAAAGCCCGGACTACAGCTTCTGGAGTTGGCGGACGAATGAGTCATTTCCGTTGCAATTGCTTAGAGAAAACTTTGACCTCGGCTAAGCGACCGGAGATTCACGAGCAGCTAAACAAAGGAAGGCAAAAGTCGCTGGCTGACTAAAGAAAGATACCCATGGTTCTCGGCATTTCTCTCTTTAAGAGGTACGCGGACAGTCTTACAGCGGATGGACTGAATGGATACAGTAAGTGCCTGGTGACAATGGGAACGGGAGGCACCATATCATTTGGCAGGCCAGACATGGTTCAAGGGCTCTCCATGACCGGAACTACTCGGCTGATGTATCGGCGCACTTAGAATAATAAGTCATTGGGTGTCCAGGGTTTCTTGTAGGCCGACTTGACCTTAGGACGCAGGAGACTGTGAGTAACAGTGTTAGTGGCAGTCATTGTGGACGAGTTCATACTTGGGTCTGAAATTATGCGTGTCTGACAAAATGAGGGCTCTATTGAAAAATATTAAAATTTAGAAAAGATCTTTTTCATGATGCGAGCTTTACAGCTAAAACTGAACCCGGAGAAATGTCGATTTTTACAGTGGAAAATCCACGGACTCTCAGAAGTTCTAGGAAGTGCGGGTGTGGTATATGCCCAAGAACTTACACGGGGTACGGAGCTTCCTGGAACTACGCCTCTTGCTTGTGGTTAATCAAGTACTATTGAGAGGTAGCCAAGCCGCTTATCTCAATGACTGAACAGAAGAGAACTTTTCAGTGGGACAAATAAAAATAGTTTGCTTTCCGATGCTGAAGCCAGCTCTGTGTTCGGCTCCAGCACTAGATTTCCCTTATGGTGGATGATTCATTTTGGACACTGACGCCAGTGATGTTGGATTCGGAGCCATTCTCTCTCGGGAACAGAACGGGAAAGAGAAAGCGATCGCGTTCTTCAGCAAGACACTGCCCTAGACAAAGCGGAATTACTGCGTCACGAGACTAGAACTTTTCGCCGTGTAGCATTTCCATAAGTACCCTTGTGACCAGCAGTTCATCCTGCGAATGGATCATGCTTCCATCAAGCGGCAGCTGAATTTCAAGATCCTTGTGAGTCAGACTGCCTGGTGGGTGCAGCTTCTGCAAGAGAATGACTTCACTGCTGAGCACCGCTGAGGACATACGCACAGAAATGCTGATGCCTTGTCGCGCCGCCCATTTAGAGAGGACTGTCGGATCTGCCAGAAGGTGGCGTCAAAAGAGACGGCCGACATCAGGAGCTGTGAATTACTGTGACAAATGGATTCCGCAGGAGGTTCGAACACATGACCAAAATGTGGGTCCTTTTCCTCGGGAGCAGAAAAATTGCAACCGGCCTTCCTGTACTGAAATCTCGGCAAGAAGAGCCGTTTATAAAAGCTACTGGACGCATAGAGACTCTCTACTTGTGGATGATGGCGTACTGAAGAGAATTTGGAAATTCACCGACGGAAGAACCAAAGCGTGGCAGTGGGTGGTGAAATCGGGTATCCGGTGTACAGCAGGAGCTACATGGAGCCAACACTAGAGAACACCTTGGAGTGAATAAACCCTTGACAATATTAGAAAGCATTATTATTGGATAAAGGTCCGTGAGGATGTGGAAAATGGCGTTGGAGCTGCGATACTTGTGTCTCTAGTAAGGGACCACGAACTAGGAGTCGAGGGAAAACTCAGCGGCATAACGTCTGCGTCGCTTTTGAATGAGTGACGATGGACGTAGCTGGCCTCTTTCCAGAGACCGCGGATGGCAATTAGTATACGGGAGGTGATGGATTATTTCACCAGATAACCAGAAGGGTGATAGGTAAAATCGTCAACTGCAAAATGTCCAATATACAATAATGTCCACTACTAAAATGTCCACTACTAAAATGTCCAATTCATAAAGTCCAATAAAAAATTTCCACTACAAAAATGTCCAATTCATAATGTCCGCTACAAAAATACCCAATGGATACTGTCTCTTACATTTAAATGTAAAACGTATAATGCCTTATACATTTCTTACACTTAAATTTAAATGCCGACTTAATAAAGTCTTTTAAATACGTAATAGGTATTCAGTATGAAGGCCATTGTAGAACAGGCACCTTTATACAATGCAATAATAGCACATAGTTGCTAAGCAACAAATATTAGCTTTTCACCTAGACTAAATTTTCTAAGTGATTAATTGACCATGGCCAAAATTATTCAATCTCAAACAGGAAGGGGAATTCTTGAACATAATGCATTCACGCATCATTTTCATTCGAAAAGCAAGAATGGAGATAGAATTGACTGTAGATGCATAATAAGAAGCTCTTGCTCATCTTGATGTACAACAGATAGTAATTTGGGAGGAATTCGAGTAATCAGTGATGGCACAAAGTGGCATACTCATGAAGCTAATCCAGCCGATGTAGAACTGAAACGTGTAGTGACAACCTTTAAAAGAAGGTCTGCAGATAATTCCTCCGGAATCCCGTT
The DNA here is from genome assembly GCA_028673005.1 of Tanypteryx hageni. Taxonomy (NCBI): domain Eukaryota; kingdom Metazoa; phylum Arthropoda; class Insecta; order Odonata; family Petaluridae; genus Tanypteryx; species Tanypteryx hageni. Next base: position 42,081,141 of record CM054120.1, read on the forward strand.
AAACAATCTGAGAGCCATAGTGGGAGAAGTAACTAGCGAAGGGGTATTGGAACAACTTGGGGAGGACAGTGAACAAGGAACAGAATAGAAATGCACCAGAAAATGTCTACCTGTTGCAACACCTTGAATTTATATATCCGTATAATTTATCCCGTCGAAATGAACCGTTTTAAATATTTGATTCCGGAATGAATGATGAAGAAAGATTTAGCATTAGTGATGGAACATTCAAAACTGTTCCTCGATAATTTATGCAACTGTTTACAATACATGAAAAATACATACATATGTGTTTCCTTTAGTGTTATAAATGAAAATACATATAACAGAATTTATCGATTTTTTATCCGAGTATGCCATCGAGCATGGATTTCAAACTTTCTATTATGAACGCAGCAAGAACTGCTTTTCCTGATGCTGTTATAATAAGCCAGTGTATTTTATTTCTCTCGATCAGTTTAATCGCAATATAATAAGTCTGGGGCTAAGTGAGAGATATAAAGATCTAGAAAATCCTCAAATTCGACGTACAGGAATTAATGGTCTTGCTATTCATACCTTTGTCGGATGTGGAGGAAACCTTTGATTTGTTATAAGTATGATACCATAGCAGAAGAACTTGTTGATCACGCATCAAAGCTGTGTACAAACGAGGCCGACGTTCTCGTTCTTTACTCTTTTAATTACGTCAAAGACAACCGTCTTCTTTCTTACCGAGTAGTTTCTTTATCAGTCTCTTCGGGTGATCCCCAGCGTACATCTCTCCATGCTGCTCTGCGTTGTTTGCAGGCGCTGTACTATTTTGGAGTTCGTGGTTCAAGTTTCTCATTCATAGGTCAAAACAGGCAGAACACATTGGCCATACAATCTCTTTTCAGAAACACTGGGATACTTGATTTTAAGATACTTGCATTCCTGCTAAAAGCACTCTGTGCCTTCTTCACTCTCCGGTTGATTTCTCCAAGAAGTGATCCGTCGGTAGTGATGAGTTGATCCAAGTAAAAGGAATTTTTTACTTCATCGACTTCTGCTCCGTTGATAGATATCTTCTCAGGATCTGTGGAGGAGTTGAACACTTATTTCCAAAAGTATTCCAACAATTTGAGCGGCGTCGCTTTCGCGGCAGACTGAATTTTAACTCCCTATCTACATGTATGTTATGTGAATCGGTGAATATGGATTCCTTTCGTGACGTCATCTCAGCCTTCAGGGTTTATTATTGTATGAAATACGACGAATTCTTGCGTATTGACCGGAGTTAACAAAGATTATTCCGCGTCTTGGGCGATCGTTTGAACCTACTATTATAATTCGCCATTGTTATTTAACAGTCTATCTTGCATCGTGATGATAGCGTAAGCAGGCCCAAGGAATAATTTTTGTCCAAATGAGGGGTTGTTGGGGGAGGGCTGAAGCAAACTTGCTGCGTAATTAGTTCTAATAGTAGAAGTACGAGTGGATTTACGAATAACGTATCCACGATTTCATCGGTTTTATCAAATTCCCCGGTTTGATAGTATTTGTTAGATAACGGAAATAGCGAAAGGCTCATCAACTCTCAAAAACAGTCGAGATATACGCGTTTAAAAAGGTAATAAAACTTTTGCACAGTTTCTTCTTCAAATACTTGCTACTTGATAGCATCCTCCGTATGTTCCACCATACACACCGACGTATGAAGTCGGTTTGGCTGACGGAATGCACGAAATTGTAATGCGGTATATATTTTTAAAAAATCATTGAGTTAAATTTTTGTTGCAGCCATCATCATTTCGTTTCACTTCGTTATTGGTAAACCTCATTTTCACAGACGAGTCGTAGGTAATTGCAAGATAAATCAATCGCCGAACTATGTGTGACTGCTCAGTTAAACATGGAGATATCTGTCTGATTTCGTAAAAGTTTTTGCGGTTACCACTAGATAGTTTAATTTCTCGTGCGCACGCAACATTTGAAAGATAAAGGGAAATGGATTATCTAAGAAGAAGAAATGAACGTAAATTTCATCTATTTTCTTTAAGTACACACAAAGTTTGTAAGTGATAAGTAATGGGTAATTTACGACGGTGTTACATGAACATACACATTATATTACAACTATTTGAGTAAGGTACGTTTTAAGTAATAGTCGATTGTATTATTAATAACAATTGATTAGGAAATTAATCGGTGAATGAAAAATTCTATATTTCCTTGGTATCACTACTGGCATTTCAGTTTGTAGACATACTAAGCCATTAATATTTTCTTTTTTGACACGATTACATGAATCGTAAAGAACGCCTCTGTCTCGCATGAATGCACGCAGGATATGTGCATCTTTCCACTCTCCATTAATTACTTCACATGTAGTAAAGGGGAAAGTATTGTTTTAATAAAAAATCGATTTCGAGAATTCAACAGAAATACACGTTTTGAGGTCCTCTAAACCCCCTTTTCACAATTTTCTCGAACATGACATGACATGACCGTTTTAATAAGATTCATTTTAAGCCCAGCTTCTTGGCTTGTCTGCTCCAGTTTCTCAGTTCTACGAATCTACACTGGCCTTCCTGCGAACAGTATGATGTCATCAGCGAATCGCAGGTTACTTAGTTATTCTCCAATTACCTTTATACCCTTTTCTTCCCAGTCTAGCGTTTTTATACTTCCTCTTGACCTGCTGTGAATAATTTAGGAGACATGATATCTCGTAGAGTTCCTCACGGGCTGAGTCTAGGCCCGCCCGTCCAGTGGGCTGGGTTGCCGATCCTTTGGAATTCATTACAGTCCCGGGCCGGTTTTAAAAATTGCTAGATATATCAGGTTTATTATAAAAATTTACGGGCTATGACTGACCGAAATTTACGTATACGATTTGCATAAGTTTTTGTTCAATCCATTCAGCACGGAAATCGAGTCATGCTAGTCCTCCGTACTGGGTACAAGCAAAGAAGTGGCATGGGGTTTTTTCAGTAAACTAACCCAGGGTTAGTGAAGAGCGAGTGTGACTCGTCCCCCGTACTGAATTAGTTAATATATTTTTGCCTATAGCATTATATTTGTGTATTTTGTATATTATTTATTTTGTTCGTGGTCTTCCAAGGCATACGAATATGTGGATTAAAAATATCCTTTTCAAGTCATTGAACAGCACGCACATGTTGGTAGAAAATTTGGAATAAAATAATTACATTTTCCGGTGCGAGGGGATTTAAACGGGCCACGGGCCGGGCTGGGCCGGAACTAGAATTCCTTGGAAAACGCGTTGTCGTTGCAACGTACGGGCTGGGCCGGGCCTAGAAAGTCAGGCCCTTGCAGAGCTCTAATATCTCCTTGCCTCACTTCCTTTTCGGTCTTATAGGTACTTGTTTCGACTTTCACAATTAATTCTTAAGGACTCTATACGGATGTTTATTGATCTTAAAACAGTGCATTAAATGGGCCGGTACTGCCCGGCACGCAATACCGGCAGTTAAAATGTCAACTTTTCACGAACCGGTAGATTTAAAATTAATTTTTAGCATACCGGTACTATTACCAACCTAACATCCAACCCAAATTAATCAACTAAATCCAAGCCTATTAAAACTTTCGTAAGTTTGCCTCACTATAAAACATAAGAATAACTATATACACGTTATACTGCGTTATTTTGTTTCTAATTACATAGTTTGTTTCAGCCATGCAAATCTGTATGCTGATCTATTGTTCATCGTGCTTTAGTAAAAATGTTTTTTAGTTATTCATACTTTTGCGCCATAATTTTTAAAGATGAGTTTGTTTAATTATTTGAAGAAGATTGATCCTTATGACGGTGACCAAAACCAACCGAATTATAAGTCATAATAATATTAATAATTATTATAGTATATTCAATATGGAGATACCAGTTTTATGCGTTTGGCAAATATCTTCATTATTGACGGGCAACAAGCAATTCGTGGTTTTCGAGAATATAAGTGCACTGGTGCCAAATCTATTCCTTCTGATTTAAACCCATTAATTACTGCTTTAACAAGCATAGCTGTTTCATCTTCTGAATGTGAAAGGGCTTTCAGTTCTATGAATGAAATAGCTTCTGAAAGACGAAGTTCTTTGTTGTTCTCTCGTATATCGTTGTTGATTTTCATCAACTGTGTTGGACCACCATTGCACTTTTCAATCCTCAACCGTATGTAGAATCGTGGATCGTGAAACGAAGAAGGACGGCAGATGATATTGCTTGCCACAAAAGTGAATGAAAGGAGGAAAATTGTACATATCAATCAATATCAATATTCTTTTTCTGTAAAACTAATTATTGTAACAGTAAATTATAATTGCATTGTATTATATTTGTAACCTATTGAACAAATGGCTCCTAATATTAGTGCAAACGTTGTTCAGCAGTGTTTTCAATCCATCCGTCTGCTAAATTAAGAAATTTTCTTCTAATTGGTCCGTATCTTATTAGATTGATTGGGTAATATGTATAATTCTTTTGTTCAAAGTAAAAATTGTACTCTATAAGACTTCCGGATGAAATCCTAAGAATAATATTTTAATAGCATGTTCATAAGAGAAAGAAAAACTGATTCGTTCTTTTCTTTTATTATGGGGGAGGTATAACATACCCCAGATAAATTATTGCGTTGGTGGTACTGAATCACAAAAAAATGGACATAACTCCGTGTGTACATGAGAGTACATCGATGCGTAAATCTGAGGATGAGATGCCCTCAGGTGAATCAAAGACGCCAAGCAAATGAGTGACGTGTGCAAAGGGTAATGACGCAGAGTGGACCCTGATGAGAAGAGAAAAGCATTCGGAATGTAGCAGCGAAGTCGGGAGGATCGAAAACAGAGGGGACCGTTTCAGTTGTTGGACACACTAGAATTAAATCCTATTTATTCCACTGACTCATTTCTGTTCTTGCCGAAATCCTTAGTCTCCTAAGAGGCAGCCGCTCGACTCTAAGGGACAGCGTCACGAATAACCGAGCAAACTGGGGATACGACAAAACAATCGAAAAGAGCGGCTCAACTCAGGGGATGAGGCACACTCTTACACGGAGGAACTTCTGAAAAGAGGTTTTTTGATAGAGGGTAGGGTCATTGGAATTAGAATTTCCCGCCTAGCAGGTTCTGAAAAAAATCGGGGTCAGAGGGTTCCAAGGAATGCAGCCGGCTACTGGGATGGGGGGCGATATAAGTATCAAATCGACTACACGCAGAATCTGCAGTTTTTTAGGTAAAATAAAAGGGCGGAAGCAACTGTACCCAATCCTACCAATAAAAATGTATTCCAAATCTGACAAGTCGGGAAGTGCGCTGCATGACTGAATCGTTCACCAGTGAACACGGTCTACGCCTAGCAGTTAAAAGAGAAATAAATTTGTACAATCCCACTATGATAACTGTTTATCAGTGCACCAGTTAGCTAGAATAACTGCCGAAAGAGCGAATATCTGCACGTACCACTACTTGCTATCCAACACATATCACTTTAATTTTTTGGCATCCGCGAATTTAATTTTCTTTTTCGACCATCCAAGTTTGCAGGAGATGATTCTGAAGACTAGATTCAAGATTAGAGCAGTTTTTTCCATCATACCAAGATTAAATCGTTTCCCCTTTCCAAATGTTCCAAATACATATGCTGCTACATATGTTTGTACGTTTGATGCGTTGATGCTACGAATGGGGTTAGACCATGAGGACGGAGAAGCGATGGGTGTATGCGTAGGAGGAAGAGCAGAGAGGGAGGATAAGAGGAGGAGGGGAGGAGGAGGGGAGGATAAGAGGCGGAGGAGGAAGAGGATTAGAGGCGGAGGAGGAAGAGGATAAGAGGCGAGGAATGAAGAGGATAAGAGGTGGAGAAGGAAGAGGATGAGAGGCGGGGGAGGAAGAGGATGAGAGGCGGGGGAGGAGGAAGAGGATAAGAGGCGGAGGAGGATGAGGATAAGAGGTGGAGGAAGCAGAGGATAAGAGGCGTGGGAGGAAAGGGTAAAAGGGGCGGGAGAAAGAGGATAAGATTCAGGGGAGGGAGAGGATAAGATGCGGGGGAGGAAGAGGATAAGAGGTGGAGGAGGAAGAGGATAAGAGGCGGATGAAAAAGAGAATGAGGCGGAGGAAGAGGATAAGAGGCGGAGGAAGAAGAGGATGAGAGGCGGAGGAGTAAGAGGATAAAAGGCGGGGGAGGAAGAGGATAAGAGACGGAGGAAGAAGAAGATAAGAGGCGGAGGAGGAAGAGGATAAGAGGCGGAGGAAGAAGAAGATAAGAGGCGGAGGAGGAAGAGGATAAGAGGCGGAGGAGGAAGAGGATAAGAGGCGGAGGAGAAAGAGGATAAGAGGCGGAGGAGGAAGAGGATGAGGCGGAGGAGTAAGAGGATAAGAGGCGGGGGAGGAAGGGGATAAGAGGCGGAGGAGGAAGAGGATAAGAGGCGGAGGAGGAAGAGGATGAGGCGGAGGAGTAAGAGGATAAGAGGCGGGGGAGGAAGGGGATAAGAGGCGGAGGAGGAAGAGGATAAGAGGCGGAGGAGGAAGAGGATGAGGCGGAGGAGTAAGAGGATAAGAGGCGGAGGAGGAAGAGGATGAGGCGGAGGAGAAAGAGGATAAGAGGCGGAGGAGTAAGAGGATAAGAGGCGGAGGAGGAAGAGGATAAGAGGCGGACGAGGAAGAGGATAAGAGGCGGGGTAGGAAAATTGAGGCAAGCTACGGGAGGAGAATCGGAGCGGAGCAGGTGGAGTGAGAGCGAGCGTGGGAGGAAAAATCTGGAGGAGGTGAAGAAAATGAGGGTAGTAGGGAGGGATGCAAGCGGGAGGGGTCGAGGGGATGCCCGCAGCACGCCGCAGCATCATACGGCTCGATCCCGTCCGTGGCAACGGTTGCTAGGGAGGGTGGAGATGACGTCACATTCCCTGCCCTTTTTCCTCGGCTCCCCGCTCGCCGTGCGTCGCGGTGCCTCCGTCCTCGAGCAGTCCCGACGCCACCTCACGGCGAATATGTTGAAAGGCAAGAGAGAGCGGCACGGGGGCGCCGCCGCCCATTAGTGTCGCTATAGTGTCGGAGTGCGTTGGACGACAACGCTTGGGAAGGGTGGACCCCCGAGGATTCACGCATGTGAACGAGTGGGTGAGTTGGGTGGCCCCGCAGCTGTCGTTTAAGGAGCGACCACGGCACGCACCTCTTTAGGGCCACACGGCCATGCTTCGATCGATTTCACCGTCAGATCTATTTTCCCATTATGTTTTGCGATTTCCTCGTGGAGGTGAGTTCGCCATCCTCCGCTCCCTCTCTTCGCCTCCTTCCTAATAATCCTCTATGCTCATTTCTACTCCTACTCCCAAATCCTCCCACATTCTTCCAATTCCTTATCACCTCCACATTCCTCCGCCCTTTCCACATTCTTCTTTCTCTTATCCTATCCTCCTTCCCTTTCTTTGCCCACCCTTCACCTCCTCTCCCTCTTCCTCCAATTCCTCTTTTTCGCCTCTCCCAGTCCTTGTTGTCGCTCACCATCCCGCTTCTCATCTCTCTCACTCTTCCCTATCACTCTTGTCCTTCCTATTTAGTTTTCCACACGCTTTTGGTGATTCTTCATATCTTCTTCTCCCTCTGGCCGCCTCATTCCTTCTCACATTCATTCCGCCGCTCTCTTCCACTCTGGATCCCTAGTTCCCTACGCTATCGATTTGTTTCTCCTTGGCCGACCTACGTCGCATGGATCTCGGTCCGTGCCATGGTATGGGAAGAGGGCTTTCGAAAGTGTGTGTGCGCGTGAGAGAGAGAGAGAGAGACAGAAAGAGAGAGAGAGAAAGAGACAGAAAGAGAGAGAAAGGAGAGGGATGGAGCAATGGAACAAAAAGAGGAGGGGTTTGGAGAGGAGGAAAGAGATACGGGTGGACATAATTTGCTTTTTACCATGTGCATCCGTGGTGGGAAGATATACATTTCCATCACGGTCACGTATTATGTGTATGTATTATCATAATCTTGTTTTGGAGTGTGGATTTACATCTGCTACTTGTACATTTTCCTTAAGAAATCGTGATAAGGGTTTTTTAAAGCGGGACTTCGATGCGCCACAGTATATTTGAGATCACCTATATAAAGAGCTGATGATATACTGTGGAACTTCCGTAAGCCGAACTTCAAGTGAAACAAAAAATATTCGAGTTATAGAAAATTCGATTTATGGAAATAGGTTTTTCGCATTTCTATTTTGTTCGGTAAAATTAATTTTACTCGTGTTATGGAAAATTTGAGTTATAGACGTTCGAGTTATGGAAGTTCCGATGTATTTTAAAACGTACGCAAGCTCTCATTGAAAGGTATAGGTTATATAGCTAATAAGAAAATGTACAATAGCTGCGGATAAGAATTAACGGCCAAGAAGAGCTTGCATATGGCAGAAGTGCGTAGATTATATACTGACGTTTTATGGCCGAATGAGTTCCTATAGCATACAAAAATAACCTGATTTATACAAATTCATTGATTAACCATAATTTTTTGTTTCATTTACGCGTTTCACATTTGGAAATATAATTTTTTGAACGCGGTATAATCGTTTTTTTACTCCTGCAAAAGCAAAAATAAGTGATTAGTTCGCTGGATTTCGTTACTTTTCAGTCAATAAATTTCTATCAAATTATTTTTCATTATCTCCTTTATATTTTTTATGTTATTTCCAGAATGTAAGAATAATTGGTATCTAATGTCAATTAATGAATTGTTTAAAGGAGAATTACATACAAAATTTACGTTTTGCGTGTATGACCACTGATAATCGAAAATAGACTTTTTTCACCTCCCCAATAATGTAACCGGCTGGGCAGCTGTCCGATACATAAGAGAGCCGAAGACAGCATTGCATAGCATGTAGCTTGGCCCCTCTGTTTACGAGGGACATGTTATTGCGGTGGTCTATTAGCCCTATCGTCAACACAATTTGGAAAATCTACTGAATAAGTACCAAGTGACTCTGCTCGCAGAAGAAGTAATTTTAATGTACTTCAAGCCTTAAAAATTGACATTTAATTTGTGTATAGTAGAAAATGATCTGCTGACGTCGTCATCAAGGGACAGCCGATATATTTACCCTTATTATTATTATTCACTTTTTTAAAGCCCTATTTTCTGCTAATATAACTTTTCTTCATAATTTCTATAGCGGGTTATTTACTATTTCTTATCGGAAATATCTAATTTAAAGATTTATGAGAACAACTGTTCATTTTAAGTTGAATTATTCTATAACAGAGAATTCAACCCCACCCCAACTTCTTGAAAGCGATTATAACTAATAAATCAATTACGTTCATTCTAAATAGAATAATAAGGGGTGCATAATTAAAAACTGTACGAGTTAAATAGTAGTAGTTTAGTAATATATATTATTCATTACCGTCCATATAATACATTAACTTTGTTTTTCCAACAACTCGCCGCTTTCAGCAGCATCTTCCAAGTGTTATCTCTTTTTTCAACAACAGACAGCCGAGAAAATTAACTGTTTACGGCAACCGTTTTCCTGTAATTGCGCGCACTGGTAATCATGCTCCTACCACCCATAAAGAGCATCGTATGAAGATAATAATGAACGCTTCTAAAGTCAGGTAAAAAGAATTCATAATGTGGATTAACTGATTTTCGGCCCTTGGAGGTCATAATTAATGACCACGTATGCCGAATGAAGTATTTTCTCGCGTAGAGTACTACCGATGATATTTTTTTTCCGAAGACATTAAATATCCAATAATCCGAAGGATTGAAGAGTTAGATATAGATTTTTCCATTCCAATCCACCGCAATCCGACATGGGCACCTGGCAGTAAAAGAAACAATAACAATGCTGTAATATTTATTACGATGGTGTTTATAATGAATGAAGGTAAAATTAAAATTAACCTATAAATTACAGCAATCAATTCAACGCATGACCTCGTACACTGCAACTACATGCAGTCGCGTTAACTGCAGCTCGGACAAATTGACTTCGGTACATCACTCTCTTTTGGGAACGATTTTCTCATGTAATTGATTCGTTTTTACTGTTCTTCCTATGTGAATCCATGCAGATCGCCATATATGGTGTGTGATAGATGTGTTTCAACGAGTGCTGATCCTATTATCGTGGCATATGCGTTAAGCTGTGAGTTGTAGACTCGGAAGCCGCTTGCCAATGCGCAGGAGGTTATATAAGGATAACAATCAGCTCCACGACGTTTTCTTTAATGAGGTTGCTACTACGAGAAAAAAACCTTCGTGCCATTACTAACTAAATACTTTGGTCGTCTTTGCGAAAGCTTCTAAAAGCTAGTCTGAACTGAAAGATTAAGTAGTTTGGAAAATAAGAATAGCGAACCAAGGTAATATAAAATGCAATACAGAGATTATTCCAATTTTCTTAACTGTTAGGAAACAATAATAGTAGAGAAACTCCGTTGGTTGTAAAATTACCTGAAGTTGAAATAAGATATTTTAGTGAAATGCACTCACAATCAGTGCCACTCACCAGTTTATTATGTTGTATACCTGAGGTTGAACGTATACTTCAACTAGAATTCCGAACCGAATTTCCCCAGGTTTCTTCTTCCAAGGAGTTACCGAAGTTTTTTTACCCGTACTAACTTGCTTGCTAGGAATTTTGAAGTAGGCAAAAGGACCAAATTCCATGAAAAATTAATGTAAGTTGAAAGGAAAAAGACAGACCGAGTGACGCAGAGACGTGCATGTGCCGTATACCGCGGCGTATAAGTTGACCTCTTCTTTCACTTTACTAGTATTTATTTTTAACAATTTTTGTACATAATCCAGTCCCCATGCGATCAGTGTTCGAAATGTCAAATACTTCGAAATAGAACTCTTGTTCTGATAGTAGAACCGAAGGCAGTGGATACGAAATTCGCACACCGAAATAGCAGAACATCATAATAGAGGATCTGTGCGTGTGTGCGCTCTGCTCGAACAGTTTCCTAGGAATGTTAATAGATGGCGATATTCCGCGCACTCTTTGCAGCCAGTATTAAATGATATATAGTTAATTCACGACCTAGCTAACTTTCCGAAACGGTATTACTAAATGTCTGACGAGACGGAACGATATTACAGACGCGTGTGACGAACAGGAACGGCGTTCCGGTGTGTTCCGGCGGTTCCGGCTCATTCCCAGCACTCCATGCGATCAAATCGTAAAATAAAACACGAATATAAACATTTGAAATATGTGTTAATTGAAAAGTGCGCGGGCAATCCTCAGTGTTCACATGACATGTATTACAAATCAATACTTTCATCATGGCTCCGCCTGCGTGAAGAGTTGAATATGACTCGAGTTTTAAATGAAGAGTAGAATTCGCTAAAAAATTTCCATTGAACAGAAATCCACCATTAAATACATCCTGTATGGATCATTTACGTATTTGACAAGTTATTTCATCCACAGTCCATCATCGGTAATGACGTATAGCAGCAGGGAGGAAGATCGAATTCCACAAATAATCCAAAAATCATTTAAATATATTTTTGCACTTGCATTTGAATATTAGTGAGTCGAATCGTCTCCGAGTTTACAATACTTCTAATGAACAAACAAAACATCACTTAGCAAACTGAAATATCTGTATATACTGTAGCGTAGGGCGGGGTTGGCGCAAATAAATCATAAAAAATAGTTTTTAAGAGCTACCATCTTCAAATTCAAGAATATACTCTTCGTTCTCAAAAAAATTGAAAAATTTATTTAGGTGTCTGCAATAGCCACAACAAGTTTATGAAAAAACAAATGCGCATTTCGGCTAGAAAGTAGCCTTTGCCATTGGTATTATTTCAAGTTTATTTTTAATTGTCAACACAACACGCCTACGTTTCTCTTCCATTCTCACAATTATGACATACGATAAATTGCTGAAGTCCTTGCTGAGGTAAAGGAGAAATTTTACATGGAAACTTCCCCGGCACTACATATATCTATGAACTTTAGGTTCTCACCTGCATGGTGTAGATCTGAAAATGAAGGTCGATTATCGCTATTTCAACATGGCCCGTAGGTGGTGAATCTTTCGACGAATGCTGTATTTGATGAAGACTTTTTTAATTTTAGAATCTGTATAAGCTGTAGATATTAATGCATTTTGGTTGTAAATTACACCAGGACGCTAAATACACAATTTTTGTCGTTCATGAAAACTCCTAGCAGCCAAATTTATCACGATTTCGTTTTTAAGGATGAAAATGACTTTGGACGATTTCCGCCGATAACCTGCAAATCGGATAAGCCGGACGCAGATTACCTGCTGTCGCCTTCATTAAAACAGATTATTTGAATTTATAGTTATTTATTAGGCATTTACTTTTATTATTATAAATCTTTAAAAATACAAATGTCTGCTCAATAAACTGCAAACATAGCGATCACCTGAGCCGGAGTATTAACCGTATTCAACTACTGTTCTGCAGCAATCACCCAGAATTCAAGGCTTGCATTTTATACTCGGCGTATAAGTTTTTCGAAGATTTTTTATCGCTATAGAGGGCGACTTATAAGCTGCGATATACGGTAACTGACTGTATAATCACGCTTTTAAGATATTGTGCTTATATTATATCTGCTTGCATCCAGTTTCTCATCTTTTGAAGCTCTTGGTGGGCGGCTGTGATACAGTATTGCCTGTGGCAACGACACATACTAAAAAAATCCATCAATGCCATGAATTAAAATGACCAAAACAATGATAATTATTATTTTACGGTAGCAAATTACGATAGTTTAAGGAATTCTGTATTTAAAGTTCTTTGCTTAACTTCCTTTGCTTCGTTTTTGTTATATTATCTACATATTTAACGCTTTGGAAAATATTTTTTCATAATTCACTCTGCTTCTTGAAAACAACCAATAACCACTATGATATCATTATTATCATAGGCGATGATGATAATTTCCTTCTCTTTTGATTGTTGCTAACAGCATTTTTTCAGATGAGGTGTTGAAGGACGTTTCCACTGTATGACACTTCAGTCCTGGCTCAAAACCATGAGTTAAATTTTCATCAATCCATGTCCTTTAAATTCATAATGATGAAACAGCTGATGTGTATTGTTCTTCTGAGTGCTTCGCCGGTCATCCTAAAGGTGGTGTGGAACCCGTTTAGCAGCATATTTTATTTTATGAAGAACATCAGTCAGTGTCCTGTAAATTGAAGTGTCTGAGATATCCGCCGTAATTGCAATTTCTTCAAATATCATGCATCAGCCTTCCAAAATTGTGTTCACTTTGGCAATAGGTGCGTCATCATTCACTGCATGTGTCCTAACAGGCTGGATCGTCTGCAATGCTTGCGCAATCTTCATGGTAGCGAGATCCCAAACAAAACACTGTGCTTCAATCCAGAGAAGTATCACCACAGACTTCCTTCAAGGTCTTATGGATGCATTTCAATTTTAATGTATTTCTTATGATCTTCATACTTCATCCAAGCCAACTTATTTTGAAGGTCCATTTTCATTATTTACGGCTCAAAAGTAACTCATACAACCACTAAAACTGTAACAGAACCTTTTTGCTAGACCTCTAAACTTCAACTGATAATCGTAGATACAGTAAGTAGGATAGTATAAGTAATGAGGTGTTCCGCAGGGTCTGAAAGGGTTGCTGAAGTGGTCCGCGGAGTTCAAAAGGTTAGGAAACGCTGATCTAAAACATAAATAATTGCTTCGAAACTTGTATACCTAAATTTGCCCTGCGTGAACTCGGCAGTCCTGTTAATTAGGCTGTCTGAGTGCGCCGCACACGTTGCACCTATAGATACCCTTTACCTAATTACTTAAACTTATGCGCAAGATGAGATTTTAATTTAATAGAATAAATAGTAAATGGAATGCATATGTAATAACGATACGTAAGATCAACTACTCCGTTTTCTTCTACGACTCTTTTTGTATCGTACATAACGATTTTGATCGACACAGCAATATCAAACTTCCTCTCTTCTACTATCCAGCACTTCCTCCTATAGTTGTGGCCATTTAAGACCAACCTTACGAAGACTATGTTTCTCTTTTCCCGTCAACTTCAGTTTTTCCTCTTGTTTTCTCCATCTACGGATTGTTTTTCCTGTGGGAGGCGAAGCGAAATGACATGCTGCTGCTGTTTCCTTGCGTTTTTGCGTATTGAATCAACTAATGCTTATAGGTAATAATGTAGAAATATCTTTTCATTCTTGTAGCCATTGCGATATCAATAAACGTAACGTTATATGTCCTGGGTATGTATAAAATATTTAAGACCTCTACAGGAATTCTAATGTTCCATGGCATTAATCGCGCTATTAATCGGGCCCATTAGGAGCTAAAACTTATGAATAACATTGCAAACTCATCTTAATTGTAATCACTATGAGAGAACATGTAATAAAGCGTTACCTTCAGTCATGGGCGTCCGCTGGGAGGGGCAAGGGGGGGGGGGAGGGCAGTTGCCCCCTTCTGGATCAGGCCTGTGTCATGTCTGGTTAGATTAGGAGATTAACGCGGTCATTTTTATGAGGTCAGGTAAGCAGGTAGAGCCCCCCTTCAATATGCCTGAAACAAACCACTAAAATATTAAGCCTGCTAAACCTGACTGTGGGAGGCAGACTATCCCTTTGCCCCCCCTGAAAAAGTTCCAGCGGACGCCCATACCTTCAGTATTTCTTTCATTCACGGGTCATTTCCTTCTGTGGGTGGTGGACCGAAATGACATGTTGCTGCTCGGTTTTTGCGTATTGAATCACCCGAAGCTTATAGCTAATAGATTAGCCTTATCTTTTCATTCTTGTAGTCATTGCGATCCCAATACAGGCAACGTTATTTATCCTAAATATGTATACAATTTTTATGACGTCTACTCGAAGTCATTGGCATCAATCGCGCTATTCATTGAACTCATCAGGATCTAATATGTATGAATAACATCGCAAATCGCAATGAGCGAACATGTATTAAAGCGCAATGGTGACAATACGTCGTCGGTATTCACGTTGCATAAAGTTTTACTGTATACACTAACAATTTTTTCGCTATTTTTTATTATATTTAATGTATATATTAATCTTTTCACCTCGAATAACTGTCAATTACTCCATTTTGGGCATCAGTGGATTCATGAGTCTAATACTGAAGACAGTAATAATCTTACCTTCAGTCTATAAAACAGGCTGATTTGGGGAGTTATTTTTCTGGAAAAAAGTTCTCTCATAGCCCGAAAAAGATGGTATATTATGTTGTGCATAGCGAGTAATTCTTTCTTTTTGCAACATAAAGCCATTAGGGAAGTTTGTTATTAATATTGTATAACAAATGAAATTGTCAACATACCTCATGTGAATGCCAATATCTCCTTTACTCATCAACCGATTTGGATAACATTTGAAATAATCTTTCTTTTTTAAGAGTTCCCTTATAATGCAAGGCCATAAGGTCTATCATATAGCTCAATCCAACTCTCCTGAAGGTATACTTTATGATTAATGCAGAATCCTTTTTTGTTTTATTCACTTCTAGATGAGGTCAATTACCTTGGATGCACCTTTTTTAGCTGAAATAAATATCGAAATAAACTTTTTGTTGGTTAAATTGTAGTAATGGTTGTAAAATTTCATGCTAAGATAAAATAAGAATACCAGGAATGTCTTGCGTCTTACAAAATGCTGCATTTATCAAATGTTACATTTCTGTAATTACTTCCGATACTGAGTAAGAATTCCAGTTTACAAAGCATCTTAATTAATTATTATAGCAGTTTAATTGATGTTATAAAAAGACATGGTACAAGATTTATTCCTAAGATTAACAGGATAAAGGAAAAATGATATAATAAGGGGCCTTCAAAAAGTGAGGAGAATTCATAGAGGGCATAGGAACACCATTAAAGGTTAACACTTCTTTATGTCTCAAAAGAACAGGAATAAGAGCTAATAAGCTTTAGAAGGTATTATTTTAAAAGGACAGTTTTATGCAACTGTAGTTAAATCGAAATTTTATTATTGTAATTTTTTGGATGGCTTTATTTTGTCAGGCAGAGCCATCACACAATAACTTGAGTTCTTTGAACCTACTGGATACCCATGAGTGGTGGCACACCTGGTGAGGTTCCCTCATCTCCTCTCTGAAGAATCGGATGGACATTTTTGTGTAAATTAAATTTATATAAATTTAAATTTGACAAAGTTTGTAAAAAAGCCTATAGGAGTGAAAAATGTGTTTTCATTTAAGTAATCTTATTTTTCTGTATTTCGTGAGTTATTTTTTCATTTCTGTAACTAGTGAGACTTCTTCCTTCTGCTGAGTGAACCGCTGCCCAAGGGAAGAAATTATTACAACTTGAGGTATCATTCTTATTATTTCATAGCAGATATAATTTCCTGAGTTAGTCATAAATTTATGGAAATCCATATTTATTTATTTATTCCTTACTTGGAAGTTGAGACTAAAGAAAATTAGAAAATCTCCACAAAAAACTTAATAAGTGCTAAATAAATTTGCTGTAGAATTATAATTATACAACAGAATAAAATATAATACAATACAATACAATAAAATACAATACAATACAATACAATGCAATTCAACGCAATACAATACCACATAATAATAATTAATTGTGCACCACAGAACACAGTTTGAAAACTCTTGTCATACACAAAATGACCTACGAAATGTTTCATTTCAAGTTAAATTTAATTAATTTCTTACAATAAAAATCTAAAATTTTAAATATAAGAATCAATCAAGTACAGAAACTTTCCCATGGATTGGTGAAGACTCAGCAAAGAGGTATCTAATACTCCTTCCAAGACCCAAGAAGTAACAATGAATCATCAACTTGAACTAAAGCTTGGAGTGAGTAAATATCTAAAGAAGAGATGCTGAACAACTGATCGATTGCGAATTATTCTTTTAAAACAGTTCATCAAGATAAATGGCTCTTTTGTTCTGAGCTGCAAACAAAAGCAGTAGTAAAACATCTAACAGGGCATATTTAGGATCCTCTGGCGTAAAGTATATCATTCAACACTAAAAATCAAAAGTGTTCTTTTATTGAGTCTTCACCAAGAGGCAAACATATTATAATCACAGTTAAATAATAAGGAATAAAGCATGCTAGTAGCTTTTCATGAATAAAGTTCTTTTCTCTCAGGATATTTGAAATTTCCATTTTTCATTCCAGTAAAGTGGAAACATTTAAAATTTGCAATAATTTAGGTATAATTGTAAAATTTTCTGGATATGTACTGTATTTCATTAAGTCATATCATATGTTTAAGGAGTCAAAATTTCAACTACTGACACCTGATTATTTAACTTTGCCTACATTGTGATGGGGTTGGCATCTAAATGATCTTATATGATGTTCATTGTCATAATTTCCCCCAACATTTTTTTAATTTTTCAGAAACTACCAAGATGGCTGATCAGTTGATGAAGCAAAGCAACACATACTTACAGTTAATAAAACAATCGATACTGACATTGAGTGTAATGGCTTCAAGGCAGTCAAAGATAATTTTTTTAATGACTTCTAAATAGCAAAAAAATTTAAAAATTAACTCTCTTGAGAAAAATGCTACAGAAATATATCAGCAGTCAATGAAACTGGAAGGGTTCTTTTATCTCTGGTTAATTGATCTAGATCATTTCTTATCCATTTTGATAATATAGACCATCTAAGCTACAGGAAATTATCTGCAGTTCACCTTAACTACAAAAAAATTTCCATGGCCCTACTATATATAGGCAGCATTCAATTCAATATTATTGACTAAAAGTAGAAATTCATTTTAAAAAACAAAGAAATTTGTTAAAATTTTCATTAGTTATTAATTATGTTTGCTTTTTACAAAATATTAAGTTCTCATTTTACTTTTACATTAGTATTTAAATATTGTTAACCAATGTTAGATTTTTTTCAAATGTTTCATGGCCCACCTCAAATCCTTTTGTGGCCCACTGGTTGAAAAGCACTGATCTAGATAATTTCTCTCACATAAAATTTGTAATATAGGTATAATATAGGTTTACCTAGTTATTGATGTCAATGATAGGGAACACCTACAAAACAACAGATGAAAATGGCATTCACAAAAGACAGTCATTTATTTGTTACATTTAATATGGGTTAAGGTATTTATTCAAAATGATGGAATTAATTCCAGTGTTAAATAATGTACTTAGTATAAGAAAGTGTTAGTATAAAATAGGTATTACTGCACTTTTGTGGGTTGGTGCTGGAGATAAAAAAGATAGAATTTTAGCTGATTTAGGAATGGATGACTGAAGTTTTAGAGATGCTTCATAGATTGGGATTCAAGATAATGGAGTGATGTGTGTAATGGTAACATGGGATTAAGTGTGAAACATCATTTTTGCTTACTAAATGTAACAGAAAAAACTTGAGTCAGAATTGAGGTCATTATTATCGCCCGACATACTGGCTTACAAGGTATAATATAAATTTAAACATTGGTCATCTCCTTTTCATGTCACAGGTAAGATTAGTCAATAAGCCATTAAACAATTGAATAGGTTACAATATTGGCAATGTCTCTAACAAACTGATATCATCACCCAATCAAACATGCTAATGGAGGAGTATAAGAAGAATAATCCAAAAATATAATTTTATTGACTAATTTGTGAAATTTACTTCCTGCGTCTGTATTTTTTCTTTTGGTCATTTTATCATATAATCTTATTATTAATTTCCTCTCATTTTTCTGTCATTGTCTTCAGTGAAAATACTAATGAAGGGCCAACAATTTTTGGTAAGGGTTCATTTGTATTCTCTATAAGGCATGATCAAAAGATTTGGATACTTCATACATGCATTGACAGATATATTGGATCCAGTATATATATTGCTTTCAAGACTCAAATTGAATTGATACAGCATCTTTGAATAAGGATTTGAAATACCTATGCTTTTTTGGAAATATCATATGATATGTCTTTTTACATGCATGAATAACATAGAATCTGATTAATTGAGAGTTTGATAACATTTTAGTAGAATATGAATGCAGATATTCATTACCAAATTTAAAACTAGGCATACGCTAAACAGAAAACAATCTAAAAATTTTGTGAGATAGATAAGTAATATTTGCATACTTATACTCAGGTAGGTCAAAATTGAAGACGTAGGGCTTCATTACAGCAGTGGTTATTATGGAAGAGCTGCATTTGGATTACAGTTCTTCAATGAGAGCCAGAGTTGGAAAAAATAGAATTTTTTTCTAGAAAATTGGACATCTGTTTTAAAAAATGATAATTTAAAAACAGCTATTGTACCTCAAAAACCCAGGAAAAAAGTTTTGTCTCTTTTTCACAAAACTAAAGTATTTATATAAAAGCATTGAAACAAAATTTTGCATAGAAAGAGCTGCCAGTTTGACATGCCTGCTCTATGTAATCTCTCTCTTGTTAAGAACAGAACCACTATTTCTACGAATTTGCATGTGAAAATATAGGAAATATTCCAAAAAATAGACAGGAACATGAATAAAACTCAAATTTGTGATATCTGTCCAGGCCATGGCTATCAGAAATGTGGTACATGAGGCCTACCAGTTCATAATCTCAGTATATTCAGTATGAGGTAGAATTGAAAGGGTAGATGATGCAATAATGGAGTAACAAAGAGACACACAACAATATAACAATGTTAATAATTAGGAATTGTATGATTTAGCTTTCTTAATTAAAATATATACCATTATGAGATGTGTTCTTTTAAGTCACAACCAAAAGCGTAGCATTGTCTCTGGTTGAAAAAATTCACATCTTCAACTGCTATAAAGTTAGTCTCATGCACTTTTTAAGATATGGACATAAGGACAAAGGCTCTAAGTATCTCTTTGTTTCAATTTGCAGAATATTTTTTACAAACTTGTAGATGCTCTCCTAAAATATTTTTTACAGACTTGTAGAAGCTCTCCTAAAATAGATGAGTTTTTGACTTGCGCCCATTTTACTGCCTGTCAATGATATATTAATAAGCTGCCAGCTATCTATTTTAAAATTATCTATAAGGCTCCATGCAATTTTAGTTTGACACTGCCGATCCAATTAAATATCAAATGAGCTTTAGCTTGATGGAATTATATGAGCTATACTCAATGTGCTCAGTAAGTGACTAGAATCAATTTTTCAATGATTAATTTTGCTTTTTTCATCAACATATCTTTAAAAAACTTTTACTTATATTCATGGTTTTGAATAATAGTCCAAAAATTGATTCCAAATAGAAATTGTATATGCAATGTATGAAAAAACAATTGAATATTATTCCATAAAATGGTTGAATTTACCTTTCCTAATTTCAAATTTAATTACTTAATAACCAAAATGTATAAAAGCTTTCCATTTTCAACATATTGTAGCTCAAATGAATGACTTTTTATTGATGTAAATCTAGACTTTTATGTGTGCTATATTAATGGCTATGAGCATCTTTAACCCTCTGATTGTTAAGTTTTTTCCCTATATATAAGGGTAAGTGCTTCCTGGATTTCACTGACTTTTATTATTCATTATGCTATAAGTAATGTACATAAAAATTTGAGAAATTTGAATGTAACCATCTATTGGCAGAGAAGAAAATTAAATTCACAAATGTGCTCCACAGATCCACATGTTTGAAACAGCATAGAACTAACTAAAAATGGGGGAACAAGCTAGGTGCATTACGAATGTTTTCATGAAGTTCATGGTGAACACACTCAGTGCATCACTAACGCTTGGAGGCTAAATCTAAATTCAATTTCGGTCTATGTTTATTATAAGATGTCCAACATTACAGTGGTATCAGCATCAATTATCTTAGGCTTTAGCTTTATACTGTTTGCAATAACTGTGTGACATACAATGTCCTCAGCATGTTCTTGAAGAAAGTAGTCTAATGGATTGTTTGCTAGCAATCATGAAGACCATAGAATTGGTCCTCCTTGAACATCTCTTCAAAAATGTCTGATCAAGGAAGAGTTAGATCAGTAAATTCCAGTGTGGTCAAAAATCATCTATTATTACCCATAGTTTCATATCATACAACTTTGTTCCAAAAGTTCCTTGTAAGAGCTCTCTTAGTAAAAAAAGACATTTTCCTGTTGCAGGTTGGGCTTCGCCACACCTTTGGGCAATAACAAATGATAACAGTGTCACAGAGTTTTACAAACATAAAATATGATGGTTAACTTTACCTGAGACATGAATGGTAGCCTAATTCCTAAGCTGTACACAGACTAGGAGGTTTACCATAAATGTCTTTCTCTTCAGTTTGCTATATGGTTGAAGTGCCAGTATTAATAGAATTTTGTTGGCACTCTGAGGAATTATTATGTAAATCAGAAAATGCTAGGTTATTGTTGGTATGTAAAGTTCTCATGAAGCACAATAAAGCAATTTTTGTGGGCTAAGGTGTAATATTTCTCTTGTTTGGTATGTTCATCACCAACAGAGGGCCAACCAGCTTCTAGTTGCTGCAGTACACTGCAAATCTACAAGAAGTTCTTCATCCACTACTAGATAGCTGATGTCATGGTTCCTTCTATTACTGGTGTCTATAATTACCAGTACTTGAAATGGGAAATACTATAAAATGAAATGATTCTTCTGGAATTGTAACCAAAGGCAGTGAACATGAAATTCCACATCGAAATAGCTGAAAAATCATAATAGAGGATCTGTGAATGTTTGTTTGTTTATGTGTATTTCTGGCTAATCAACATCTTGGATTATTATAGCCATAATTCCATACACACCAGACATACATGCAAGGGAGGAGGGGAACCTGGTGCTGGTATTAGCCTACTCTTAATGAAGAGCATCAAAGGGACCAACTTTTTAACATCCCTTCACAAGGACAAAGTGCTGACTTGCATGATCTCCTCAAAACACACAAGTAGGGGATGGGATGATCCCAGGTTGAAAATCCAACCTATGCCAGATTCAAACCTGGGACTACTGCATGGAAGGCCAATGCTCTAACCACTCTGCCACTGCTACCCCTGTGCATGTGTGTGCTCTGGTTGAACGTTTCCAGTGATTGCTTATTGATGGCAATATTCCAAGCGTTCTTTGCATTGATACAGCTAGAGTTGAATAATATATAGTTCATTTAGGATCTAATCAACTTTCTGGAATGGTATAACTAAATGCCTGATGAGACAGAAACATATTACCTACACATGTGACAAACCGGAACAGCGTTCCAGTTCATACCAAGCACTGATAATTACACTGCTTCACAATCTCTGAATTCATCACTGCAGGTCAAATGATGCATTACAGCGTTTTTGCTTTGTTTCCATATAACAAGGTAACTCTTCTCTCTTGAGTAAACACTGAAAAAAACCTATGCATAAAAACGTATGAAACTAGGCTACAGGATGTTGAAAAGCGTATGTTTTTATGCCACTTAGATATTTTGCTATTAAATCTTAAAATAAGAAGGTAATTTTGGACAACCCTTAATCATGGGTTGTTTGGCCAAGCCCTGGGAGATAATTTAAATTATACTATTCAGAATTTTGTTTCTTTATATTAAGGCAAATGTATATTTTTATGGACAGAAAGTACACATGGAAAAGAATGAATGTATTGGAGGAAACAAAACATATAAGGGTGTTGAATGGATATCATATGACTAAAATTCCCAAAGATGAGATAAAATTATGAAAATTAACGTCTGAGATTTGGTCGAATTTACATTTTTCTGCCATGTTTGTTAAAGGAAAATATGATAGCTTACTTGACAGTTACTTTACTAAATATCTTTAGAAAGTGTATGAATACATTTCAAAGTTTTCATATGGCATTATTTGATTAACATAGTTTTCAATGATTTATAATCCAATGAAGTACCTTTAACTTGCAGAGAATGGGCTTTCCGACCGTGACCTCTCAAGAGAGCTGTTTTTTGATTCTGGTCATCACTGTCCTCTGGTTTCAAGGTACGTGTTTGTATAATTTACTTAAACATGAGTGTATATCACCAAATATTGAATTCTAACTATCATAGTATCATTTAACTTGAATTACATATTGTCATTTCCATAATATCAATTAAATATTTATAGTGGATTCAAGATTTGAGGTAAGACCAAACCTCAAGTTTTCATCTCATTTGAGGCTGATTTTTCTCTACTTGTGATTTAATTGGTTTTATTTTGTTATATCATACCCATTGGTGGAAAGTTTCATCTTTTCCACCATTGAACAGGTAAAAACATTATATCATGACCATTATTTGAACAAATGTGGTAAGTTGGCCACTAAGATGCTGGTATTCATGGATACAGAGCATGAAGAAAGACTTGCTCCAGAAATGAACATGAAATAAAAATTTGGAGCTTATTATGAATTACTTCACTTAATGGAGCTCTTAATTAATCTAATTGAAAATCGTCTATCTCTCCAGATGAATAACTTAACTTTAATATTTGTAACTGATGAGGATATTACTACTCGTTCACCCAATGATATAACTATATATTCCAACATCGACAAGAAGTTTTGTCAACCATCCTTTCAAGTGTTATAATTAGGATGAGGGAGACCTAGGTTTCATATTCTGCACCTCCTATATCCATGCAGAGTTTTGTCTTTTTGCTCCAAGCAGCAGATTCCATGCAGCAGTCCTGGTTCGACTCTGTATAGTGAAAGGGTTATTCAGAATCAAAGGTCAGTAATGGATCCAAATGAGAAGTAGTCAGGGCAGTCGCTTCCACCTTTAGGTTCTCTCACCCCATCTCCTCCAGTGTATAAAGGTAATACAAACACTTTGGTTGGAAGTGGCTCACTTCTTCCATCGAGGAGTAAGAGGGCTAGCCTGACGAAATAAAAACGGAAACCTCTTTCCGTCCTTCAGATGTAGAATGATTCCTTATTATTATTCTAAGGAGCATTATTTTAAAGGAAAGAATTCCTTGACTCTTTCTAATATTGTGCTGCATTGTCTGTCTTTTCTTCAGAATATTGGAGCTTTTGAGTAGGTTCTAGCTCTAATTCTAGCTCTGAATGATAATTTACATTGCTCCATTAGCCATAATTAATGGGAGAATAAGATGAGTTCGATGATTCTTTACTTGTTACAATGACCTGGAGGAAACATTCCTGAGAGTTCAGTTGAACTGGAAGCATGTTAGATTTCTTTAGATTAACTTTATCAATCACAAAACGAATTCAAGAGGTAATGAGGGGATGGCATGAGGTGGGAGTGGAATCTTTCCCACTTCGAATTTTTAAAATTCTGGGTGATCCTAAGATGGATTTAGACAGGGAATCGATTATACATGTCTTGACAAAGGATTTAAATATTTGGTTTGACAAGAGACACTGTGCATGTTTATGGAATATTGGATTCTCCTGTATACAAATAAGTCTAGGACTACGCCAGTACAATCGAAGTGGTATGTTATAGACTCCATGAGGGTTGTTAATTTGGCTTTTGATACATCAATCTAGGTCTTTGGATTACAGGAATTTGAATGTTTGGACTCATTGGGTTGGTTGTTGTGGGTGGGTTAGGTAGGTTGATTTGGTGGGTTGGGCTAGGTTATGGTGAGGTGTTGGGTTGGCTTGTGTTGAAATGCAACAAATAAGGTGACTTTGAAAGAAATAGATTTTAAGTGCTGCACTCAATAACTTGGGTCTCATTATTCGCCGTTTTCTTGTACTTTAACCTAACCCAAAACATATCAAAGACATCTAACCAACCCCAACAAAATCAACCCCTACTAACAAGTAAAAGCTCAAATTTCCGCTAGCTTGGAGGTTACAACCCCTCTTGGGCACATTGGAGATAAAAAGAAGAGGATCGATATCTGCACTTCGTAAAAGTACACCACCTTTTTGAACTTCGCGAATAATTAGTTCCGGAAAAATGACGCGAAATGCAAATTCGCGAAGTGCAAGTCCTATTTTCCCATAAGACGCAATGTAATAATGAGAGTACAGTTCCCAGTAACCTAAAAAATTCACTTTTTATCATAAATAATGCAGTTTAGCGGAAAATAAAAGAAAACGATATTGTTTCCATAACTGGGTGGAAAGTAAACAAAGCGATGGTAGCGCTGTCGATGATGAGAAATGGAATGGCGAAAAAGCGGATATCAAACGTCATACGTAAATATAAGAAGGAAAATAGTACCAGTATTATCACAGAAGATGAACGCAACCCAATCCAACCGGAGGAGGGAGGCACAGTGAACGTGGGAAGGAACCAATACCACTTAACGAAACTTACCCAACCCGGGTATCCGGGTAGGCGTATGTCGCGTACTGGTAACATTTTACATTTTAGTACCATTTCTCGTCGCTTTCTCGCCACCGACATCGCTACCGTCGCTTTATTTACTTTACACCCGGTTATGGAAACAGTGCCGAAAAGAGCAACGTAACAGCAAATTAAATCTAGCATCATAAAGTAAAAAAAATCTTTTAATTATCTTCAAAACGCGTAATAGCAAATGAAAACCCATCATTACAAAGTGATTACACTTCTTTAGGCACATGTGCTGTTTATGTCCAGCACATTTTCGCATAGGCTTTTCGATCTTCTTTTGTTCATTCCAAGGAAATGCTTTAATTTAAATTGATAAACTACTAAAATGGAATGTTGCCTACGTGATGCGTGGATGTTTTCTTGGGTTCTGCAGATAACGTTTCCGAGCCGCAAAAAAAAAATCACTAGCATTAAAAAGTTAAAATTTCTTTTATTAATTACGTTCGAAATGCGTAACAGAAAATCCAAACCTAGCATAAGAAAGTGATAACTTTTTTTAATTGTTCAAAATGCGTCACCAAAAATAATAACGAAGCATTAAAGTTATAACATTTCTTTTAGTAGTCGCGTTCGAAATAAGCGGCAGAAAATCTTACGTTACAAGATGCTAGCAATTCTTAGACTTACATTAAAAATTCGTAATAAAAAATAAAAACCTAGAAAAACAAAACATTTCCTTAAATTACGTTCAAAATACAAAGATAATAGCAAATGTAAACTTTACATTCCAAAATTATGGCATTTCTTTAAATTTTAAACAAGTTTCGACATCGAGTATAACAGCATTGGCGGTGAAGTTCAAACTGAGCTAGAATATAATTAAGTCGAGAGATCACGTTTTTTTAACTTCGGAAACCTAATAATGAGCATAATAAATAGAATGTAACTAGGGAGATGCCCGTCGGAATTCAACGGGAAAGTGTCTTTTATGAAATTTCATGAATAGTTGCGACGTGAAGCTATTATCCAAGTCAATGGTACCCAATTACACGAAACCGGCAACCATGCGAACCACTAAGAATCTATCAAATTCTCGCGTTAAAAACTGATCTGTTGATCGATTCGACGCGTATTAAAAAATCGATGGCAGGAAAACAAGCTTTCGTTCTTTTAGGCGTTCGTACTTTCAAACCATCAACTCCTACGTTGATTCTAAGTAATTTTAATATCCGAATGATTAATGTTCTCAGTTCAAATGTATTCCTTCACAGAAATAACGCAACGAATGTTGTTTGTATTCGATGCTATGAAAATAATTTTCCTCTCCTTCCTTCTCTCTCGTATTAAAAGCATTCAAAGTATGCTTTCAACTAACAATAGGATTTCCAGGTTTGACAATGTAATGGGTTGGCAAGGCAACATCTCGTTAAAATAGAAAGATTTCTCCAAAATATGTGAATTAAACGTTTAACATGAGGAATTTCGAACTGTAGGCGAAAAAAAGACGAACAGAATAATTATTTCTTTAAAATGGTTCAGATCCGAAGATCGTAGGTTAATTCTTTCTAATTTAGATCTCAAAAAGATAAAAGTTTGCACGTCAAAAAGTCTATTTATACGTATTATCTGCTGGGAAATGGAAATGTCTTCCTTGGAGTAGAACCCAGGACTTTTTTGGAGATTTTTTTCGTCATCACCTTAAAATATGCGAATCTAGCACTTCTGCCAAATTTCAAAAATATATTTCGATCCTTTATCGAGTTAATCGTATTTTTAGAGCGTGACAGAGGGAACCACAATGGGGCAATGTGACAAAGGGATAGAAGTAGGCTTTTATAGATTTTAGATAATAATGTCCTTTTCTAGGGCGCCAAAGTATAAATTGAACTTCGAAACAAAAAAGTAGAGGGAGTTTACGCTTGTTGGCATCGCAAACGCAAACTATACTTTATAAATTAATGCCCGTCATTTTTGGTGGGCAATTGCGCTAATATCTCGAATAAACCGTCCTTTAAGTACTAGACGCGTTCACCATCAGGAGTGCGAACTTGGTTTAGCTCGCTGTCCATAATTCGGTTTTGGTTTTTATTAATGTAATGGGGTTTTCGACGCAATAAATTTCTTATGAGTGCATTACAGTCATTATAATTCGTAGTTGGTGATTAGGTGGCCTGGATCTTGAACTTTTTGCCTCCGGATTTTTCAAAGCTGCCGTGCATGACGTGCGCCGTGTGTTCTTTGAAGCGTGATTTTTATCTCTCCCATTCCATTGCATATATAAAAAATACTTGACACATACTCTTTTTAGTTTTAAACATCAGTGAGTTACGACGAAAGGTGGCTATTTTGCTGTAGAAATATGAATCAGGTTTATTAACCACTTGGTTACTAATTCGATTCAAGCCACAGTGTGAACTCGATGATTCATTCTGGAATATTTCATTTTATAATTGTGTATGGTAGATAATGTGTGTGATTAGTAAAAATTAATTTTTCTCGTTTATGTGTATTAATTTAAAATTATAATTTATTGCCATTCAGCGAATTGACCTTTACCTGGAGCTGTTGAATAGAACTGTTCAAAAAAGTATAAATACAATTTTGGCGAGATTTTAACGCATTAAAGAATGGAAAACGTTGTAAGAATAAGAATTTTCTGTATTGCATCTTAATATAATAATATTGCGTCATATTAAAGTAAAATTCGAGCCATTTACATTTATAAAATCAGATATGTATGTATAGATTTGGCTCTCGTTTAATTTGCTAAAAATAGAATCAACGCCGTGACGTCTTATGCCCTTATCCAGTGCTTTAAATGGGAATAAATAACTGCCTGTACTCTCGATGCTCGAGGCATGACGGTGAACAACGTTAACAAATAATATAAAGAAACATTTATTCAGTTACTCAGCCCAACGTAAAAATAAATAGCTACTGCAATGACAATACTCAAAAGAAACAGAAAATAGAAAACAAACATTTGAGTTGCGTGAGATTCCATATCGATTGGTTTTCTTCCTTTCGTTCGCTTTTGCGAGAAGCCATCGTCCGCCTCTGCCGCTTTCCTTTCAAAATCCACGATTCTAGACATAGTTGTGGATTGAATAGGTGAAGTGGCGTTCCACTCTAAAAATTGAAATTAAAACTTCCGGTACTACGCTAAAAAGTGAAATTAAAAGTATCTGTACTGTGTGCCAGCCAATTTAAAGCACAGCCTTTATAATGAGAAATGGAGACTTATTCATAAATTACCTCTGCATGATCTATAATGACGATACTGCGGTAAATATAAGGACGAGGATTGTGATCGACGAACAAGTAAAATAGATTTCCAAATTGTAATGTTAAGCAAATGGGAATGCGACTATCTAAATTTATATAAATACTCGATTCTACACAGGTGTTCGAGCAATCAACTGTTATACCTGCTCATCGTTAAATGGGAGTGACGTTAACTGTGAAGATCCCTATAACCCGGCAATGTCAACGTACACAGAGAAGTGTATGGTGCCCAAACAAGGCCACATCGGAATGTTTCCAGCAAATTTCTGCATCAAAATTGTGGGGAGGAATGGTGAGTGAAAATAGCTACAAGGTGAAGTAATTTATTCATCTTAAAACATCTGCCTTGATACTTGATCAATCTTTCTTATATGCTAAGCATATTATATTGCCTTGATATTATTTTAAAATAATCTAAATATAACGAATGCTCGATTAGCGATTTTATTCCATATCCAAAATATTATTTACTCTCAATAAAGAATTTCGATTTCCATAATTCTATAATATGTGCACAAACACGTAAGTACACACAAACGAGGGAGTGACGCAATTCCATTGGAGAATTCACAATGTGTGGATAAAACGCCTCTTAATCCGAATATAATTGTTTGTTCAGTAATAAATTAAATTCGGTGACGGTGCTGGTTATTTTTGCAAATAGAGTTAATTAGTGATAAATAAGAATGAAGTTACACAGAGTGTACAACTAGTCTATGGTTTGGTTTTGTCACCATGCGTACGAATAAAAGCAGCAGTGAACTCTCACGTAATGCGGTAATTACGTTTGTGAAAACCGCCGCAATATACAAAGACATACTACAAAATGCAAATGGCTCACCGAAAAATAGACATTCGCAAATTTTGATGAAGTATGATCTTTATATAAGTACAAATATAAAAAATGTTTTCCACTACGATACGATTTTTTCAAACTATGCCACACTTGCGACATTATCTTGGATAGGACGAGGAAAATAGGGATAATAGTATAGTTAGGATATTCATTAGTGATCATTTCTCGAGAGTCGTCAGATGTTAATGGCTGTGTCGGTTAGCGAAAGTAATGTGTAAAGCGTTTTTTTGCAGCCGTTTGTATGGATATGTAGAAATGCCGTGTGATAGTTTACATTCCTCAACAGCCTTTTTCAATTTTAGGTGTGTATCCATGTTAGGATCTGTCTTGAGGATATCCCTCACAATTTTTTCAAAGCCAAGGAGTGCCTCTCCTGTCATTGTTGATGTGAGCTTATTCTTCTCTTTCTGCTCCTCTTCTTCATACTATTCATATTCTCTTTGGAGAGTTTAACAGCTTCTTAACCCTCGCAATACCAATGCATTTTTAATAACAGGTTATCCCAAGCGTGCATTTGAAACCCGCTAATTAAAAATCAGTTTAATAAATAATTTTAAATTATTTATTTAAACTTAAGTAAACATATTGTTTGGAGATTAAAATAGAAAACTTAAAAATTTTCATTTTCATACCATTTAATCGTTGTTCCGTATGTAACGGTCCCTTTAAATCTGTATTCTACCCTACATCATCCGCGCATTTTTCGCAGATGACTGTATATCGACTGTCTGCCCCACAGGTGAAAATGATGGCCGTTTTTTTACCTTGTTGTTTTTTTATTACTTGACTGCAAGCAAGTGACAACGATCTCTTCCAAGGTAGGAGTACTCTGTGCCCACCATCAGGTTTGGCAATTACTATATATTAAAAGTAATAAACCTACACAATAAAAACATATAATCATATTATAACATTTATAAATGAAAGTAAAATATTTCATTATTCTACTCGAACTGTGGCAAGGCAAAAAATCGATAATTAATAAATAGTGGGCAAAAAGTACCCCTCCTTCATGTTATTCTTCTTTAACCTCCTCGAATGAGGGTTTCGGTGGTGGAGTGGCTAGAGCGCTAGTCTTTCATGCTGCGTTCCAGGTTCAAATCCTTCGGAGGTCAGATTTTTCTACCTCGGATCGTCCCGTCTCCTACATGTGTGGTTTGAGGAGAACGCGCTAGTTAGCGCTCCGTCCTTCAGAAGGGACGTGAAGCAGTTGGCCCCCTTGGAGCTCTTCGTAAAGATCAGGCTAATGCTGACACCGGGTTTACCTCCTCCCTTCTGTGTGTCCAGTGTGGAAGTAGTTATGGCAATAATAGTCCAAGAGGCTGATTAGCCAGAAAAACAAACAAAGAAAACAAGCTCTCTAAGTCCTCAATTTCTCTAGTCCTCCCCAGCTGCATAATCTCCCTCACCTAAATCTTTAGTGTGGGAGAAACTTGTAAATAATATACTCATTTACGTAATAATTTTTCCCACAAGAGATTAAAAGTTGGTTTGCTCACTCCATTCCATGATGCTTAGATGTCTGCTTATGCACTTAGATGCTGATGTGTCTGAGAATTCGCTCTCGGGATTATATTTGAGTGCCTCGAGAAGCATCCTTATATTCCTAATGCAGAAGCATTTTCAATGTCTTAACAATCCGCTGGCCTAGAAGTTGGAGTATCTCAGAAGGATGACAAATGGCATTATCAAGAACGAGGAGAACGTTGAAGGCAATGCTTATCCTTACCTGGGACGTAATGGAGGATGTACCCCTTTCAGTAAATAGACGCCATGATTCATGACTTCCTGTTGGATATCGGCAACAAGTACTCCTAATTACCCTTTATTGCAAGTGGGTTCTATAAGCGGTACACACACATGGGTTTATCCTTAAAATCTCCCAATGGCTTATAGCAGAAAATTCAGGTCAAACAGTCTTTGGGGGGCTTAAACCCAGGTGCCGATTTCTTCTCTATGCTGATAAATAGTCTCTATGGCATCTTATTACAATATAATCGTTTCGTTGGCATTGCACACTTGGTGTTAATAGTAGATGTTTTCCTCAAATATTCGTGCAGACTCATTATAGAACCATTCAGCTCCTTCGTGATAAGCAGACACTCACCAGAAAACGTAGCGCTTTTTGTTGCGCCTCCTGGACCTATCAAACCACCGAGCACTAAATTTTCAGTGGTACGAATCCTCGATTCATTTACGCCATATTCCCGGACTATGTTCACCACTCGCCGACCTGCTCCTAATTTATCCAGCCCTTCTTTCCTTTAGACTTTACACTCTAGTTCACCCTTCTTCTCATTATCATGATCACCGGCCTTGCTCTTTAACTCCGTGGTAAATGGGCAAATGATAGAAACGAGTTGTGACTAGGTGTGAGCATATTATGGTATCTGCGCATTGGTATCAGCGGATCACTGAGTCGACGCGGGGAGAACAAGAGAAGAGACTCTGCCGGGGGAGGGGGGGGGGGGCGAAATAAAAATCACCATGATTACGGATTTTTTCACCAAGCTCTGCCCCGTTTCATGATAATGAGCCGCGTTCTAACAAAATTCATGTCGAATTTAAACCAGAGCTATAGCGAGAACACGCTATATGAGTGCGCGTTAAATGAGAGTTTACTGTATTACAATTTATATCGATACATGATTCGAATGTTCGGCGAGGTCATTATTTTTTTCATCGTCCAGATGTCTCGGAATAACATGTAATAGTTTTTCTAAAGATTACAACTGCATATTTTCAGTAAAGACGTGCGGCAGGGTATCTATGCACACCATCGCCTTTTATAAATCTGTCACACTCTGAACTTGCAGCAACACCGTTTTCAAGCCCTTAATATAAAAAACTTCTCTCCTCTTAAACGCAGTGGTCACCTGGGAGCTGATGGTGATCCGAGCCTGTGTCATGAAGACGATGGATTCCCAATGTGGGGTCTTCCGATACCAGGAACACACTATGACCGGGTGCGTTTTGACGTGCGACTACGACGGCTGCAACTCCGCCCACCGCGCCTCCCTTCACCTCCCCCTCTTCATCTCTATCCTCCTGCTGCATCTTCTCCCCCTCCGCTCTTCACTCCGGTGGACGGCGCCGCCTCTCTCGCAGTCTCGGCCGTGAGCCACGATCGATGAGAAGAGCGATCGGCCCATCGACAGGGACCTCCTCATGCCCCGGAACTGCCTACCGCACCGGAATTGCCTCCGGGCCCGCGGGAGATGATCGCCTGACCGCCTCCGCAAATGCGCGCCACCCCCATGCCGTTGAATGCGTGCTTGAGTGGCACGCGATCGATTCCCGATGAACTCTCTCGTTCAATGGCCGTCGGTAGTGATGGGAATCAGGTGTCTTTCAAGCGATCCGAGAGCGGATCGTATTTATACGGCGAAGGTCGATCACAGGGTCTCGCTGTAATTCCCCTCTCTCTGTTTGTAAGGACCGACAAGAAGGGCGCGAATAGATAACATTCAAAAAAATTGGAGGGTATGTTTTCTTCCTGATGTAACTTCTTAGAAGTATTATTTTTACAAGTAAACAAAGGGGTCATTCATATTTTCAAATATATGATTGTTGAATTTCTTGTACTATGTATTATTGGCGAAAATTATAAAGCCTGTTATTGCAATAATCAACATATCAATTCCTTACAGTGGAAGTTATTTACTAATCAGGAAATGTGTTTCACAAATAGAACGACTGCAGCGCCAAGGTATCGAAGTTCTTTATAAATAAAAATCCTTCTTTGTACCACACGGCAACATTTCGCTATAAAATTTATCATTATTAATGGTGTGTATTTTGACCTTAAATTTTACGATTACGATTATTTTCGTTGCATTTCTATTGGAGAGTGCAATAATCGGTGCAGTTCGGGCATAAATAAGCTGTGTATTTCTGAAACTAGAATAAAAACAGCTCATAATATCAAACGGTTTAGTTGCGTTAAAATTATATATTAAGAGGATAACTTTTTCAAATTTTTCTAAAGTCAATTTACTAGTGAAAATTACTTCCTTTTTCAGCCATGCCATTACATTTACTTTCTCGATCTATTTGGTAGTTTAAAGCTTGAAAATAGTGCGTACTTTGTACTGGGTAGTTTTTATTACTGTTTTTGTCAGATTGAACTATTAACAAACAAATGTTTTAAAATACCATTATGCATTCTGAAATTTCTTCTATAATTCCATGAATAAAAGATTACATGATCAATCGGGGGAAAATGTCTCGCTTATTAAAAAAGGCGACCTTATGTTTTCTTATGAAATCTAATCACCAATGGTATGCCATTGTACCTTGCAAAATATGGAAAAGTTTAGGAATACACGACAGCAGACTGTTTCATGGGATTGGCAGCCGTCTCCTCTCCATTTTATTTATAAAATTACAAATGGTACCGGTATTAATAAAGTGGATCATTCGATCTCAATATCTTCTGCAGTAGAGGGAACAGTGGCGGATTTATCACTAGGCGCAAAATATGCGGTTCAACTTTTCCCGTTTTAGGGGACTACCAAGCTCAGCAACGCAGGACTTACTGGCAAAATCCTCACACTTTTTTCTCAAAATTTTGCCACCAATATATCGGGAGTATGCCAGGACCGACCTGATGCGTGATTTTCTCCCCGCTATTGAAGCTCCCATTCACAATAGAATTGTGCGTTTTCGGATCAACTATGTGGAGGATAGGGATATTTTGTATTAGTAAAACGAAATACCGTTTTAAAACATTTATTTGGCATGAAATACCGTAACTTTCAGCTACTTGAAACAATATCTACAGGAAATATGTCAAAATGAAAAATAAAACATTGTTTCATCATCCCACCATGCATAGAGCAGCACTACTCGGGTAGTATAGTGCCAAAACTATTTTAACGGCACCTTAGTGCAAGTATCTGTTAAAGAGGAACGCTTCCGACCTTTCTCCATCTTCAAATACAAAATGAAAAAAATACCTTTCACATTCTTTTAGAGCACACATTGAAATCTGAATTTGTGAATTCCCGATCTGCAGCCATGTTGCCACTTCTTCTTCCTTGGAATTTCGTTCAAAATAATTGTCGAAACTTCCCATTACAAGAAAAAAATGCAACGTGCATTGTGTAAACTTTTTATTATCCGTTCGTGTCTAGTACATACAATTATACCTTTGATTAGATCAGCGGTTCTCAACCTTTTTCACTTCGCGAACCCGTCGACATTACCTATTTCTCGTCACGGACCCCTTGGATTAACCTTTTATCTCCGCGAACCCCTTATAATGGAGAGTAAATTTTGTGAAAGCTAATCTTTTTGAACGTTTTTAATTCATGAAAAATAGAAATTTATATAGCAGATAGTATTTAAACGTTCACAATAAAATAAGAATCTTTGATATTTAAATCAGTTTCTAGTTAGGGTACTGTAAAATGCAAATATAATTCTTGAAGCATAAGAAAAAAATGAAAATAAAACCATGCAACTAATTTGCAAGAAACTAAAATATTGGCAAGAATTGTAGAAACAAGAAAGTGAAAAAGACGCCATTACCAAGTTTTTCTCGCGAACCCCTAGGGGTACGCGAACCACCGGTTGATAAACGCTGGATTAGATTAATACAGAATTTTTCGAAGTACTGGCTTGCAAGACTCGTAAGAAAAATGTGTGCACTCAGCTTAAACACCGAAAATGACACGGAATGAAATGCTCCTATTAGATATTTACCAATGTTTTCCTGTGATTATAGTTCGAGTCCATGAAAACTCAGAGAATTCATTTCTTCATGTTGCCTTATCTTCCACTGGGCCGCGATACAAAAAGTTTGAAAAACAATGCTTTAACGCGTATTTTCGCAGGTTAAATATTGTCTCGCAGCTTGTTTAGTGGCAACAATGGTACTGTTACTGGAGTGGGTAATGTGGTAGCTGGATTAATAACTCGATATACCCTATTTAATCGCGTCATTTCTCTGTTTTTTGCACGATTGTTTTCACAATAAAACAAGGGTAAAGCAAATATGAGATTTTCCCTATTGTATGGAAGTGCTCATATAAGAAAAACAATCTTTTATTTTCTTCTCATAATTCAGTGGGGGCAGTTACGCAAGCAAATACGGTATTATAATATTCCTGGATGGCGAAAAGTTATTTTTGAGTCATGTGACATACGTTGTATGGTTTATGGTATCATCTATATCATCATATCTATAAGTGGACGAATATGAATTAAAATCCTTGCAGCTATTTTTTTAATAAATGAACATTTTATCAAAATCATCAAGAATAAACTACCTATTATTGTTGCGCAATATGGTTCACTTGAACAAGGCTTCCCTTGGGGTTAACACCCTATATGAATAGAAGATTTCGTCAGAATATTTTAAACCGTTTAGATTCTTGAACCACACAGACGACAGACAGACGGAATTACAAAAACAACTTTTTCGAACTCGAGGGCATCTAAGACGTGTTCATTTATCAAAATCTTGAAATAAGAGTTTTCTCGAGATCGCCATCTTTTCTCTGTATATGTACTTAGTGTATAAGAATGGGTTGCGAGGATTACACAATTGTTAAAATTACTCACTTTTCACGTCTAAAAATGAGGACGCGAAAATTATACCAGTAATTTCGAGGATGCTCATAAGGTCCCAGGACAGTAAAATCCTCGAAAGGAAAAGTAATAGAAATTGTTAAAAAGGCTGTATTTTTAAAGAAATGATAAGGGAATCACGAAGGTATTTTCCTTATATTACATTATATTCATAATGATACTATTGTTATTTTGATGGTTATGTCAATTTTTAAATATAAATTCATTCATCGATTTTGAACGTGTGATAATGTTCACTTCGTGGAAATATCTTAAATAAAGTTTTAGGCTAACAATTCGGATATGCATAAAATACATCTATACATCATGAGGTCGTTTCACATTAAAAAAATCTTAAGACAATATTAATATCGCTAATCATTAATCCGCGAGCTATGTTATCTAACCATTTACTCGCCTCTATAATAATGTCGCCATTAGATAGAAGAATGACTATCATTCACTTTTGAATTTGACGTCAAAATCTTTTAAAATTTCGTTATGCCTAATTTGTGACAACCCTCTGATGCATAGCAAATAACTTCATTCATTCACTGATGAAAATTTTATTTATTTATTTAATATTTTTCTTCATAGCTTAGAAATAATGTTACATGATCGTTGATGAAACTTGCATACATACTCTTTCCTAAACATGATCGAGTCTGCGATTTCTATTAACTCAATTTACGGCAAAAGCATGTAGTCATTTAGGTGATAAATGCCGTTCTCTGAACGTGTCAAAAGCCGTTTTCGCCTGTTCCATGGGTAACGCGCATCAACTCCTCACTCCGCTCACTCCAGGTAGGACGGCGTTTGATTTGATCCCACAGTTCTCGTTAAAGTCGTTGAAAATGAGAAGTACTTGTGTAAGTATTTACAGACCAACAATTCATTTATTAAATCTACTCGCGAAAGAATTTATTTTATTTTTAAACGTACAAATTTTTCCAGCGCGGTAAAAATGACCGAGCGTGACTCTGAAGCATAGGTGCACATCATACGGCTCGCGGGCCAAATTTGGGCCGCCGACACATTTTGTGTGGCCCGGCAGGATTTAACTCAGCTGGTGCTTTCCTTTTCCGTAAAGAATATAAGTAAAATTTGTTATGGTTATTTATCGCATGTGCGAACCAACATTCTCTCTTATGAAATTAAACAAAGCTCCATGACGTTCAGCACTAACAGATCAGAGTTTAAGAGATATTCTAAAAACAGCAACTGCAGCATTACTCCGGATATAAGTGGAATGGCGAGAGAGAAAAACAGCGCAACATCTCCCATTAAGTAAATTATATTTGTTTGTCACCTCATTTTTGTCGAATAGAAATTGCGTGCAAATGTTGTTACGGTAATTACTGAATCTAAATTAGTGTATTTACAATTTTTATGTACAAACTTTCATAGCGTGGCCCGCCTACGTCCAACCAAGGTCGATTTTGGCCCGTGTCAACTTTTGAGTTGTGCACCTCTTTCTCTCAAGCCTTGTCCACATTTGAGCATTTTTCCGTAGCATAACAGTGTAATGTAACATTTTACGTGTTACGACTTACACTACATGTTACATTACGAGGTTCAGGGTTCACGTGTATCAACACAGCTAGCATTCGAAGGAACGGGGTGCGCACTTACATTACACTTATTACATCAGTTCTTCGTAACTCGTGGTTCGACTGAAAACTGGAAAGCCGTGCACACTAGGGTACGTGGTGTAACGTAGCATCCTTTGATGTTTCGCTGAGAAACCGACAATAGAGTGGATAGAGCGCTCCGCGAACCGAAACATGGGCGAATGATACAGTAACACCGTCCACACTTGTGCATTCGTGTTACATTACATTGTTATGTTACGTCAGAATGCTCAAGTGTGGACATGGCTTAAGGGAGCTCGCACACGAGAGAGGCAAGAAACGTGCAGCATGCGACAAGCGGTAAATGCCGCATAGGCATGTCGCATGTTCTCATAAACATAACATTAGATGCCCCATTGCTTTCACACACCAGTGGCACAGCGGCATGAGTCGTAAAGAATATGCATCACGAGACAAACTGCTTGTTTCATGCGGTGTTGCGCGACATCCTGCATCGACATGAAGAGCAACCCTGCCTATTTGTGTGTATTTTTGGCTAATCAACCTCTTGGATTATTATAGCCATAACTCCTTCCACACCGAACACAATCACAAGGGAGGAGGGAAACCCGGTGCCGGCATTAGCCTACTCTTAACGAAGAGTACCAATGGGGCCAACGGCTTAACGTCCCTTCCGAAGGACGGAGCTGACTTTGCGCGGTCTCCTCAAACCACAAAAACAGGGGGCCGGGCGACCTTCTAAAAAATCCTACTTTCGCAGGATTCGTACCCGCTGCCCTTTAAAGCAGCAGGCAAGTAGCAGACCCTGCCTATAACATTCTTTTTGTGCAATGTGAGGGAAATTTTCAATGTTTGTGGAATTACAAGCTAAAAGAATATCGTAGAAGGGCAGTTACTGACCAAGCGTGGAGGTATGTGGCCAAAGAAGTGAAAGACAGGTTATTTGTTTATTTGTGTGGTGTGCGATCTCCCCAACGCTACAAAATACCGCCCCATCTCTTAATGGCTTAAGGCAATGGTGCGAAACCTGTGGCCCGCTGGTCACTCGTGGCCCGCTGGTCACTCGTGGCCCTCAACCCTTTCCTAAGTGACCCGCAGAGCCTTTAAGAAAATTCTTAGTTTCTGGAGGGGCTCACCCAGAGGGGGGTACTCACGAGCTTCGGCCCCTTAAAAACTCTAAGTTCTCTCCCTTAGTAACCTATACTGTGGAATTTGTATGAACCAGGTGGCTACTTACTCAAGGGTTGAACCCCACCAAAAGGCAATCCTGGCGGGCGCCTGGTTCTTTGTAAATAGTATAGAACAGACTTTAAAAAAAACTGAGAATTTCTCTTTACAAACTCGTGCTTTCGTTATTGATGGCCAAAGGCGTAAGGCGTGGCAGGAAAGAGAAAAAGTTGTAGAAGAGAAAGGTCGTAAATTTTCCTTGGGTTGAATGCAATAAATATCCACACAGGAAGTAAAGACAAAGATGTGTAACTTTAGGTCTCTGCCTCTGTTATATTAAAATAACCAAAGAAGGGCAGGGTCAACTGAAGTGCACATGTGGGAAAGTGACGAAATGCATAGTCCTATACATGAGAACCAATACCAGGCAGTAAAGGGATTCGAAACTAATTCTGTATTTCCATAGGTCAGTTGGCTTGAAGCAGTTCTCCTGTTCAGTACCAAAATCTGAGTGTTGCATTAGTGTGCATTTAATTTGTGATTCTTTAAAACTACTGTTGATATTTTGCGTAACGTTATAATTTAAAATTTGCTATCACTTAAAACTGAATCAATTTCGTCATTATTTTCCTGAACGTAGTGTTGTAAACCCTCATAATGAGTTTGCGAAAATCGCTTCAAAGGAAAGCTGTGTTCGTAACCGTGAGTTTAATAGTGAGTGGGGAGAAGAATTTCTTTTTACTTTGGGATTGGATGGTAAACCTGTGTGCCTGGTGTGTTGTGGCACAATTAAAAATCTAAAAAAATATGATCTGAAGAGGCATTATGAGACTAAACATAAAGATCAGATTGAAGGGCAAAGGATAAAATGTGGCACGAAATTACGCAGTGAATATGTACGCAATATGATTTCGTGTATTAACAATCAGCAATTTCTTTTTAAGAAGTGCAGTGAAACCATTTTCAGCTGGTGAAGAGTTAATAAAACCCAGTCTTGAAATTGTCGCTGCACGACTTGTTGATTCAACAATTGAAGAAAAAAGTAAGGGATATCTCGCTATCAAGAGAGACCATAACGCGGCGAGTGGATGGAATCGCGAACGATGTTGTTAAGCAAAATACAAATTGGAATGCAAATACTTTTCAATCGCAATGGACGAATCTATGGACATTTGCGACACTGCACAGCTTTGCATTTTTATAAGGGCAGTAAGCAAAGATTTCCACGTAATTGAGGAGCTCTTAGTCTCGAATCACTCCATGAGACAACAAAAGGTACCGATTTGATTGAAAAATTAAAATAATCCTTAGAAATAAAGAACCTTAATTAAAATAAGCCGGAAAGTTTTTGTACTAATGGCGCACCAGCAATGATAGGGAAAAAGTATAGGTGCACGGCTTTACTTGAAAATTTTTGGAATCGACCTTTGTTATCATATCACTGTATTATACACCATGAAGCCTTGTGTGGAAAAAGTTTTAAAATGAATGACGTTATGGTTACCGTGGTTGTGTCAATAAAATTAGAGCAAAAGGACTATCATCGCATGCTCAAAGAATATTGCGAATGGAAGGAGAGTACGGCGATGTTATTCTGCATGCCTAGGTGCGTTGGCTTTCCAGAGGGAAAGTGTTGCATCGCTTTTGGCTTCTGAAAGATACCATCCTACAATTTTTGGAAGAAAAGGATGAGCTCTATGAAGAAAGAAGAAATTTGAGAGATAACGAGTATCTAAGTGACCTAGCATTTTTAGCAGATATTACTGGTCATCTTAATTAATACTTTAAATGTAATACTGCAAGGGAAAGATAAATTGTTTTCACAACTTTTTAATGATATAATGTCGTTTAAGATGAAACTTAATATGCTGGCATTGCATCTAAGACAGAAAAGGCTGGCTCACTTTGAGCACCTAAAAATGCAGAGTGAAGTATTCAAATTTAGCTATGAAAAATATATTGAAAAACTTGGTGGACTTTGAATCTCGTTTCTGCGAATTCGGAGGAGAGGAAAGCAACATTGCACTTTTTACGAATCCGTTCCTATTATCAGATGAAAGGATTAATGAAATGGATTCTAAAATTCAAACAGAAATTATGTACTTAAAATTCAATTCCGCACTGAAAAGAAAATTTGATCAACTTTCTGCAGTACCAAATGGGAAAGAAATGACTGAATTTTGGCGAATCCTCCCTCGAGAAAGTTTTCCAAATTTGAGAAACT
This sequence comes from Tanypteryx hageni, assembly GCA_028673005.1. NCBI lineage: Eukaryota > Metazoa > Arthropoda > Insecta > Odonata > Petaluridae > Tanypteryx > Tanypteryx hageni. The sequence continues at coordinate 42,122,057 of CM054120.1, forward strand.
TTGCGCAGAAATATATATGTCGGTTTTCAAGCACGTACATCTGCGAACAAGCGTTTTGGGCGATGAAAGTGATCGAAAACAAGCACAGGTCACGATTAAAGAATGGTAATCTCCAGAATCTTCTTCTTCTTGCAACAAACTTAGTGGCATAAAAAACCTTTACGCTATCGTTCGCATTTTGCAGCATGGTGGGGTTTCCAGGAGCTTTATGAGAAGTGGCAACTTAAAAACAGAGCTTTGATTTTTGAGGTATTCTTTCACCTATGCTCAAATCAAATTTAAGCACGTCTGAAATTTTTTTACAATTACTACAGCTCTTGTCTGATTTACTGTACTCTAGTAGATACATTTATACTTGCCCCTCCAAGGACATGAGTTTTTAGCGAGTTAATCAAGAATCAGTTGGCGCTTGAAATCAACCGGCAGCTTCGGACAAAACAATAGAGTAAGAGGTTTCTTTCCAGCCTTGAAATCAGGTGCTGCTCGCTACTGCGAAATATATGCTCCAGATGGGTGTTTCTCAACCTTTTTAATAGCACGACCCACCTAGGCTTCGAGAGTTTGCCTGAGACTCACTTATTATCAATATATACTAATTTCTTCAAGCGGTAGATAGTACATATATGTCCACAGGAGGCGCAAACTGCACTACCATGAAATCTTAAACTATTTTATGGCGAAATAATTTTTTAAAATTTGAAACATTTATCAAAATAAACTATTTAGAAGTCTTTCCCCGTCCTAGCTCAAGTTCCTTTGCGATCCCATTAAATTTTTGCTGAGGGGAACTATTTCCTTGATTATTCTATAAAATTATGAAAATTCTATCGAGAAAATATCGACCGCCTGGTGATTGGCGGTTGGGGATTTTCCCATTAGCTTCACGTTGCATTGATAGCGTTAGGTAAACTTCGCAAACCATCCTGCACTTACGGTAAAAGGAATGTTAGTGGACGGTTCGGCGTCTTTTCCGCAGGCTGTTTTATTTTGAAGCTACGCCTTCTCACCTACAAATGCTTACCTCTAACTTTTATCTATAATCCACAAGTTGATTAATTTTTCCACTCTGTTTAACTGTACTCTTTAGCCATTCTTCTGTTTTTTTCACATGTGGACACTGCAAAAATTATACCGAATCTTATTGATTCATTATTTTTTCGTATGGTTGATTCAATCACGTCATATCAACACCCAAGTATCGTGATCCCTTGTCCTGAGTGGATTTTATCTAAAATTCTGTTTTATTGGGCTAAAATAAATAATCACTGAGCCCTTAATTATTTCGTCTTGTTTATAAGATCGGCAAATTTTCGGCAATGCACCATTTTCAATGAGAAATACAGGACCATAAAGAAAATCACTGGATAAGAGATTAAGCCAAACGCTAAGGCCAAGCATTGTTCTAGAGTGATCGCTGTCTGGAAAGAGGGGGAAACATTGTATACGAGAGGTAAAACTACGGGCAGCAGTGGGAAGCCGCACAGAGATACACATACGCACACAAATCTACTGCCGAATATTCCCTTCCACTTAGGGAAATTCGAGTGCTACGGGATAGGTCGAGATAGTCGCGTAGGCGAAAGACAGGGGAGTCGAGTACTCGGCAGGGGGAGAGCGGCATATCGTCATCATATTGTATCACCAGCCAAACCCCCCTTAAACCTTTCGTAGAAGTTCCAGTTATCATTATCATGGTCAAGCACACGACATATGCTTTTCTTGTATGCAAAAGAAACGAACAGACAGAGCACTGAACAGGTTAATTACATCGACTGCAATATTTTTCCTAAGGTGTACGCACACGTCATTTGAACTTGATTACCGAGGCAGTAATAAAAGCTCAACCCAGTCAGGACGATAAAAAACTAGTAAGTGGCTACGCTGAGTTGCTGCGCATGAATTGGAAATTGTGGGGAACGGAAAAGCTCGGATTACCGAGATTTATCTATATTGAAATCTCCGTTATTCGTCGTTTAGTTAATTATCCATTTGAGAAAAATTAAATTTAGTTATCGGACATTCGAAAAAATTATTTCTTTATCACAATTTTTAACTTTCCGATAAATAAAGCCAATTTAAAAATAAAAATGAATTTTTAAATACGGAATATACAAACTCGGCAACATTTATCAAGTTTCATCAATTGGGCTTCCGCTCGTCTTCATCACCACATGTTTAGTCTCATGTAAGTACTAGTCCAAAAATTCGCGGTGGCTACCTATTCTGCACTAGCTCTATTTATTCTCAATCCCAGGTCCTCTCGATAGCATGCGTATGATCTCCATAGTTTTGGTCGACGAAACAATAACCTTTACAACCAACCAAACCTAAGATAGCATACTAAAGATAGCCGGCATGACGAAAAAGTACCAAATTACCTGCGCATTTTTTCATTTTACTCAAAAAAGAGTAGCAAGAAAGTGTCGGGAAATCGGCCATCTTGAAATTCAAAATCACGGCTGGAAATGACTCTAAAAAACAAAAGACGACCGGAAACACTGCTACAATCCAACCAGAAACCACATGACGTTTTCGTAGCACGGGAAATTTCAAAAGGTTAAAAATCCTACCATTGGAGACCTTGCTGTGAAGAAATTCTCCAATATCTCCGGCCAAAGTGGAAGAGGAACTTATCAACCCGTTCTGGTCCGGCGTGGTCTTTTATGGACCGAAACTCACTATGATGTACAACCTTTAAAACGACTCTTATTTTCCGGAGGCTGAATTGCCCCTGACCGTGACAGTGGTGAAGACCAAGGCATAGAGGCAGAGGGTGCTAAGAATTCCCGGAGGTTAAACACCCACTGCCACTCTTTCTCATCCTTACCAAAATCCTTTATCCTAAACCTAACTACCATCAATTGCCGGACTTTTTCCAGTGAAGACAAATTTCAGGAACTTCAAGAAGAGTTGTAGATGATTACGGCTCAATGAGGTAAGAAGAAAGGGAGACGGCCTGCTGGAACTGAAGACCAGACACCTTTTTATTATAGAGGAAGTGACACAGGAAGAACAGTAGGAGTTGGATTCATCGTCAACAAAAAATTGAAAAGCAGCATCGTGGAAATAGAAAGCTCATCCGAGCGAACAGCAAGACTACTGATTAAAATAAATAAGAGGTATCAACTGCATATAGTCCAAGTCTACGCGCCAACTTCAACAGACTCGGATGAAGAAGTGGGAGATTTCTATCATGAATTGGAGAGTTGCATGACAAAGGTACTATCTGAAGGTGGTCATGGGTGGCTAAGATAAGAGAATGAAAGGAAGATAATAGCGCAGTTGGAAAATGGGGCTATGGGGACAGATACGAACGAGGAGACAGACTTGTAGACCAGCCTCTACATAATGAACTCTTCCTTTAAAAAGATCCCTAAAAGAAAATGGACCTGGAAGGGACCCAATGGCACACAAATGAAATTGACTACATACTAGTCAATAAAAAGCATGCGATAGAAGACTGTTCTCTACTCAACTAGTTTAAAACTGAAAGCGACCATCGATTGGTGCGATGCAGAGTAATATTCGATTGTAAGTCGGAAAGACGAAGTCTGATAAGGAAGCTCAGGCCTATCATCAACGCACAAGTGCTAAAAGAGCGAAAAGAAGAATTTCAGCTTGAACTCCGCGATCGATTCAATGTGCTAGAAGACCAAGATGCGGAATTACAGTTAACTGAGGTACTCAGAGAAACCGCAGTAGAAATAGACGGGCCTGTTAAAGTTAAGCCTGATATAAATTTATCTGAAAAACTAGACTGCTGATGAAGAAAAGAAGGGAAATGAAAATAACTAATGGCCCTAAGGAAATGATCCACTTCGCAGAAATAAAACTATAACGAAGTCCATCAAATAAAATGCAAATAAATGTAATAATTAACTAATCGAAAAAACTATAGAAAACAATAGAAGTTATAAGATAATGAAAAAGCATCTCTTGATTGGTATGAGAGCTGAAGGCATTGATGTTAGAAGATGGTTCGATTACCCATAGCAGGAGGTTAATTCTAAAACAAGTAGAAGAATTCTACACGAAACTATATGAAGATCCTTTTACCATTGAAGAAATAAACGAAAAAAGAAACAAAGAGGTTCCAGATATTCTTCCAGAAAAAGTGAGGCATGCAATTAAAAGCATGGAGAATGGAAAGCAACTGTAGCTAATGGCATCACAGCAGACATATTCAGGGCAACAGGTAACAAGATCCTCTCCATGATTTTTACGTCTTGCTTAAGGAAGAGGAATGTACCAGAGTCGTGAAACCACGCAAACATCATTCTTTTGCGCAAGAAAGGTTACAAGGAAGATATGAATAATTATCGACAAATCAGCCTGCTCCCGGCAGTATGCAAAATATTTGCAAAGATTCTCACTACACGCCTTCAAAAGCATATTGATTTCGTCCAACCCAGAGAACAAGCTGGATTTCGCAGTGGATATAATATGATGGACCACATTCAGGTTGTCACAGAGATAATTAGTTGGACTAATGAGTACGAGTTGCCCCTCTGTATGTGCTTAATTGACTACGAGAAAGTATTCGACTATTCGAACTTCGTCAGTGCTAAATGCACTGAAGAAACAAGGGGTAGAAGAAACGTACATTACTTTAATCAAGAATATCTATAAAAACGCGACATTGTCTGTCCAGCTTCATAAAGAAACAAGTGCCTTTAAGACCGAAAAGGGAGTTAGGCAAGGAGACTCCATGTCTCCTAAATTATTCATAGCAGCTATAGAGGAAGTATTCAAAACGCTAGACTGGGAAGAAACGGGTATAAATCTAAATGGAGTATATCTGAGTAACTTGCGATTCGCTGATGACACCATACTGTTCGCAAGAAACCTAGAAGAGCTCCGTAGAAAAACTGAGGAACTGGAATAGGCAAGACAAAAAGCTGAACTTAGAATGAATCTTAATAAAACAAAGGTCATGTTCAACTCCTTCGCAAATCCCGAGAAGATATCGATCGACGGAGCAGAACTCGATGAAGTAACAAATTACGTTTACGTGGGTTAACTCATCACTATACCTAAAAGGCTATATCTTGTTTGTTTGTTTGAGTGCCCAGCCAATTCGCCTCTCTTACTGCACAAATGGGTATCTCAGAGGTAGTGCAATGAATAACCGTGGAAGGGAGGGGAGAAACCCTGGTGTTCTTACGAAGAACACCAGGGGGACCAACGGTTTAACGTCCCTTCCGAAGGACGGAACAGCTGAATTTGCGCGGTCTCCTCAAACCACACAAACAGGGGGCCGGGCGACCTTGGAAAAATCCTACTTGCGCAGGATTCGTGCCCGCTGCCTTTTCAAGCAGCAGGCGAGTAGCAGGCAGCGTCCTCACCATTACACCACCGGCACCCCCGCTATATCTTGGTAGTGTGCTGTAGGCACCTTTATGATAGGACGAGTCCATCCTCGAGGCAGGACCGATTTTAGGGGAGGTGGTGTTTAGGCGTGGGCATTGACTGCGCGAACTTAAAATCTGGAGGGGAAGAAGGAAATGGAGAGAGGTATACTAAGGCTGATGGACTCGTCCGAACCAAAATTCGTCTACTGCGCAGGTGCTGTGACGTCAGCTTCCCCTTAAAGCTTCTCCTTCCCATTCATTCCATTCCCCTCTCACGCGTCTCCGCCTGCCACCTTAGAGCGCACGAGGTATACCGACGGATCACTTCTTGGAGAAATCAACCGGAGACTGAAGGGATTGTTATATGTTATAACATTGTGTTCCGTATTGAAAACGTTGACACGCCTCTGGATAGGAATTTAAAAGAGCCACATACTAAGTTTAAAGAGCCGCATGTGGCTCGCGAGCCGCGGTTTGGCCATCCCTGCTCTATAACATTGATAACTTTCTAGACAATTTTCGCATGCAATGTCAAATGATTTTATATTAAAATACGGTACCGTACGTGCTATAATGCACTATATATGACGAAAATAATCATTTATTGTCTTAACATGTTATTTAGTGCATGCTGTTACATGTTTTATCTTATTTTTATGCAGCTTTTTCATGGCCTAGATGAGTACGAAACTTTTCTGGAACGCCCTACATTGAAACACATGTTAAATAGCTCTCTTTTTGCGCGTTCTCCATTTACGCGGCCCTTTCCAGGAACCATCTATCGCGCAAAACAAGAACTGGGTGTATGTATATCATCAGCGACCTATGACCTATCCCACGCTCTCCACTATATTTCTTTGCAAAACATGTGACGTCTAGTTCTTAGAAAAAATCTTCGGATTTATCCCAGGCTTCTTAGCCCCCGCCACTAGGAGGGCCGGCGTGTTATCTTTTGGGGGCCCTATGCAAATATGATTTTGGTCTCCCCCCTCAATTTTTGCAAGAATGTGTTCCTGTCACGCGGTAAAAACACATAAGGACATCATTTGCCACAAAAAAGGTGTACAATGGTATATACATATCCAGTGCCGTAACTAGGGCGTGGCAAGCGGGGAATCTGCCCCGGCGCAAAAATTGTTAATAGTTAGTTGTGCGAGGTTGCTTGGCACAAGGACAAGAGCGATTTCACTACTATAATTGTTCCAGACATTACGCACAGCAGAAATTATAAATTTCTATAATGTTATTGATGAGTTTTTTCCATTAAAATCACGTAGAATAACTCTTTAATATTAAAATATTTATATTCTCTGTATTTAAATTATGTATGTAATTATATTTATAATTATGTATTTAAATAATGTACAATTTATAATGAGAAATTATATCTTTTATAGTTCATATTTATTTATTAATTGTTAGCCCAAAATTCATATATTAAAAAATAGGTATTAGAGAATTTTTTATGGAGGGGCGTATATTTGGAAGTTTGCCCCGGGTGCAAAAATATCTAGTTACGGCGCTGTACATAACTAAGACTTTCCTAGATAAAATTTTGAGAATGCCCCTGGACCATTTTCCACGCAAAACTCGTAAGCGAATTAAACACAGAAATTTAATGGATCAAAAGTTAATCATATCGGTTTAAAAATACACTTACCACCCTATTATTTTGATTGTGGTTAAAATGGCATCCTACTCTTGTTTTACTTTATTTTGTTAGTAAATATTTCTTATGAGCTCTAATCAAAATTGTCATGACTTTTTCCGATGAATAACAAATATAATAATTTAAACCTTTCAGCTATCATAGTCCTGTGTAAAGGTTAGTGCATTCCATTAATTTAGTAACAGAATTGTTTATGCAAAATTTGGTATGTGTAAGTCATCGTGAAGTATTACTTTATTTCAGGGGTGGATCTAGAAACTTCCCAAGTTGAAGACGATTTTATCCAAGGAGGAGGCGGTTCTCATAATGAAATTCTGTGCAAGCACAAGTAAACACTGATAAGTAAAACGACCCTAATAACCACTAATATATTAAATAATGCAGAAAACAACCAACTGTTATGTTTACTGTCGAAATAAAGATCTACTGTCACAATAGAGATATTTACCCAAGAGAATAGGTTTTAGGGTGCGTCCGCGGGTGTGGGGGAGGTCAACCTTCCCCTCCCTTTGGACCGGCCACTACTTTATTTTGCGCAAAGAAGTCCACAGACAAACAAACTCTTCAATATATATCGTAGATGTGCTGATACTATTGTCTTAGGTAGAAAGCAATCAATCATATTAGTTGAGAAAATTAGTGTGAGCTATAACCTTGTATTCTAAGCGCTAGGACGTAAACGTTACAAGATTCCAGATTTGGAAATTTCCTACCCCTAGGCCAAATTATTTTTCCACCCCCTTTTTGGCGTTTTTTTCTCAAATAATCGCTCGAGTATATAGTTTGTCTGCTCACCCGTCCGTCTGCGGATCATTTTAGTTAAAGTTATCAAAAGTCTGAGTAATAATAATATTTTTTATTCCCACTCTTAAATCCTGTTTTATGGCCTCCCCGAAATCTCGCCGCCCCTAGGCCATTGCCTACTTTGGCCTTATTTCAAATCCTCTACTGGCTGTACATAAATAATTCTTCAGTTGGCACATTTAGGATTTTATATTTAATAAATTAAACTAATTACATACGTGAATTAAAATTTAGAAATTTTGAAAATGAAGAGTCGAATTTTTATAGCTGACCAGTATAAGCGGGCCTATTAAGAAAAATTCATCTAGTAGTATAAAGTCTTAAAAGCGCCTCTGCCTCAACGGAGTGTATTTCTTAGTGGTGAATAAATATGAGATAAATCCGTAAAGTGTATCAAACAATCTCTTTCTTCCTTTGAAAGGTTTCGAAAATTCGAAGGACTGTTTTGTACTTAAGGAAAGATTGAGAGAAAAGGATGACGACTTGGCTTCAATTACCGGTCGGTCCAGTAGTTACTACTTTAGGGCTCCAATGTCATCATGAAGTAAGTTTTTCTTTTCATAGGTACGTAGATAGATTTTAGTTGACGACACCACGGGTCGCCCCTGATGGCACATAAGATTTTACAGATCGTATTTATTCACTATGGGGCCGTTCAACTATTACGACAGTAAATGTTTGGCTATATTTGACTCCCCATCCCCTCATATCAGCAACCGTCAGTATTTGGGTGACCACCTCCCCTCGTCTTACGTAATATTTCGTTGTATCTCCCGCTTTTTCAATAAAAATTGGAAAATGCATACTTATACATGGCAGTACTTTCTAATGCCTTCTTATAGAGATGTAATGAATGTTAATGCTCTTTAAAGTACAATGAGGAAAAATGTATCAGAGCAAACAAGGTAAAGTTGTTTACCTAAATATCAATTAAATACCGCGAAAATAATTCTAATGTCCGGCGAAATGCGGGTAACGAACAGGTGGAGGCTTGCTGTGGACGAGCTGTCGCGACACGTAAATCGCACGTAAAAAGTAAAAAAATGTCTTAAATGAAAAATATTACGTAAGTATTGGTCATAACCCCCCTCCCCTAAGTCAGCAAACGTCAACTTTTCCTAGAACCCCCATCCCTCTTAAGGGGGTTAATCACATACGCCAGGGGCTTTGCTCCTACACCTTGAAATTTTGTCGCTACCCATTGCATAGTCGCGAGCATAGATCATTTAAGTCCGACTTTGCAATGGTGGCTGTTGACTCGACGATTCCATAGGAGTTGAATGTAAACATACAGTAGTACAGTTGGAGGGTGGGAATGGGTGTGAGGGTCAGGTCATGGTATACTAGGAGGGAGGAAAGGTTGCTGAGGGAGGTAAGGTGGGTCCCTATCCAATGCGACGTCATACAGTAGAATGGGAGAAAGTAGGGAGAACATATTAACCCTAGAATGGTAACGTGTGACACTCTGACTCACACATTTCCGAAAGATGTCTAACGCTGTTCGTGTTCAAACATGCTACCCCCATTCTTAGCAGTGCTTCCTTGGGTTAGTTGTCTATGTGCTGTCAAAGGAGCAACACGTAATTTTTCTCCAGTCACCGTTACATATTATGGTAGTCCACTGCGTCAATTTAACGTAGCCAATGGCAAACAAGCAGACTCAATTGACAAACTTAAGTCATGATCTGAAAGCTGCGATTTGCAAAGCCTTAGGAGAGGATAGAAATGTTCCTAAAACACATTAATCGACAGAGCGACAAATATCAAGAAAGTACTGTCATTTGTGTCATTATACCAAGAGAATATAAGAGAATATACTTAAAACGCAAATAACTCAATCAAATATGTAGATATAACCTTGAAATTTGGCAGAGATAATCTTCGATATAAAAATCCTATGACGAAGGAAAATTTACGAAAAATGTCCAGGGTTCGACTCCAGGGGATGATTTCTATTCCCCATAAGATAATACGTAAAAATCGACTTTTTGACGTGCAGGCTTTTCTTCTGTTTGAGATTAAAATTAGAAAAATATACTCATAACTTTTAGATCTGAACCATTTTAAAGAAAACATCACAAGGTTTTTTATTCTGTTCATAATTTTTCACCTACATCTCGAAATCCTTCATGTTAAACGTTTAATTCACATATTTTGGGGAAATCTTGCCATTTTAACGGGATGTTGCCTTGCCTACCAATTACATTGTTAAACCCCGAAATCAAATTGTTATTCTAATCCTTATAGGTTTAAGTCTGCTTTGAAGGCTTCTAATACGGGAAGGAGAGAAAGACGGAAGGAGAGGGAAATGGTTTTCATAGTTCGTTACGTTATTTACGAGAAGGAATACCTAAAGAGCTGAAATACGCTCTGTTATTCGTTCGTTGGTCTGAGTATAAAGTTATTAAAACGCGAATAACTCGATCAAGGATGTAGATAGATAATTGAAATTTGGCAGAAATTTATATAATGAGCTAATCAGAAATTGTTTATATAGGGTTGACATGGTAATTAAAGAAATAAATGTCCGTTTTTGGCGCTATTTTGAGAGGGGATGTATTGCACATCCTTCGAATAAAACTAATAAATTTTAATTTAATGAAAGAATATTTTATGTGGACTGAAAATTAAAAAAATATTTAATTCACATTATAGTATATTACAGAGAGTTGAATTCTGCCTCATTCGTCTATGTACATTTATATTAAAATAGATCAGTGTTACCAATGTAGATAATTTAAATGTTATCATCTAAATTCTATCTCGGCTTACACCAAACGGATTTTCGTGACATTGGCGATTAGCATGTTCATTTGTTTATACTGATAGGAATGTTTATATTCGTGAAATTTTTGTTTGAAAAAAAACTTCGTTTAGACGCAATAAAAATGAATTTTTTGCCTGCTTTTCACAGAAAGCAACCTTAGCCTCTTAAATGTTCTTTTATAACTACGCTATAACTAAATCCTTGCTTCGGTAAAATAACCAATTTAACAGCGACAGCGGCTCCAGATTTATTATCACAAATCATTACTTAACAAATATTGAAAAACAATAGCCGTAAATAGCAACGTATTATTTACCGTTCCGGGATCTAAAAAGGTATACAGTAATACCGAAACAATAATCTTATCTGCTTCTTCTCTTCATAAATACTTTTTAAAAAATTTTTGTTTGTGCAGAAAAAAGTCCTAATTACCGATTGGCAACCAAAGTTTGCAAGATTTTAAATTTTGATTTCAGGTTGACTTCTTTCGTTTCTGAAACTCTATATCTAGATTAAATTCATAATATTGGTTTAAGTTTTCCATTTTTAATTCTCTACTACCTTACTTTTATAGATTTATTTTAAGCAAATAATTTTCAAAGAAATTAAACAAAGATTTTAAAACAAGCATAATGCCAAAACGACCACGGAGATCATTCACAGATCCCGACAGATTAAAATATAAGAGAATAGCCGCAGCAAAAGCAGCAAAGTCTTTTGAATAAAGACAAAGTCGACTTCGATCACAACGGCTTAGGCAAGGGTAGTCTTTTAAAGTTGCAGGTGTTGAATTGTCAAACAACTGCTTTGCTCATGGACATGGAAATATATAGCTACGCCTAGGGAAGGATGCAGGCAAAAATTATTTATTTGAGAAAAAATGGGAAGACAAGAAATATTTTATATCAACAAGAATTACAATAGAAATTAACTTGGTTTAAATACTTCATTTATTCTCAAATCTTCTTCAAATTATTTTGTTATGATTAAAAACCCGAGCAACGACGGGTATATTTGCTAGTTTTTTTTTATAATTTCAACTTTGTGAGGGAGGGGGAGTTCTTCATTAATATACAGACAATGATTAGTAATTCAGTATAGAAAAGATTTATGATATCTATAAGGGGCCCCCGTATTATTTGCTGTGGGGGCAGAATTTCCGGTACGCCACTGGCGGGATCCCAGGTAATTTTTGTGTTGTAGCTTTGGTTATGCCTAGATATAATGGCGAAGATAATATGGGTTACGCATGCAAGTAAAATGCGATACCTATCTTTTACACTGCCGTAAGTGAAGGAAGAATTCCGTCAACACGTCACGATTGGCTGCGGTGGAGTCAGTCGTGGTCAGTCGTCCTTCGGACTTAAGTGAAGGAGGTCGTACATTTGCTTTGCAGTCGTCATGCAAGGCGTTCCACGAACCATGGTAAGTTCTTCAATTATTGCTCGTTAAAGTAATTTAACTTCAACAACTCGTTATATATTCTATATAGGAATTCATTATTTGTCTAGATATGTAAGTAATTTTAAAGAAATTGGTACAATTTTATCCCTTCCACTTCAAGTATGATTTGAATAGCAATTTTTATACTAAAAATCGAATCTTATCAGTTTACGCGTTTAATTTCTTTTGTGAAGATTTGTTTTGCGGAGTTTGTCGCGAAAGTGGTGGTATCGATCATCTTTAATATTGTTTCCGTGAGTTAACGTTTTGAGGAGGCGTTAAAGGAGATCGGTTAATTATCTTAGTTATGAATGCTAGATTGGACCTTATATCATAATGATATCGAACCTGGGACTCATTTCTTAGAATTTATATGCATTCTAGAAACCGCGCTATAATGATGTCGTTGATATCGTCTTAACGATTGGTAGCAATCGTTTTTTCCATAAATCCTACCTGCCAACGGTTTATTACTATTGCATTTTCAGTTATTTCCCTTGGGAACCTATTTGACAATCAATTTGCAATCTATTTTGTCAATTTTTATCTGTTCATGTTTTTCACAATATAGTATAGTAATCACTATTTTTCAGTTTTGAGTGCTGTAGCTCTATCTCGAGTCAGCATCTGTAGTTTGCCTGTTTCTCTAATCATGACATCATTTAAATGTCTTGGTTTGTTAAAGCTCAATATTATAATCAAAGAATTTGGTATATATATATATACTAGTAGTTGGTGCTTGCATACTGGAAGCATTTCATCTCACCTTGAAAAAACATTCATTTTTCAGACAGACATTTCATCATTACAAATATTGTTTTAATTCTAAAGATTTTAACTCCGCAGCGATTTTCGTTTTTCCCACATGTAAAAAATCCCCAAATATTGCAATTTTAAAAATTTTATACTTTCTCCATTATGGGGTATTAATGTTACACATTTTAGCCAAATTTTAAAGTTGTAGCATTTCTGGAAGTAAAATAATATTTTCTTAATTGTTAAAATTAAATTATTTTTAACGGCCGCGACAAATTATATATGGTCAAATTGAAATGTTTATTTGTGCAAATTCACTACTCTGTAAATTATTTGAAAATTTCAGCTTCCTAGCTCATCCCGTAGTACCTAAACAGTTATCCAATTGTTTAAACTTTAAGAATTTTTAACTGCCAAACAAATTAAAATATCAAAATTTGTATAATCCCTATTTCGTTTTTTTAAGAATTCTACTTACAAAAAAAATTTCAACTCCGTAGCTCATGCGGAAATACATAAACCATGAAAATTTGTTTAAACAATTGCGAATTTTTAGCGGCCGCATTGTTGCACTTTTTCAAGATTTTCGTTTTTTCTAGTCGGTTTTGCACAAAATTCTACCTATGAAAAAAATTTCGAATCTCCAGCTTATCTGGAAGTGCCTAAACATTAGTATCCTCCTGTTATATGTTATATCCTCCTCTGTAAGGAACGTCTATATAGAATGATAGTACCCAGGTATCAATTTTTAGTTTATTTTCATAAATTTTAAATTCCATATTTTTCTGTAGTTTATATGGGGAAATGGAAACAACACCGTTAATCGATATTTTAAAATTCGTTGAATGCTCTTCATGATTTTAATTTATTGAAAACTTAAGGGGACATGTGTGGGTTAATATTTTATTTAAATTTAATTTGTAAAGCTTGCTGTAAGAGGTTATATTAATAATAGTTAAGTTTTATCTCTTGCCACTCACCACACAGTATGATCAATATAATCTGCAGACTATCATAAAATTGATTTCAACTGATGAACTACAATTTCCGTGTGTTTATGATATGTTCACCTGTAAAAAAAGTATAAAATTCCTTTAAATCCATAGAAACATTCTCATACTTATCTATAGGAAGAAATGCTGACAAATGAAATCCTTTGTAGTTATCATTTTAAATTTGCTATGAATCTTACAATAGAACAAATGTGCAGATATTGCTCTTTTTACATTTAGGATAACCAACAATTATCTATTTTTCTACCCTTAATAGACAATTTGGGTGTTGTTCTTGGCATGCATTTGGGGTACGTGCGAAGACTTATTAGCCTTTAGTCACTCAATAACCAAGGATTCATTTCTTGGAGATCGTCTTCTGTCTGCCCAAGTAGATTTGGCAAGGAGCTTCCATCGCAGAGAGCAAGGTAAATCTTATAAATCAAAATGTGTGCTGAAAGAAAGTGACTTATTAATTGGAGATAATGAGTACTGTTTAAGTCTATTTACTAAATATGTGACTTGTCTTTTTAGCACAATCAACGATTTTTAATTTTTTACTGATGTCAAATAATTGTACATAGGTATTTTACTTTAAGGAATTTGCTCCAATGACAGTACCATAGATGTAGTATGGAAGTTCTTCCACTGCCATAAATTTAAGATAGAGGATGATTTACCATTATAAATTTTTTATTTAGCCACATAACCACTTAGTTGTATTGTGAGCAATAGAAATTTTTGCTTATTTAATTTCTAATCTTAGTGAATCTTATAAATTAAACATGCTTAATATAATCTATTTTATTGAGATAGTTATTACTTACAAATTAAAATTAGTAATAAATTGTTATTTTAATCCATCCTGACTTAAATCCACTTCTTGAGATGCATGTGTTCAAAATATAAGATAAACAGACAGATAGGAAAGTGATTTTTTTGTTGTCAAAATAGAAAACTATTAGTAAGGTAATTACCAAAGGAAGATAACTATTTATGGAATAGCGTTGTTTCCATAGATTATTATTCTATTGATTTGATAACAAGTATTTCAGCATATGATAATGAACTTCTATTCAAATTCACTAGAAACGTCCAAATTGTTGAATGTATCCACAACTGATCCATGGATTTTTGAGGTGGGTTTTAATGGAGCAAGTTCATTTTGGGCATTCAGCCAAATCCTAATACTTGCTGACAGCTCAATCCATAGGCTTGAAGAAAGGGAAGGTTCTCTGATGCTGTACCCAGTGACCAAACTTCCAGATTTAACATTTGCAGATCAACTTGCTTTTATTGAGGTATGACCTAAATAATCTTGCTCTAAATGTAGCTTGGAATGTAGTTAAACTGCCAAATAGTTGGTACAAATTAAAAAAATAAGCACTTGAGAATCAAAACTTTAAAAAGGAAGTAATTGGGGGAATCTCCAATTTCCATAACAAGGTACTACTGAAAAATCAGATGTGCATTTTTGCGACAATGCAGCCATCTTCAGCAATGATTCATGTACAGTATATTCAGAAAATTAATAATTCTTCATCACACTGATTGTTACTGTAGAAGCAATATGATTTTGATTGACAATAAAAATACTTCGTCATTAAATGGTACACTTAACCTCGATTATTATTACTGATAGTTAGCCATTCAGTTACCATTTTTTTGTTATGAGAAATTATATTTTAATTAAGAAATTATTAACTGGGAAAATGTTGCATGAAAATAGACAATGAGATCATGTGACATCACCCTTACAATTATGAATTTTTTGTTCCATTTAAGTATAAAATTTTTAGAAAATGTAAACTTAAGCATTTTTATTCAAATTTATGTAGTTTTTGAATCTTTTAGTCATAGGCAATGATTTTCCATTTCAAATGTCAAGTTATTAGAAATGATTAGCTGCACTATGCGAAAAATTCTTTTTGAAGCTCATTGTTACCACAAGAAAATCATTAATATGATGCCATTTCATCAATACTTTTTCTATTAATGTAATTACAGTTGGCTCTTTTTTAATAATGTAAATGATAATTATAAATATTTTTCAGGCAGTGGAATGGAGGCGAATATTATTTATTTTAGTAGCTTTCAGAAGTGGATATTGCAGGTTATATACAGCAACTCCCTCCATGAAAATAACACAAAGGCAAACCATTCATAACTTTGGACCCCAAGATGCTGAGTTTTTTACTTATGGAAATGAACTATACCTGATTGTTATTTCTTCTAAACCTGAGAACCATAAAGTGCCATCCTAGTAAGTTTTGCATTAAAATTCTTTATTTTTTAGAAAATTATGATTCCATGGTAACAAGCTAACTAGATCATAAGTAAAGCAAAATAATGATATCAGGGGCATACTAATTACTGTATATTTTGATAGATAATTCGGCTTGAACTCTGCGCTATAAATTAAATTTAAACAGAAAAAGGTTTAAATTATTGGCTGATTAGGGTCTACTAATTGATCTTGGTGTTTTTAATCATAGAAATAAAATTATCTATAATAATAATATAAAATCGAATACCCATGAAAAATGACGGCTTACATTGATTTCAAAAATATCATTTCATTGGAATAATCTAAATTTTATTGCTTCTCGATTTGATGCCTTACATATTATCAATTTATTTATGATTTTGCTAGCAAAAAATTCAACAATATCACAAAATAGTTACATCTAAAGGAGAATTTATACTTTAGTAAAGATGAAACTAATGTCTAATTTCTTGTCAATTTGCATTTTTTAAGTTTTGCACAAAATTATTACATCCATTCAAGTTAAAGTGAGGAAAAAAACTTTCCTGGTAGTGAATGTGTTATTAATGTAGAAAGTTACCTTTCCAATATTCTTGGAATTATGGTTAGTAAATTCTGAAGGGTGAGACTGGGGAAAAACAAGTTGGTTTCAGGAATACCATCTGAAGTTTCCTTCTCTTGAAGTTGCTCCCAGACCCAAATTGGAATACATAACTTTCTCATTTAGTTAATTGGTCATCCTAATGATCTCCTTTATTAAATAAAACTGCTTATTGCAACTTGTGGTTTCTTTGGCTCTACTATCTTCACACAATCTTCAGCAAAATATTCTTTTGACTAATTTGGTCAAAACCCCCTCATATGGAGGCAGCAGTGTATATAAATGTATTTTCCTTAACACTTTCATTAGCTTAGGCCATAAAACTCTTATCCTACACATTTTCAAACTCTACAATGTGCACAAATACATTCGGGTTGTATTCAATGTCTCTTTCAACTCAAGTCCTCGTCCGACCTATGGAATACCTAGTGCCACACCCTTCCCAAAACTTAACTTGTCTACATCTATGTAGGAAATAATTTTGAAACTGGAAAAAATTCTGCTATGATGGAATCGAAACAGGTTTCCACTTGATGGTAGATACTAGCTTGGCTAGCCCGGACCCGACTAAGAAAAGCACCCACGTTTAGAAACTGGAAAAATATCAGTGGTAGAATATCCGCCTGGCAAGTGGAAGACCCAGGTTTGATTCCCTGTCATAGCAGAATTTTTTCCCGTTTCAAAATTATTTCCAAATTTACAGCTTATGTCTATCTGCATAGAATCTTTAGATCACTACACCTATGTAGTTAATTAGTTTGCTTCTAGCCTCTTATTCAAAATCCTGAGAATAACTTGAGTTGCATGCAAAATTAAGCTGATTGTTCTATAATCCTGACATGTTTGATTTATACTTTTGCTTCAAGGGAATCAAAATTGATTTTTTGAAATCCTTGGATCACTCTCCCTCATATTTTACAGCATAAATTATGGGAGTTTTCTTTTCCTTCCTTTCCTAATTCCTTCAACATTTTTACAGGGAGGTAATAAACTCAAATACATTCTTTAGCTTCATATCCTTACTCAGGGCTGTTGCGTGAAAATCTGCCCGAGGCAAAAAATAAAATTTTGCTATGGTTTACAACTCATTGCTGCAGATCAGCTGAGACATATAATGGCACTCCCTAGAAAAGTGACAGCCTAGGGCAGTTGCCTCTCTAACTCACCTCATTCAACAACCACATCCCTAATAGACTTTTCAAGCTTGCAGTCAATCTTCCTCCCACTCGATCTCAAAAGATTCTGGCTTCAATGTTGTGCATGTTATTCAGTAAATGTTAATGAAATGTATTGAATTTTTTCAATAACTAAGAGGTGATTGAGGCTCATTCTTCTATAGTGATTACCGACTTCATCCAATCAATGTTCTTATCCCCTCTGAGCGCACTGTACATACCACTCATAAAGACGGTGCAATTTTGTGAATTTATTTATAGGTGAATTGATAGGGATAGGTGTAAAAGAGGTCTCAAGTTGAAATCATGCATATGCCACATAATGGCATTGCATCAAGTAACATAGGATGAATTAATGCACCGTACCAAATCTATGGCCAAATTATAAGTTGAGAACATTCTTCTGTAATAAAACATGGCAAGGTGTTTTAAATAGTAATTAACAATAAACGGAATATATTTTTAAAATTTCGATATAATAAATTTCTTAAATGATTTAGATTATTTATGTAGATGTACATGGTATATTTAATTTAAAAAATCATTTGAGTTTGGGTTGCATCATAGTATCAAGTAGCTTCACAGGCTACTTAAATGCTTCATGTAGGCCAGATGAGGTGTGCAGGCCGTTTGACACCCATGGAGTAAAAGGCAAATGAAGATATACTCCGAAAAGGAGATATAAATTTGGTAGTGGTATTAGTATGCTTACAAATTACTCTAACTGGTTTGGAGGAATTTCAAGAATCTGGTATAATATTTTCGGAGAAGATTTTTGTATCTTCTAAATAAGTGCTTCCATTGATATGGTATTGTAGGGTTTTATAAATTTGATGTTACAGTGCTAAGCCTTTTCTAAAATATTAGCTGGGGGAGAAAATTAGGTGATAATTGATGATAGAATGATTTTTACTTGTAATATTGTCCTTGAATTTTGAGTTAATTCAAAATTTTATAGATTTTTTCTCAGTTCAGTTTTGATTGAGAGATCTCATAAAATAGTGCTTCTCAACCTTGGTTTCACAGAACTCCAGGGTTCCACTGAAAAGGTCCAGGGGTTCCACAAATATATATACTTTTATAACAGAAAGGATGTGGTTTAATTGCCTTTACAGCATATGTCAACAGAAACCACTCGCTTCTAATTCATATATGGGTTGGTTATGGCAATTAAGTGTTGACATAGGTTGATATAAATAAATATGGTGCTGTTCGCATAACTGGGGTGAAGGTAAACAAGGTGATGCTAGTGCAACACCAAGAAAGTGACGAGAAATGGAACTACCAGGGGGAAAGGTGAAAAAACGGAAGACAAATGTAAATATAAGAAGCATTTCAAGGTATGCAATGAAACAGAATAAGGGCTGACATATAATATTATTTACTAGAACAAAATAACAAATATTAAATAAATGAGAAGTGAGAAATCAGGAAGCAATTTCCGGCCGACTGATGGCAGCAATATCTTGGATTTGTTCGAAGGCATCCTCCTCGCCTAGCAGATGTCTCCACCAAACTTACTCAACCCGGAGGGCTGAGTTGGAGTGTTGCGGGCTGAGCAGTCATATGCCATGGGCCAAGTACATGTATGCCGTGCTGCATAGGTACTAGTTCCATTTTTCGCTGCCAGTGCGTGTCATTTTGTTAACCTTTCACCACCCCAGATATGCCAACAGAACCATAAATTTATATAGTATCACATACTGGAGACTTCTAGGATTTTGGTGACTGTTGAGCACAGCTGTGCATGGTGCTGTGACAGGTTTTCGTTAGCAGGGGAAGTATGACTCAATGTCAACCCAAAGATTTCCAATTTTGAACTCCCTCCGCCTCTGCATAACATGCCTCTGATTTAATTTTTTTGGTTTATCATTTAAAAGGAATATTAAATTGATTATGACATCAATAACGTTAAAATTACTTGATTATTTCTATTTTGTTGTCTTTCACCTTTTTCGACCTTAAGTTGGATCTTGATTGGAAGATGTGTGTGGTAAATGTAATGTAATTTTTATTTTTTTGTATATGAAATAAAACAAAAATGTTATTTTTTTATTTATCAGTTTCGAACTTTGTTCTGGTGCACAATAAAATACCCAATACAACTATTTCATGTATCTTTAAGTCAATGTTTTTAATAAACAATTCATTATTATAACTTCTTTTCTACAATATTTGTAGTGCATTTTAATTTTTATATCTTTTTGTAGTTTAATTTTACCAGTTAAACATTTTGGGCTGGTAGATGGTAGTGTTGTTATATTTTTGTTTAACAAATTGTCAAACATTAAAATATCATCTTGAAAAGGCCTCTTTATCGATTTTATTTCATTATTTGCCATTTGTTTTTTTGTTTGTTTTTGCTAATTGGTAATTTTGTTGTCTTTTATGCTGGTGTTTTGGAAGCCAACAGAGTAAAGTTGAACTGTTTTCCTGTATGGTTTGTTTACTTTGTTATTGTATTATATTCCTTAGATATTTTTGTTTGAAGAGAATTTTGGGGTTCTGCAAAGCAGTGCCCACTTTCTAAAAAGCTGTCATAAAATAAAGGTTTAGTGATGCTACAATCTAATAGACCTTTACCAATTTTCAAGAAGCTTGACCATGGGCATCTGCTGTAATTTTTCCAGAGGAGGGCAAGGGGACAGGCAAGCTCCCACAGTCAGATTTGGTGAGGTTAATATTTAAGCAGTTAGTTTCAAGCATATTGCCTGACTGCCTGACCTCAGAAAAATTACCCTGTTAATCTCCTGACCTAATCAGACATCAATGGTTGTTTTCTCTAGACACAGGCCTGATCCAGAGGGGAATCTGCCCCCCTTGCCCCCTCCCCCAGGGGATGCCCATAAGCTTGATCTTCCTTCCTGTTAACTGAATAAGGAAAACACATTTTTCCAAGTTTTGTTAGTTTCAATTATTCAAGTTTACTTGTTAGTTAATACAAAAATTACTCTTCACATTCTACTTAAATAATGACTACTTCACTTGTTTAAATTTAGAAATACTATGCCGAAAAAAGATTCAATATCAAAATTCCTTTGGCTTTCTAATTGTTGTGTGAGCTTGAGCTGTTCTTTGATGAGTCATGATTTTTAAAAGAACATCAAACTTAACACTAGAACAGGTATTTACCAAGTAAATATAATGAGAAAATTGTTTTAACAAATGATGTTTCTACATACTGGAATACTATTAAAATGAAAAGATTCTTACAAATAATTGTTTCACAGTATCTATAGGTGGACAGGTACCCATTTTGATGAAAGAGATACTTTCCAGACAAATGGTGCTGTTGCTGTGTCAACATTTATTTTCAAAGGATCTGTAATTATAACAGTGGCACAATATCCTGGAAATAATCCTACGGTGAGTGATATTATAGCACAGGCACACCCCGGGTTATTAAGTAAGGCATTCCGGCACCCATTGCATAACTTGAAATTTGCATAAGTCAAAATTTACTATGGAAAGTACAGCAGAGGCGGGGAAACTGTGGCCTGCATGCCAGATCCAGTCCCCATAGGCATTTATTTGGCATGCAAAGCTGTTTCGAAAAAGCGATCTCTGAAAATTAAATTACGTAATATTTACTGCATCAATACATTACAAGTACTCGGTTAAAATAGAGGCATGTGAATGCAGTAGCTAATGTGAGTCTAGAATAAAGTTAACAGAAAACAGCTTACAAAGAAAATTAAGGCTAATGGTGTGTGAATTGAAAGATGAATAAATGAATACTCGATGTAAATCAATAATATATTATGCAAGGTGAAAAGTCAGTTTTTACTAAGTGCAGTTTGCTTTTGCTGCTTCCAATAGACATTTTCTTGGTAAACAAAACATAGAATGTAAATTTTGTTAAGCTATTAATTTCCATGCTAAAATGAAGGCAATTCAAGCTATTTATGTATCATGCAGTTATGGGAAAGTCACTTGAATCATTTGTGGAGAATTTCCGAAAGAGCTGTTCACTAAAATGCTCAATACTTATCAGCCATGATTACAAGGGACACTTCCATTAATGTGTGCAAAAGCAAACACGTTCAGAGATCAAGCACCCGCATCAACAATTGGAAAAAGTCTGAAGGGATTGGGAGAGAAATCACATTACCACAGAGACATGTAACAACAATGTAATCTATTATTGTATTCATGAGAGTGCAGATATATGCCGCAATTGTCGCCAGTCGCTAGAATTAGGTAGATTGTTACATTGATTTGCTAGATTAGTAGGTAGTCACTGTGGCCTTTTTTCATGCATAATTCGAAACCGAAGTTGCTACATAATGCTAAAAATTTGCTAGAATGACAACATTAGCTGAGTAGCAAAACGAGAATATCACATTACAACCCATATCTTTCATTTTTTCTCTGTGCACATACATATAGATTTTATTCGAGCTCACTTACGAAAACCACTAACGTATGCATAAAATTTTTTTGTACATAATTTATGGGGCTACTTACGCAAGTGCGGATTTATGTAAATAGAGGCTTACGTAACCCGGGGTGTGCCTGTAATGACAATTATTTTTTATTTGTATAGTTAGACCTAGTCTAAGCTATTTTGTAGCTAGTAGGTTTGTATATACATAACTTTATGATTTACAAATTTTAATAACAATTTTTTCGAAAGGAAAAATCATTAAAAGTATATGTAAGAAACCAGTGATATATTCAGTGGGCTCGTATGAAAATTCGAAATGGATCACCAGCAATTGTATATTTTTAAGTAAATATTTCTATTAATTGTTCTGTAATTGGTTGTATTGGATAGGATCCTGCAAAAATGACAAATATGATCACCAGAATGGTAATCTTCATTTTTGATTTCACGAAGAAGTAAATTCTCTCCTTCATAATCAGTGTAAAATTTTTACACTGTTAAAATTGGATAAAATCAAGAAAATTAGTAACAGTTACACTCAACAAATGAACAGCAAACACAATTATTCACAAAAGGAACAAAATGACGACTGATCTATGGGATATTACTTTTCAATAATAGTTTTAATTAACATCTCAATTTGCAAAAATGTATCTGCAATGTTGATTAAGAACTACCTTTAGATAGGGACCTCCAAATCTGGTGTTACAGTGGGCTCCAAAATGTCTAAAACTGGCTCTGATATGAAGAAGTCAATTATATCAACTACCACAATATTTTTACTTTCAGTTGCTAATGCAAACTATTGCTGCAGTTGCCATGCATTCACAGAACATGAACACATTTCATCCAAACTCCCACCATAGTCACCCGCTGCATACAGCTTTTTCTTCCTCATGATACCTACACATGCTACTCTACGATGACTCACATTAATGCTGTTTCATAGACATCTATCCTCTCTAAACCATCACTTCTGGGATAAATCCTCCTGCCAACTTGGTGGGCATTTGTGACTAGTCATACTACATCACTTTTGTGCCTTATTAGGGTTGCTTCTGAGACCTTTTACACAAAGCATCCTTAGGCATATCTTAGATGTTTAATTTTCAAAATAAATAAGAAGACATTCTGCAAGAATAAACAGCAATTTTGGTTTCCTGAAGTAGCTTGTATATTATGCAGAGGTTGCACAAATTTAGTACGTAGATTTGTAGATTTCTTTATTCGATCATGTCATTCGTATTGTGTTCCTTTTAGAATACATGTTAATAGGTTGATAAAAATTATTAAAGAAAATACATTCATTCCTCTATATATATTATTTAATTCTGGCTGATATATTTTACAACAGTGATGAACATAAGGCAAACAAACAATTGCAGGATGATGGCAGAAATAATTGCCACCCTGTAATGGATTCACTTATCAATTACCATATGTAATCAACTGTAAGCCGAACATTTTTTACCTTTCTACCTTGTAAGAAATTGCCATTCGGCTTAGAATCGGTGTCTTAAAAATCACAGAGTGAAAAAAGTAATCAATGCATTAAGGGGCGTTTTCATAAGAACAGTAATGCAGAACATGCAGAAAGTCGATGCCACAAGTGCCCTATGCTGTTCTAATGCAGAAGAATGCACCCGAGAAACAAATGAATATGGATGAATGTTGAGCACCTTCGAAGACAATTTTGAAAATCATTTTGACATAGATGCATATGTACCCTATTATATTATGTTCTGTGTGTTCAATGTGCTTTGGGATATCTTCTTTCATATTTTTCCTTCCTCACATAGCAGACATCTTGCTAACCCATGGGCATCTGCAGGGGGGGGGCAAGGGGGGTACTTGCCCCCCTGGAAATGCCGTCGTCTTACATGCATCAATCAAAATACCAATTTTTTAATTTTTCTTTCATGTGATAGATTTTTGAATCTGTATAAAATTGACATGTCATAACAGGAAACTTGGGGCTTAGTATTCTTGCTTTATTCCTTAAATTTGACTTTATTTGTGCCTGCTACACATAGAGGTTAATTTTAATACTAATACCAAAATTACATTATTTCACTTGCCATTCTATTTTAATAACTATGCATTGAATATTATTATCATCATTTATTTTTATGACCTTCGATCAAACAGTGGGTCACGTGACTATGACATCAAGTTGCATGAAGAACAAAACTAATACATAGGTGTTTAGAATACTTATTTGCCATCAGCGCTCAAATTGGACTGAATGCACTGGAGCACCGTTCTTGTTATTAAGCTAGAAGTGTTCTGGTTGTTAAAATGTTATCAAATTCAATAATTAGAATATAATGTACATTGGTACTGGAGTTAAAGTAGTTGTGATGGCAATCTGATCTCTCTCTTTTATGCCTCACGTACGAGCGAATATATTTGTCAACTTAGTGGAACAAGTCAAAACTTGTTATAGTGCTAAACAGTGCTTGAATTGGGTGGAGATGTGTGGAAACTCCATTCCACTTGATACAAAATGTAGCCCGTATTCCGGTTGTTAAAATTTTCCAATTCGAGTACTACTTCCCATGATGAATGTTCCCAAGAACATGTACAGTAGTAGTAGTAGTATAGCTGCCTTTGGCTGACCATTAGTTTTTAAGAGTAGCTGTAGCGATAAGTACCCTTAGTTATTTATAGTTATTGTATTATTCTAATATTATTGTGTTCTTAGATTATTATTACTTCATTTTAATTACAAACTTTACGTAAATTTCCATAGTCTACCTTTATCATTTAAGTTTGCATCCTTAGCAGTGAATTTCCCAATAGTGCAGCCTCCTTAGCTCTAAGTGCTCCCTATTTAGTTTATTTTTAACGTATTTTACTTTATTCTTAGTCTACTTCCTTATTATATCTCTCATTGCCAAATTGAAATCGATACTTTCATATCGAAAGTAAATTCTTAAATAACTAAGCTTATTGAAGGAAAATTTATTATTATTATTATTTATTAATTTATTTACAACCTTCGCCGTATATCTAGTATACTCCTGTTTACTACCTTTCGTGATATAAAAATATATATTTTTTTACTTGTTTCATTTCCTTCTTAATTTTATAAACCGTCTTTACTATATACTGTGTAATACCACGTTTGTTAGTATATATGTGCTTAACCATTACTAACGCCTACTTTTAGAAAAAGTTATTGTGATTAATCTTAGTATATAATATATTCTTCTTCTCGTAGATGTAAATTTTAGTGTTAATTCAAAGCAAAGGTCTACTATTTGTGTAGTTTCAGCACTCTCCTTTCACTTCCTTTTAGCCTAGTTGACCTTGACTCATAGCGTGCACGTTGAAAAACCATAAGTTGTTTGTCTCCCGTCAAGTAAGACCCCTACTGCGTGGCTAGCCGAGCTTAGGACTCTTATCGCCGAATTCTTTCCCTTTTTTGTTTACTAAAAGTCAACGTTTATCTTGCCTCAGACCAAGTAACCTATTCCACTTTCGCACCATAGAACGACCCGATTTGCTTTTTTTTATATAAAGAGTAACTTTTTTTTCATATATATAAAGAGTAACTTTTTTAATATATAAAGAGTAACTTACAATCCTAGCGCTTCTATTTCCTTTTTAGTCCTCAAGTACGCACATTAGGTAAATTCAATTAACTTAGTTAGGTATGGCTTCCCATAGGTCTTCTGTTGCTCTTTTCAAAAGCTCTGTTGAATGTGAGCTGCTCCAAGCACGCATCACAGAACTCGAGAGGATTGTGGCGGAGCTCCTCTCTAAGGTTAGGGAGTTGGATGCTGCTCCGAAGGGGGGTGAAGATGCGGGGACCTCCGAGTCGCCTTGCCGTACCAAGGTGGTACCTCGAGCTAGCTCGAGAGCGAAGGCTGGCTGGGTCGTCGAAGAGAGAGCCGTAGCCGACACTAACCCGGAAAGGGTGGCTTCATCTTCCGAGCCCGACGGGTGGAAGGTGGCTACCAAAGGTCGCGGGAGAGTAGGGCGGCCATGGCGGGGAGACGGGAAGGCGGAAGCTGACTCTATCCCCGTCAGAAACAGATTCGAAGCGCTATCGGAGGATGGTACGACGAATTCTGTGGCTGCATCCGCTCCCCCCGATTCGAGGGATGCCGCACCTAGGGGAGGTCGGGTTGGGAGGGGGGGAATCTTAGTGATAGGTAGCTCGAACGTCCGGCGTTTAGTGGCACCGTTGAGGGAAAGGGCCCGCCGGGAGGGAGATGAGCGGGTGTTCTCCTGGTGTATTCCAGGCGGAACAGTGCCACAGGTGACGAAGGCGGTTCGGGCGGCGGTAAGTGGCACGGGATGCTCCAAGCTGCGGATAGTGGCGCATGTAGGCACCAATGACGCTGAGGATCGGGGTTCTGAGGAGATATTGGATTCCTTCGGGGATCTGTGCTCTGAGGTTCACCGACTCCGACGGGTCATGGGTATCGACATGCGCCTGACCGTATGCAGCATGGTCCCGCGGACCGACCGGGGTTCGACGGTTTGGAGCCGAGTGATCGGCTTGAATCGGAGACTCTGGAAGTTTTGCGAGAACATGGGAGTAGATTTCGTGGAACTCGGGCCGGTTCTCGAATCGTGTAGGGTGCCCCTGAACCGATCGGGAGTTCACTATACTGCCGTGGCAGCCCAGAGGGTAGGTGGTAGAATCTACGAGCATTGTAGAGCTTTTTTAGATTAGGGAGTAGGCCAGTGCGTAGGTCAATCTCGGGGTCATCAAATAACTGCGATAGTAGGTCAATACCTAGGTCGACGTTGGGACTCAATAAACTCTGCGCTAACAATAGCAATGATAACGCCTCTCTTAGAAGTCGCACCATCCATAACACAGAAAAAATTCAGAAGCGGCCCGAAAGCGACTCATTAACAATTTTAAATATAAACTGCCGTAGTATCAGGAATAAGACAGCAGAATTTCAGAATTTATTAGAGGAAACTGAGGCAGATATAGTGATAGGCACAGAGAGCTGGCTAACTTCGGATATACACGACCGAGAAATTTTCCCCTTAAGATATAATATTCACAGACGAGATAGGGTAAATAGGAACGGAGGTGGAGTTTTTATAGCGGTGAAGGACACGCTTATCAGTTCGCCACTTGAGTTTACGGAAAACAGAATAGAAAGCATTTGGTGTACAATCAGCAGGGGAGGTTTAGGAAACATCCATGTATGTGCATGCTATAGGCCGCCAGGTGCAGACGCAGAAGAAATTTATGAGCTAGAGGCCCAAATCAACTCAATACAGATGAAAAATAGCAAAAGTCTTACTATAGTAGGGGGAGACTTTAATCTACCCTCGATAAATTGGCGCAGTTGCAGCTTCACACCACCCGGTAGAAATCGTGAGTCATGCGAAGCACTAATAGACATCTTCAATAAACATTCCCTTATTCAGGTAGTCAGAGAAACCACGAGAGAGGACAATATATTAGACTTAATAGCATTTAATATCCCTGAACGTGTTTCTGAAGTAGTTATTGAAGAAGGAATCAGCGATCACCGAGTAGTCCGAGTTATCTTGAACATAGTATTCGTCAAGTATCGCAAGCCTAAGCGAAAAGTGTACATATTTAAAAATGCTAACTTTGCGGACTTTAAAGAGAAACTTATTAAAGATTACGCAACTTTCAGAAAATTAGCAAGCACGAAGAACGTTGAGGAAACTTGGAAAGCTTTCTTATCAGTAATTAGAACAGGTATAAATACGTACATACCAAGTAAATATATTACCGATAATGGAGAACCTAGGTGGTATAATCGGCAGGTTAGATGTGCTCTCAGGAGACAAAGAAAGCTTCACTCAAAACTTAAATGCGCCAAAAATAATATGTCACAGGAGGTAATAAATACAATTTCAAACAAGTACAGAAATTGTCGGACTTGGACTAAAAAGATTATGCGCAAGGCATTAATGAACTTTAAGAAAAATTCTCTGTGAACATCTAAACGAAAATCCCAAAATCTTTTGGTCTTATGTTAGAGAAGTTCAAGATCGACGCCCAACCGTAGCACCATTAAGAAACGACAAAGGAGAGGTAGTTTACGATAGCATTGATAAAGGAAACTTGTTAAACTCATTTTTTCAAAGCGTATTTACGACCGAAGTGGAGAAAAGGAAGGTCGATCCACCCGAACCAAGCGAAGAGAAGATGAACGATATACTTATATCAGCGAAAGGTATAGCAGAACAGCTCAAAATCATAAATGCAAATAAATCCCCGGGACCAGAAGAGATACCAGCTAGAGTATTAAAGGAATTAGCGTTAGGAATAGCACCTTATCTCGAAACAGTTTTCAGTAAGTCACTTAGTCATGGCGTTATACCTAAGGAATGGAAATTAGCGTTTATAACTCCGCTACATAAAGGCGGGAAAAAAGACGACCGAGAAAACTACAGGCCGATTTCGCTAACCTCAATATCTTGCAAGATTCTAGAGCACATCTTCGTTAGTTCTGTGATGGACTTCATAGATAGCCAGGACTTGCTCAGTAAATATCAGCACGGTTTTAGGAAGGCAATATCTTGTGAAACACAGCTCGCTCTGTTTGCACATGATATACTACGATCCGGTGATCGAAAGACCCAGCTAGACGCGGTTTTTCTTGACTTCAGGAAGGCATTCGATAAAGTCCCTCATATTAAGTTATTGAAAAAATTACAAGCCTGTGGAATAAATCGAAAGATAATCGAGTGGATCAGGGACTTTCTCAATGATCGGGAACAAATGGTAGTCATTGATGGATTTAAATCAGATTCGGTCAGCGTGTCCTCCGGCGTTCCACAGGGAAGTGTCATCGGTCCCCTATTATTCCTTATATACATAAATGACTTAGATAATGTTATTACAAGTAAAATCAAGTTATTCGCGGATGATACGGTAGTTTACAGAGAGATTAACAGTCCTGCTGATCAAGCATTACTTTCTAACGATCTACACGCAATTCTCGAGTGGTGTAAAGAGTGGCAATTAGAGCTGAACTTAGGTAAGTGTTCCGTCATGAGATTCTGGAGAAACAAAGAAATTGAGGCGATGAATTACAGTATAGAAGGCGTACATCTAAAATTATCCGAATCCGTCAAATACTTAGGTGTCATTTTAACAAGTAACCTCTCGTGGGACACACACATACGAAATATATCCGGGAAAGCTAAGCAAAAACTAGGATTCATCAAACGGATAGTAGGTAAAAGCGAAGAAAAAGTCAAAGAGACATGTTACTTTTCTTTAGTTAGACCGCTGCTAGAGTATGCGTCGAGCATATGGGATCCGTACGAGAAAGGTTTAATCGCCGAGTTAGAGAAAGTTCAGCGAAAAGCTGCTAGATTCGTCAAAAATTGTTATGATAGAAATATAAGCATTACAGGCTTGATACAGGACTTAGGATGGGAATCACTAGCTGAGCGTCGATCACGTGCTAGTTTAAAACTTCTTGAAAGATTTAGAACGAGTACTTTCTCCAGCGACGTCAAAGAAATAATAAGAACTCCCACCTATATCGGTAGAATGGACCATCCTCGTAAAATAAGAGAGATAGCCTGTAGGACAGAGATACAAAGGCTCATTTTTCCCTAGAACGATAGCTGAGCAGAATAAAACTTGCGATCAAAAGTAACCTCGCGTAGGGGGTAAACCAAGGCCTAATTTTGGAGTTTTCCCCTTGGTGTTAATACACCCCCTGCCACACACCCTTGCGGTGGCTTGCAGGGTAAACTGTAGATGTAGATGTACAGTATAATTGAGGGAAGGCTTTATGCAGTAGGAATGTACCTCAATTTCTATAATAGAAGTCTATAGGAAGTTATGTTTCCATTACCACATCTAGCTCTTGCTTCCCGATTACTCTAAGCATCCCACAAGAGCGGGCCAGAACATGCCTAAACTTGTTTCCATTTCCGCTTTCGAGATCTTTCCAAGATCATAGAGAAGTCATGGAGAAACTGTGTTAAACCAAACAACCAGTCGTGATAGTTGAAAACCGTTGTTAAACCAAAATTGTGTTGGAAGAATTGTTGTAAGTTGGGAATTGGGTGCATTCATAAGAATATCTGACTGAGTAGTCACTATCAAATAGAGAAAATAAATTGGGTATTTATGGAGTTGCCATTTCATGGATTTTTAGAAAGATATATTAGATATAATGAGATAATTATCAATTTTTTTTGTAATTATTGAATCTACTATATTCATTGAATGATAGTAATAATGACCTTTTTGCTTTGTGATTGTTGTTTCATTAAACTATAATTGTTACTGCTTAATTCACAGTAACTGCAAATATTGGTAGTAAAACAAAAAGTTAATTGTTTAGAAAGAACAAATTTGCTAAATCAGTGGTTCCCTGTGGTACATGTACCAACAGTGGTATTTGATCTTTTTACCCTTTGCAATTCATTCTGCTTCTTTCTTTGTATATTATAATTGGTTTTGCTAATTTTTAATAGTCGCATCTTTTCCACCATTATAAAAATGATGTCATTAATAAATTTCTATGACATTTTTAAGATAGGTGGTACAGGAAGTCATATAAATTTTTGTTATCAGTATATGAAAAAAATGTTTGGAAACCCCTGCGCTAAACTAACGCTTTTTTACAGATTGGCTCTCAAGTTTTCAGATGGTCTCCAAAAAGGTTAGAAATACTGCAATTCTTGCCCACTAATGGACCAGTGGCATTACAGTTCTTGGAAGCATATGGAGAAAGTTATCTTCTTGTAATAAACGATTTTGAATTTAGTTCAATATTTTGGTGGACAGGTAAGTGAACCTTGTTTCATTTGTAGGTACATTTATGGTTTAGAAGCATTTAAAACTCTTGTGAAAGAGCAATTTCAATTATGCATTATGTAGTTAGTATTAATAATAGGGATTCTTTTGAAATTGGAAACGCACTAATTATTAATTTAATGCATTTTGGTTATCCCAAAAACTATCAATTGGCATGCTACTTAGACTAGAGAGTTTTTTCCAGAGAGGATGACCACAAGTGTCTGCTTAAACAGGAGTTCTCAACCTTTTTTGTCGGGACACACACAATGGTTGATGCTCACAATGCTATAGCAAGGAAATTTGGTGCCCAGGGCAAAACTGTACAATGGTGTCCCTTATCCTTAGGTTAAATATCTACTTAAAATGTGTCTTTTGCTTTCGGCTTTGGTACCTGGGGAGGTCATCCCATTCACTCACCCTTGTTACACTGCTGGATTCTCACATGCATTACACATTGCGAAGTATAATCCACCAAAATAATAGTAGTATGTAATGATGAAGAGTATTGTATTTATTGTTGTTAAAAAAGACAAGAGAAAGACAAAAACTCGGCTCAGCAAATTTTACTTTTTTATAAGCTGTTATTAAAATTTTTGGCAACACACCTCCAGGCTATTTGCAATATACCGTTGTTGTGACACACAGGTTTAAAACTGCTGCTTTAAGATATATTTACAGAGCACACAATGTATGGGCATGGTAATAATTTCCCCTTCTTTGGTGTACTCTATTGACATGGCACCAGCTTCAGCATTTCAAAGAGGGTTGTTCAAATCATTGTCAGGGAATTATATGTCAGTTTGTTAGGAAATTGAAATTACTAAATAAATTTTGAATTTTTTCAAGTCACACTGCAACTTCTGGAATATTTTTGACCAAATTGGAATTTAAACTCAATAATTATTACAATTTAATTAAGCGTTCTAGTTGTAGCACAACACTTAGCCAGTTTAAGTAATCTAGAAACTAAAGAAACAGTAAGGAAATTTCCATTATATTTTATTTTAAAACCGCTATCATTCAGGGCAGGCATGAGGCATGTTCAGTTGGGGCCCTGTGCTTTATTAGGGTCCAGCACAAGGCTCAATTCTCATGGATTGATTGATTATTCCATTAATAAACATTCCACCTGATTTTTCAGCAATAAAGCTTCTACTAAAATTGAAATTTAACAGTAACTATTTTTTATTAAAAAACTACAATTTTTCTTAAAAACATCATTTTTGTGCCACTGGTTATGTATGCATACATAAATAGGACTTGTCCCTGCTCACTATCTAACTAGGCCCCGCAAATAATCATGCTGGCCCTTCAATCATTGCTAGAGAATTCAAGTGGTGACCACTCATTTCTGCAAGTTCTTTCCAGAAATCCATTCAATAATGAGGTTCTTTGAAGAAAGCTGCTCTTGCATTCAGTAAAGTAAAAAGGCTTCCAATATCAATTGTCTGTTGCATCAATCATGACCAGATTCAGCATATGAGCCAAGCACAAAATATGAATTTGGCCTGGTATAACTTGTGTTAATTTGCAGTAATAATGTTGTATATGCCATGTAAGTTTGCAGTATGTTGCATTTCCAATTATATTTTCAATGCTTATTCTGGTATTCTGTAAGTTTTTGTTATGAATTGAGAAGCAAGTTCTTGAGATAAATTCAGTATTGTTGAGTCCACCCAGTGAAAACAATGTAGTTACGTTCTCAGCCCTTACGTATTTTTGTCATTGTGTAACTAAGAATATGAGCTCTTCTGAAGAAATTAAGTATCTCAGAAGAGGAAGATGAATTCTTCAGAAGACCTAAGTGAGGGAGCTTCCTCAGAAGACCCCAGTGAAATTCATTGGGCTTCAGACTCTGAAAATGAAGCAGATGGAGACAATTTTCTGCCATATGAAGAATCAAGTGAAGAAGAGGATTACATATGCAAGCTCATCACCTAGTGCTGTAAGATAAGCAGGAGTCACCTCATGGGAAAAAGTTTCCAATGTGGAAGGCAAAAGTTTACCTAGTTTGAACTTGATCCCAGAATTTGGTGTTTACCACAGTATTATAGTCCTGGAGAATCTGTCCTTAACAGTGTTTTGAGAAATTTTTCCCCAAAACTATCTATGAATATGTTTCCAACAAGACAAATAAATATGCAGAATTGGTTCTAGATTTATTGGGAAGTTTACCGCCAAGATTAAGCTATTCTAAATGGAAGAATGTGATGCCCGAGGACATTCAGGCATTAGTAGCAATGGAAATTGGAATGGGTTTGCTTCATAAATTCAACATCAGTTCCTATTTCCAAGACTCATTCTGGCTCTCCCATACACTTTCCTTTGGATCTGTTTTCTCAAGAGTTCAGTATATTCTGATTCATTCATTTATTAATTTTTCTGACAGCAAAAATGTGTTGACTAATGATAGACTGCATGAAGTTAGGCTTAGATGCTGTAAAAGACAAATATATTCAGGTATATAATTGTAACAACGAACTGTCAGTAAATGGAACAATGATAAAATCCAAATGCAGGTTGTTTTTCAAGCAATATTTACCATCGAAACCCACTAAGTGGGGCGTAAAGAATTAACATGCTCTTCCAAGGATGAATTAGGTTCCAAAATTGTGAAATTTTTTTGACAGGATTTGAGGATAAAGGGCATGTAATGTACGTGGATAATTTGAATTCAGGGATTGGATTGATTACCCATAGGAAAAAAAGATTTGGGCATGTGGTACTGTGAGAACAAATAGGAAAGAACTTCCTTATGAAATAAAAATTTGCAAAGTGAAGCATGGTGATATGCAAAAAATTTGGATAAATAGGAAAAAACTCGTGTTGGCCTGCACATGGCTAGGGAATGCTGGTGTGGTGAATGTTGAAGTGAATTCAAAGAAGGGAAAAATGGTTAGGAAGAAACCTAATATTCAGGTTCTTTATAACAAATACATGGTAGGTGTGGATTGGTGCAATCAGTTTTTCCACTTACCCTTTTTGACAGAAGATCATGAAAGTGGTATCAGGGTATTTGGAACTTTATAATTGAAGTGGCATTAGTGAATGGGTGTATTGCTTGCAATAAACAAGATACTGGAAAGATATCTCTGTGAATATTCCCAGATAAGCCAGCATTGTGAGTGTAGTTATCTGTTTTGAAATTTATCACATGCAAAAAAGTATAAAAAGTGTTGTAGTTATAAATAAAATTGTTTATTTTAATTAAATTTTTTAACATGAGTATGCTTCTGTTTTTTATATTTGTATGTTTTATTATTTGCATCAGATTCAGTATTTAAAAAAATGATTTTGAAATGGATTTGTACATTTTTTAAAATTTATATGCTATAGTCATGATTAAAAGTAAATTCAGAGCTTAATTATGGTCATCATCTTATGCTGTATGCCAAAATAAATTTGAAAAATTTTAATGCCAAAATTAGTGCATTTCATTTTTTAGTGGAGAATTGTCAATTCTCAGGGAATCTAAATATGCAGCCTAAAGGTTAAAGCGAACATTTTTTGAATTTTTACATGAAAATCTCTCATTGCCAAGGTGATTTACATTGTTGCCAACTTTTCCTAATTGTGACTGATTGACTAGGATTATTAATTCAAATTGCATCTTGTTCACATAGTCATGATATTTTGGGGTTTAAACACTATCTTGGCAACAATATGATGGTAGCAAAAATAAATATAAATCCTATTATCCACTGACATGCACTTATATAATAGTGTTTTATTGTCAGATTTAGAGATTTAATTTGCTAAATTTTTAAATAATTTTCTGTGAAAGGTGAATAAGATTTGATGATGGTTCACATAATTTATCTGGGTATTTTGTTATATTTTTGTTTACAAATGAAATTTATTTTCCTATCAAAGTTAATTAAAATATGTGAGCCAAAATTAAAAAGGATGGGAAAAACAATGCAAACAAATTTGGACTATGATTTGATATAAAATGTTCCCAAATTTCTACTGAAAACAATATATTTGAGTCTCATTAATAGTAATAGATATGGAACAAAAGCCTATACTATGAATGATTTGCTTTATTTGATATTGCTTGCATATGAAATTAGTTTTCCATTAAAATTTATAACATTATTAGGAGTTTGGTTGGGTCTTATCAACTTATTTTCTTATTTTGGCACACTTGATTAAATTTGATAGAAAAGTTGATTTCACAGATAAAAAAACGAATACAATGATAAATTACAAGTAGAATAATGAAGTTGTTCCTAAAAACAAAAATACAAGTCATTATTAAAAATAATTAAAACCCCTTTGTGCACTAAAATGTAAAAAATAAGTATAAGATTCACTTTAACCCATTAACTGCCAAATTTTTTTCTTTAAATTATTTTCTTGGGTAATTGAAAATATGTTATGGATAACAAAAAAAATATTTATTGTAAATATTCATACAAATTAACAGAGAAATTAAACTTTTTTCTGATCCCCAATTAAAGATCTTGGCACATTCAATGAATATTTTGCATACCCATCGATACAAAGTACAATTTAAAAGAAATGTTTTTATGCTGTTTTTTAAATCTACATGAAAATTAAACATTACACTTTCCTCGTTACATTTTAACATTTTTGCATGCTGCGCATTATTTCATGGAACTTTGTGAATGTGGAAACACAATGGGAAAAGATTTATCTCTGCCATTTTTGAAAGCATTCTACATGCAACTCAATATTACACTTCTTGCATTTTTTTCTTACATTCTGCACATTTACTTGTTTACCTTCACAAATTCTCGAATAAATGACCAATTGGGTCTGCTCAAACATCACCTGATATTCAACTTTTGCAAACTGCAATTCGGTATGATGGCCTACCAATAATTTTTGTCTGAAATAGAGTTTATCTTTAGATAATATCATGCAATCATCTAAAATATAATTAATGAGGTCAGGCTCAACTTTGTGGAATTGACTCGTAATGAAACGAATACTTTGTGGTTTCCACAACACAAAAGTTGTGGAAACCACAAAGTATTCATTTCATTATGCATCTAAAAGTTAAAAAAAAGGAATATTCCCATTTGCACCTGAATATAATGTCCATGCATTAACAACTGTCCCATGGCTGGCATGATTATTTGTTGGGTCTAGTTCAATAGTGAGTGGGGGCTGGTCCTATTTATGTATGTATCAGTGGCGTTGCGTGCCCATTTAGGTTGGGTGTGCTTTTATTGGGGGTTATGCAACCCGCGCTACAAAATTCACATGTTAATTTGAACGTACGATTGCATTTTTATCGACGTGTGAAAGTTTAAAGAGAGCATAGCGCAACAGCGCTCTTCTTAAATGGTCTAGTGCAATTAATCGTAGAATAATTTTGCATACTTTAATTTACTAACTGATACAATTTTAACTATAGTCCATAATTATGGACAAGACTAAGGTTCCCCGTCAAATAGACTACAGCTATGCACCACGCGTGCCGTTTATGTGAGAAGCACAGAGGGTTAACGCTTCATTGTGAGAAGATTAGAATATCATTGGCAAATACTAGAGTGAGGCACGAATTATCTGTATTTTGTTAAGATTTCTAAATACAACCATATAATACGCACAGAAATCTGAATAAGTAATCACTGCACTGCTGCAGCTAAATGATTAAGATCTGAATACCCTTTGCTTATTCCAAACACCTTTCTCTTTGGAGAATAATAAACAAGGCCAACAAAAAAGTCTTGACCGCACTTCACATCCAGTTAACCATTCTACTGTATCGTATTGTGAAACAGAGAAATGTCTCATGTACTCAGTTTTTGCATCTTTGTGCTTGCACAGTAAATTTGGAAGAGGATGAGGCTTACATTCTTCGACTATGTTCATACAATCCGCAGAAGCTCTGGCAGAAAACGGGACATTCAGTACATCGTCAACACTTTCCCATTTTAAATATGGGCAAAAAGTTATAAATTATATCTAAAAAATTATAAATATATGTTAAAAACTTGTCTAAATCGGTGTCATAAACACGTCGGTTCATACTTTACCCCACGCACGCAAAACAGACGAAACTCAGAAAACAAAAACAGCAGCTCATGACAAGTAACGTTGAATTGGATTGCTTCACACAATAGCCAATCACAACCACTAACTACTTCTGGGTGCTGTTGTCTCAGCGCACACCCTGCCACGCCTTCTGGACGGTTTAAAACCACAAGGAGGCTAAGAATTTGACCTGCTGCGCTATCTGTACGTATGTTTAAAGGGGTCGAAGCTGTCCGTATTTCTTACTGCACACCCGGGCTATTAACGCGAATGGGATACAATTTTTACTCGCCGAAACTTCTCCTCTTCATGAAACATTGTATATTGGATTTGATTTTAGGAATCACGCGAAGCCAGAAAATGATTAGGGGAGTTTTTAACAGGAATAAATGCAAAAATATAATATTGGTGACATTGCGATTCCGTGGGTGTGCACCGCACACCTAGCACACCCTGAATATATGCCTCTGGTATGTATATATAATCGATGGCGCAAAAAGTTTTTTAAGGAAATAGTAGTTTTTATTTTAAAATAGCTACTGTTAAAATTAATGTTTAGTAGGAACTTTGTTTAAAAATCTGGTGGTATAAATGATTATTAATGGAACATGAAACAATACCATAATGGAATAGATATCGAATGTGTAATTAAGAAATTAATATAATCATAATATAATTACACATAACATGAGCAATCAACTATCACAGATTTTTATTAAATCACAAAAGCAAATAGTTTTATTAAATGTATGGAAAAAAATATTAAATTTTTTTCGCTCTTTTTGCTGCAAATTCTTGACATATCATTAAAATTTAAAGTTTTTGCTATCAAGAATGAGCATTCTGTGGATGCAACTATAACAGGTGTAGTGAGTAGTATTCTTAAAGCCCTTGTTAAATTTGCAGAAATTTACAGTAAAAGAAATTTTCAGACATATTTTTAAATTAATAGAATTGATCAAATCAGAAAAAAGGACAAGCAAGTGGTTTTGCTGAGGAACATAAGATCACGATGTTCGAATGGCAGAAAAAAATTAAGTGAAAAATGTTTGTGTTTTGAGAGAGCATCAGAGAAGATTCTCACATATGGGGGTTCTGGTGCTGTTATTCTTCATCTTCATTTTGCATACAATGAGAGTCTATCCACTTTCGTAGTGAAAAGGGATTTAGGAATGAACCGGGAAAGGCTGCTGATACTGTTCTAAGATCAACAGCACTCTACACCAGGGGTCCTAAACCTTTTGCTGACCATGAGCCACATTTAATATAAATAGTATCTGGCAAGCCACCTATGAATGATAGAGGAACCCCAACATACAAATGTCATGTGTATCATGAAATGTGTTCCTAAGCTGAATGTTCATAAGTTGAATTGGTTTTTCCAGTAGAAATGGAGTGAATTTTGTTAATGCGTTCCTGAATCTTTACCAAAAATCAATTTCCACGTATAAAGGTGGTAGAAAATTGCGCTATCAATACATATGAATTGAGCCTTGTGCAGTGACCCTAATAACGCATGGGGCCCTGTTCCAGGGAACCAACTCATGCCGGCCCTTGTCACATCAATGGCATTTGTAAACAGGGTAAATACCATTTTTTGCTCCTAAATCTAATTGGATAGTTTTGGACTCTCCAGTTTAATTTATCTACCCACCTATGTATTTATTGTGCTGTGCTATAACATTGGGCTGTGATCCAGTTCTTTCTTATTTTCCTAGATCACTGCTTTACTTTTTCAATGGGTCGCAGACCAATATGGTTGGATATAACCTTTATAGAACTGTTGTCATTACAAATCGCAGCAAATATTTCATTGCTTGCATCAAACCTGTAGTCAAATTCTCCTTGCTGTCTTTTTTCATTTTAGCATCACTTTTTAGTGGGCAATGAGTCATTCTGTTGAAACGGATTGTACCAGTTTCTCTAATGCCCATTTCTTTCAATTTTGTCAAAAGTTAAAAAATAGTGGAGAAATTGTCAAAATAGTTGTGTACATTTGCAATTTCTAGCATAGAAGCCATTTTCATTATGACAACTGTTCTCAAATCATTTACAGAAACTCCCTCTTTGTTCTTTCCTTCATAAATGCCCATGTGAAAGCAGTATCTAGTTTTCGAGCAACACATCACGCACCGCTTGAAACCAAACCTAATAGGTTTTCCCTTGATATTTTGGACATGGAATCTGCCATGATCCCCAAATGAGGATCAGCACTACTGGCCAAATAAATTCTGTCTTTATAAAAGAATTGGTTTTCTTTTATACTCTACACAAACTGCAGACCATATTTATAAATAATATCAATATAAAGAAAATTTTAACTGCAATACTCGCCAAAAACTTTGGACATGAAGCCAAAAACTTTGGACATGAATCTAGTCCAACTTCCAAAGTGGCAAAAAGCTCGTGCATATAAATTCTATTCTTGTTTGCACTGTGGTTAGAGCAACAATGTAGCAAAAACAAATTTCACAGTAAAGCAAAATGTCCAATGAGTAATTGGATACTGGCAGACAGACAATATAATGCAGTTAAACACAAAATAATCATAAATAACACTATGATCCCCAAATGGGGCCCATGGCAGTTAATGGGTTAATAAATTTTCCAGAAAGTAACAATAGATTTGGTCATACAAAGGTTGCGGCATAGTCTTGAGTAAATAAATCACCACTAATATTTCTTTGCCATGCAAATTATATATACCCAAAAATATTTTTAACTTCTGGAACATTCAACTAGGTAAGTTTTATATTTTCCATTTTTAGGGTGCTTTCATTAATTTTTATATTTTTTATTTTGATTTATTTCTTAATTCATGCATACCTATCATTTTTGATGGGCAATTATACTAGTAGCATATAAATCTTCATGGCATTTTTTAATAAATAATACAAAAAATATTAGAAAGATGAAATATTCCCATAACTTGGTAAAAATATAAAGTAAACTATCAAATTAGCAAGAGAATTACACTCGCTGAGTTGAGTAACACTTCATATTTTAGGAAGAGAATTCATCATTTGGGAAACTTTATATGATGTGCAAGGAATGAACAAAATAAGCATTGGTTACACTGAAGGAGAAACTTTAATACTAATTGCAAAGAATGTGAGTACTTGGCATTAAATCTAGTTCTATACCTTTATATTGAAAATTGCATATTATAATAATGTCTTTTGAATTATTTTCAGGACAAAATTCAAATTTATAAACTCTTGGAAAATAAATTGCAACAGCTGACAACCATTTCTCTTTTTGATGGAGAAGAAATAATAAGCATGTCCATTCATATGGACAATGATTCCAGACTCATTGTAATAAGTAAAAGAGGGGGTGTGCTTTCTACAAGTGTTTTTCATCTTCAGTTGGTGAAGGGACATGTTGGTAAGACAATTTCTTCAGAATAATTGGCTATAAGTTAGTTCATTTTATATAATGAAAATGCTAAGAAAATTATTCAATTTTCAAGATAATTTTAGCTACTAAAATAAACCTGAAATAAGACAGAAACAAAATGCAAAGATGGGCAAACTTTTCAAACAGAAAATAAAAGCGAAGGTCTTCAAAGTTCCATTTTTATTTATTTCAATGGGCAAACCCAATAAACATAACATTATAATAATTGTCAAATAACAGAAATGCTGAGAATAATTAGAATATACCATCAACATATTGATAGAAGTAATAATAACAATTATTACTACTAATAATATGTACATAATGCATATAATGATATACATGATAAGAGTACAACAAATATAATACAACTAGTGAGTTGTTGCAGCTAATGCTGCAAGAATCTGAGGGGAACAGATTAATAAATTATAATATTTTAAATAATCATAATTTCATTTATAAATTTTATATAATTATAATAATTATGAAATACATACATAATACAATATAAAATAAAAAAATGAAGTTAAAGAAAATATATAACTATAAATTGAATAAAAGAATAAAAAAATAACATCCTAATTTGATGTTTCAACACGTTATAATTGATTACTATCAATTATTTAATTCTTCTTCCATTTCTTTTCTCGTTTCTTTACTCTCAATAATTTTCCCGGCCCCACACAGCTGTAAGCTTTCGAATGAACCCTTGTACATGTCTCTAAGTGCTACAGTTCTCTCACAATTTCAATTACGTCTTATATTATGGGTAACTTACTTATATTTAGATGAAACTTGTCTAAATTTTAGCACTAATATCAACTTATTAGTTTATCAATATTATTCTCTTCTCTTTTATACAAAATTTTCTACCTTAGCAGATAATGCTCTTTAAGGCGTATGACAATTTAAATCACAAAATTTGAATTATAAATACTCATCAACACAGTCTCAATGACTAATAACATATTTAAGTTACTGCTGCATTGTTTATCATTACCAAGGCATTGTTTAAAATTCGAATTTTTACGTTAAAAACTAAAATAGGCATTGATTCAAAGCATATACGAAAATTGATTACAGGAAAATGAATTTTCATTCC
Organism: Tanypteryx hageni; assembly: GCA_028673005.1. Taxonomy (NCBI): domain Eukaryota; kingdom Metazoa; phylum Arthropoda; class Insecta; order Odonata; family Petaluridae; genus Tanypteryx; species Tanypteryx hageni. Next base: position 42,163,554 of record CM054120.1, read on the forward strand.
TTTATGCGGCTTTTGGTTCAACTCCCAAATTCGTACGATGATCAAAAGTAATTTTAAAATGCTAAAGAGTAAAGACTTGCATGCCAAGAAAATCGATATCTAAATGTTATCTTATGGGAAACTTACCAATATTTAGATGAAACCTGTATAAATTGTAACGGCTTAGGATCACTCACTCCCTCTAACTCCTCACTCTTTCTCTCTTATTAAAACATTCAATGCATGCTTTCCTTATGCATATAGTATAAGTGTTGAGATGACAATACAATCTCGAGGTTTAACAATGACACGTCGGCAAGGCAACATATTGTTAAAATGCATCAAGTTTTCCAATAAATATGATTTAAACATATAACTTGAGTGATTTCGAATCGTAATTGTAATGTAACGATAAGAATAAGAAACTTTATTTATTTTTCTTTAAAATGGTCCAGGCCCAAAGATTGTAGGTCATTTCTTTCTAATTATAATTTGCCAAAGAGTAAAAGTTTGCAAGGCAAAAAATCGACTTTTACGTATTATCTTATGGGAAATTGAAATCATCTTCTGGAGTCAAACCCGGGATCTTTTTATATAGATTTCTTTACTCTCAATAATTTTCCCCGCCCCACACAGCTGTATGCTTTTGAATGAGCCTTTGTACGCATATCTAAGTGCTACCATTCTCTCACAATTTCAATTACAAAAATACGGCTTACAGAATTATATATTAAGATTTGTAAATAATAGATGTGATAATATGCAACATACAGTATACATGGCAGGATTTAACCATAGGCTAGTAAGTCATTTTACCCTCATATTTTTCACCATACTTTAAACATTCCATTCCAAGAGTTGAGTGGTTATTACAGTAGTGTGTATATACCAGTGGTGGCTGATGAGCAGAAAATTAAAGGGTGCACAATTTACTCCTATCCTGGAATAATGGCAAACAAATTGGCGAAAAAATGGAGGAAGAATACAATGTGCATGAATCATAGTCATATATAGAGTAACATAATCCTTGTAGATTCGCAACAAATATCCTTACATTTCCATTAATTGATGCTGCATTCAGCATAATCAAATTTAGTTGGTGAGCATGGCAATGATCATAAGAGGCATTTGTATAAGTTTCCTTTACAATTGCTTGTATACCATGAGACAAACCGCTCATGACAGATGTTCCGTCATATATCTGAGCAATCAATTTGTTAGAGCATCCCTTGAGATGATGATTTAACTCCTTAGTAATGCAGGGTGACTAAAATTGAGTGTCGTTTTGTGGAGGAATGAAGAAATCCCAAAACCTTTCTACTGGCTTACCATTCACTGTGTTTTTGTAAATGATTACCATTTGAAATATGCATGCCACATCACTAGTTTCATCAGCTAATATGGCTAGAAAATCAGTATCTTTGATTTCATTAGTTCTTCTTGGCATACTTCTAACATACATTGGAGAATCTCATTCTGTATGGTTTTAGAAGTTTCCTTGAAGATGGTTGCTTTCTTTAAGTGAGACTTTAGAGCACTGTCTAGTTCTATGCTGAAGTTGATTAAACCGCAGAAAACACCAGGGTTTGAAGAAGCCTCAGACTCATCTTGGCCTCTTAAAGCCAACTCAAAGGCACCACAAAAATGGATAGTTAATTATTACATCCAAAACGAACCTGTTGTTGGTCACTTTTTGATTGTGTAATTCAATGGCCCTTCTGTAACCACTGTCCAGCTGTGCTGCCATGTTCACATTACCCAGAATAGTAAGACTCGGGACAATCTTCATATGATATTATGAAGCTTCATGCTTTTTCATAGAATCATGCAGATGCTGAACGTCAGTCATAATCAACTTTGTCCATGATACAGGCATGGAAAACAGTACAACGCATTCCTCAAATCACAAACACGCAAGCTTTAGGTATATTTTGATGTTAAGTTTCTGTTAAACTGTCTGTTCTTAGTTTTTATGACTTGAGATATGCTTAAGGGAGGTGTAGGTCTCCCAAGTCTTCTAATACCTAATTTCTCTTCTGCACTTAAAGTAGAAAATGGTTGTGATAACAAAAACACTACAGAATTCATTTTCACAATTATGCATAGGGAACTGTATTCACTCATAAATCTGTAAAGAAGCCCAACAGTGGACATTGCTTTTGCCGAGATTTTGCATACATCCGCAAAAAACATAAGTTTGGAATCAAAAATCACACCTAGATCGCTGTGAGAGGAAACAGAGGTATGGACTGTTGGTACAATAATGAAAATGTGTTGTTGGAATTCATGTAGCCTAAGGTATTACTACTGTATATATTAACAAAATTGTCACTATTAATTATTAATAATGCATATTTTAATGTTTCTGCAATGAATGATTGCCAATTACTCCATTTTGGTGATGTGTGTGTTCATTAGTGTCAGTATTGAAAACGGTAATAATCTTACTTTCAGCATATAAGGTGCAGGCTGATTTTGGGGGTCATTGTTCTGGAAAAAAGTTTGTCTTGTATGGCGAAAAATGTTTTTTTTTAAGAGCAAAAACATAAAATACTTCATTAACTCATATTTTTTTTATATTACTCAGCAATGGGGCCAGGGTCCCTCAAGCCCACATTTAAAACATTAGTAATATTAATAAAATCAGTTTTCATTCCATCATTTTATATTGGTGCAACTATAAAATACAACATGATTATTAAAATCCCACAAAGGGTACATTGACTAAAAAGGTTGGAAACCAATGAAAAAGAAAATAGTTCAATCATAAAAATACAGTTTGCAATTTGGGGATGTTAGATGAAATTTTTGTCCTATTTAAATAGTTATAATTTAAAACTCTCCTCAGCTGAAAATGATTTTTTTAAATTTCCTTTGTATCAAAACAGGTGACTATAAACAGAAAATGGACCCATTGCTGCAATGCTTCATAAATCTAAATGAAAAGCTTCTGTCTACATTTAATCAAATTAAACATTTAAAAGTTGAAGTACCAAATCTCTTATCAGTAAAAAAAGATATATCTGTAAAGGGAAAAATAGTAGTAAATGCTACAGTAAGCTTAAAATCTTCATTAGTGAGCTCCATAGGGGTTATTTCTAGTGGTAGTCGACTTTTAAGGAATCCTTTCAAGATAAATGACCAGATAAAAATATCTACAGCTTTAACTTCAATAACTGGTCTTTCTAGCAATGATTTAGTCAAGAGATCATCTTCTAGATATATTACTGGATACATGCATATTCAACAAAATATAGTTCTAGCAAACAGTACAATGGATCAATTAAGTGTCACCAAGCTCAATCAGAAGACATATGAAAAATCCAATTTGCTTTCATACACAACCAGACAAGTTTTAGTTGGAACAGTAGTGCTGGAGACTTTGGTCACTAGCGAGCTTAATATTACTGCATTGAATAGGATACTATTAGAAGGTAAGAATATATATCTTTTGCCAAAAATGTATAGATCTGCTGTTTCTTTGCATAATTACATTTATATTTTTCAATTTCAGATCTTCTTCTAATTACTGGTAATCAAGTAGTAAGTGGATTTCATAAAGTTGGAAAGCTAATAGTAAATAATTTACATATGCCACAGAGATATACTATTAATCAAATTGGGTTAGGTGTGGTTGTTAAAAAAAATGTTGAAAGAGTACAAGGGCATAAAAAAATGTATGCTATTGATGTGAGTGATATCTCAGTAGTCAAATGGAATGATGTAAGTATTGACCAATTACTTTTAAGAGTTGTGAATTTCTGTGGAATAGAAATATAGTGCAACATTTTTTTGCAGGACAACATTACTTATATGGAAAAAATGTTTGTGCATAAAGCTGGTGGAAAATATAAAGTAGAAGCTTTATCCTTCAAATATGAGTTGATAATAAAGGAGTTGCATGTTGCAGAAATAAATGGGATCAAGTGGGATTTATTTAAAGAATCAGTTTTTATTAAAGGGATAAATCAATATATAAATGGTAATAGAATAAATTTTAATGTAAACACCTAAAATTATCTTCATTGTTATCAGTTGCTTGCATTTAAAAGAAAACCTATCTTTGCAACTGGACTTTTTAGCACTAGTAGCGTATTTACCTGTGTATAAGACATTTTTTGTTGCAAAAAATATCCTGCATCTTGGTGAAATATTTAGACCCGATCATCGATATATATTCATGTTGTGGGATACGAAGGAAAATACTACCAAAAATCTTGGAATGTGCAGATTTTTACCCAAATATGCTCCATGTGGAAAGGGGCAAAAAATTGCCGACTTAAAAACTGAGAGAAACACTACTCTAATGTTTCTCAAAATATGACACTAAACTGCAGCAATATCTTTATATCCGCCAGACTAAGGACATTTTTCTTGCAGGCCTCTGGCATTACTGTAGCGATCTCCTGCAAAATCAGACATTTGTAACTCTATCATTGATAATAATTATGATATACCTCTCCCTTTTCTATTTGTTGGTGAATATATAAGGTTTTCATATGTGACATTTTGTGCATTGAATCACCCATCCATTTCACAAATTTATAGCGAATTTTTTAAATTATCTCACATTTTTGGATTTTTCCTATTTTTTTCTCCTTGCATATGAGCCACATGCTCCTACTGGAGATGAAAAATTTGTAAAAGCTCAGCTTATATGCGAATAAATAAGGTATATTTTCAAAATAATTAAACTAATAAATGCTTTTCAACCAATAATGCTGTTCAACAAGGATTTTCTCCTTAGTGTAATGTCGGGTGATTTTGGTATTTTTTTACATCAGTTAAGAAAATGAAACAAACTACACCTACACTTTTTGAGAGAATTGCGTTTATTCCTCCATTGAAGAGGCAAATGAGAGGCTTCACATTGCATGAACATTGGTCAGGAGAATGCCACAGCCATTGGTCATTTTATCGCCATGTCATTGGTCAGAAGAAAGCCTAGTCAGGAGAATTTAACGTGCTAGATGGCGTGTTATTTTGTATATTATCTTCAGGTACACTCCTGCATGGTACTTGAATGGTTCACTGTGTAAATTATCAGTTTAACTTGATGAATGAACAGTATATATATTAATGGCTTACTATGTCTACGAACTGAAATGCCAGTAGTGATGCCAAGAAAATGTCGAATTTTTGATTCACCGACTAATTTCCTAATCAATTGTAACTAACAAAACAATCGACAATTATTTAAAACTTACCTCACTAGAATAGTAGTAATCTAATCTTTATGTTCACGTTCATTCCTTCGTAGTAAATTACCCATTTCTTTTCACTTGCAAACGCTGTCTAAACGTAAAAATAGATGTATTTACGTTCATTTCTTCATCGTAGATTATACATTTTCCTAATTTTGCATGCGCACGAAAGAAAATTAAATTAATTAGGCATTTACAGCAGTTATTGTGTACATCAGTCGTCACGAAGACTGTTTTCATTGACAACAAAACACGGGTCGTAAGTGGATCACGACTTTCTCATTTGATTTCCTTGAAATCAGCTACTACTTCGATAAAAATGTAGTGAACAAAACATGTTGATTAGTTCTACGAAGTTCTTTCAAGACTTTTTCGTTATAAGTTATATTGTATGAGATATAAAGAAAAGATCATTTTGTGTCACCTGTAAAGTGGCACTCCCGAGGTCACGTAAACTATTTATATAATTTTCTTAGTTTCTTTGCCCCTATGTACTAAATACCAAATTTCATCAACATCCGCCCAGTAGTTTCTGAGATGAAACATGCGGACGGACATGACCTGAACATAATGCGTTCTTTTTTATTTGTTGTAAAGAACGCCTAAAAATGATTACGTCTCGGAAGCATACGCTGACAGAACAAAGACCGCCTAAATCCGCCATATTTTTCTGTGACGGTATTCGATTTTTGAAACATATATCGATGATGGAAGTTGTTCCTTCACTAGGTATAATAAATTTTTATGCTGGATGTCTTATCAGTTTCAAACAGGATGAGCAAGTCTGAATTTCCTTAATTGCACGAGGGAAAAGAACTTTGTAGCGCATAAAAAAATCAGGTGTCGAATCAGTTCAACGAACTCTAGTTCCACAGAAATATCTATCAAAAAAATGAATGATAGGTTATGAACTTCCGGTATTCAATATTTGGTTCGCGGTTGCGTGATTTTATAATGTAAAAATTTAAGGAATATTTTGAGTCAAATTCAACAGTTTGAAGTGTTACTAAAACTTATTAACAGAAATAAATTTTGTTATGTAGTAAACTTGAATAGATACCCCGCGGATTATTTGTAAATTTAACCGGTTTATTGCGAACTCGAACAATAAAGCCATGTCAGACGTTTGGAACAACTAAAGAATTGGCAGTACAAATGACAAATACACTATATGCAAATATTGTAAAGCTAGAATTTCCCGTGGTGTATCAAATACCACTTCTAACCCATCAGAACCGAAACCGAGATCAGATTAATATAACCGGAACCGGGAAACAAGTGGAATATATATATATATATATATATATATATATATATATATATATATATATATATATATATATATATATATATATATATATATATATAGTAGAAGGTGCTTGCATACTGCAAGCATTTCATCTCACCTTGAAAAAACATTAATTTTTAGAGATATTTCATCCTGGGAAATATTTCATTAATTCAAATGATTTCTCCTAGGGAAAAAAATTTCTTTTTTCCTTAAGGAACATTAATAGAATAAAACAATTGCTAACTTTTGTAATTTTATGAATATTATACGTTTTCCACATAGGGTTAAACATGCCACACATTTATGCCAAATTTTAAATTTGTAGCACATTTAGAAGTGAAATAACATTTGTCTAATTGTTTAAATTAAAATAATTTTTAACGGCAGCAATAAGAATTTCATAGATACAATGAAACGTTTATTCGTTTTAATAGACTAAACTTTAAATAACTTGAAAATTTCAGCTCTCTAACTCTCCCCGTAGTATCTAAACATTTACCTATTTATTTAAACTTTAAGAATTTTTAACTGCCAAACAAATTAAAATATCAAGATTTGTATAATCTCCATTTCGTTTTTTTACGTTACCTGCCTCTTTAAAAAATTTCAGCTCCGTAGCATGTTTGGAAATACATAAACCTTGAAATTTTATTTAAATAATTGCAAATTTTTAGCGGCCGCATTGTTGCACTTTTTCAAGATTTTCGTTTTTTCTAGTCGGTTTTGCAAGAAAAAAATTTCGAATCTCCATCTCATATGGAAGTGCCTAGACATTAGTATCCTCCTGTTATCATTATATATCGACGACTCTTACAAAGGAGGATATAACATATATCATTATATATCGACGACTCTTACAGAGGAGGATATAACATACTAGTAGTTGGTGCTTGCATACTGAAGCATTTCATCTCACCTTGAAAAAACATTCATTTTTCAGACAGACATTTTATCATTACAAATATTCTTTTAATTCTAAAGATTTCAACGTCGCAGCGATTTTTGTTTTTCCCACATGTAAAAATAATAGATTAAAAAATTCCCCAAATGTTGCAATTTTAAAAATTTTATACATTCTCCATTAGGGGGTACTAATGCTACATATTTTAGCCAAATTTTAAGGTTGTAGCATTTGTAGAAGTAAAATAATATATTTTTAATTGTTTAAATTTTAATAATTTTTAACGGCCGCCACATTTTATATATGGTAAAATTGAAATGTTTGTTTGTGCAAATTCACTACTCTGTAAATAATTTGAAAATTTCAGCTTCCTAGCTCATCCCGTAGTACCTAAACAGTTATCCAATTGTTTAAACTTTAAGAATTTTTAACTACCAAACAAATTGAAATATCAAAATTTGTATAATCCCTATTTCGTTATTTTAAGAATTCTACTTACAAAAAAAATTTCAACTCCGTAGCACATGCGGAAATACATAAACCATGAAAATTTATTTAAACAATTGCGAATTTTTAGCGGCCGCATTGTTGCACTTTTTGAATATTTTCGTTTTTTGTAGTCGGTTTTGTACAAAATCCTACCTAAGAAAAAAATTTCGAATCTAAGGAACGTCTATATAGAATGATATCCTCCTCTGTAAGAGTCGTCGATATATAATGATATATAAGATATAGGAGGAAACTAATGTTTAGGCACTTCCAGATGTGCTGGAGATTCGAAATTTTTTTCTTAGGTAGGAGTTTGTGCAAAACCGACAAGAAAAAACGAAAATCATGAAAAAGTGCAACAATGCGGCCGCTAAAAATTCGCAATTGTTTAAACAAATTTGAACGGTTTATGTATTTTCGAATGTGCTACGGAGCTGAAACTTTTTTTATAAGTAGAATTCTTAAAAAAACAAATGGGGATTATACAAATTTTGATATTTCAATTTGTTTGGCAGTTAAAAATTCTTAAAGTTTAAAGAAATAGATAATTGTTTAGGTACTACGGGATGAGCTAGGGAGCTGAAATTTTCAAATTATTTACAGAGTAGTGAATTTGCACAAATTTACATTTCAATTTTACCATATATAAATTGCGGCTGCCATTAAAAATTATTTAAATATATACAATTAGAAAAATATTATTTTACTCATAGAAGTGCTACAACTTTAAAATTTGGCTAAAATGTGTAGCATTAGTACCTTATAATGAAGAAAGTGTAAAATTTTTAAAATTGCAGCATTTAGGGATTGTTTTAAACTATTATTTTTACATGTGGGAAAAACGGAAATCGCTGCGGAGATGAAATCATTAGAATTCAAAGAATATTTGTAATGATGAAATGTCTGTCTGAAAAATGAATGTTTTTTCAAGGTGATATGAAATGCTTGCAGTATGCAAGCACCAACTACTAGTATGTTATATCCTCCTCCTCCTATGTAAGAGTTGTCGATATATAATGATATATATATATAGCTTTAGATATTTAAAATTCTATGAACATCTTGTAAAAGTGCTAACAAGCCTGGGTGTTTTTGTGTAGAGAATTTACTTTAAAATCTTAAAAATAAAATTACTCCTGTAATTAAAAAAGCACATGAATTCTATTTTGGATGAAAATAGGAAATTAAGACATCCTGGTCACTGTACGTGCTGCAGTTCTTGAGGATGGTTAAGAGGCACTCATTTGTTAATGCCATTTGCTATCCCAATGGTATGGATGGATGGGTTTTCTACAAAGTCAAAACATGCAATAAAATACCCTAATTTACAATCAGCTTTGAGACCTTTACCTCACGATGAGAATCTGCCAGTACCTATATTACCAGAAACTTGGATTAAGAAGAGTGGAACTATGAATTTGACAAACCACTAGTTTTACAAGGTAATACAGATCTAGACTTTCAACCATTGATACCAATGGAACCTCACTTGATTTCACCAGTGGAATTGAATGATCTTGTTAGAGATCTGAATAAATAGATCAAAAAATGGAAATCTTAAAGAAAATACAAAGATTTCTTTTTGTAAATGTCAGAAAGATTTAACATTTGTTTGTTACCTAATTGTGATCTAGTATTTTGCAATGATGAGGAGGCTCTTGGTCAAGAATATAAGCTGGATGAATGTAGACTTGGATTTCTAAAAGCTGAATTCAAAGACAGTTCTGCTAAATAATGAGAATAATTACCCATCAGCTCGGATCACATATGCAGTTCATATGAAAGAATCATATGAGAATATAGTAGTAATTAAAAAAACATTATGATAAATACTCATGGCATATCTGTGGTGACTTGAAAGTTATAGTGCTTCTTTTTGGCATGTAGCTAGGATAAATAAAGTACTGCTGGTTTTTATGAGAATGGGGCAGCTGGGCTAAAGATAGTCACTATACAGTATAAGAATAGCTTCTTGGGCATGGTAAAGTACGAGGAAAAAAATGTCCTGGATCAAGTCCTAGTAAACTCAACAAAGTTATCTTGCCACCGGTCCACAATGAAAATCTTCTAAAACCTTGAGAAAAGATGGTGACTAATTTCTGTATTAAACAGAAAAATTTCCATGAATCAGTGAATATCAAAGAAGATATTTTTGCTAACTAGCAGAGAAGTCATGAAAAATCGTCAATTTTACGAGTCTCGGACTGACATTGAAAGAGTATCATGGAGAGCCTTCAAAGCAGTGACTGCCAATTTCTTGGGCAATGTGAAATTCAAAAATTGTTGATCTTGTGGAAGAGATACTGAAAGCTTACAAAGCATTCTCACTAAAAGGGCATTTTCTTCATTTTCATCTAAACTTTTTACCACACAATCTGGGCTTTGCCAGCAACGAGCATGGAGAGAAATTCCATCAACATATATCTACCATAGAAAAGTGCAACCAGGGCAAATGGAATCCAATTATGTTGGCTGTTTACTGTTGGACTCTGGTTGGAGAAGCTAGATATCAGATACAAGTGGAAATCGACAAGAAAATTTTTTAACGAGTTCAAAAGTAGGATAAAATACTGAATAAAATTAAAAATATTGAAAATCCTTTCATTTTCTTAAAAAATTTCGGTGATTGGAAATTTTTGAATTAATTTTAAAATTAAACAATCTAATTTATGTGAATCACCTATTTTCATACAAAGGAGATAAAAATGTAGTATTATGTTTTGCACTGTACTAAACTTTGTTGTTTTTTAACTACTGGTGAATCTTATCTCCTTATCCAAGTATCTGTTTTTATGAGTAAAAATTTTTAAAAACTATGAAATGGCCTTATTTTTAGTAGTCTGTCTTATACACAAGTGTCTTATACACCAGGTAATATGGTAATATGTTTTAAAGGTATTAAGGGTAAATCATGGTGATTTTTAGGCAAAGGATTATATTTTTCAATAAAATTTAGTCATAGTTGCTTCTTGATACCTCAAAAACAAATAATATGCTTTCTTCAGGGTTTTATATTGAATTTTTTCCATCATATCCCAAAGAATATTTTTGTAGCTCTCTTGTATCTGTATGTTGAATTAAGTTATCTGATTTATACATCTTTAGTATCTGGATTGATGAATTCCACATAAGCTATTGTGAGAAGCTCAATAGAACAATGATACAATATAATGTAAAAGATTGGCCACTTTATATAACAATGTACAAGTATGGAGTATGCACATTTGCTGTAGATGCTAGGGTGCTGCATCATTTCATTGATACAATCGTGCAATAATCATCTAATAAAGAATCATTCTGTAATCACTTAGTTTCAAAATATCATCAAGAATTTAAGAGTATGATATCTCTGTATCCTAATTAATATAAAGTACTAATTAAATTTTTAATATTAAGTAAAATTTCTTTTTCTTCAGGTAGTTTGCAGTTTGCAGATAAGACAAAGGTAGACTACCTATTTGCAAGCTATTTGAATAATATGCTTACAGAAGATTTTATGACACACAAAACTGATCAAGAAATAATTTCAGTAATTGATGTGCTCAGAATGAATGCAGAAAATATAAATGTAGAAATATTAAATGGTCTTCACATAAATCCTGATGTTGCCCAAATAGGAAAAATTAATTGTATTAATGGTAAGCATGATATTTTTGAAAAGCACTATCAAGGTAAGGTAAGTTTCTTTGCTTCAATCTAAATCCTCTACTAGCATAAATATTTTTCAATTTAAAGGTTTAGTATTAATGGAAAACATCCAGGTACATAACCTGATCACTCATAAAAATGCTTCATGGATTGGAATATCAAAACGAGGAGAAATTAACCAAGCAGTCATATATTATGATCGAGTAATAATCTTAGGAAATTTTCAGGTATGACTTAGCAGATTTTCTATATAATAAATAACAAAACAATATCATTGGAAGAATTATTTGATCTTTTTAGTGAAAATCTGAAAAAAATGTGGAAGGCCTGTTTCCTTAAAAGCAACTGAGGCATTTTAAATTTTGATTAAACTAACTATAATTATTCCATAATAAAATTCCAAGGTGGTCCAAAAGTAGAGCAACAAAACGGTGACTACACATTTAAAGATTGTTACATGATTAAGTTATTATTGTCAGTCAACTTCAGTATTTGAACTCCCTTGTAAATTAATTTACAAATAGTCTTAGAAGATGAAATTATTGTGAAATTTTTGGCCATCTTGTAGAGCTTGACACATTTTATGACAATATAACAGCTCTTTAAACCAGGTTTACAATTTATCTTCAACAAACATAAGAGTTGTCAAAAAAGTTGCTTACTTTATCACTTCAACTGTCATGGGTGTGTCACCTAGCTTAATTGGATGTTGAACCATAAAGTGAGCCTATGATTTTAAGTTCAAAATCTTAAATTTGATCAATCCAAATGATGAAATAACCTGCTACTTTTTAATTTAGGTTGAAAATGTGGTTTTTGGTAAAAGCAAATTAAGAGTGAAAGATTCGGAGTTTGATTTCTGGGGCATAATTAATACATACTGGATAAATCACCAAAAACAGGTATGTTGGATTTCGTTATTGGTAACTTTTTTGATAATACCTATATGGCTAGTGAAAATTTTTTTGGTATAAAGGAATGGAAAATCTTATAAGGCTTAAGTCAATCTGAAGATTTTTTATCCTCAGCCATCCCTGGTATAGCAACATTGAATTGGACCATGGAAATGTATTTTGCTAATGTTAAAAATCCCCAATAGAAGAAAAATTTTGAGGTTTATACCAGAGGTCCTCAATGCATAACCTGTGAGCTACATATGGCTTGCACATCTATTGCACATAGCTCATGGAGTTGGAGCTACTGAAGACCTCTTCACTTCAATTCAATTAAGACAAAAATGAAAAGTATCATAGCTTCAATTTACGTTTAGCTTTGACGTCAAGAAATTTCCTATCATTTGTCTCTATAACATCTAATACTGGCCTAACCTTTTGCAGTACATCATAACCACCTTACCCTTCTTGTTTCTTATTAGTAATGTCACTTATGTGAAAGTATTTAATAATGTGAGTGTACCTGTTGAAGGTCGTGCAGTTTCGAATCAAAAGACAGTTAATATCCTAACTCGGGCAATAATCCCTGCTTTTGGGCAAATCATACACACCCATGTACACAAGAACACTGATGCATGCTGTTATCTTCTCATATGTAACATCTACCCATTCTTTCTCTCTTTCCTGAACAATGTTGTCGATATTCTCTGAAAAACTCTTCACCCCTTAACATAGATTTCTGAAAACAAAATTCATCAGAGCCTACAACCAAGTCATGCTTTGGTCCCCTTTCCCCCTCAAAATCACTAGGCAATTCATAAGTATTCCCATTTTGCTTGTAATCCACCATCACCTGTCACATTACTGTTAGAAGGGGTACCTTCCTCTTTTATGTTACTATGGCTAGAATTAATGCATTCAAGCAACTCCTCTGCTACATCCGAAGAACTAGAACTCCCAGTATCACTCAAAAAATTGTCTGTTCTCTTCTCTCGCAATAACATCTTCACTCAAAGAACCCATTGTTAGAACTGAAGGGCAGATAGAAAAAAATAATTTCTCAAGTGTTCGTAGAAGTGTTTACTCAGGCATCCTCATCAAAAGCGAAAGAAGGTAAGGCTATACGTTAGGTATAAACAATCTTAACACAAAGGAAGTATTCATAAGCCCTAAAAGATAACGTGCAGTTGGGAAGGGCATAGTGGGCAGTTTCAGCAGGGTTAGTACAGAGAGGGATAACTGCAGATAACCAAATAGAATAAAAAAAAATTATGAATTTAATAATTATAATCATAATTTCATTGGTTACACAAAATATTATGAATGTGAAAGAAATATTTATTTGGGATTGTAAACATTTTGAAATGAGTGATGGGTTTCACAAGAATTTTGTCTCCTGAAAATCATTTATTCTTGCTCTAATTTCATAAAATATATAGTGTAGAGGTAAGAAAAGGATTGAACTTGATTTGAGATAGAAGTATGGAGCGAGAAAATGGACATTTAAATCTCGATAAGGAGAGGGTTAAAATTTTTACAAAAAATGTATTGAATGGTTTTCAGCAATTAAGTTGCTCCAGAGCTTTAACTTCTACTTTTTCTTCAGGTGGTAAACATGCGAGCACTGTTCTGTTTACAAAACATAAGATTCAACAGGTCATTGTTAGTATTTATTTTGTGAAAAAAAATTTACTAAATGTATAAGATACAAGAATGCCAACTCGAACATATGAACCAGTTGACGATCTCAGGAACTACTTGAGGTGGCAGAGCATAGCCAGGGCCGGCCCTAGGCATGGGCGGCATGAGAAACCACCCAGGGCAGCCCCTCGCCAGGGCCAGCCACTCATCCTTTCCGATGTGTAGTTGTGAAAATGGGCAGCGAGATATGACCAGTCTCTTCCCATTCAACAAACTCAACTCGATTATTTTCATCCTAATCTGAATGCTTGCCTTCTATGAATTTAACAATAGGAACCTTTGATTCTTCTTAATGCGCCTGTTTTTCTCGATAGCAATCTCCCTCAATTCAACCATAGTCATTATCTGAGGGACATGGTTGAAAATTTTAATCAAAGAGCCAACAGATATGAGTTCACGACCAATGTTTTGCCCACAGAGAGTGCAAACAGACTTGCTATGAACAAGTGGCTCATATTTCATACAGATAAGCAGTTTCTCATATGAGATTCTGGGATTCCGGGCTCTTTAGCCAGGGATGAGACATAAGAAGCCAGTCCGGTGTGGATTTTCACATAGCTTGGGTGCATTGTGAATTTTCTAATCCCTCTCCTTTCTTTAGTTTGAAATAATCCATGTTAAAAATACTGTAATTGGTTAAGGTGCATATACCTTTCATTAAGGCGAAAAGTTGTGAAGTAGTACAACAACAAATTGATTTCCCACACACTGCCTTTACAGTATTTTTGGATATTCATCAGTTTCAAGACTTGTCCCTTCAGTCCAGCTCAAACTATTCAACTATAAGTTTCACTTACTTTTCTATTTATAGTGATCATAAAGTATGGCCAATAAAATGTCAGACAAAAAGAAAACAAAAATGTACCATTTTAAAAATGTGTGGGAGTTTTGTTGATAGTAAGTGAAAATGCATTTCTTTTACTATGCTATAATTGTATGGCATTGTCTAAGAGGCAAAACATTGAAATAAATTTCAAGACGCAATCCTCATTCGAAATGAATTTTCCATTAGGTTCAGAACTTAGGAAAAAGGAAGTCAAAAAGTAGATTATTAGCACAACATTCAGTATTTAAAAGGTCAGTCAAAAATGCTAAAATTAGCAACACTAGTTTCATTCAGAATAGCATGTTTATTAGCTTTGAAGGAAAAAGACATTTTTAGATTGGGAGCTAATGAAGGAAGCATTCACAACAAGTGATGAGCAATTTTTTTATAGCTTCTTAAATAAAATAAAAATATTTTCATTGATAAAAAATTTAAAACACTTATATAACACAATTACTAGAAGAGTGAAAGCTATTTCTAGTGATATGAAAGTTCAATTGCACACTGGTCTCGTAAACTCTGGTTGGTATTCCCTTCAACTTGACAGAAGCACAGATAATTTGCAATTATCGAAATTTGTAATAATCTATATATATATATATATATATATAAAAGGCTTAATGATAGATGAGTTTGATAGTTTGCACCACGAGATCTCTGAATCTACTGGGTCGATTTTCACGAACCTTTCACTGAAAGATTAAGCAGAATCTCAAAGAGGTTTTAGGCTTAATTTTATTCTTCTAACATAAGCCGTTTCAAAGATATGGCGATTTTTCTGCGAACATCCATTTTCTTATGCTACTTTATGTACTTTATGACGTTCGGCAGGTGGTGCAAGGGGTGAGTGAAAGAGGGGCAGGCAGTGAGAGGGGTAAGTAAAAGAGGGGTGGGTGGTGAGAGGTGTGAGTGAAAGTGGGGTGGGCAGTGGGAGGGGTGAGTGAGAGAGGAGTGGGTGGTGGGAGGGGTGAGTGAGAGAGGGGTGGGCGGTGGGAGGGGTGAGTGAGAGAGGGGTGGGTGGTGGGAGGGGTGAGTGAAAGAGGGGCAGGCAGTGGGAGGGGTGAGTGAAAGAGGGGCGGGTGCAATCCCGAATCGCACCTGGGCATTGCCGGGTCACACAGCTAGTCTAATAAGAGAGATAAGTAATCACATGGAAACAGGGCTAACCTATCCTCTAAAAAAAAGGTCGCAAGGAAATTTTGATTTGTTATGGGCAGCCAAATCAAATCTTGCCCACAACTATCAAATCTCACGGTCCGGCCCTGAGCATGATGCTCTGCTACATAGTGATTGGTTACACACTTGCTCAGTTAATTGTTCATTCATTGATCAGGACACTAGCCAAAGACAGAGCTAGAATCTACAACAATATTGTTTTCTACTATTTATCATTTCAAATGTACAATATTTCAGCTTAATTATGAGGAAAACATGCTTTTGTGGGCTGGAATGGAATCCTAACCTTCATTCATAAAGTTTTGACAATGGAAAATTAAATTCTGAATGAAAGATGAGCAAACTTTTGGAATGCAATTCATTCATAACTCGGGGACCTCCTGTATATGAAAACAACTTTGCGATTTTACTTTAAAAATTATTTTCACAGTGTTGTCCTGTACTATCCATTTTTTCAGCATATTTATGGCACCAGACATTCTATATAGTTTGAATTACAGGTATGTTTTCTTCTTGGAATGCTAGTAACAGTTTCCAGAATACTGTTAGAAAATCTAACCGAAAATGAATTGTTGTTACAGATGTTTTTCTTCAAAATACCTTTAGTTTTTGCAATGTTATCTTCTTTTACTAGTCTCTTCCAAATGTGTTAATTCTGTAGCATAGTTATTAGCAAGTTCAGTCATTGCTTCCACTCTATTCGAAAACTATCAGAGTACAAATACTGCAATTTTAGGATTTTCTTTCATAGCATTGCTTATACCGTTTTCAATTCCTTATTTTTTTGACCAATTCTGCTAAGGGATAGTTTTTAACTCTGCATAAATTCAAACTATGGGGGGAATGTCTTTCACTGAATTTAAAACAATGCAACATTGTTTGCTATACGTCTCAAGATAAGGTCTGGTATGGATCTATTTAATTTTTCAGAAAGGCCATTGTCTTGTCCCACCATGTTCATTACTCCATTTCAAGTGCTAAAAAACAAATTATCAGTTCCAACTTATCTATTTCACTCTAGAAAGAATCAAGGTACCCCCTAGCAGTTGAATTTTGAAGATTAATCGTAAAAGTAAACATTGGTTGGCCCTTGTATCATAAAAGGAAACATTGGTTGGCCCTCTTGGTGCTCTTCATAAAGGGTAGAATTAGAATTTTTATTGGTCCAATAGACAGTTATACTATTGTATAGGACAAGTCAATAGTACATATATAAAATATAAATATAATACAAGTATGATATAAGGTAATATGGAAAACTAAATTTAGAAAGATAAATCAATAGTTTACATAACACACTAAAGGAGTACAATATACAACATAATACAAAATCACTCATTCAGGTATTCTTGTCTGGAGTAATACACTTTATTTAGCAAAAACTCTTTCAATTTCTTTTGTAAAACTGCATTACTTTTCACAGATTTCAGACCTGTGGGTAATGCTGGCACCAGATTTCCATCCTTTAGTAAATTGATGTGCCTATTGAATTATTTCACCATTGAAATTTGGCCTGGCTGCTGTGCAGTGTCTGTGCTGAGGATTTGTATGCGTTTTAGCTCACTACAATGAGCTAGCAAACTGGAGTTAACACTTTTCATGCTAAAGGCATTTGATTATGTTTTTGGTGGCCAGCATCTACCATGCAGGCAACATACATGAACGTCTTTCACATTTTCATACAATGTTATGGTGTTAGCTGCTGTGGAACATCTTTTGTGATATATTGCCATTCTAATATGACTATGTAGTTTGCAAAACCAACATGAGGTAGATAACCGCATATTCATGGGTACAGAGACATTTCTTTCTATACTACTCCATGGGCTAATTTCACAGTGCCAAAACTGCCTTTCTGCTCTATTCTTAAGTTTTCATGCTATGATGTTTTACTAATAGTAATGGATAAAAAGGTATATTCAGATGCAGAATTACTTGATTTACTACAGGTTAAATGCAGAAAAATAAACTAATAATTTTACAGAAATTTTTAAGATGAAAGATGCATTTTCTAAAAATGTTTTCTTTTATCATAAATATATAAATTGATTTATAAATAAATCTGTTTAACCCTCTCAACATCATTCAGCATACTGGGTACGCAGGATGAAAACTTCATATGCGGTCATCCTGCATACTGAGTACACCCAATATTAGAGTATATTGTGTAAAGCTGTCATCCCATGAATTTGGAAAAGTATTTTGGGAATTAAATCTAACAGAAGAAAATTTAATTACAGATAATTAACAAAAAAATATACAGGAAGAAATTGACAATTTTTGGAGATATGATCCTACAAAAAGTTAATGGATTAAAAGTAAAAGATGTAATTCATATAACTGCCTCTAATGAAATGTATAGGATCTATTTTGAAGAATTGAAAATAACAAAAGGGTTTAAAATAAGAAACCCTGCCAGGTTAAATGGAATAAATTTGAAATATTTAAATGAAACCGCAGTAACTAGCAAGGGCCAGTATATGATAAAAGGATGTAAGGTAAGTGGAATCATGTAACTGCTTTTTTGTCCTGATTACTGTACAAGCAGAAACTTTTTTAGAGAGTAGTTCATTAAAAGACTAATTTCTATAACCAAATGGAATAAAAAAAAATTATGAATTTAATAATTATAATCATAATTTCATTGGTTACACAAAATATTATGAATGTGAAAGAAATATTTATTTGGGATTGTAAACATTTTGAAATGAGTGATGGGTTTCACAAGAATTTTGTCTCCTGAAAATCATTTATTCTTGCTCTAATTTCATAAAATATATAGTGTAGAGGTAAGAAAAGGATTGAACTTGATTTGAGATAGAAAGAGGATATTATATTGGAGTATATATATTTCAATTTGAATCAAAAAGATTCTTATAAAATTTCATAAAGCCCCAAATACCAAAGGACCATATTTTTTTCACTAACATACCCTCAAATTATGCTACATCTTATATAAGGAAGGTTCAAGGACCAATGTGGCATTCCGCTTAAAAATTGGATTGGATCTACCTTTCTCCTGCTTTGCTTCAGCCCAGAATGCATGATTTCTCTTATGGAGTTTAATTTTTCTGCGCTGATTTCACTATACAGTAAAATAAAGCTCTTGGAATCAGTCAGGGCCTTGGAATCAAATGCAAACATAACGCTTGACCTTCCTATGGATGAAAGTTGATTACATGCAAAGTTAGGTTGCACTGGCTTTCACATTGTCTGGGAAAATACTGTACACTCATTCCCTTGCTATTCTAATGGTAAAAGTTAAAGCTCCTGGAATCGAACTCGGGACTATGGAATCAGATGCAAATATAGCCCTCAACCTTGCTCAGGGTGAAAGTGGATCCTATGCTAAATTTGGTTGCACTATTTCTGTGTACAAATGCATAGAGGGCAGACAGACATACTCTTCTTTATATATAAGATATAGAAATGAAAATGAAATTTTGCTTACGTTAGTAGTAAATATAAATTATATGGATAACCTTGAAGTTATTATAGCATTTCACTAAAAATAATTCTGATCAAAAATAGGGTGAAAAAATAAAATATTGGGATTTTCTTGATCATTTGAGTTCATAATTGCATTTGTGTGATTAATGAATCCTACTCTAAAAAGCTGATGTATTTTTTTCAGAAATTCTATGGACATTTATTAGGAATAAATGTTGATACATACTGGATAAATGGAAGAAACATAACAGAAATGGTGCCTTTGAATGGACAAACACTTGCTCTAGGTAAGTATTTAAAAAATTAACTTTTTTGAAGGCCAAAGGGTTATTTTACCAATTAATTTTTCTCTTTAGGAAGAAAAATGATCCTCCACCTTTTGATAGCGGAAGACATGCATGCATATGGTGATGCTGCAGTTGATACACTAAATGACTTTCCAATAGCACCAATATTATCTTCTGCATTACGAATTGACAGATCATTCAGTCTTCAGTCAATAAAGTTATCTAATGTAATAGGTGAATATTACAGCTTATCCACAATTTGCCAATGAATTAATATATGAAAGTATATTTCTATGAATTATTATTCCTGTTACAGGTGATATCATACAAGCATCAATGATTAATAAAATAGATTTCAACAATTTTGTGAAAAGCCTCAAGTTGGAGACTTCAACAATAATGATAAAAGAAGTTAAAATATATGGTGATGTGGAGTTCCTAGGTCATTTAAACATAGAACACATGAATGGCTTACAGCTTGATCCGTATCTATGTCAGGTAAGATAAAAGTGACCTTAGACCTGAAGTGACCAATCTGAGTGCCAGCTCCAACAGTTTTCAAACATTTACATGGAGAAAAACGTCAGTGTATAAAGTCCACTATAGTCAACCTCGGTTATAATGGATCACCAGGAGCAGTGGCAAAAATCAGTTATAACTGAAGTTCGTAATATCTGAGATTCGGTGAAATTACCATATTTTCCAGCATATAAGACTTTCTTCAGAAAAATTACCCCCAAAGTCAGCCTGCGTCTTATATGCAAAAGGTTAGATTATTACTGTTCTCAATGCTGACACTAACAAACACATCCCCAAAATGGATTAATTGGCAGTCATATGTCGCAAAAATATTAAAATATGCATTATTTATAATTAATAGTAAAAATTTTGTTAATATATGCAGCAATATCTTATGCAACGTGAATTCCAAGGATGCATTTTCATTATTAGGCTTTAATACATGTTCGCTGACAGTCAATACCGGATTACCCAATGGGCACAATACTGTCCTTGCAAAAAGTATAAACACCCAAGTTTGAGACCGTGTATCTCGAAAACAACCCCAACATTTTAATGGGCTGAAATGTAGCAGGTAGAGAATTTATTTCTATGTTATCTGATGTACATCTTAAACTTTTAGTTTGTCTAAATATTTTATATTGGGCTGTATTTGAAAAAAAAGTTTTTAGCCCTGGAAATCTGATAAAACCAATTTGAATGTTTACAACTCAGAAACCCTACAATGTATCAACTTGCAATTTTAATAACACTTACCTACAACTATTATGTATGTGCAATTCAAAGCATTATTTTATAACTGGAATTTGAATATCCGATTTTGTTACATTTATAAAATTCTGCTATCTTTGTCATTCCTGGGTTGTTATCAAAATTAGAGGCACCGTTGTCATTGGACAAATGCCTATATTACTAATATGTAAAAAAGAACAAAATTACTTCCCAAAATGATACCAATTTTTATTTCATCTTCATTTTGCCACCTCATTCTAGCAACATCTGGCCTAGTAAAATGGCGGCAGAGAGGAGAGTGTGTGCGCTGTTGCTACCTCTGCATTCATTGCACGCCCGGTCATGTAAATAGCAGACTAACATGGAAGGCGTTGTAACAGCACATGCTGCAATTGCTACTTTTCTCTCCCACCAGTTCTGCTAAGTCAGAGGTAGCTATGAGATGGAGGCGGAATGAAAATGAGCAAAATCAAAAGACAAGAGGCATTAGGAGTCATTTAGGTATTCATTTACAGTGGAAAAACGTTTTGTGTGAAGGTAATATTTCGATATTAAAAAATATTTTGTTTCATACATTATTATATGCATTGGGTAACTTATTATAGAGGCATAATCCCATTATCCTAGACCCATTGGGATATTCATCAGTATATGGGTTAATGAAACACAATAAAGATAGAATATATAGACAGGGAAGTGGAACAGTGTGTAGTTCATGAAATATAGGATGAGATGGAGCTCTAGTGTGTTTACCTGCAATGTTTCTTATGGCGTCTTTTATTTTAAATATTTTACCTGTTACATGTGATGACCCTTGGAAGATAATGCTGTATTGCACATGTGTATGGAAATCACCATAGTATAGGCATATTAATATTCACTTACTTGCAGTGCTTTTAAGATATCTGAGTAGGAAACAGGCAGGATTTAGCTTGCAAGAAATTAGGTTTGTGTGATTGCCATGTTAAATTGGAATCAAGGAACAGACCTAAGAATTCAGTGTTATTTATATAACTTGATCAGGAGACTTTTGTTAACTGCCTTTCTAAGAGATACATAAATGGCTTGTTTCATCAGTGTTTAGTTTAAGACGGGTGTCCCTATACAGTCACTCGTTTGTTGAATCACTTATTCATTATTGTTTAGTAAGATATGTGAGAAGCCATAATTCAAATTATCAGTATAGAGGATCAGTCTTACTCCAGAAATTTCAATAAATTTGTTTGTTAGGTCATTTATATACAATTGGAATAATTTAGGACCAAAAATAGATCCTTTTGGGACACTCATATACCATATCTGCCTGCATAGAAGCTGACCACCCAAAAATTTCCACCATTTTTTGACAAAAAAAGAAAATTTCGTAGATTTTATGCTAAAGTATGCCGGTCATGCATACACCGCCTAGAATACATTATTCAAGATCAAAGAAAAGAGTGGGAAATGATTTAGTTGTTGACATTTTGAAATATTACTCCAATTATTAATTTTGTGTTGTTGAATAATGTTCCACATTCAGTGATGATAATTTTGTTTATCTTCATTTTCACAAAAGGTAAAAAAAGTAATAGCAGCCTCACCAAGATAATTTTGCATCCAAGTCAATTTCCAATGAAATTAGCATTTACTTTTCTTAAGAGATTGCATTTTTATAATTATACATATTCAACGCAAAGTTTTACCAAAATTCAAACAGTTGAGCATACAAAGTCATCATCGCATTTTGCGTAATCGTCTGCATAGTAAATGTATTAAATTTTAATAGATTCTATGAATGGAGTTTTATCATGCATACAAACATTACAATGGCTATAGCAATAACTGCAATATCCAAGTAAAACTAATAGGAACATCTTTTAATGGATAATAAATAATAATACTAACTGCTAACTATTCTCAATAATACATATGCATAGCACTGAGAAAAGACAGCAAATATCCAATAGCATTTAGAAACAAAAGAACATATTCTTAAACATAAATGAAAAATTAAAATGGATTTACTGATATCATCGTCCCAAAGAACATCATCCTCGCTTCCAGCAATATCATTTGAAATGCAGCATTTTTTAAACCCTTTTACTATAGATTCATTAATATTCATCATAGATCAAATATTTACTTTACGAAAAATATAGTAATATCATTTGAACGCAACAGCAATGAGAGACGTGCTGATATCAGTGAGCGACTACGAGAAACCCTAACACCAAATTTTTTCTTAGACTCGCATTTCAACTGAGGGATGATTTTTTCATGATAGATTTTTACAGAAAACATAAGCTTGTATTTGGGCAGATACAGTATTAAAAAGTTTTAGAAAAAAGTAAATTTTACACCATTTGAGTTAATAGTGAATGCCTGCATCCAGCATTCAAAGTAGGATTTAATTCAAGTATAGGATGTAACTCTTATACCATATCTGTAGTTTTCTTAATAGGAGCTGGCAGTTCACATTATCAAAAGCTTTATAGAAGGCAAAGAACCTCGGGGTATCCTCTTTATTATACAAGTACAGGTAAACTCCATTAAAACGAGGTGGATGTGATCCATAACTTCAGACCGCAATATAAATGGATTTCCTTACTCAGCGGGATGCCAAGGAGGGTCCATCACATCAAAAGGTAAAAATAAATGGAGTGGGAGGCAAGCTGTAACATTTTATTCAAAAGAATAACAAAATGATAAAGCGATCAATGTGACTGACGTTTTCTCTGCAAGGGAAATAAGTTACTGCTTTGTAATATTTCTTTCTCTCCATTCAGTACACATACATACATTGTATGTATTATGTATATGTTATTTGCCTGACAAAGCAGGAAGTCTATTTCCAATGTGTGGTTGTTGCGAAATGAAAACATTTGATAAAAAAAACTTTTTTCTCTTTGTGCAAATTTGATACCACGTAATAACAAACTCCATATTAAAATGGAGTCTATGGACTGACCGCGTTGTACTGGATTTCCCATTATAATGGTGCACACTCTAATGGAGTTTACCTGTAGTAAGGTGACGTTTCAAACTTGAAGGATTGTATTACGATGAAAATGAAGAACTGCAGCAAGAATAAGTAAAATAGCAAAACCATGTTGACACATTTGAAAATCCTGTGACTATTTCTACTGACAATAATGCAAAACCTACAATTGCTGATATTGATTGTTGATTTTAGCAGTAGTGAATGATATTATATTATATACAGTGAACTAGAGAGTCATACTTAGAACATTATTTAAAAATTATCCAAACTTGCCACCTGTATAAAAAATACAGTGGGTCCCTGTGATTCATGGGAGTTATGTACCAGAAAATGGCCGCGAATACCGAAACAGCGAATACTGGGGAAATTTTCCCAATAAAAATACATTATATAAGGGGGGGTTATGTTTCAATTCACCCCTAATATCACTCGTGACAAAAAAAGGAGAATTTTCTCATGAAATTTCATTTAAAAAGGGAGATTAGCTCAACTGTTGATGGCGTAATTTTCTGGACTAATTCCATAATATGAAATAAAACACTTATTTTCCACTGTTTTTGGTTATATTTTAACATAATCTAGGTTTTAATGCTTGGCATCATCATCAGGTGATACAAGCTAAGCATTGAAAACTAGGTCATGTTAAAATATGACCAAAAACAGTTGAAAATTAGTTTTATTTCATATTAAGGCAGATTGGGTTGAAGTTAGTGCCACTGTACCCTGTGACATCCAAACTAAGAAAACAAGTACATTTACAGGCGTTCTGGTCCTGAAAGGGTTAATATACAGAAAAATACATACACTGAACTTTGCCTAATCGTAATATGTATAAATGAAAATAAAAAAATGACATAAATACAAATGGAAAACATGACAAGGATAAACATAGATATAGCAGGATAAATTTTATGAGAATCTCAGATATGATGTTCATGGCACAATTCCAAAACAAAGCAGATGATGCTGATGTGTAAAAACACACAGAAGATGGTGTGTTAGCTCACTTCCTTAGGTTAGTTAAAATGAATAAAAAAGTAATAACCAACATATTCATTATCATTAGCAAAAAATAAACAAAATGGTCCAGAAAATAAAATGAGTTTAATGAGGCAGTCACTGTTGAACAAGTAGCATGCATGTTGACTTCTTACTCTGCCAGGGCAAGCAGTCCAAGTGATAAGTGAAATGAAAAACCACGGATACAAAACATTGTTTCATAATACATGAATGACGTAAGTGAAATGATGAATACCGAGGACTTACTGTATCACATTCTACTTGAAATGTATACTTTAAAAGAGAGAGAACAAAACAAAAATGTTAGGTTAACTTTTTGTTTCAAATGTCTAAGATGAAGAAATACATAGGAGAATGACTTGTTCGTGCATGGTAGCTCTATCAAGTTGGTTAACAGTAATGTTGGAAGAACATGAAAATACTAAAGCCACATAGGAAATAGGCAAGTTTATATGGGAAATGGTCAATTATACATTATTAATTATACTCGACTAGAGAGTATATATTAAAAATGAACTTAATGATAATGAAAGACAAGTGTTGACTTAGATTGAGCTTTTAATAGTAATTAATGTAGATACATTAAATTCCTTCAGCAGGGTGGTTTTAATTAATTTGACACTCCAATACATTGCACAAGTTTTCACTTTACAGGGAATAGATAGCCATAGTACCTCAAAGGTAGCTAATCTACAGTTAATGACCAGCTCCATTACAGGAGGAAATAAAAAATATTAAGGTCGCCTTGCCTCCTGTTTTTGAGGTTTGAGAAGACCGCGCAAAGTCAGCATTCTGTCCTTTGGAAGGAATGTTAAGCAGTTGGCCCCCTTGGTGCTCTTCATTAAGAGTAGGCTAATGATGTCACTGAGTTTCCCTCCTCCCTTGTGATTGTGTTCGGTGTGGAAGAAGTTATGGCTATAATAATCCAAGAGGTTATTAGCCAAAAATACACACACAAATTTTATCAATAAACTGTAGTTTTCTCTTCTAGTGATGAATAATTAATGTGCTATTTCAGGTAAAAATCTTAATCGGTAAACAAAACTTTTTTAATTCCATTTCTTAAGGTAACACACAAAGGAATGGGAGGCCAAGTTTATGGAAAAAAGGAATTTTTAGGAGCTGTTTCAGTCCATCTCCTTGAAGCTAGTGAACTAAATAACATTGATATGGATTCATTGGAAAATTACTCCCTCTCAAAAACCAAACCTCAAAATATCTCGGGCAATTTTATAGTGAAAAAGATATCTTTAGGCAAGTATGGTCTTAAATTTAAATAAAAACATGCACTACACCTCAGTCACCATGATTGAAAAATAAATATAACTATTAAAATTCTATTTTGTCTGCAGGTAACTTCACAATCAAAGAGATAAATGGAAAAAATATAATAAATGCAGTTACTGTGAAAGATACCATTAATACTACACAAGGAAACATTGTGTTCTCAGACTTGCTAGTAGAAGCAGATTTAAGAGTGAAGAAAATTAACAACTGTAAAGTAGAACAGGTAAGATCTGTTTTGGTAATATTAATTTAATATCATTTTTAATTTACTAATGACAACAAAATTAATCCACAGGTTAAGGGATACCTAAATAATTCTACAAAATTTGGTCATTTTGAAGCATTAAATATTACTCGCCAAATAAATTGGGAAATGCCAAATAAACATGAAAATTCCCTTTCCAACTTGTTTAAAAAAGCAGTGAAAAAAAATGATGAGTATTTTATTGATGGAAGAATTACTTTTCTTGGAGACATTTATTGTCAATTAGTGATTACCAAAGGAGATATAAATGGAATAGATTTGAGAGAAATTTCCAATGACTGTGTAAAGAAGTCTTCCATTGAGCAGGTATAATTATTTTGTTATTGTAATATGTAATTATTTCTCAAAATTTCTAAAATTTTAAATATTTCTACTTTTTATTTTTATTAAGAATTTCTTACATAATTAGTTGTTATTCTATCATCATTGTATTCAACATCATTTATCCGATAATTACAGTTATCTGACATTTTAGGCTTTACCAAAACATGAATCACAAAGAAGCCACTAAATTATAAATATTTCTATGATTTTAATGTAAATGTATACATTTCAACTATGGCATCAAGTGCATTGCTGTATAATACCGTATTATTTGCCTCTATTATATATGTGTCAGGTCGCTAAATCTTTTTATATTTTAATTGAATATTCAAATGGAAATTAGTTGATACACATTTTGTAGCATTACCATATCTATTTTATGCTTTTGATATCCTTGTGTTAATCATGTTCACTGGATAAATGAAATCATTAGAGTAAGTATTGAATCCAAGGGAGGGTCTGGGGAGATTTTCACCCCCTGTGGAATAGAATTCCCCCACCTGGAGAAAATTATAAAAATTTAATTTAATTTATTTAATATTAAGAAATTTTATTGGTCCCTTAAATAGAGAATATGATGATGGTTGATCGAAAATGGAAAAAAAATTTAATTTTGACCAATCGCTCACTCAAACTACCTAGTTCATGTTTTTTGCTGTGACTGAGCTTCAATAATCCTATTTTTAATAGCCTGTTTCACTCAGCTGATGTCAATAAAAGCTATCTATAATCTAGCTAACACTAACTTTAGACCAGTGGCAGAACAAGTAAGCAGCGGGTCCTGGGGCAAGAAAGTTTAGCATGCCCCCTTAAGTGACCAACCATACTGATTTTGATGACTTTGGACTAACTTTTTGTATTGATTTCTTTGTTCAGATTTTTAACGGACATATGGAGAGTCAATGTAATAGATGCTGGTACTCTATGGAGGGTTTTATTCCAAGGTGACTGGTGACAGAGATTTAATTTTGATGCAAGGGCAACTTTAATTGCTTTCTGATGGCATATGCTTTTAATTGTAACTCTTCATACCAAGTTGACTGAAACATACTGGCAATGTGACATGGCAACTCAGAGTTCAAACAATACATACCTAAGTATGTTTTATGATTGAACTTATAATCACAGTGTTGAATTGAAAAAATTATGTTTTGGCAGTACTTGTAAACATATTTCTGCAAATGTTTTTATTTACCTGAACTTTGTTGATCTTTGGTTAGCAGCCAGCCCATTTCTAGCATATCATCAGCACATCTTTTAAACTGGTGTGAATTAAACATCACATCATGTCAAAATCAAATCACTTTGGGATGAAAGCTCAGGTGATGATGAATTTCTAATGACTTAACCCCCTAGTGGGCATGCTTGAAATTTTGACATGAGCAGGTGCATGGCGTACTCCATGCACCAGAACAAAAAACCCCTCTATTCATCTACGGTGGTTGTCTTAGTATTCATACATCTTTGAAATGAAGCAATTACATAATACACTTAATTGAAATGTTATATTTCTGTCAACAGTGACAAATTCACTTGGAGAGTAGCATTTTTTACAATTATAAACAAATTTGTCAAAGATAACCCATATCACAGCATTTTTATCAGATTTATCTCAGTCTTTCCTCTTGTTCTTATCATCAAACCTCAAAGACCATAAGAGAAACAGAAAAATTTTATAGCTGATGCATTTCAATCTCGGTACCATCATTGTTCTAAAGTTCAAGAGTGGTTGTATGATTACCTTTCTTCATATCTGTGAGAAAAAAGACTCCAAATAATGCCACGATTTCACTTCTTGAAGTCTTTTTCGAGTCCCTATCCCTACGATATTTGATTCTGGCTTGCAAACTCTCTATTTACATGTTAGTGTATTCAATAATCATATCCACTATAGAGGTATCAATTATCTTACAAAAAGTGTCTCCTTCATCTGTAATGTCCCTTGCACCTTGTTTTGATCCAGGAAAAATCTTTACTTGATTCTTGCTTACTGTTTTTTCACTTTTAGAGAAACTTGTTTTACTCCATTTCATAACTTTGTCTCTCCTAAGAAAATAGCTACCATCTGCATTGTCGGGATCACTGGGACCGTAACTTGGGTCTAGTTCTTTTTCCGATTCTGATTCATGATCTCTGTGAGACACCACTTCCTACTCTTCCAAGCTTGAAACATCGGAACCATCTATGCCTTTCCCTCTCTTCATCGGATAACTCTTTGAAGATGTTCAAAATGTCCTCCTCCTTCATATATCTCTCCCTTGAAAAAATATTATACGTAAGGAATTACACTAATATTTTTCAGAGAATATTCCCAATAAATGATTCTCTAATTCTAAAACATTAACATTCGAAAATGCCCTAAAATATAACTGATAAACACTCAAAAAGCTGAAAAACCTGTAAGGCAATATCACTTGCATGAGCAGGCACTTGGCGTAGAGCACATACATACTCTCTCTTACTTTGTTAAATTTTATACATACGCCCACCACAAATTCCAGGAAGTGGCGCACTCTGTACATAGGCGCACCTGCTCATATCAAAATCAAATCACCGTCGTGAGTTACATTGGCATAAAAGCTTCCTAAGGATTAAAATTAATGTTCAACTTTTTCAATGTTGCTACATATGATTGAATTGGATAAACTGTTGAAAGCAAATAAGAGCCTGTGTGGTACCAGTGCTGTACATGCTCTTGCCAGCATGAGTATTTACAAGTCCATGCATCGGCCGTTCTGTATCCAAAAAGTGACCATATAGTTGTTGGCAGATGTCACACAAATTGCCAGTCCAACAGCAACAATACTGTCTGAGTCAGTGCCATGACCCTGGCTGAGAAAACTTGAAAAATATCATTGCCAACGATACCTGAAAGTATGGTATGGGCACTCTGTTTCTGGATGCTACAGCGCTGGCACTGTAAATACCATGTAAATGATACATGTAATTATTCTCAAGGTTATTTCATTAGCTACTAATTATAGACTATCAAATGGGTAGCAGATCAGGCCCCTCCAAGGGTCGGGGCCCCGGGGCACTGCCCCGGCCTAGTTCTGCCACTGCTTTAGACACATTACAGACATTAGCCATGACATACCTGTATGTATGTGAGGAAAAAAAATTCTTACATTTTGTTTAAAGAAATACGTACTTATTTTCGATGTTGCTATTATTTGCCATTCAATGTTTAAAATTCATAATGTTATCATTCATTAAGATATATTACCGAATTCCTTAGGTGGTGTTTGGCCAAAAAATATTTATATCTTCCATTAATGCATCTACGGTGGAAGTAAAAGGAAATGCAAATATTAAATCAGTAAATGGTTTAGAAATAATTCAAATTAATGGAACACTTGTACGAAAAACTGACACTAGAGAAATCAAGGGGCATAAGCATTTCCTCAATGGATATGAAGCAGAAAAACTGAGATGTGGAGGTTAGTGAATAAGCTAGATATCTTTGTCATTTGAAGCTTTAATTTTTATATTTATTTAATGTTTATATACAATAACCTAACCTTTTGTTTTGTTACAGGGAAAGTAAAGGGAGTTTCTGCATCAACTATTGCGACTACAGATAGTGACATACTACCACCAACAGAAGTACTGAATCTGGTGGTATACAAGAATTTCAATTATGAAATAGTTAATTCCATGGGTTTTAGTCAATTCATACTAGAAAGAATAAAATGTAATGGAATTCAAGAAATTAATGCAAACATGATATTTAATGGAAATACAAGACTAGCAGGTAGGTTCCACAATGCTACCAGGAGGATACATAGTTATGTCACATTCATTCATGTTTTTTTCAGTTTTTTCTCCCGATTACTTCATTTGAAATATCGAGACTTTATTAACAGTTGATATTGTCATAAAATAAAATTATTTTGCAAAGTAAATGAGTTTCTCAAATATTTTGTGTAATTCAAATTCAGTTACATGTAATGATATAGGGTGATTTTTTTATTCAACAACCGTTAATAATGACAATATCTAAAGATGTAAGTCGGGTAGAAACATGAAATTTTTGTGATTAAAGTTTATGTAATGTTTTTCGAAACAGACTGTGGCATTTCTTAAAAGATACTTGCAATGAAAATCCTGATTCTTGCTTTTAATTGATCAAGAATATGGGGATCCGCCATCATTACTACTTTCTCTCCTCTTCATTTTGTCTTCTACCTTCTCCATCTACCCTCACCTCCCATTTCCTATCTTCCTCTCTATCTTCTAGCTACCTCACCCTTTCTCCTCTCTGCCTTAAATGTAGCATCTGTGAAATCATTACCGTTATCATGAAAATAAAGAATAGTGTACTTATCAGAGGATAAAATTCACCGAGGTTGGTTGAAACATGATGGAACCATGAACCGCTCGGCATGGTAAAGCATTAAGGAACTTTTCCTAATCTTTGGGATCATATTGTTTCCAAGCCATTATGGCCACCTCAATTCTCAGATCTGAAATCCCCTGATTATTTCCTTTGGTATTACATTAAAAAGGTAAACATTATAAAAGCATGCATTACAAATCCTCATGCTCATAATGAACTAATGGAAAATAACAGGGATGTCACTGAGAATGTCTTTTAAGAAATGTCGCAGTCCTTGTAGGAAAACTTTCTATGGAGAGCAATTTATTTATCCAGCATGGTGGTTGTCAGTTTCATTATTTTATTAAAAATTTTTTAAATAAACATTTTTGAGAATCATCGAACTTGAATTACAAAAATTTTCAAGTTTCAATATGATTTATATCTTGAGATAGTATTTTTCATGGTTATTGAATAAAAAAATCACCCTGTATATAATGCAGGAAACTAAAGATTAAAACAAATTGGATATTGAGGTACAGTATTTGCTGACCTATAAGATGCACCAACTGATTAAATGCACCTAGATTGAAAAATAAATTCAGATGGAAAATTTCAATGCATGAACTTAAACTTCATTTACAGGTAGAAAAGTAGCATTACACCCCTCTTAAAAAGCAAAAGTTTATTTATCACAGAAGTCTACATAGTTTCTAAATGTCTTATGTATATTAAGAAAATTTTGAGCACTTTCGAGGATCATACCATGTTACATAAATACAAAACTATCAATAGGCACAACATTAGAACTTACGACTGCAAGCTAAAAAACATACTCAACAGTTTTGAGAATAGCTCCATCAGATTATACAATAACCTACCTCCTGATATCAAGCCCTAACTTTCAATAAATTTAAAATTCTCCTTAAATCCACCCTTATTGTATTGCAATGGTGATTTTTATAACATTAGTTTTATATAAACTTAATGTTTTTATTTTTGTACACTGAATGATGCTAAACATGGTTTAATATCTTAGCAAATACTGTTATTCTGCACAATACACAATAAATTACTGCATTAAGTATGGCCAGTACTGGATACAGGCATGGGTGAACCTGGTGGCTGTCTTGGGCCTGGAATAAAGGGGAGCCTGGGAGTGAAATATGTACTGGACTTTTATATTTCTTGTGTTTTCAGGCCCATTACCATCTTCACTATAAAAAATGTCAGTCTCCAAATAATATTTAACAGTATATAACATGTCGTGGCCTTATTTAGGAAGTAGTTAAACTTTCAGAGAACTAATCCACTTATAAAATAAGGGACCGGATTATTAATTTTCCTTTGAACAATGAGAGATTGATAGATAAAATAGTCACCTGCACTGCTGGATAGCCTTTTTCTTATAAACTGGAATACCTAACTGCGGATCCTTAATCTAATAAGAACCATAGTCATTACATTATAAAGGAATGCCCCCTCAACAAACACTGCTAATATATTAAAAAGTCTCCTTGATACGAGGATCAGGCCATGATGGGGCCTAACTACTATGCACCTTTCCCTTACCCACATTGTGAGGGTTGCAGGGCCCATCAAAATGCTACCGTTGAGGAATAATGGAATGAAGTCCTTTTTGAATTACAAATTCTATATCTAAATTATCCATCCATTCATCCTCAAGATTTTCAAACTGAAAAATGAAATGTATGAATAAACAAAATATGCTTCCATAGGAGCATTTATTACAGAAAGAATGAGGATGATGATTCAAGTACATATGTACAAAATATTTTACCGAGTTTGAGGGCCCCTACGGCATGGATTTCTAAAGCACAGGACAATCATGTCCTGTGCATACTCTATGGTTATTTTAACTGGTTCGACCGCTAACTCCAAGCCCTGATTCGGATAGAATATTTTTATTTATCTTTTCTACACCTGGTTTAGTACATTTTATTCTGATTTGTTTATGCATTAATACTAATATTATAACAAATTTTCATTGAAAATTGTTGAATTTAGTTATTTGACTGCCTCTAATTACATAACAATAATCATAACTTCTATTGGTGCTTTTTTCCCTGATGAAGTATTTCCATGGAAATTTTTGCACATTGCTTTATTACTCCATGTGACCTATCAACCACCACTTGAATTGGATTTTATTGGCATATGTAAATTTTTCTTGTACTTCAAGTATAACTCATTAGTTTCCTTGTCCTCAATTGTGATTAAAATGAAATCAAAAGTGTTTGATTAACAATGCCACATATCTGTAAGATAAATAGGATATTCTGTCCATATTTCTCTTTGTAAAAATTTTTCATCAAATTATTTTTCTTTCACTTTAGGCAAAACAAAATCTACAAGCATTAATAACATTAAGCTGCACAAAACAATGACTAAAGAAAGCCAAGTTCCTCAAGAAGTAAAGGGGTTGAAAATATTTAAGCAAGATATACTTGTAAAAGGAAAAATAAATACTGGCTTAGTGAATGGGCATAATTTGGAAGAAGTATATAGCAATACCATACAAGCAAATGAAGATGTTAAAATTTATGGAAATATAGTAAGTGAACACCTTATAGCCCTAAAATGGAGGTTTTTATAAAATGTGTAGTTCTATTTCTCTTCATTTGATCCTGTTCTGTGCAATGTGTGAATCAATGAACCTCGATTATCTATGATGAACATAATGGCTTATACAAATTCATTAAGATAAAATATAAAAACTCATAAGAGACTTGTTTATTTATAACATGCTTTGAAATAATTTCAAAAATTGATTAATAATTTTGTTTTATAGTCATAATGAAAGTTTGAGAGCTTTGTGAGGAAGGGATGGTCACAATTACTATAGGTGCAGCACTAGCAGGGAAAATTCAGTCAAATTCATTACACAGTAAAATCTCGATACAAGGTATCTTTATGAATCATGAATTTTTATACTTTATACTGAAAGTACTGTATACAGAAAATACTCTAAAGGAGTACAGCGGAGTGGGAAAAGAAATGGAAATCGATCATACTTCAACACTACTTAATTGGTTCATGTAATAATCTGAAATTTTCTTTTTGTTTCATATTTTTTAGATTATGGCTCATAACATATTTTTCTACATTGTCAAATGACTAAGTCTCGGGCACATCATTAGATTTCATAATAAATACATTTTAATTTCTTCAAACACTCTGATGCCTCTAACGATGTCATTAATGATGTTGCACTTGACTCAACGTCTATCTTGTCTTCAGAATCGCTACTTATTTCCTCACCTGGCCTAGCAATACTCGCTAGAATTTCACCCTCTGTTAATGTAGGTATGGTTTCCAAATTATTATCAACATCTGAAAATTCCTCAAACGTAAGTAAGTGAAGAATGAAGCTGAAGTATTGAGGAGACATCTTTCCATAGCTTGCTGGGAACATTGAAATCCTCTTTATAAGTGAAATTTTCAGTTCAAAAAATCCCTTCTTTTGTGATTTTGGTAGAGTTCTGCAGATTTTTTGTACTGAAGCTAAAAGATGCCTTACAAATTGGTACAAAATTACTTGACTGAGCAAGAATTAGTAATACGTGAGTCATTTACAGATGAAAGCATATGTTAAAACAACAAAAATATTTTGTTGGGTCCTCTAAAGTTCGTAAGTAGCATTGAAAAGTATGTTGTGTACAAGGACAATATTTTGAGATATTTATACAGTATTTATGTGGGAAAATTAATGAGGCTCAAAACTGGACATTAATTTGAACATAATTGTGAAACATGTTGTAGCAAGATTTTACTGTATAATGAAAACAATGAACT
This sequence comes from Tanypteryx hageni, assembly GCA_028673005.1. Taxonomy (NCBI): domain Eukaryota; kingdom Metazoa; phylum Arthropoda; class Insecta; order Odonata; family Petaluridae; genus Tanypteryx; species Tanypteryx hageni. The sequence continues at coordinate 42,198,660 of CM054120.1, forward strand.
TGGAATAAATTTAAAATTTGGAGAAAAATTCTGCCATGACAGGGAATTGAACATGTCTTCACTTGTTAGGTGGAGATTCTGCCTCTGAACTATCATGGTAGACTAAATCTCTCACTTCAGAAAGGATATTTTCTTGGTTTGAGCTGGGCTAGCCGAGCTTGTACCTGCCTTCCCCAACTGATGTCTTCCATGAGAAACACCAAAGTAAACCCATTACCCTCTCACTGGTGTGATTGCCTTTACAAATTTACAGAAAGGAAGAATCTCCTGGCAGAAAAAGCAGATACTAGCTCAGCTAGCCTGACCCCAGCCAAGAAACGATCCACATTCTGAGACAGGAGAGATAATTTGTCTACCACAACAGTTCATTAGAAAATTATCAACCAAGCAACTGGAAGACCCGAGTTATTCCCAGTCATGGCAGAATTTTTTTTTTCGCAATTTCAACTTTCTCCCATATTCCAACTTATGCCTATCGAATAGGGATCTCTGATCCTTTCTTTCCATCATGACATAATGAACTTTCTAATTTGATTGTTACAGGTGTTTGCTGATAAAATAACAATGGATACAAAAATAGTTATTAATAATTTACTAAACTCATTTGCTTTGATTCCTGCACTAAAAGAAGCATATTATAGAAGTAAAGCAGTGGCCCAGGATTATGTTTCTAAAATGGATTACCAAATTACAGAAAATCTGAAAGCTATTAAAGGTAAAAATTTACATAGGTAAAATGATTGGTCAAGAATGTCAATCTTTTAACAGCTTAATGGGGTAACACAAAATAGTTGCACAATTTCCCCTCAAATAATTTGTGACAAGCTTCAATATTATTGTGTTTAGAAGCATTTATCATATTTGCTCAGTCTTAAGATAATTCTGGAATTTAAAGCAGATTGTTCAAAAAATATATCAATGCATGAATTCACACTTAAAACACAACACATTTAAATCAATTGTTACTTTGCGTAAATGCCATAAACTTGTGCAATCTCATGAGCTGTATTATAATACAATGTCTAATTGGGAAGATTACATTGTGGAAAAATTTTATAATAGAAATAAAACAGGCACCTGCAACTGCTAATGTGGGGAAAGAGCCCCTGGGAAGTGTGTCAAACCCAAATCTCAGTGCAGTGAGATTAAAAAACCCAAATCTCAGTGCAGTGAGATTAAAAAACCCAAGTGTCACATTTTATTATCTGTCGCTGGAGAAGTAGAATCTACAGGTATGCACTGATACTGATTTTCGCATTTGCATCTAAACTTTACCTTCCACATATTTTCCCATATGCAATAGGTATGAATATGTTGTCTGCTTTCAATGACAATGAGTTATAGGACAAATGCAATTTGACTCAATAAGGCACCTTACGTTAAATTGGCCTACGAGACCAACTCATTAACTGCACCCAGAGAGGTGCCGCCCTAATGCGGTGCATTACCTGCTTACTGATGGCCCAGCACTCATCTTCTTGGTTGGCACTAGCAAAAGACCTTTGCATTCTGTTACCTGAATAAAACTGTGTGTATAAACAGTGTATGGAAGGAATGAGTCACACGATTGTTTACATGACAAATGAGACGAATCGGTTCCATTTCCACGTGCATTCTTTCACATATGATTATCTTCTCACAAATCATCTAGGCGCTTATCAACACTTTCAAAATCCTCTGTCTCATACTTTCCTTTGTAAATAAACACACTTCATTGCTTGCAATTGGAATGAGCCCCTGCAAAATCGTCTTCATGTAAACCCTGCTAAGATTATTGCTGATACTTGTAGCCATGTATTGTTGTATAACATCAGATGAAAATGAAATAACATCATTTACTGTAACTATGTTAATATTATAATGTAATTTTTGTATTCATGAGTGCAGGTGTATGTTCCAATTATAGCCAGTTGCTAGAATTAGGTACACTGTTAAGTCGATTCACTTGATTTGTAGGTAGTCGCTGTGGAATTTTTGGGTGCTAGTTTGAACCCAAAGTTGCTAGATATAGCTAAAAAGTTGCTAGATTGGCAACAGTGACTGGGTAGCATAGCGGGGCTGCCACATTACAACCCACACCTTGCATTCTTCCTCCATGCACATATTAAATTCCCGCTTGCTTACGAAAACCACTAATGTAAACTTAAACATAACTAATTTTTATAGTATTTTATGGGGCTGCTTACATAAGTGCGGGCTTACGTAAGTCGAGGCTTATGTAACCTGGGGAGTACCTGTGTATGGAAAAGGATGGAGGAAGGAGGGGGAATGCGAGGATTAAATGAATAACAGGCAGGAGGGAGAACATAAGATTGGTAATTAGATAATAGGAATACAATAATTAAATAGAAGTTGCAATGAAATATGAAATTAATTCAATTACCTGTGTATAACAATAATGCGAGATAGGTAATGAGAAAATTGGAAATCATTAACAGAAGTTACAAAAAATGGTGTTTAAGTTACTAAGTAAAAAGCAATTACAGTAGGCTCTCGATTATCCGGTATGGTAGGAAAAAAATCAATCCTGGATAATGAAAATCCTGGTTAATCCACCATCCATAAATGTTCATAAAAATTCTAAAATTTTAGAAAAAAATTGTACAAAAAAAAATTGAATCGAAGAAAATGTACATACGAATTTACTTTATTTATTTGAAATAAGAAATCGAAGAAGTTTCCTTTTTCCTTCATTCATCTTTCAGCAAATGGTGCTGCGCAGATTTCTCAGCATTTGTTTCCCAACAAGGATGCTGTCTTGATGTTTTTCCAAATATTCAAGCCGAGTTTTAGCGTGAGTTAAAGCAGCACTGTGACTGATCGTTTGCTCTAGTATAAGGTTGTCTTCTTCCTGGTCCAAATCATCGGTGGCTGTTGGTTCACCTTTGGTAGTAATACGTTGTACGATTTCTTAATCATTTAATACTACATGACTGGCCAAATTTTGGTCTGCATTTAACCACTCACACACAGCTTCCTCATCAACATTAGCACATTCACTTATTCTGTGTAAATTATGTAATACTTCAGGCACCGTTTCATTCAAGCTGTCCTCAAAACCAAGAAATTCCTCTTTGTTTCCCGGTAAAGGTTTTCGCCATGATTTTTTTAAAGTTGAGCTTTTTACAGGTTTCCAAGCAGCACCAATTTCATAAATAGCCTCCAACACTGTTAGTTTTTTTCAAAACAATAGTAAATCATCACCAACTTCCTTTATGAACTTAAGTAGTAATTTCTTTGATAAATTGTTTTCATATTTTGTATCACTCCTTGATCCATAGGCTGGATCAAAGCTGTCACATTTGGAGGTAAATACTTAACAAATACATTTCCATCTTCGAATTTTAAAATGTCTTCATTCGGGTGACTAGAGGCATTTCCTAAGAGTAAAACAGCATATTATGGCAGATCAAGAGATTCTAAGTGTTGACGAACTGCTGGAACGAATTTTGTTTTAAACCAGTCCATAAAAATTTCTCTGTCCATCCATGCTGACTTGTTGTTATAGTAATCTACGGATAAATTAGATAAAACTTGAACTTTTGAGAGAGCTCGAGGTTTTTTAGCAGTCCCTATAACACACGGTTTCAAAAAATGAGACCCAGCGGCATTAGCACAGCACAAAACGGTAAGGCGTTGTTTTTGAAATTTATGCCCTGCAGCACTTGTTTCATTTTCATAAGCTAAAGTGTTTTGTGGTAAACACTTCCAATATAAATCAGTTTCATCAGCCATATAGATTTGTTCTGATGTGAAACCTTCATTATCGACAAAATGCTGAAATTGAGACTTAAATTCCTCAGCCGCCGGCTCATCACAATTAAGATTTTCACCTTGGATAGCAATCTGATGAATCCCGTGTCTTTGCTTAAATCTTGTCAACCACCCAGAAGATGCTATAAACTCCCCTATTAATTTCAATTCATCGAAAAAATACTTCGCTTTCATTGCGAAAACAGCACCCGAAACAGGGATTCCCTCCGCCATCTGTTGGTTGAACCAAAAAACCATTGCTTTCTCCAGATCATTGTAGGTAGACGTTTTCATCATTTTCCAGCTTGACATACCACTTGCATTATCAGAAACTCCAGCAAACTCGACTTACTTTTGTTTTTCGCAATATCACGCACTGTTTGGTCGCCAATATTGTATTTGTTCATTAACAATTTCACCGTCACACCTTTTTCAGATTTTTTAATTATGTTAAGTTTTTCTTCTACAGAAAGAACAACTCTTTTATGTTTTGACATGATCACATAAGGGTTATTCAACTTTCAAATTAACAAGAACAAAATGATGCATGCACCTGCTATGACGCACAAAAATAAAGTGAACAGTTGAACAAAATATCATGATCTGCTCAGTGTGAGAAATGTGGTGTTTTCACGCACCATCTGCATGAAATTTTTATGTGAAATACGAACAATGTGATAATATGCATCTCCCCCACACACAGTAGTAAAAACTAGGTATGTATCTCGTTACTATGTATAAGGTGCTACCCAAAAGTTCCGGGAATTTGAATAGCGCACGCGAACCGCTTGTAGTATGGCCACTCGCTGCTAGGTAGTGCTGGCAGTATCCTTTGTGAATAAGTGTGCAATGTGGCAGCTAGCTGAGTGCACGTGCTTGCAAGTTCTGTGCGTTTTTGTAATGTCGTGTTTGCAAGTTCTGTGCGTTTTTGTAATGTCGTATTTGCAAGTTCTGTGCATTTTTGTTACGTCATGTTTGAGTGGTTCTGCGAATTCATTTCGAACTGAAATGGCTGATGCTAAGGAGCATAGAATTTGCATCAAATTCTGCTTCAAACTCGGTGAAACGGCAGTAGAAACACACAGAATGCTTAAACAAGCAGTTGATGATGCTTTAAGCCTAAGCAAAACGTTCCTTTGCTACAAACGTTTCAAGGACAGATGGACATCTGTCGACGACGATGAGCGTTCTGGTCGACCGTCGACAAGCACAACTCCGGAAAACGTCACAAAAGTGCATGAGGCTATCCTGACAGATGGAAGGCGAACAATCCATGATGTTTGTGACAACGTCCGACTGTCATACGGGATCTGTCAATGCATTTTGTTGGAGGATTTGAACATGAGATGCATTGCTGAAAAATTTGTTCCGAGACTGCTGAGCAACGACTAGAAAGACCATCGCATTGCTGCCTGCAGTGAGCTTCAAAATGAAGTAGAGGTGACCCCAACTTCATCTCCAAGGTCATAACTGGTGATGAATCTTGGGTTTATGGTTATTACCCTAAGACAAAGCAGCAATCATCACAGTGGAAGTCGCCAAATTCACCGTGGCCGAAGAAAGCCTGTCAAGTTTGCAGTAATGTCAAGTCCATGCTGATCATTTTTTTGACGTCGATGGGATCATTCACAAAGAATTCCTTCCACCCGGTCAAACTGTCAATGGAAAGTTTTACTGCGATGTTTTTAAGCGGCTAAGGGAGAACGTCTTATGCAAATGACGAGACAAGTGGTGCAACAATGACTGGGTGCTCCACCATGACATCTATTTACCAATCTTACAGTCTCCCTCCCGCCTATTATTCATTTAACCCTCACCTACTCCCTCTTCCTCCATCCTTTTCCATATATGTAAAACCCTTGGCAATGCTTTTGTTAACTGATGATGCCGTAGTTGACAAAACAATTCGATAAAATTCTTGTTCAGTGGAAATTACAATAATTGTTTTATTTCTATTATAGAATATTTCCACAATGTAGTCTTCCCCAGTGGACACTGTATTACAATTCAGCTCATGAGATTGCACAAGTTTATAATATTTATGCAAAGTAAAAAATTGGTTTGAATTGCAATCAACTTGATAGGCATTTTTTGTCACTAAATCTTGAAGCCTTTAAAGAGAGAATGATATTCTGGTAATTTGGAGGATCGACACTGCTGTATTATTGATGATGCCAACTTTAAATGTTGAAATGTAATATCTTAAATTTTGCAGGTATTTCAACGACATTTCTATTTTTAGAATATGAAAATAAATTTAAAATGCAAGGAATAAATGCAACATCAGCTGACTTTACTGCTTTTGGGGAAAAGGTTATATTAAATATTCACAGCACAGGTGAAAAGAAATGTGAACTTCCAAGTGGCTGCCTTTGTCCAAGACAATTTGAAATAGATATGAATGAGAAAGGATATAAGTTGAGTCCTTTAGAACCAAATAAGAGACAGTTCAAAGCCTACAATTCTGTTGGAGGATGGGGAGCTGAACTATTTACAAACACCATCAGTCAAGACAATAGGTAGTTTGTTACATTTTCCATTCATATTGTGTGTGGATACATTAATAATGATACAACTTAAATCTTCAGATGCAAGCTACCTCCAGAGAATTTGAGAAAAGAATTTAACAAGATCGTATGGATGATCTGGAATGATAAGACTGGAAACATAACTTTCAATATGGATATTGATACTTATAATTTTGAAGGGTATATTTCTGATATGAAGTCCCTTTCAGTGGATGATGACTTTTATTTAGCAGTTGCCATATATTATGATGCCATTAAATGTAAGTTACCCATAATTCACTATTTTTAATTAATACATTAGGTAATAAGGTTATTTTTGTACTACTTGAATTTATGTGAATTCCTTTAATTTCATGACACAGCTATTCACCATGCACAAACATCTTAATTCAATTGATTAAAATCTATTCACAATAGAACTCATACAAAACACTCCTGATTAGATTCAAAACATTTCATAACACTGTATTTTCTGGTGTGAATGACACACTTTTTGCACGTATGTGTCTTAAAATCATACTGCATCATATACAACAAAGGTTTAAATGCCAATAAGATATTTAACTTAAAATGTAGATATACACACTTTACAAATTCTTGCGACACTCTTTTTGCTCTAGAGGCAGGTTTTCTATGCAGTAAAACAATTTCAAACACCTGCGTTCATTCGGTAGAATTCTTATTTTTATTATTTATAATAATACAGTTTCGGTGAATTATTTGTACCCAAACAGTGATATATTAATTTCACGGGTTACAAAAGACAATATTACCGAAAAGGTCGGAATGTTCACCTTATTACTCAAACATGCTGCACGTGGAAAACTATGAAATATCACAATGACTTACAAACAAAAAGAAACACTGCCTGAATGTTTTTCACAATAGAATTATCAAAATATGAGACTAAACTGTTATGTTACCTTGACACCTGCCAGGCTACAGGACCCTGGCATTACTATGGTGATTGTATGCAAAATCTGACAAATCTGTTTTTATGAGTAAAATATTTTTAAAAAAGGAAAATGGCCTTATTTTTATGGGTGCCTCTTATACACAGAAAAATATAGTTGTCATTTTGAGAAAGCTAAATAAGTTAAGCTATAACACATCTCTGGATAAAATACAGTAACTTGATATGTGAAAAGAAGGAAATTCATTGTGATGTATAATCACAATTTTTAAATTGCAATATTACTCATTAAGGTATGAATTGGTTTTCAGCCACACACAACATCAACAGTTTTATATTAAAATGGACTGTAGGAGAAACATCTGTGAAAGTTTTTCAATATATTCCTACATTTGGATCTAAAGTGTTGGATTTATTTTACTCAAAAGGACGAGTATATCTCTTTATTGGCAACTCCTATGATTCTGACTTAAGAACTAATCATATAAATGATGAAATATATCAACTGAATGAGCAGAAGACAGAGGTAACAAATTGTTCTGAAAATAACACAATTTTTTGTTGGTATATACCAGCACTTAATAATGCATAAAATGATGATTTCTATCTTGTTTTCTTTAACATTTCATTGCAGTTTGTGCGGCTTAGAACTATACAAACGAAAGGCACGAATTCAGTGAAAAGTTTTGTCTTAAATGATGAAAGTTTTATTATTATAAGCCAACAGTTTGGCTCAACAGTTATAATTCTCAAGTACAATGAAGAATATAATAATTTCTATTTCTATCAGAAGCTACATTTTGCAGCAACTACATTGGGAGTTGGAGTTTTTTACATAAAAGGTAATGAAAATGCATTTTGATTTATCCTTTTTTTACCTAATATGATATTGTCAAACTATACTTTCATCAAACTCGATCTTATTCTACCCAAGTCTAGACAAGTAGAAAAAAATTTGTTCCAGAGAAGATATTTTAACGATGGTTACTGAGCACTGAAATGGAAATGAAAATTTATTAATATTTACATGTTTAACCTTTAAACACCAGATTTAAATGACCCTACGGCGACCATTGCTGCCTAACTTATTTTTGGCCATTTAAATTTTTCTTGCTTTTGATCAGATAAAACTTTGTATTTCCTTAACTATAAGAGATAAAATAGTCAATCAAAAAGTAATATTTAGCAAAATTGTTTGGGTAATAGCGGGTATATGTCCCTTATATTAAAAGAAAAGAAAACAACCCAAATTTCAAGTAAATATATAACAAAGTATAAAAATCATAATAAAACATAACTAACACTACTTTTTCATATATTTCACAACTTTTAAAGTATTGTTTTGTACCCCTCAAAGCATGAAAATATAGAGCGCTACATTGCATATTTTGCACATCACTGCTGTTCTAGTACATTTTCCCATCTCGGAGCATACACAGCAGTGAAGGCGATTTTGCTCTATGGAACAGTGTTTGTTTTCTTTGTCCTCCAAGTGGTGCAATTTGTGTGCTGCTTGGTCTTCTGCTTTGGGACGTAACAATGGGAAGAGCTGTCGCCCCTACTTGGATCCGATTTCACACGAGAGCGAGACGAAACTCTCGATGCGTCATCTACCTAGCAGATGATGTCAGGAGAACATAACTATTGAGGACCATGACATTGAGGGGGTGGAAGAAGAGCTTCTTCATCCAGTTCCTACTATGGCGGCTGACCTCTTAGCTAGTCACCATCCGATCCCCCTTGTCCATGTGAAATGAGAAGGGTGGGGCTGCCGCACTTTCCTTTATCTCTTTTTACATTTGGTGGGAGGTCTTCCCTGCCCTCAGTGGTTAATCTGTGGCATGGTTGCCTCAATGATTCTTGAGAGCATGGCTCAAGGATGAACCCTTCAAAATTTCTCGCCTCTATGATGAAAATTACATCTGTAAGAGACTTCCAAACAAAGCGCTCCCATATGGGTGCGGCCGGTGTTTAAAGGTTAAATGATCAGTTTATTTGTGTACTTATAAAATTTCTGAAGTCTTTTGCTATGTAGTACAAAATAATCAATTTAATTAATGAAAACGAAAAAAATAGTTTGTGTATGCGTGTGTGTAGAGCCATGCCAAAGGTGCTTGGTACCCCAATGCAAAATATTTCTGCAACACTCTCCCCCTTCCCCAACATAAACACTAGCAAAGTTAATTGATCTTTTTCTGGGTTTGGAGTGGTTTCCAATTTAATAATAATTAATCATTAATATTTAGTTTGGTTTAAACAAATGAATGTTTAATTTAATTATGTTTGTTAACCTGTAGCTTTCCATTACATTGCCAATCTTAAGAACACTTTCATGATGGGATAGTTATTAAAATTAATGATAGAGAAAGACAATTTAAGGTTAGAACTCATGAAATATCATGTTATTTCAATTCTTCAGTGCTAGGCACTCCTAGAATCCCATAGTGGTAAACACATTGCAATCATTTTGCTGTGTGCTTGAAAACTATTGAAAATGTTGATTTGCTAATCAAATGGAGAAAAGAAAAGTTTATGGAAACAAAATATTCATAGTCATAGGTTCTGCAACCAAAAAAGTATCTTATTCAAACTCGGTAAATTCAGAAAATTTGATCAAAATCAAACAGGAAATTGAGATATAAAAAATGTGAGATTTATGACCTGAAGGATGAAAAAAATCATGTACCGCCTGATGTAGTCGCTTCTCAAACTCGCCTCATGCGACGACCCTGATGAAACCCTCCTATCTTGTTGATAGAAAAATAAACACCTCTGAGTTTCTGGATGATGGTTTCAGAGTAGATCACTTCATCTTCCAAGAATTTCCTCTAAGCAAAGGATAAAATCTTCCTGTATTCTGACTTCAGTCAGGCACAGTATTAAGAAACAGACTGATCCTCCTACAAAGGAAACCCAAATAAAACTGATTTAAGGGTAGTTCTGTACTATTTTCATAAGAATACAAATGTTAATGCAAGAAGACAAAGGAGTATTGAAGGCTTATCTTTGGAAACGATCCTCTAAATCAATTTAAAATCATAGTTGAGAGTTCCATGATCTTTTTATTTTTCAGTCTCGATGGGTTTCCTTGAAGGTTAACATTTTTGAAATTGAGTTGTGAATTTTAAACCTCACCTTGACTAATTTCTAGACATGCCACTAGTGTTGAAGGCCAGTAGCACTATGCATAAGAAATGCCACAACAGCATGCTTGTCCTCGCTAGAGCGGAGATACCAATTAGAAGGACCTGCTTCTGAAAAAGCAATAATTGTAGGGAGACTCCAATGATACCCCAATTTTTTAATGCCTTCATCGCGGCAGTTTCTGAGAGAGGTGTAGAACAATGAGAATCATGGAGGTCTAATGGTAAATTATTTCCTGGAAGATTTCTCTGGTATTCCTGCCTTTCTCTTCCTGCTTTCACATATATGTGCTAAAATGTTTGAAATGCAGGGGCAAAATGCCTATTCAGTATGTATGTCTTGCTTTCCAATAATTCATTACTTGGCAATTGGGCGTCATGCATCCCTTACATCCCGGGTTTGTGCAGCTGTGTATGTATGTGTGTGTATGAAATCAACCCTTTACTACCCATCAACAGATGGATAGCTGGAGATTTTTCTGATGCACTCCTTTCACACTCTTGACTGTCCCTTATATGAAACATGAAAAGTTGCTAAATTGAATGAAGAAATTGCTGAATTGGCACTTCTCAGGAAATTTCTTTTTGATGACAGGTAAGTGCTGAGGAGTAAGATTACTCTTGATCTTTAACTACTTTTGATCTTACAATTCAGCACCATAGGAATGTCTATTCTCACTTATAGCAGGGCAGCTGAGTATGCTTTGTGTCATATTTTACCCTTCTTCTAATTGCACAAGTAGAAATACTCAGTCTGCTAAAATAACATGCAAAGTTATGTTCTTGAAAGAAATGTCAGCATATTGGATGAATAAAAAGCCATGCAAGTGTTTATCTCTAGAGAATACGGAGTGAATGGGTCAACAATCGGCTACAAAATCTAAGGACAAAATTTTAAGTAGTGTCAGTGTTGCTGTTCCATTGAGGGCTAAGTTTCTTTTATGAGTTGTAACACTAGATTAGAAAAAACGAAAGATTTTTTGAGCATATGGATAGAGAATATGAAACAAAAAATATTCCCCTTAGTGAACTGCAAATTAGAAATAAACCTTTAATTTTTATCATCATTAAAAGACTGAGTGAAGATGTTAATGGTGACAATTCCTCAGTTTTTCTGCTAGTAGAGGCTGGCTTGAAAATTTTAAGAAATGTTTTAATTTGCATAATATTATGTTGTTTTAATGGCATTTAAATTTTTCTTTTGAATTAGTAGAATTTATTTTTTGTTTGAGCTTAATTTAAACATTTTTGAAATGCTATAAATGAAATTAATATAAGATTTTTAACTAAAGAGAAATGTCAAAATAAAACAATTGCAACTTTTAAAAAGTTAAAAAAAAACAAATCCAAAACGTTTTGGGAACCAAACCCCTTTCTTTGTATGAACTCCTAGTCTTGATTAACATGATTTTTAGATTACATGGTGATTTCATGGAACCAAACTACCATGTTAATCGAGGGTTAATTGTGTTTATCTGAATAAGAATCTTGCATTTTGGAGGTCATCAAATATAATAGATAAAAAATATATATCATATAATTGGCTAAAGAATACACCCAGTCCCTGACTAACAGAATAGTTGCGTTCTTAAAAAAATTCGCGTAAGTTGAAATTGTGTTAGTTGGACACGATTTTTTCATAAGAAATAATGTAAATAGGGAAGGATGCATTCCATCTTACTAACCTGATTGACATTTTAAATTTTATTCCTTTATTATGACTATAATTTGGTTAGTGCTTTTTTTATTTGTTAATGTATATTTCATACATGTAACTCGTATTTACAGAAAAGAAACTATGATAATGTGTATGGTTTGTAGTGTTGCTTCGTTAAGACCTGTATAGTGAACGATATCACGTGTTCATTCATTGTTCTCATAGAGCTTAAGTAAGTCTAGTTTTTGCTCTACCGATATAACTTTCTCGGTTTCTTACTCCCACCACCAATAAAATTTAAACCATAAACTCGTGTATTTTTTATGTAGATGACTGCCATTTTGAATAAACTTCAAATGATCACCATTTATTTAGTGGATGTTATTTAGAAGAATTGTAAAATGATAATTTTAAACAACAAATAACTAAGAATTAAACATTTTTGTTTTAATACATGAAATAATTTTTCAAAAGATATATGACATATGATCTATAGAAAATTACAAAACTGGTCAAAGGAAATTTTAAAGAAGTTCAAGAATGGTATGTTTCTACATTGCAGTTTAAAAACCATGAAATCCCTCACCTTCTGCATCAGACTTATAGAAATTGTCAAATTCATCCTCTGGATCAGATGTTATGATAATGGGCTCATTGTCATTAACAATTAATGATAAGCAGGGCTAAGTTTGTTTTTGTTTCCACTTTCTAGACCTTTTTTACAATCACAGACAAGTCATGGAGAAATGGTGTTAAACCAAATGACCAGTCGTGATAGTCGAAAATCAGTCCTACTTCAAAAATCGTGTTGGTAGAATACGTGTTAATTAGGGATTGGGTGTAGTTCAAAATTCTCATTAGTAGATAGACTGACAAGTACCAATAAATTTAATTTTATCAGCTTGATGGAAGCTAATTATATATAATTTGTGTTTCAATAATTTTTTATCGCAGGTAGTAGTACAGTTGATGGCTACCTGGGAATTGCAGTGATGGATGGAAGTTTCCATCTCTATAAATACTCTCATATTGAGGTATGTTATCCTTTTACGCATTGTATAAATTATTTTGCTTCTTATTTCCAAATAGTTATTTGTAATTTCATTCACAGGGCTTCAAAAAATTAACTAGTCATTGGCAGAAAGGGATTCAAAGTTTTGTGCCTTTTCATATGAGAAAAGAGCAATTCATTCTGACTCCATCAGTCTTAGGAACACAGATAATGCACGCTGTCATCCAAGGAGCTATAGAATATTAATATTTCAATAATATTTCTTTTGTAAATATAAATAATGACGTTTTTTTGAAAATATTTATATGAATATGTAAAAACCTTGTCAAAATATTTTATGATATACTGTGTTTATGAACTCCTGCAGCCAAAATTTTATATAGAGAAATAATTTGAAAACTTGTAATTGAAATAAAATTAGTATAAAGTAAACAATTACTAAAAATAATTTCTTAATTATGCGTTATAATTGGCTTCAAACCAATCCAGAAATAGGCATGGGTCTGACTTGAAGCTTATCTCTATAAAGTAAAAAGAAGAAAAATAACAAGTACAAATTTAAAAAAAAATGAAAAATAAAATCTTTCTTTTGTGTTTTACAAGAAGTCACCCTTTAAAAGGAGAAAACAAGAAAACGTTTCAGATTGTCTAACATAAAAGATTTTGGTGTCATATTTTAAAAGCATTACTATTGATTTGTATAATAGCTTTACATAGTAAAGCTTAGTACATACTAATTTCAATTTGATCATAGGTCTTCAAGGTTGAGCAGCCATTAAAAATCTAAAATTTCGAATTTAGAGTACTGAGAAGTAAATTAATCAGGACACCAAAATCATTTACAATGGACAAATAATCTGAAACTGTCTTGTTTTCTCCTTTTAAGGGTGACTTCTTGTAAAACACAAGAAAAAGTTTTTCTTTTTGATTTTTTTTAAATTTGAACTTGTTTTCAACTATTAAGTGCTGATATGAATAATTAGTCAACAACACCTTTTATCTCTTGCTTTTAAACCAGAAGCAGCAATAGTATACCTATTATTACTAAAGTAATTGTCCGTCAAAAATGTTTATAAAATAAGAAAGTATTAAAAACATCTATGTAATGTGATTATGTACTAAAAATGCAAGCGACTAATAGAAAACATACACAAAGTAAGCATAGATAACCTTAAACTACTCTCCAAATAAAAGCATTGAAAATATTCTAAATTTTAAAAAAGTCTTGTGATGCTACACTGGCCAACATTACACTGGCTGACACTTCACAAAAAGAGGGGAGAGATTCGGAGCCGGAACTAGGTATTATGGTGCCCGGGGCAAAGAACATGAATAACGCCCCTAGCTCAAACACTGTATTATATAACATGTAAAAAAATAATTATAATTAAATGATAAACAACTACATATAATTTAAATATTTATTTCAGTTTCTGTAATATACAGTATACAAATGCAAATATGCTAAATAAAAATCATGTTATATTTTGTAGATTTAACAGCGTTAACATTGATAGAAAAATATCAATTAAATGCGTAAATGAAATTAGAACTAGAAAAACTTGTAAATTTTCAAAACATTAAATTTTAACTTATATTTTAGAAAGAACATCTAAACATTAACTTATAGCATATTTTAAAAGTACCTCAGAACATTAAATTTTAGCTAATCTTTTAAAAAGAACGTCAGAACATTAAAAAAAAAATATTATACTTCAATTTATCTTTTGAAGATTATACTTTAAAGATCAAACCTCCGTGCTTTCAAAGTCGCAAATTCGTCGATGATTTTGTCAAAAATGTTTTCTCTTGTGATTTCATTTTCAATCAAGAGGATTGCCATATTTGATAATCTCTCCTCTCCAAGGAAAGACTTTAAATAGGATTTAATTAGTGAAGTGTCTTTCGCAAGATGCTACCATTACGGGAATAGTTAAAAATATACGTAATGCAGTTTCCAGATTTGGGTATGACTCAGTTAACGAAAACCCATGAATCAGTTGGAGGGGGGTCTAAACTTGTTGCTGACTCGGTAATCGGCAGAACTGACAATGCCTGATGTTTGAAGCTTTCAATTTCAGATGAAATATCTGCAGCATTTAAATCTTTTCCATATTTTAATTCCAATTCCACTGTCGCATTCTGTAGTTCCGTAAGGTTCATTGTTGTTAGTTTACTTCCCAAAAGAAAGGCAAAATCTCTAGAGATGTCGAGTTTATCGTATCTCCAATTTAGTTCAAAAATAATTACATCAAGTGCTTTTTTTATCTCAATTTTATATACTGCTTTGGCTGATAAACTAGTAACTTCATCCAGGCCCAACAAGAGGGAGGGTGGAGGGGGTCTACAGTACCTGGGCACGCAATTCTTCAAAGGGCCTAGCCGAGTATACCGGTATGCTGTATACTTGTATTGTTGACAAAGTGGATGTGCGGGGAAAGACGTTAACAATAATTAGAATGGCCGTAAATAGATATCTCAGTGGTTTCCTAGTATTCCTGGTGTTAACATCCATTTATCATAGTCATTTATACGGTATAAATATGAACTATGTAAGTATTCAATATTTTAGTACAACCAGCATAAATTATATGGACTTATATTTTCAAGGCGTTTAATTGGGATTAACAATAAAGGTAAGTAATTGCTAGCTATTTATTTATATCCTTAGTTAAGTTTATTTAAGCGACAATATTTTTCTTGATAATTACTCATAAGTTAAATGCCGTATTTACTCGTGTACTCATTATATCTACGTTTCATTTTTATGTTATATTCATTAAATTGTTTTGGCTATTAAAGATAACACATTATTTATTCAATATATTTGGCCTTTCTTTTTCTTTTATCCAAAAATTCCGGTGTTATACCCATAGTTTCGGCTGTTATCTTGGCTTGTTCAAGAAGACAATCCAGTTTACTTTCCAGTATTTCTTGTAAGTTATTTTTTAATCCGTCAATCATTCTACTTGAAGTATGGAAAGATTTTTTGCCTGTAAAGCTAATCTATTCGATTTGCATGGCTGAGAATCGTTCCATATGATTAATGTGCATAAGAAGATATAATTGATTTGACTTGCAATTCCTGTTGCTGTAGCAGTCGTTTCTGCATTATGTATCGATGACATATTTGATTTCATGTCATTGATGATTTTGTGCACTTCTTTAATTTGCAAACTAAATGCTTTGATTGCGCTTGTTTTCGATGTTCAACACATATGAGTGTGTCCTTTGAGTGTAGTGTTTAATACACAGACAGTAGAGTATTCCACCTGCTAGTCGAATTAGCGAAAAAAGTGAACGTTTCTTGTAGGTTTCCAAAAAAGTTTACCATTGTTGGACTCACGGAGGCAGCATTACTGCATGCTAGTTTAGGCAATGCGCTGAACATGGGACAAATTTGGTGAATTGATTTTATTTTAAAATAAGTGCTTGTATACCCCTGACGTATTAGCCCCATTATCGTATCCTTGACCTCGCTCATTCAGGATGTCGATACCATCTTTTAATTTGTTCATGATTTCGGCCGCTAAACCACTGCCTGTTCTCTTTTTATTTTCAATGAAATCTATAAAACTTGGTCAAAATCTTTCTAGCATCAATATGGACATACCCTATTATTTGACACATCTGCTCGTGATGAGAAACGTCTGGGGTGCAGTCAAAAAGTAGTGAGTAATACTTTGCTTTTTTTATCCTGACAATTATCTCATCACGAACATTGTTCCCAAATAATCTAAGGAATTCATTTTGTATTTTATTTGACAATTTACACGTTTTTGTGAGTTAGCAAAAGGCATTGAACGTCACTGTCATGATGACTAATTAATTCTATCAGATTTAGAGAAATCCCCATTTTAGGAATGCCAATAACCTCTGTAGTACCTCTAATAGCAAGATTATTTCTTGCAAAAAGGAGAATGGCATCCAAAATGACTTTCAAAATGTGTCGCCATTTCTCCTTTTCTGTTTGAATTGCCTTTTGTAGGGAATCATCGATAATTCCACCACTTTTTAATACTTTCTCATATACGTAGTATATTTTACTTTCTCATATAGGTACGTAGTTTATTGAGAAAGTATTGTTATCGTGAAAACATTCGACTTCAAGATTTTGATGGAAATACACGTTTTAGGTGTCCCTGAATCCATAAAAGTGGTTCTCGCCATGCCGTCTGTCTGTCATCTGTTCACCCATGGAAAAAATACTGTATAGATGACACTCATGCTTATCTGCTATGCAGTGTTTCTCCAGTTGTGGCAGATTGCCTTATTTGAGTGGAAAAACTTTTTTAGATTGACTTATCTCACTATAATTTAAAAATTTTTGAGATGCTACACCGGCAGACGCTTCACAAAAAGAGAGGAGAGAGTATTTACCATGGGCAATATGGTTTATGATGGAGTGAATGAAGTGTTGGGGATAGCTCACATAACCTTAGGGCAGTGGCATGCAACCATGTTCTGATGGTGGACTGCATTAGTACTTCTGAGTACCTCAGCGGGCCACAATTTAAGTCATGGTTGTTTCAATGGGCTGCATTTAATGTCTCATATGGTTCACATCAGACTTTAATCCTTAAGAGATCACACATTATTTTGTTACGTAAGTCCTACCAGGAGAATTATCTCATGTTCTACAGTGGTAAAGACAACAAAATATGGTTTAATTAAGGAACTAGAATCTCTCCTGAAAATTTGTCCAAGTCCACTCGCCGTAGAACTAACATTATATATTTTAATGCCCATTTGAAAAATGTGTTGCATGTAGTCGTATATGATTAAAGTAAGAATAATTGAAATTTTTTATTGAACCACATCATAATACATTGACATTAAATATATATCAACACTAAAACCTATGCATAATGTGAGCAACTCCTCTTAAAAAATTTATCTTGTCATTAGAATTGTATCTTTCTATTGCTGTCAACAAGAGCTTATTTACACATTTGTACCTATTGTGCACTTTTTGCATTATGAAATTTCTCCATGAAACTCATGCTTGCTCCCTTTTCCAAGTTTACCGAGGATTGAGCTGAAGTCGAATCTGCAACAATCTACTGAAAAAGCGATCATATGTATCTTTTGATTTATTGGGTGAAAGGGCAAAAACACGAGGAATGCTGAACGAACCATCTTGGACATGGAGACAATAGACAATATTTTAATAATAATTTGTTTTTAATTAAAAACTAATTAGCAATTGAAATCATAATGTGATTTTCTTTTCATAAATTATTTTTTTTAATTAAAAATAAATTATTATTAAAATATTTTTAAATTTGGCAAAAAAATTCACATGATCAATATTTTTCACCGAACTCATCATATCGAGAAACTTGTCTTTTGATAGTAGTAAGAGGTACATAGACTCGTAGGCTTTTACCATACAGAGAACCCGACCTGGAAAGAATTAGTAATGTTTTGAATGCTAGAAATGTAACTAAAATTGTTTTCTTACTATGCAAATATCCAGGGACACAAATGTCCGAGGGACGCAAATGGCCAAGATGCAAATGTCCAGGACGCAACTGACCTGTCGTCATAATACGCACCATAAGTTTTTGCCAATATTTTGAAGAAAAAATGAGTATTATAATCAGAAGGTAAATAAATGTTTTATTTACCTCTATTACAGTAGATTTTCATTAATTATACAGTAACTGCTATAAGAAATAATTTGCTACTTGCATTTCTTTTCTAGCAATGTCAACTCCTGAATTTGCATTCACACAAGGGCTCATTGCTCTGTAAACTTACTAGTAAAAACTCATGTCTTTTTTGTTCGTATGACTACATTTTACCGAATTGGTATTACGCAGTTCCTTTTTCTTGTAACTAGAGGTACTATCGTGAAATGTAGGATTTTCTGATTTTGGGCACCTTGAAATGTAGTTATGTTGCACTATTTGTTTATTTTATTATATTTCTATGTTAATGTATTTATTTATGTTCTGATACCATTCATATCATACATGGCACCATAGAGCCCCATAAAATACCATATATAAGGTTTTTTTATGTCTCAAGAGGTTTTTAACTCAAGGTTTTGGAACCGATTCTATTGTTAACATGGGTTCTTATGGGTAATATTGATTTAACGTTGTTTTGTTCTATGTTGCTATTTTCAGGAACAAATTAACGACATCAATCGAGAACACACTGTACATTTATTGATAATACAACTATATTTTACTGGGGCATCTAAAAGCCTTGGCACCCATGGGTTTGCAACCTCTGCTAGAGATAATACAGCTAATGCATTTCAGCATATTGATCATAATTTCTGATGTACCGCATCTAATCTTCTACAATAATAAAAGATGTGTATTTCAGCACCATAGCTCCATGATCATGATCCTAGAGACCTGAAACTATGTATGCATACCAAGGAAACCCTGGGGATGTGAACCGTGGGTGTTATTTTTTACATTTGGCTTAAAATATATTTTGTCTAAGGTTTAGTCCGATCAGCATTCGGCTAAGGCACAGGGAACATTATTCAAAGCTATTGGCATTCACCTGCAAAGCACATGCTTATCTCATGGCCAACTTTGTTGGTTACTCCCGAGTTGGCAATGGCAAAAACCTTTTTATCTTGGTCCCAAATGGAAAAACACGCAGCACTATCTATCCTGAAGCTCTACAAGGATAAAAATTGTCAAACACTGTAATAAAATGTGATGTGAAATTCTCACAACTATGATAAAGTATTGCAATGCAAATAAATATTTTAGCTCAAAAGTTTTTCAATACATTTAAATGTTTAACTTGTATAAGTTTTTGGTATGATGAAGCCATATATCTCTTTAAATCACTATATTGTGTCCATTGGCATTACAATGTACGCTAAGCTACCTTACCCAAGCCATATAACGTCATGCCTCCGCCGCGATCCACTAAAAACTTATTACAGCCTAAATGGTAAAACTGAATCAAGTGATATCTCATATTTGTAGATAATATCATTCGTAATAGATGCTGAAGTGATGAACGATGTTGCACAACAATTAAGGGTACTTCATTCTTGGATATTTTGAAACAAAATTCGATTTACTCAAAAATGGCTACAAGGATTTTGATTATAATCAATCCAATCGTACAGCCTGATGTCAAGAATAATACTTACTAAGCCATATGTCCCAAAAAATACTAAATATTTCTCAGTGGCATTAAAATATAAACTCAACTACAGTTTAGTTTATTTATGAAATAATAAAAAAATCACAAAAGAATCACAAAATCACAGAAAAATCGCAAAACAGCTTTACATCTATTCCTAAAAACATTTACACTCTTTGGGAAGGGCTCAAATAGCTCAGCAGGCAACTCATTCCAGTCAACAATAGTTCTGTTTAAATATGAATTTTTTTAATATTTGTTTTTTGTTTTCTACATTTAAATTTGTAATTGCGATCATTTTTCCCTTTAAAAGATGGTTCATCCACCCCCTTGAGTAACTCACTCCATGCTGTCTCCATATTTATTACATTAAAAAAAACCACAGAGTCTACTCCGTTTCCTTCTCCTTTGCAAGCTCTCCCAGCCCAGTATTTCTAGCATCTCTGTCACGCTATCCGTTCTCCTGCGCCTACCCAATACATATCTGGCCACCTTTCTTTGAACCTTATCCAGCTTCCTGATATGCCCTTCTTCGTGCAGATCCCATACCAAGGAGGCATATTCCAATATCGGCCGAACTAGAGATTTGTATGCTTTCTCCTTTGTAGCTGGACTGCTTCCTTTTAGATTCCTCATAACCCAGTGCAGCATTTTGAAAGCTTTCCTTTTTATGAAATCAACATTTAATCCCCATCCTAGATCGTTTGATAAATAGACACCTAAATATTTACAATGATCACTTTTTGGTATAGGATTTCCCGAAAAATTATACTCTCTATTTGACACTAATTTCCTATTAGTGAATGTCATGTACATACGAAGTTCATTTTGTCTGGAAGATCGTTGACGTAAATTAAGAAGAGCAGTGGCCCTAAGATGCTACCTTGTGGAACCCCCGATATGGCATTCATCTCATCTGAATACCTGTTACCTATTTTCACTCTTTGAGTTCTTCCAGTAAGAAAATTTGCAACCCTCTTCAGTACCCTTACGTCGATTGGTAATTGCTCCATCTTCAACTGCAGTAGATCGTGTGGCACTCTGTCAAATGCTGTCAAGAAATCAACGATTATAGCATCAACTTCTTTCCCTTCGTCTAATGAGTCAGCAATGTCTTGACACAAACCCACTAATTGGGTTTCACAGGAATACCCTTTCCTGAACCCATGCTGAGTTTTAAATAGCCACTTATCCCTTACCCACCAATCCCGTATGTAGTCTGATATTACCTTCTCCATTAGTTTACAAACCACAGACGTTAAGCTAACCAGCCTATAGTTCTTTACTACCGTCTTTTCACCTTTCTTAAAAATGGGTATAATCATTATATATCGACGACTCTTACAGAGGAGGATATAACATATAACAGGAGGATACTAATGTTTAGGCACTTCCAGATAAGCTGGAGATTCGAAATTTTTTTCATAGGTAGAATTTTGTGCAAAACCGACTAGAAAAAACGAAAATCTTGAAAAAGTGCAACAATGCGGCCGCTAAAAATTCGCAATTGTTTAAACAAATTTTCATGGTTTATGTATTTCCGCATGTGCTACAGAGATGAAATTTTTTTTATAAGTAGGATTCTTAAAAAAACGAAAAAGGGATTATACAAATTTTGATATTTTTATTTGTTTGGCAGTTAAAAATTCTTCAAGTTTAAACAAATAGATAGCTGTTTAGGTACTATGGGATGAGCTAGGAAGCTAAAATTTTCAAATTATTTACAGAGTAGTAAATTTGTGCAAATAAACATTTCAATTTTACCATATCTGATTTGCGGCGGCCGTTAAAAATTATTTAAATTTAAACAATTAGAAAAATATTATTTTACTTCTAGAAATGCTACAACTTAAAAATTTGGCTAAAATGTGTAGCATTAGTACCCCATAATGAAGAAAGTGTAAAATTTTAAAAATTGCAACATTTGGGGATTGTTTTAAAATATTATTTTTACATGTGGGAAAAACGAAAATCGCTGCGGAGGTGAAATATTTAGAATTAAAAATATATGTGTAATGATGAAAGATGAATAATGAATGTTTTTTTATGTTGAGATGAAATGCTTGCAGTATGCAAGCACCAACTACTAGTATGTGCTATTTTCCAGTCTTTAGGTAAGGCATGATTACTCATCGTTACATTGAATAGGTGAGTTATGTAGGGAGACATGGCAGTAGCACCCAGTTTCAGTATATCAGTTGCAATAAAATCCAGTCCCACTGACTAATTTGCCCTCAACTTCCTAATTTTTTAAAAAAATGTCTGTATCTGTGACTCTAATGGGTATTATCTCTGATGTAGTTTTGCATATCTTCCAGTTTAAGGAGTCATTTATCAGCTCTCCAGTTTTTAAGTTATCCCAACTATTTTCTTGTTTCCTATATACTCTTGTAAACCATTCATTAAAAGCATTAGCTTTACTGTAATCGTCGATGACTAACAGCCCTTCACTGACGCTATATCCATCCTGTTATCTTTCCTTCTCCTAATAAATTTGTAAAATTTGTTTCCGTTAGCCTTAGAAATTACATTAACAAGAAATTTTTCCTTCGCCTTCTTCTTTTCCCTATTTAAATCGTGAACCAATTTCTTATAACTCTGAAACAACGTTCTACTCGAATTTCTTGTTCCGTGTGCTCTCCTTACTTTTTTCTTTAGTTTCCTGATTGTATGATTGTAATATTCAGGATCCGTATTTTCTTTAAGAGTCTTATTTGGGACAAAAGTATTTAGCCCTTCAAACACTATCTCTTTAAACTCCTTCCATATTTCTTCCACGTTCTGTCCCCTACTCGCCCATTCTGGAAACTTGTCTCTTAAAAATCCCTGGAACCCTTCTCCGTCGCCTCGCTTGTAATGCCAGACCGTCTTTATTTTTTCCGAATTCACTTGACGTGGACTGTCCCATTCTAGTTTTACACACGCAGCTGCGTGGTCACTTATTCCTGGGCATACATCAACGCTAATAAAAGAATTGAGTGGCCTCACTAGAAATACATGAAGAATACTTTCCCCTCGAGTGGGCTGTTTTACTACCTGTGTAAAGCCCTTCTCGTCTATGAGTCGGTTGACCAGCTCTTGGCCCTTACCACTCCCTACCGTGTTGCCAGACCACCGAATTCCCGAAAGGTTTAAATCCCCCATTATGAGAGTATGACCTTGAGGGTTTTCCGAGCAAGCATCCACAAGGACTTCCAATGGGTGCAATCCTTCGTTTGGACTCTTATACATAGCAATTATGCTTAAGCTTTGCCTTTTATTTTCACCAAGTAACTTCATGCACATCATTTCACAGTCTACCCTTGTCCATTCCAATACACTCGCGATGTTGATATTCACACAAATAAATATTCCCCCTCCTCGACCGTCACGGTCCCTTCTTAAAACGGTAAAGCTAGGTGGGAGTATTTCGTTGGATGTAATATTCTCATTTATCCAAGACTCTGTGCCTATTACAATATCAGGTTTGCATGCTTCCAATAAAGTCCCAAATTCCCTACTTTTGTTTACTTGGTAGAGGTGTGGTTAGCGTGTCTGGCTCCCAATGCTAGTGGTCGCGGGTTCGAATCCTGCCGAGGGCATGGTTGTATGTGTTTGTCTTTGTTCAAGTTATTACGTTCATTGTAAAAGGCGGTTAACGGCTGTTTATGAGCTAAAATAAATAAATAAAAATAAATAAAATACTTCTGCAGTTGACCTGGAGGACTATTAAACTCTTAACCTCACATTCTTTGTTATATGTAGATTCATCTCTAGGTTCCACTATTAGTTTCCCTGCCCTCCGAGCTTTTGGGCAACACCATGAAACAGATTAGCTAAAATAAATGTCCCTTCCCTGTTCAAATGAATTCTGTCATGTCCCAAGTGCCTATCACCAACCCAGCGATTTGGATCTACAAAAAATATTCCTTGTTTTAAACACACCCACTCAATTCCTTCGTTTACGTAGTTTACTCTCTTGTGGCTAACATCTCTTCTATGAATAATGCCACTCACAGCAATTTTCGCGTGTTTAAACTATTTAACTTTGATTTATAAGCATTTTGCTTTTATAAACGTACACAGTCGACAAAACGTATATACATATATGAGAAAGTTTGTGCAATGTATATTGCGCATTATTGCAAGGCTTGACAACAATTTATCAGAATCTTATCGCTTTTATTGGGATTATGATGGATGATAAGATTCAATTGGATATTGATTAAAGCCAAGGATGGTGGTTTTTTATGATCCAACTGCTTATTCCCATGCCCACATTTATATTACGCTTAGGGCAGGTATACCACACCTTTTGTGTGGACAAAACCAGATTTGGACGATCCTTGCAGAAAGTAAAGTTATTATAAAAATGTGGTTAAAAGGGAAATACGTATATAGTATTCATCATCATATATATTATATCATCTATATTATATAGATGCATGTGACAACCACTACAACTACTAACTGAAATTATTGGCCACTTGCAGACAACCTAGTAAGCTGAAATTTGGCACAGAGGTCACCTACAAAGGGAAAAATCCAAACACCCAAAAATTTTGAGCATAAGCACCCAAAAACTCCAAAAATTGGTTTTTCGCTCATAACTTTTGATCTGTCAAACCGATTTTGCTGCGATTTTCTTCGTATTGTAGAGAATAAAAAAAACTACAAATAGGCCTCACTGACAGTATAGTGCTCTCTCTCACCGTTTGCAAGATTTTTAATTATAAATTTCGATAAAAAATGCACCCTCTCCTCAACCAACCTCCCCCCTTCACTCCTTACCCTGGTCACTGACCATACCGAGCATACCACTGCATGTCAACGAGTCAATCACTCCTCCCTCCACTAGCTGCCTCCTCCACTACTCACCCCGTTTTAAGGCTGCCACTATAAATTTGAAAATATCACTAAACACACACTGAAAAGTAGCTAAAAACTCGCTAAACTCAAAGAATTGCCTCTAAAAAATTGTTAAATAAAAGACGTAATGTACGTTGAAGAATATTTCAAGTACAATGTAATCTTTTACAATTACTCTAAAATACATTAAAAATATAGGTAACTGGAGAAATAAATGTGAAAAGCATCTAAAGATGTATGAGAAACATGCATATTTTAACGAGAGCAACGGCATGTCGACTGCTACATCGAAACTTCACTGAGAGGAGAGTGATGTAAGATCTCATATTAGATCTCTTCTCAGTGAAGTTGTTTGCATCACAACAGATATAAATTCTGTTATTTTTGCCATTGGATGAGCAGCTTACAGAGCAGGCTGGCTCCATGATAATCAGCATTGTCATAAGCAAGCTGGTGAGGAGGGTTGAGCGGGGTCGGGCTGCCAAAGGCAGCCAGGGGCAGAGTCCCTAGTATTATTTTATCACTTGATAACTTTTTAAGTAGTTCAATGTATGTCACGTGTCTTACACTACTCCCATAAAAGGATGAAAAGTAGAGAAAAAATCGCCATAAGAAAACAAAGACAAAACGCGATAGCAATCATGAAAATGTCATTTATAAGTTATAACTAACTTCTTATTCATAGATTAAGAATAAAAGGTTTTATACAAAATCCCAAAAAAATCAATGATTATTCAAGGATAAGAGGATATTACATGTGCAACTGTTATCATAAATATACTTGTAAGTAGGGCGAGCTGCGGCCTGTGAATTAAATGCTTTAAAAAGTGAACCCTGAAATTAAATACAAACAATTCCATTTACTTCAATGAAACTTACTTCAAAAAGCATTACTTATGCAAATCTTTAACTTTTAATATTCATGATAAAACAAAACCCTAAGAATAACTTACAATTTTAAATTTGATGAATCTCACCGATGCATTTGTGAGCTTTAATCCAGACCGACAAGCACAAAACAAAATGACTGTTACCTCTGCACTGATCCAAATAGTGTTTGAGTATGTACTTCAAAAATCATTGTCGCTGACTAAGTCACTTTTGATTGTCTGTTGCTTCTATTTGGAGAAGTACTCTATTATCGTTCCAATGGGAAAATAAAAATGGTATTCACTGGGATGTCTTTTTTGCCAGGTGGGGCTGAAATGTTAGAGAAATTAATTCTCTAAGTCGTTGAGTTCAGAAAATTTTTCTCTTTATTCTTTAGTGGTCTTCACTATATTTAATTTTTAAAGAATATTAAGATCCAGATTCAGAGAATAATGAGGCATGGAAAATCATTTTAATCCTCAACTCTCCATCCCCACTCCTCTCCCACTCTTCACAAACACAAATGTGGCTCACGATACAATTACCACTTCCACGAAGACACTCAAGGTCCAAGGTGAGGACTGTCCCCAATGCCCTAAGTTTGGTTCATGATGTTGTCAGTGCAAGCAACATCAAAACAAGTCACAAGACAACATAATCACAATTTTGGCACCCCTAGAATGATGCATCCGGGGCAAGGGCCCCGCTCGCCCCACCCTAGTCCTGGGCCTGGAGAGAGTATTTATCTTGTGCAGTATGATTGATGAGGCAGATGGAGGGGTGGATATATCTCATTCAGGGGTAAATATAGGGCCACGCAATCTGGGACCTTGAGCCTTGAACCATGATAGAGTTGTGTCAACAGAGTCAGGAGCTAAGTGAGAGAGGGCAAAGAAATGTATAGCTTGCATAAAAATTCTCAACACAAATAAGTGTGTGTGTTTGGCTAATCAACCTCTTGAATTATTATAGCAGATTCTTTCACACCAAACAGTAACAAAGGAGGAGAGAAACCCGGTACTGACATTAGCCTACACTTAACAAAGAGCACCAAGGCTGCCAATGGCTTAATGGCCCTTTCAAAGGATGAAATGCTGTCTTTGCACAGTCTCCTCAAACCACACAAATGGGCCTGGGCAACCTTGGAAAAAATCCTACTATTGCGAGATTCATGCCTGCTGCCCTTTCAAGCAGCAGGCGAGTAGCAGCCAGCGTCCTAGCCACTACAATACTGGCTGGCACCCCCTAAACACAAATAAGTGGTTATCTATATAATCTAATTAATAATGATGAACAAATGTAAATGATAATGGGCAAGGACCAGTCTCAACTGATGGCATCAATGAAAAATTAATGGGTCTTGTCTGTTATCTGCCGCCACAGTGTCGGGTGTTGGAAAGTGGCAGGTCCACTTTCCAAACCAAGCTGCCAGCTGAGCTATAAGCTTGTCCTGTTTTTGGTTTATATTAAACAGGTCTTGGATACTTGTTTTTTCAAGGTGATGGGCTTTCCACTCCCGTCTTTGCCACTTGGGCGGTGGTTAGAACTCCTGACCCATGGATGCCACTGGGTGCTTGAAGCATCACTCTTACCTGCGAGAGTTTTTGGATCAGTTGGTGAGAGGAGTTTGTCATTTTACCATAGAATGCCCTGGCCCTCCTTTCCAGGACACATTCCAGTGGTTTGACCCCAGTGGTATTTTGCAGCTCCGTCACCCTGACATAGTCCTGCCATGTCACTCTTAAGATCGTGCATAGTGCATTGTTTTGCACTATGCAGATCATCATCTTCGGTATGCAGGCCCAATAGAGTCGGACCTCGGTCTCCAAGGTCACTTCCCTGGAGCCCAGGATGGGGCCGAGTCTGCATACTGCACCGTTTGCGGCCCCTTTCAGGCTGGAAAGATGTTTATCCCAGGTTAGCCTCCTGTCTATCGTGATTCTGAGGTATTTTGCCTTGGTGGACCATGGGATGACCTGACCTTGTAGGGTGATATCGAATGACAGTTGACGTCTCAGAAGCATTCAAAACAATGGCGACAGTCTTGCTGGCATTGACTGCAACCCTCCATTTGCATTATCAGGTGTTAATGGTGTCCAGGGGTCTCTGGAGGTACTTAACTGCCTGAGCCTCATTCTTAGATTTAGCCAGGATGGCCGCATCATCAGCATAGTGGCCGACGATGACCTAGGGGCCATGGTCTTTGGGGAAGTCATGGGTAAACAGGTTGAAAAGCACTGGGCTGAGGACCAACCCCTGGGGGACACCTGCCTGAATTGGATGAAGCCTGGATCGGTCACCTGCCCAGCTTACCCAGAATTTTCTGCCCTCAAATTAGGAGCGCAGGAGGTGAATGAGGTGGCATGGCAGGCCAACCTACAGCATCTTGGCAATCAGTGCCAAGTGCCAGACCCTGTCAAATGCCTTGCTGATGTCGAGTGTTCTCTGCCACCCTTCCAGGTCATTATACTCAGCACCCTAACAGAATGAAGTAGCAAGATATGGAACTGCATGGAGGTTAGCTGCTGGAAAAAAGAATAAGTGGCAGGATACGACTGTGACTGGGTTGGGTAAGTTAGTGTTTTTGGATTCTTCCCACGTTCACTGCGCCATCCCCTTTGAGGGAGCAGGACAGTGAACGTAGAAAGAAACCAAAACACTTTAACTTATATATATATATATATACGTATATATGCATTGTTAAGAACTTGAGCCTGTTTTCCTCGAAAAAAGTTAAACACATTTTCAGAATTCACCCGTCATGGGTCCTGCAAACTGCTATCTCCTAGGGCCATGTAAACGACTATCACCAAGGGCCTAGGGTCATCGCATGCAGACCTCGCAACCCACACTCCCTCAATCTGTGTCTGATCTCGTGCAACCTTTTTTTTTGATGGTAGGCTGCATTAGTATTTCCGAGTACCTTGGACTTGCCCAAGCCCATGGGCACTGACAGTACTTTTTCCAAAGGGAGGCAGCCAGAAAATTTACTTAAAAACTTATGTTTAAGCTGTTTAAGAATATTTTTACGGTCGCTCTAGAGTTTGGATCTTTGTATTGAAACAAAGATGGTGCCACAAACTGTGTTCAAAATCCTCACATTAAAGTGAATTCACCCTGAACAGGAAGGTTCTGGAACCGGCTAGAACAAGTCTATGACTGCAGATGCAATTTTCGAAGAAGTCTTTATGCCAAATCTTGATTAGCTAATAGTAGCGTTTGAAAATTATTTTAAATTCAGGTGCCTTCGATTTGTATTACTTGCATCAATAAAACTTCAAAACTCGGTCAATAACTGAGTACATGAAAATTGCTAAAAACATACAAAACATGTACGGAAACCTACTTGACAATTTCTTAGCTATGGAAAAATGTTGGTATGAATTTTGGAAAATTTCAACTAATGGTATCAATGCCAGTTCATTGAACTGCATTAACTACTTTAAAATGTAGACACATTTTATATGTCGGTACATGACATGCTTAGTATATGTATATTACTGCCTGCGACAACTTGCACAATTGAAAGATCCTTCAGCACCATCATGTCAAAACATGGTTGAGGTCTACCATGGGTGATGAACGCTTGTCTGCTTTATGTATGATGAGTGCTGACAAGGAACGAGTCAAGAAAATTTAGTTGAAGTTGTTAAACACTTTCCTATTTAGGATAGAAAAATCATTTTTTAAAATAATTTTAATTTTTGTTATTAATTTAGTATATATTCTTCTTTTTTCAATTTTCATTTTTTTTTCAAAAATCAAGGGATGAAGATATCAGGTTTGCCCTCCTCATGCCGGCACCCTTACCCAAACCCAGGTACTTGAGGTCGAAACGGGAGAGGTGGCATCTCTATTTACTGCCTGTACCCAAGAAATACACTACTCCGATTTGTATTTGGATACAATATATTACCATCTCCAAAATAAAGTGGGAGACATGCTTTCACCTAGTTTACACATCCATTAATAATTATTACTGACTGGCTGGAAAAGAATACTTGGCTATTGTTATCAAATACAATACGCACCCTAAATTTTGATGTCTTCCATAAAATAATAAATATGGTAAATTACGGTAAGTGGCTCACTTGGGTGGGGGGGACAAATCATAATAACCTTGCATATCTGTGAAACTATTATGATAAACTCAAGTGTCCAGAAACTTAGATTTGTGATTATGCAAGGCTAAGCTCATGAATGATGAGCAGTAGTATATATACGATGACTCAGGAATACATCAAACCGCGGATACAGAACTCGCTGCCCCCTCTATCCGAACCTGTGATCTTTAATATTGACCTTCCTTTACATCAGTTTCTCAAGATAATTGATTTAAAACTTTTTTCAACAAAATTACTGCTTTATTATTTTAGGCCCTTAAAAATTTGCATTAATTATTAATATAATACTGAAATGCAGTTGATGTACAAATCCACTTCTTGGAAATGGTGGGGTTTATTTTTACCATAGTGGGACCAAGGATTTTTAGGATTTTTGACAAAACAGTTGGTGGGACGCTAGATGCAAAAGGCTGAGAACCAATGCTCTACACTGAGATTGTATTATTCAATTTTAGTAGTATTCAAACATTTTAAGAGAACAACAAGAGAATATTGTAAATAAAAAAAATAAATTTTAATTTAAAATATTTTTATACCATTTATAATATTTCAATATAATAAATTCCATATAGCTTGTTGATTATCTGAAATGTCAGAAGGTGTGCAGAAGGTAAATTTTGGTTTTCCTGCTGTTCCCTATTCATTTTCACACATAGGTGCTATATGTTTTGAAAAAGGTCACGACTTTGAATGAGCTTATTCCATGAACGATTGTTTGGCATGTTTTAAATAATAGATTACTGCAAACTGATGATCGAGAAAGCATCCCTTTATTATAGCGGCTGTGATATGTCGCATACCTCAGTATAATCTGAATCTGAATAAATACCCTGCAAGATACCGCAATTGGTATGTGTTAGGGGGAGAATATCACCTATCATGTTATTCTCCTGTGAAGTCCCGGGACTTGTCATCGGACATTTTGTTTGTTCAGTGTTCAAAATCGAGTATGTATATATATATATATATATATATATATATATATATATATATATATATATATATATATATATATATATGTTTATATAGATGGATAGCAACAAGTTGTTGGGATAAGGAAACCCAGTTAGCACTCACCAATAAGATGACTTCAACTTGGTGAGATGCTGGGGATGTCAAAGTGACACATGTTAAGCACACACAAAAACATGGAAGCTTTTGGGGGTGATCCCTTCATCAGCAAAAGAGAGAGATAACTGATTGAAACTACACTGGGTGGAATGGTAGTGTGGAAAGGTCAGGGATTGGAAGATACAGAGGGAGTGAGGGAAGGGCTGAAAAGGAGTGAAATTCTAGCAAAGGGAGAGAAGGAGTATAGAAGATGGATTTGAGCAAGCTCCCACTGATGGAGTTGGAGAGCCAAAGCATTATCGGGGAGAGCATGAATTGCTCTCACTGTGAAGCAATCATTGAATTTTAGATTGTGTTTATTCACATGAATGGCCATGGGCAGCAGTTGTTTAAGAATAATTGTCTGTCATATCCCATCTTTTATCAAAGACACCACTTTCTTCAATGCCTCAAATCTCTCCCATCCATTTATCCCATTTACCTTTCCTCTTCTGTAAGCATTTACATGAACATATATATACACACATACACACACTTAACTCTCGATAATCCGACACCCGTAAATTTCTTTTATGTAATGGAAAAATTAAACTAATAGTTTAAAATTTGTATTTACGTTTTAGTAATCATTGAAAAACACAGCATAGAGGATTATAGTAGGGAGCACAAACAAAGGCGGGGTCAGGAATGTCACGTGGTTTCTCCCATTCCTTCACTTGGCCAATCAGCGTCAGTCAGTTACAGCGGCTTTTGGGGTGC
This sequence comes from Tanypteryx hageni, assembly GCA_028673005.1. Lineage (NCBI taxonomy): Eukaryota > Metazoa > Arthropoda > Insecta > Odonata > Petaluridae > Tanypteryx > Tanypteryx hageni. Next base: position 42,230,463 of record CM054120.1, read on the forward strand.
AGTTCGTAAATTTGCGGCGTGATTTTCATGTTTATTTGCATGTTTTACAATTGAGATTTAAATAATACCATCTTGTGGTGTTCTAAAATGGAGGGCAAAGGAAGTAAATGCAAGGTTTTGCTAAAACAGGCAAGTGAAATCGTATATAAAGTGAAAATACTCACAAAGAGGGGAATTAGATTTATTACGATAAGAAGCATTCACGAAAAGTGTAATGTTTGATTGGTATTATCCACCCAATTTTGTTCTTATTTCTTATTTTTATTTCATATATTTTATTTTATTTCTTGTTTGTATTTCCTGTGATGTGTTGTGTATTACGACAACATCCATGACGTCTGTGCTAAGTTGTTATTTGCAATGTGTGTTTAGAAGTTTAAGTAAACAAATTCTGTTAAATGATGACGATGCAGTGGTATTGTAAACACAGTTGGGTACCTAACTGCATTTATTTCGATGGAAATGGTAATGTAAATTAAAGAATGAGATTTCTTTTGCCGAGAAGGTTGAATTACGTGTCGGTTTTAGTGAAACTTTGGAACCGTGAACTTTAAATAATAGGGGCTGACCAATATTTACATTAACTTTGTTAATTATTTCTAGTTCACGAAGAATGATAGCTGTCTCCAATAACCTCTTTCAAATGAAAACCACAGAGCTTGTTTGTTTTCAACAACGCACTATCAAAACTGCTTCTGTTCCTTCACAAAACAAATGGGTTAATCCGTACGCCTATTTGTACGTTAATTCTACGACCATGAGTTAAGCTACCGCAAGGAGTTAGCTAAGTCTGTCTGAAGGAAGATCAAGAGAGACAAAACACAGACGAACTTAAAAACATACGAAATATTTGAATGAACGAATTTAATGTTATTCGAAAAGTACTATGGAAGAGAAACAAAGCACGTATCTTACGTTATTATAGCGTTATTTCTCCATAAATCTTCAGTCACCGCATTTGCTATTTCTACAGAAGCCTCCCAGAGATGATTTTATAATTATTTAATTCTGCTATGGTTCAAAAATTCATATAAGTATCTAATATATGATGAACCTGGGAATGAAACCTATGAAATAACACCTAAATACATACGTGCATATGTGTTTCTATGCAACGTGTAATTCCCTCTCACATTTAACACATGCACTGGATTTAAATGTTCATGGTCATTTTTTTGTTATTTATAAATAGTTTACGCAGAATTTGAGGGTGGCAAATGAAATGTATTCCTCAAGTCCGACTATTTTGGTTAATACCCGTGTGTTATCTCCTTAAACTTATACTATAAATTTTGCCTCTCGCAGATCCTGCAATCTCGTTATTCCGGTACTACTCCGGTCCCGAGGGGTGCTGGATTATCGAGAGTTTACTGTACTGTAACGACGGCAGCAGCAATAGCTTGGGATAAATCACGCGTCGTGTTTTCATTTCCCCAATCCCGAACCCCGAATCTTGGTACAGTACTATATCAAAATGACTTGGTGGTGGGTGAGACAGCCTTGGCGCTAGAGGAGACTAGCTGCAAGAAATTAAATTATTATGTGGCGGGTGGGACATAATTTGATTCGCTGAAGGTGTCTGGTGTAGCCCAGGCAACTCCGGGTAACCTTTGAGCAACACTGGTTTCAGAGATATTTTGATTGCCTGAATTTGTGAAGTGCTTCCAATGCTATGATAAAAATTTTTAACTGTTGCTAGCATTGCCTACATCAGTGCTCTCCAACCTTTTTTATTTCATATCACACTATAAATTTTTTCATTTGTTGCGGCCAACCGAAATAAATATCACATGAAACTTTGTTGAAGATTTTTATTACAGCTATTTAGCAGCGACATCATAAAATAATTAAATTAAAATAATCATCATCATAAATAGGTAAATATAAAATGTATGAAACTTTTACATGTCATTAATGCACTTGGATCAAGTCCTACCCCAACAATAGTTTGAAATAACTAATATCCTTATTAATGTAAGAGGGGTGTTTAGTAGAAAGATGCTGCATTAATTTGCTTGGTACCATAGCTTCGTTTGATAAAATTTCTCTAGAAATTATACACCAAGGTTTTGGCCATAATGTCTCCCCAAGCCACGAAAAGCCTTAGGTTAAGCATTCTTCTTTATATTGTCTCTTCAATATCTTACTTCTTTTACATTTAGGTCTATCTGCTTTGTCCAAAATTTTCACCCTTAACTGCTAAGCAAATAAAACATTTCCAACATAAGCATTGAGTTCAAAGGAAGAAAAAATAAAAGCAAACATGGCAGACCATTTTTTTCTTACCAAACAGTGAAGTGCTATGAGGGGACTCTGAAGGGTCTCATCTGGCCGGTCGGGTTCTAAAAAGGAAAAGGACCCTACCACTGGAAATACGAGGAACTTTTCAAAGGGTAATTTTTTTTCATAGTTATATGTATTTTCCCTCTTCATGAGGCTTTGTCGAGAAAGTGGGATGCAATGTCAAAACTGAGACAGCCAACTTTTTATGCTTCTTTGTAGCTTCAGAATTACAAATTCGATTTTTCCCTTGCATAAACTCCAAACGTCCCATGGCACCCAGCGGCGTAACTATAGCTATTGGGCCCCTAGCAAAAAATCTCTCAGGGCCCCACTTAATAATTGAATATTTGTTAGTGTGTTCTGAGTGTAATGGAAAAATAATAGAAATGACATAAATATAGAATTTTGATAAACAAAGTATTTATATTTATTATGAATAATTAAATTTATAAATTATTATAAACAATTCAAAAAATCACAAAGCTGTTACTAATCAGAGGTAATTGAGATTTCTACATAGTTTAATTAAAATTTGCATTTTTGAGCTTTGGCTTCTGCAAAATTATTAATCAACTATTGTACGTCCATTTTCTCAGCAAAATCCGCTTCAATACTAAGTAATGCCAAGTCAGAGAGTCGGTCTTGAGTCATGCTATTTCTTAAGTATGATTTTATTATTTTCATTTTTGAAAATGTTCTCTCTGCTGTGGCTACAGTAACAGGTAAGCTTAAAAATAGTATAAGTAAATTACACACTTCAGGGTAACTAGTTGTCATATCATAAAATTTCATCATAGCTAACTTAGCTAAATCTTGAACTGACTGCAATTTATCAATTTCTGATCTCAGACTTTTTGTAAAAAGTAGCATTTGTATTCTCAATGCATCAGTAAAATCGTCTTAGTGAATTTTCTGTATTTCTGTAGTATTACTTAGAATTTCGTCATCTGTAAGTTTAGACAAAATTTTTGGATTCAAAAATGAAAACCTCGTTGCAATTTTTGTCATTCCAGTCAATCTATCCTTCAATTGCTTATTTATAATGTCAATAGTGGAATAAAAACAGTTATTTTGAAATACTTTTTCGGATTTACAAATGTGTAATCCTCCAGCAACTCATCAAACTGTTTTTTTGTTTTTGTTTGTCTTTTATTTTCAAATTTACTTGTTATGCCCTATTTTTTTGCAACACATTCGGATTCCTTCTGGATTTCATCAAACTCATTTCTCATACTCTTTATGTTAAAAGTAGCTCTTTTCAGGTGTTGAGAAGCTTCATTTAAATCGACTGATTTTCGTTGAAGAAATTGAGATGCAACGTTAATATGGGACATTAGTTTTTCAATAAATGTTGTTAGAAATAAAAACTCAAATGATTCCATTTTTTTCTTTAAACCAATTGCAATACTCTTTTCTTGCGCTTTCTTTGATGTTAATATTATTTAATTCAACGCTTTCAAAATGTCAATGTACTTTAATTTAATTGCAATCAAGGATGATAATCGTCCAGCCCATCTTGTAGGATTCAATTTTTTAATAGTAACACCAGATTCGTCCGAAGAAAGTAGATCTCACCTTTTCAAGCTTTCCCCAAAGAACACAAATATTTTGGAGAATCTCAAAATATTTATTTATTTCTCCGACTTCTCTTACCATATCATTAATGGCCAAGTTAAGATTGTGGGCAGCACAATAGTGGTAGGCAGCAATTGGTTGCATTTCCTGAATGAGCTTCTGTACCCTGCTATAAATGCCACTCATAGTACTAGCTCCATCGTAGCCCTGTCCCCAACATTTTGATAAATCAATTTCATTTTCATACAAAACACTGCATAATAAAGAAGAAATTCCCGCAGCAGATTGGTCAGTCACATGATAAAAACTGAGAAAAGTCTCTTCAATTTTAAGGTCGATAGGTATACCTATCTGCTTCATTTTCTTTGATTATTTTGATATACCTGTAAACAACACTGAGTTGATCATGTTTTGTTATATCCTGTGTTTAATCAGATATAATTGAGAAAAATGGAGAATATTTTATTTCACTGATAAGTTTTCGCTTTAAGGAAGTGCTTAAACAATGAATCAATTCATTTTGAATTGCTGGACTCAAATATTCAGTAGTACCTGATGGCATTGTTAAAACTTCCTTCATTACATTGTCATATTCGGCTAATAATTTCACGTCAGATAAAAAATTACCTACATAAATGGCGGATATATTTTCTCTGTGACCACGAAAAGCATTATTATTTTTGGCCAGTTTCAAAGTAAACTTTTTAAGTCTTTCCAAGACTAATCGCCAAAAACTTGCCTCGGCTTGAAGAGACTGCTCCAATTCTTGATCGATACAATTATTAGCTTGCCAATTTTTCTTAACCATGCAATTATTTAAATGATGTGAACTTCCCTCGTGCTTTTTTATTCTCCTTGACAAGGATTGCCAATCATTCATGCCCTTGGTCCATACCGTATTCTGATTCGAAAATAACCAGCACGGTTCACAATACACTTTATCAAGTTTAGGTGAATAACAAAGCCATAATCTGTCTATTTTCAAACCTGATTTGTTCACAATCGTAAAATGATGAGACGAAAACGATCTACCATTTTAATTTTTTGGAAATTCTTGATATTTATGTCTACATGGACCAAAATTCAGGACAAATCACTTTATTTCTTTTGTTAAATTTTGTGAATAATGACCAAAATCTGATGGATACTTTTTGTTCTTCAAATCATCTAATAATAGTGATGTCAAGAGATGTTCTGTCATTTCAGGTTCTGTGGCTGACGCTGGAAAATTAGATGTATTTGGTATATGGTCAAGTTCTATTATTGCAGATTTTATGTTTATAGACTGTGGATATAAAGTCGCCATACTCTCATCTATATTTTTGGGTTGTGCATCTATTTGCTGCGAATCACATTCTTCGACTGGCAGTTGTGGATCAAATGATGCCTCATGCTGTTCACAACGGATGACTGCCTGCCTGATGGTGGTTCATGCTTTTCTTGATGATCTGATGATTTCATAACCGTTCCAGAAACTGAAGTTCCACTTCGAAGATAATGGTCGATTGATTTAATGTTCTTCATTTGACGTTTTAGAGCCTCGGCTGATTCATTTTTCTTTTTTGAGCTCCACTTAAAACTTTTTTATCCATGCTAAAATAAATTTTTATACGGGAAATTATTTTTTAAAGTATAAACCTAATATTGATATAACAATTCATTATTAATTATTGTAGCTATAATAAAAATATTCACCGAAATTTAACACTTAAATGCACAACTTTGCTAAGTGTGTCTGGATTTTTTGTGTATGAATGAGAATGGTCTAAAATTACTATAAAAATATAAAAAAATTGTTGAATATTTCTACTTTTTCAGACAGGAAAAATGTTTTTTTTTTTTCGTTTCATGATTAGTCATTGTGATAGGATAATGACGATTACTGAAATAACTGATTGATATGTGCAAAGCTACGCATTTACAGTTTAAAGCTGTTGATAAAGTTAACTAACATAGAGAATGTTTGCATAATAACCAATAATAAATAAATCACTTTGTTCTATTTCCGAAGATAAGTTCATCTGTTGTAGATGATGATACTCATATGTTGTACCGGTTCAACTGTTTACACAGAAAATTACAGTAAACTAAATTTATTTTTAAAAATACGCGCGAAACAGGTAAATTTAGTGAATAAGATAATTATGAAAGGGATAAAACTGTATTTATAATGTCATTCAATAAAAAATCCCTGGCATTGAGGAAATCTCATTTTAAAAAATTGCAAAATACAGGTAGATATAATAAAAGAATACATAGAACAGGGATGGCGAACCTTTTGGCGACAGAGTGCCAAATTTTATGAAATAAGAGAATATTTTTGACTCGCATGCCAACCATAGTGTAAGATGGAGACATTGATTATTTTGTTACGTTGACAAGGGGCATAGGATGTTTTTAGTAATTAAAAACAATTATTATTTAATGGCATTCACATTTATTTATTTTAGAGTTTAAATATTTATTATTGAGGCCAAAGATATTGAGATGAATGAAGTATTATAGGAAACCTGTTTCAATCATTAATTATATGTTTGTACGGTTTTAAATTACAATTATGTACAATATTGTGAAAATAGTAACAACAAATACTTTATTAAATTGATAAATTGTCATTAAATTCCTTACTATCTTTGCCAAGTTATTTTATTATCAGGTCATTTTCAAGTTTTGATTGAATTGTTTCTGATGTAATTTCTTTCAAAGTTAGATTTAATATCTAACCAAACCCTAAAATTGATACATACTTATTAATAATTGTAAATATATACTTACTGTGACACGTTGAATCAGATATCACGTCAAGAGTTAATGAAGTACAGGGATGTATCACCACATTCACCACCTGAAGTGTGTAAGAGCGGCTGCCAGATTTTATACTTTCTTGATTGAAGAGGAAAAAAATTATGACAGAAACCGTTTAAAATTGAAAATCAAGAATGTGTGTAATGTTGACCTTTGTTATAACAATAAGTGCAATGAGAATGTACTAACCAAAATGCCTTATTTACGAATGACAGATGGAAATGATCAACTAGTCGATTGAACTGTCACCTCCAAGTAAGTTGAACTGACTGAATTTCTAACCACCCTCTGTTGTTTACTGATCACAGAGTTGGGAAAGACATCGGCTGCGTGCAGGGAAATCCCTGGACTTGAGGACGAGTACCCAAGGGGGAGCAGTTAGGGAGAGGCTTTGAGGAAGGGGGAGAGATGGAGATATGGTATAGAATTGGAAAGGGAACCCGTGAGAAATGTAACTATTGTACAGATATGCTCTCATACTTTAATGAAATTGGGAGATAATCTCCTTTTACTCTTTCCAATGCTTTTTTAATATTGTATGCGTCTCCACTCCAACTTTTTCACATCGAATTAATTTTTTTTTCTTCCATACCGCAATTCATGTATACTAAAAATCATGGTCTTGCCAGCCCACTGAACAGGCCCCACCGGCCCGCCGGGAAATGTCCTGGTGTCCTGCTGGGCCAGTCCAACCATGGGCGAATGCATTAACTATCTGCAAAACGTGCTTGAGGTATTTGGCGGGGTAACTTTCCCACGGGGTGTTTTTTTGTGAGATTTAAACTAACGTAAGATGATATATATGTGGGCCCCTTGGTTGGTAGTGCTTATAAATTTCAATGGAAAATATTATCTGTTCATAGAACATTAATGTGTTATAAAACATATTTTTAATACAATATTCACATTCAAGTAAAATTTTCAAGGATGCAAGGGTGAGGGCCCCCTTGGTCTTGGGCCCTTATGCGATCGCGTAACTTGTGTACCCATATTTACGCCACTGACGGCACCCTAAGTATTTCATCATGGCACACCGGTTGGGGACCACTGGCCTATTCCGCCAAGGCTCATTTTAATTGCAATCAAAATTATTCCATTGCCATCTAGCATCTTATTTTGTAGACAAATTTTCTTGTGAATATAGACAGTGATCCTAGCACCGCCAATGATAATTTAATTGCACATCGATATTTTATTATCTTTAGCAAAAAATAAGTTTTGTGTTGTTTTTTCACAGTGAAAGTTACTCCAAGTGTTTAAAAATTATTCACAAGTATAATTGCTGATAATTTTTCTTGAGAACACTGGTATCAAGAGCAACTAATAAGTACTATTGTATTAATATTCATTAATCTCTACTGAAAAAGTCATGTGCTGGACACATCACAGGCGGAAATTTCCATGCAATGGCTGTCGTTCCCTTTCTTAGTAATGCTAATATCCTACACTCATATCCCTCCATCCATTGCTGTCCATTAATCTTTTCACTGTTTCCCATCTGTGCCTTCCACCTGGATCCAGGAAAATTCTTTGAAAATCAGCCCACTGAACGATTGGTTTTTTTAAAAATCTTTATAGAAAAATGAATTTTTAAATTTCATTTTCAGAATAGAATGTGTTGCGTAGATTTTTGAGAATCTAGTAAGTCAACACTAAATTGTTGAAAAAGGCTTGTGATTGTTATGTAATCATAGTGTTAATATAGCATTTGCTATGGATGGGCATCCGCTTGAAAACAGAAATAATTAAACAAAATAAAAATTGTAGCTTCAAGGAAGTCTAGGAAATGTCTAATTTTCAAAATCAGTACAAAATCATTGAAATGAGCAAACTGAAGGGATGCACCTTTTCCCCCTTATTTTTCAAAATAATCGCTATATATTACTCTGAGTGAAAATAAAATAAAAATCAGTCATGCAAATGAACTTTTTAATAGTTCCAAATGTTTATTGAAGTTATTTAATAAGTTTGAGACTTAGGAAATTATAAATGTTTCGTTGATAATTTATTTTCAATTGGGTTAAAAGTTTTCATTTTGAAATTGTCATTTTTCAAAACATTTGTCATTCACAAACTTTTCATAAAATTGATTTCTGAAAGACCTCTCGGTCCCCTTCCACTTCTTTGGTTTGTCTGTGTATACTACATGTGCTTAACTGAAATATTACCCGACGATGCTGCATGTGTGTATGTATATTTTTGGCTAATCAAACTCTTGTATTATTATAGCCATAGCTCCTTCCACACCGAACACACAAGGGAGGAGGGAAACCTGGTGCTGGCATTAGCCTACTCTTAATGAAGAGCACCAAGGGGGCCAATGGCTTAACATACCTTCCGAAGGATGGAACGCTGACTTAGCATGGTCTCCCGATGATGCTGTAGTTACTATGAAACTGGTTGCTGATAATTAAATGCTGGAAATTGTAGTTTGTTCTTACTTATTTTATCATAATGCAGTTCCACAAACTCATACATTTGTTAGTAAATTATACTTATTCAATAACTCCACTTTCACATTTAAATTCATCGCCTTTCTCTGAAATTCATTCGCTGCCTTCTTACTCCCTTTCCTCTTATGTGCACTAATAAGCACAATAAATTTGGCAAAAATGGTGGTTGTTTGAGGAACAGAAGGAATGTGATTGCTGAGGTAGCACCGAACTGCGAATAAGTGAAACCATGATGTTAGATCCCACAAAGATTCAGATTTACTGTAATAACAACACTGATATTATATAATTTCTTTGCAAAACTGTGCTACTATAAGCAATTTCATTGAATGGAAATGCTTGGTGCAGTACAGAAAGAGGATATTGGAATCGTCAAAATCTCCTGAACCTCAAGACATTTGCATTCTATTCCAAGAGCAGCATTTTTTGTGTCTCTCACCAAGTGATTGATATTTTACTTCTATTTGTGCAAATTTGATTTACACATTTATGTTATAAGTTTCCATATATGATATTTTATTATGTTTGAACTATGTTGGTAAGTTTCTCTACTGTACAAGTTTTTTATGCTCTTAAGTTGGCATTTTCAAGTCCGGCTGATAATTATTGCAAATTTTCATACAAGAGTGAGAAAAACACTAGTACAATAATAGAAGAAAGTACAGTGAGATTTTGAAGACTTGACATTACTAGTTGATACACTCATATAATGTTATTCTGCTCCTTCATAAAAGCAACTTCAAAATAAATAATATGAGTAAAAATTATTTCAGTTACGTTGTCTTTCCAGAAACCACTGCATACATTTCAAATAAGAGAGAACATGAAAGTTTATTACAAAAAACTCAGTTATATGGAAAGGTAATGTAGGAAAAGTTTATTTAACATTCTTATGCACTAGATTAATGTACAGTGGTATGAAAACAATATAGATAGGCAATCTTTTTCTTCCCCTTAACTCTCGCACAGAATTTAAGAAATTAAATACAAATAATAAAATTACAATCAACTTGAAATGGCTATAAAAAATGAAGCATACAATAAAGGGAGATGACTTAAGAGTGGTAACATTTTAAAATTAAAATTTTCTCGATTAGCTCAAAAATGGTGATTCTGCCATAAATATGATTTTCAACTGTACCATGAAGTATGGGGTAAATAGCACAAATAGCATTTTGCAAATAGTAAATGTTTTTCTGCAGTTTGAGCAATGGCTGTTGTTCATAAAACATGCTTCAAATTTTGAGGACATTCGTAACTTACTTTTATTTACTTAGTACACAATATGAAATTGCTAACATTAAATATTTAAAATACAATTTACATTAACAATTTATAGCTATAAATTAATCCTACCCAAAGTATTTAGCATTACAATATTAACATAAAAAACCAATAAATGTAATTTAGCCCTTTGACTGCAACACCTGGGATATACAGTGTGTCCTCAGTTGAACGTTGCTTCGATTAATTTTGATTCAATTTAAGGTTGTTCAAAAATTACTAAACCATACTTGAATTAATGTCATCAATGATTTGTATTAACTCCGTGCTGAAATAAAGCACGAAAAAAATATTGTGTAGACTCGTGTGCATCTGCTGTGCAGCGCTTCTCCAGTTTAGGCGGATCGCATTATTTGAGTGAGAAATGTGTTTTAGATTGACATATTTGTATTAAATTTGCATTATTTGCATGGTGACATTTTGTAGCAATGGGTCCAAATAAAAGTGGTAATAATGGCCTTCTTCTTGAAGTCCCCCTTGCAGTCATTAAAATCATCTTAATCCCCATGAAACATTACAAACTTTGTGAGTTGAGCAGAAAGAAAGAACTGCAGAGTGCCCTATTTATAAACGTAAAATTATTCTGTACTTTTGGGATAACTTGAGTTTAACAACTCTGTTTTATTGCAGTTTGTATCTATCAGATCAGATCTGTTCAAATGCCTTTGGAACGGATCAGATCAGTCAACAGCGGCTCACCGAAAATATTTTGACTGAAGTCTGAAGAGTTGCGAAGGTCGAGATAAGGCAGAAATATCCGAGTGTACACAAAGTGAGAATTTCATCACATTTTTGTCTGTATCTGCATAGCTGCTCCACTTGCATTTAAGTGGTTGGGTGTTATCTTGCTCAGTGGTATAGTGAAGGGGGAGCAGGAGGCAGTTGAACCCAGTCATAAGGCTGAAGGGATGTAAATGCATGGACTGAATATTAACATCTGTTTATAAACAATTATAATATAATATATGCAGAATTAAAATGCTAGCATATTAGTATACTTGGGTTTACATCACATTCCCTACATTACTTTTGTACAGGAAGCAACGGGAGGGGGATGCATCTCTGTGACTTGCCCTCAATCAAGGGAGAACCTAGGTATGCTACTGATCTTGCTTCACATTTGTTTTTTCAAAATGAATGAATTATTGTAGAGATAGTACATGGTTATTCCAATATATATGACACAAGGGATAAACATGTAAAATGACTAAATGCTCGAAAAACTTTCTGCAAGACATTCGGAAATACTTGAAGGATGTTTGTTCATCTCTCATCAGATCAGGAAAAAGATGATGAAATTCTCCATACTGGTTCCTTTAGGAACAAATATGGTGCACCCAAAATCTTGGGAAACCTTTCCCTAATTCATAGCACACCAAACTCGGAGCAAAAACTCCTCCTTGTTTAAACTATCCATGACAACTGAAAAGCCCGAATGGTCTGATGTGTTCTGATTAATGGGTGGATATATGCCTGATCCGATCTAGTGGGCACTCTGCTTAACCGATGCAAGAAATAATTTGTTTGTTGCATTTCTTTTCTAGCAATGTCAACTCATGATCTCACATTTACAGAAGTGTTTGCGAGTCTATAAACTTTCCAGTAAAAACTCATTGTTTTCTATAGATAGTACGACTACATTTCACCGCATTGGTATTACATAGTTCTTTCCTCGTCTCTAGATGTACTATTGTGAAATATAGCCTTTTCTGATGTTGGGCGCATTGAAATTAAGTCATGTCGTACTATTTTTTTATGTTATGCCATTTCTATGCTATAAATAATTTTTATTGATTTATATGTTCATGTAAATCACACGTGGCACTGTATGGCTCCATAAAATACAGTATATAAGGTCTTTTTATGTTTCCAGAGGTTTTTAACACAAGGTTTTGGAACCAATTATATTGTATGACATGGGTTTTTGGATATATCGATAATTTTCATTGTTTCGCTCTGTCGCGATTTTCTGGAACAAATAAACAACATTAATCGAGGACACACTGTACGTATCTGTCATAGATGGGCCTGGAGTGTCCTAGTATGAATCTTCCATATATTTTCATACTTTCCATAGCTACTGTTAGAACAGAAATGAGTTACATGTACTTGAGTTTCTCAACTAGTTTGCTGAATTACAACACATCTATTCCTATACCATACCACAAGCTGAATGAGAAGCTTTCCCAACCTTAAAACCTAAAAAATAGCAGTAAAATTGGAGTCCTTATAATTGTGCAAGAAGACTAGTAATTTTTGAATGACGTTAATGTGAATCAACATTAATTGAAGTATGTTAAATCGAGGAGACACTGTAGATATATTCCTGAGGACCACGGCCAACAGCCATCATTATGTACCTACCTGTCTTCTATGAGACCATGGAAATGGACAAGTTTCCTCTGATTACATCTATTAAGTGCATGTGTTAAAATCAAGAGCAAACTGAAGGAGACAGGTTGTTACAGCAAAAATGTAGGCAAATTGATAAGGCAGAAATTTTAGCAGTCTTTCAGACCATTCATGTACCACAGCATAAATGTACCATCACTCTTTTCAAGACCAGATTGTAATTCAAACAGAACATCCTGTAAAAGAGTTGCAAATTTGATACAAAGCTTATTTCAGTGTTAAATGTGGAAACAGAATACATACATGCTGGACTTCATAATGATATTGAGGCTGCCGTGATGCTGCCCCTAGAAAAGTGCCGCCTAATCAGCAACTGATCCTTATATAGGTACATCTGATAGTGAACATCATTGCATCTTTATTTAGGCCATAACATTGTGTGCTTGTAGATGATACAAAATTCCAGTTATTGAGAGCCATCAAAAGGAAAATTTATACATGTATTAGTGTTCAAAAGAAATGGAAAGGTCATGCCAGTTTGTCACTGCTTCAGAGAGAAACGGACAGTGGACTAACCAACAGCAAAGCCATTGCACCACCACCAGCTAATACCACTTCTGAGGACCTTTTAGTGCAAACTGAGGCTTTTATTAAGGTAAGATGACCATTTACAAACATTCCTAGTATAGTTTTGTTTTTTTTTTGACAAAAATAGAGCAAAAGGGGTCAATACTGCATACTCAGCAGTCAAAGGGTTAAAAATCTAGTACTACCTATTATGCACAAAAGATATGAAAAGTCAACATGTGCACTTTTCAGCGATCAAATTTTAGATATACTTTTTAGTTACAGCGAAAAAAAAACTAGAAAATTAAAATATGAATCCAATTTTGGATTATTTCACATTAAAACAAGCCCAAATGTATTATTGCCTCAATTAAAAGTTCCAATTAACGAAAAATTACTAGCATACATCAGCTAGAAAATGAATGCTTTTGATGCAACATTAGATAAAATTCTTTGTTACATTGACATTGATTCACTTACAACAGTATTAGGAACTTAATATAAGATAATTGGAGCTGTTTCCCAAACAATTATTCAACAGAAATAAGAGAGAATAACGAAATATTTCACTAAAATTTGTATAAGCACATGATTATGAAAAATCATTCAGTGACCCATCATCAGACTATGTAAATAATTTTTTGTTCACTGAAGACCCTATGGTATTAAATGAAAACAAAAATGCCTGACATAAGGCACTAACAGAACAATGATCCAAACAAGTTATCTGTAAGATCATTTACTCGGGGATATTTCAATATAACAATATATATCAGCAACTAAAACTATTTCTCAAAATCTAAAAAAACCCTGAACATAATTAAGCATGGAATGGCACAGCCATAGCTTAGAATCCTGCAGAATGGACAATATGAGCTAACATGAACATAATATTTCATGTAACAAATGGTGCAAAGAATTCTCTTTAATCAAGAAAAATATCCCCAGAAAGTCAACTCTAAATTCTAACTTTCAATACATACAATAACAATAACATTTAACTCATTTAATCAACAGCAATAAATAAAATGCTTCAAATTGTTTTGCCTCAATAAAAGCTTCCAAAAGTGTTTTGCCTATATTAAAAAATAAAGAAAACAAATTTGTGGTATGTCATGCCTTGCATACATATTAAACATTGCACACACGCATTTACACATACACACACACACACACTTCCCTTAAAATATGAAACTGGCATTCAGAAAATTCGAAATTTAGTAAAGCAAAATGCCAAATCAAACCCATGTAGACTAATACTCACTTATCAAAAGAATTATGTATTATCTGTCTTGACTAAGCTTGCGCATTCTTCATTGTGGCCAGAAGAATCATCACATTCAGAGATGGGAGATTTAGTCACAGGTGAAACATGCTCAGATGATAATTTACGCTCAGCTTTGCTGTCTAGATCAGTTTCCAGTGAATGAGTGGCAGTTGACTTACTGGCATCACCAACAACCTGACCACTAGGTTTTTGCGAGGCACTTTGGTTTTTGTCTGCACCTACATAGCTTAATTCCTCTTTATTACTTTCATTTACTTCCAACTTGCAAACAGAATTAGAATTCAAGTTTCCAGGAAACCCTGACTCATCAGCTGATGATATAACTAAAACTTTCCCAGAAGTAGACAATTCATTATCAACTCCTCCCTTATGATGCACATCAACAGAAGAACCAATATCTATTACATCAACGTTGCGACTATCTACTTTATCATTAATATCAAAATTATTTGATGGGGAAGCAACTTTAGAAGGGGATTCATCCAAACACAAGTTTTTGTCAACTGGTTTATCTGACTTGTTCATTTTATTATCTGTAGCATCCAAGTCATCAACAGAAGCACTCATTACCGTCTCTGTGGCTACCACCTCGGTAACAGAGTCACAATTATCAACTTCCGAAATTACAGTATTAACTGCAGTTTCATTCCCTTCAGTAGAATCATCAGATATCATTGAGTTACCAAGTGGATACCCTTTACTTGAGTCTTCACCACCTTCTGCATCATCAGGAGGGCAGTCCACTTCCGACACAATCTCCACAATAGCCAGTGTATCTGTCTACAAACAATGAAAAGGAAAAATAATTTCTATGACATAAATGAACAGCTATATAAGTTGCAAATGCAATACTTGTCTTAGTGCCTTGTCTTTTGCAAGCCAATGTTATGATAAAAATTTAGGATATTCAAATAAATATTTTTGGAAAATGGCATCATAAGTCACCATCTGAATAGACAGTGTGCCCTCGATTTAACATCACTTTGATTAATGTTGATTCACGTTAATATTGTTAAAAAATTACTACAAACTCAAATTAATGTCATCTATGATTCAAGTTAACATCATTCCGATTCAGTTCTGAAATAATGCACGAAAAAAATACTGTATAGATGACACTCATGCTTATCTGTTATGCAGTGTTTCTCCAGTTGTGGCAGATTGCCTTATTTGAGTGGAAAAACTTTTTTGGATTGACGTATCTCACTATAATTTTAAAATTTTTGAGATACTACACCGGCAGACGCTTCACAAAAAGAGGGGTGAGAGTATATCGTATATGATGGAGTGAATGAAGTGTTGGGGATAGCTCACATAACCTTAGGGCAGTGGCGTGCAACCGTGTTCCGATGGTGGACTGCATTAGTACTTCCGAGTACCTCAGCGGGCCACAATTTAAGTCATGGTTGTTTCAATGGGCTGCATTTAATGTCTCATATGGTTCACATCAGACTTTAATCCTTAAGAGATCACACATTATTTTGTTACGTAAGTCGTGCGTCACTTTGACCTTGTTGGAAAATTTTTACCCGTATAAAAGTAAAAGAAAAAACAGCTCCGGAATAGGTTTAGTAAATTAAATGGTGGTCTGTAAATAATTACACAAGTACTTCTCATTTTCAACAACTTTACCAAAAATTGCGACACAAAATCAAGGCGTCTTACCTGAAGCGAGCAAAGGGATGGGTTGACACATGTAGCCCATGGAATGGGTGAAAATGCCTCTTGGTGGTAATGGCCCCCTTCTCTAAGTTCTCTCAGAACTCATTAAAATCCTCTTAATCCCCTTTAATAAAAACTTTACAAGCTTTGTGAGCTGTGCAGAAAGGAAGATCTGCTGAGTGCCCCATTTATAAACATGAAATTATTGTCCTATTGGGATAACTTGAGTTTAATGTCTCCTGATTTTATTATAGTTTATCAGCTGTGGCTTGACCGAGTGGCTGTCCTTCTTTGGGCCTAATGAAACTCGCAGTTCAATAAAAACAACTACCATAATTTTTCGATTATAATACGCACCCAATAATATGCACCCATGTTTTTACGAATGAAATGTGAAAATTGTCTTATCACCATATATAATACCCACCTAATTTTTTGTATAAACATCAGTTGAACTTTTCACTAGATTATTAGCAGTATTGATACAGTTCTCGCTTTGCTGCCAAGTGATATGCATGCTTATGAGGATATCACGTTACGTTCTGACTCACTTATTAAAGATTAAGCATTATTTCAAAAAATGTTGCCTCACAAATACCATGGATGGTTCAGAAGATGATATCGTATGGGATGATGATTTCGGTGAAGTGGATAACACGGATGAAGATGACGTTCTCAGCGATGCCATTTATACAGACGATGAGAGTGAACATAAGATTGCGGATGAACCATTTGAAAACAGTAAGGCCACACATTGTGAATTCGGAGATTTTAGTGATTAGGACAGTATAAATAAATAAATAATTATTGTTTTGTTTTGAATTTTTTTTAAATAAATGCTATGAAAAGTACAACTTATTTAGAAAGTCATGTCTGAAAATAAAATTATTTCCTTACTAGAAAAAGTTGTGTTTGTTACCATATATAATACATACCCTAAGTTTTTGCCAATATTTTTAAGAAAAAATGCGTATTATAATCAGAAGGTAAATAAATGTTTTATTTACCTCTATTACAGTAGATTTTCATTAATTATACAGTAACTGCTATAAGAAATAATTTGCTACTTGCATTTCTTTTCTAGCAATGTCAACTCCTGAATTTGCATTCACACAAGGGTTCATTGCTCTGTAAACTTACTAGTAAAAACTCATGTCTTTTTTGTTCGTATGACTACATTTTACCGAATTGGTATTACGCAGTTCCTTTTTCTTGTAACTAGAGGTACTATCGTGAAATGTAGGATTTTCCGATTTTGGACACCTTGAAATGTAGTTATGTCGCACTATTTGTTTATTTTATTATATTTCTATGTTAATGTATTTATTTATGTTCTGATACCATTCATATCATACATGGCACCATAGAGCCCCATAAAATACCATATATAAGGTTTTTTTATGTCTCAAGAGGTTTTTAACCCAAGAGTTTGGAACTTATTCTATTGTATAACATGGGTTCTTATGGGTAATATTGATTTAACGCTGTTTTGTTCTATGTTGCTATTTTCAGGAACAAATTAACGACATCAATCGAGAACACACTGTACATTTATTGATAATACAACTATATTTTACTGGGGCATCTAAAAGCCTTGGCACCCATGGGTTTGCAACCTCTGCTAGAGATAATACAGCTAATGCATTTCAGCATATTGATCATAATTTCTGATGTACCGCATCTAATCTTCTACAATAATAAAAGATGTGTATTTCAGCACCATAGCTCCATGATCATGATCCTAGAGACCTGAAACTATGTATGCATACCAAGGAAACCCTGGGGATGTGAACCTGGGTGTTATTTTTTACATTTGGCTTAAAATATATTTTGTCTAAGGTTTAGTCCGATCAGCATTCGGCTAAGGCACAGGGAACATTATTCAAAGCTATTGGCATTCACCTGCAAAGCACATGCTTATCTCATGGCCAACTTTGTTGGTTACTCCCGAGTTGGCAATGGCAAAAACCTTTTTATCTTGGCCCCAAATGGAAAAACATGCAGCACTGTCTATCCTGAAGTTCTACAAGAATAAAAATTGTCAAACACTGAAATAAAATGTGATGTGAAATTCTCACAACTATGATAAAGTATTACAATGCAAATAAATATTTTAGCTCAAAAGTTTTTCAATACATTTAAATAATCAAAGATGGCTCAGAACACTTTTAGTGTGATATGATAAATGGATGGGACTCCAGCCAAAAACAAGGGGTCAAAGACTAGCCCGATGCATTTCGCCCACTAAGTGGGCATTTTCAAGGGCGATGTTCCTTCGACAGTGATCAGGGTCAACTGTGAGAAAGTGGAGGGACCAAGAGTGGAGCAAGAAAAAAAGACAAAAGAGGAACGAAAACAAAGTGGCGTGTGTATTATCTCTGGTCAATAAGTCTGTAAAGCATCTTGTTGAAGTCAGTGACAATGTTCATTAATGAGTCTCGATTTTTGTAAATGTGTAGATTTTCTAGGGAATTTAAAGAACTATTAGATGAAATTACAACTTGTAAGTCTTTTAATTGAATGCTGTGACCAGTTTCAAAAATGTGGTTAGCGACACTGGATTTATCAAATCGGTTATATTTATAGTGAGCTAAGTGCTCCTTGAAACGAGTGACCAGTTTCCTCCTAGTTTGGGGCAATGCGAGCATTGTATTTTGTATATATCTAAATTTTCAGTTTTGTCTTTCGTGTTGCCTAGAGAATTTTTTAAACTGTGTTGATTTGTGTAAGCTATGGTAATATTCTTTTTTTTGAAGATTGTCTAAACCCTTGTTGAGTGAAGAAAAATATGGTAGGTAATTTATCAACTCAACAAGGGTTTAGACAGAATCTCCAAAAAAGTAAGAAATTTTGGTAAACCTAACATTCGGTAACGTAACGTAACAAAGATAGCTTCCGAATGAGCACCGGGATGAAATACAAAGTCTATCTCGAGTCATTCGATCTATTACAAAGGCATATACATGTAACGACTTTTGATGTTATGCAGTGGCGCTGTGGGAGACATCGGACTGCTTCGCTGCTACTTTGACACAACGTAGTTATATCGAACTAAAGGGAACTTAACGTGCAACTTAATGGATCAACATGTATTGAATACAAAAAATTTGTTCTACCACACCTGAAAATCTGGAGTTGACTTATACACGAGATATATGAAAAAAAAAATTTATGAAAAAGCCAGAGGTCGACTTATACACGAGATTGACTTATGCATGAGTATATATGGTAGTTTGCAAACGATTCTCAAAAGTGAACTAAACTTCCCTTCTTTATTGGCTTATAGCATTTCACAGATGTAAAAACAAATGATGGCATAATACATCGGGATTCCATTATCCTACAGTTTTAAGCCATCAATTCTCTAATTGTGATTTTATATTCCTTTAAAATACGTCACCCTCCACTTTTAAATGGCTGATCATATAGAGATAAGAGCAGTGGCATAGCAAGGTGAAGCCGGGCCCTGGCTCGAGAATTCTTTCAGGGCCCCACTCTAATCCAATATATATTGATAATCTTATTTTTTAGGGAATAATTTTAATAATATCAATTTATTAATACTTTGGTGTTTCATAAATAAAATATATTGCAATTTTTCAGAATTTCATGCTTGTAATTGTAAATAATATTATTTCAGAGAACGAATATTATCTACAGAAATCAGGTTCCACGATTATGAAGTTGTAAATAACAGAAATTTTTATACTGCAAGAAAAATAATCTGGAGCCAATATGTAAATAGCATCTATCACACAACATATTATTAACTTCCTACTTAGCAAAATTCTTCTTGCGAGCTTTACTTTCCGCAAAATTGGATATAATTGCAGAAGGGTCAAATTTAATAGCACGGGCTCGTTCAATTAGAAATCACTGCGAGTCGACTGAGGCGCTTCTGCCCCATTGAGCATCTTAAATAATTTTTTATTAATTTCAACTTAGAAAATGAGCATTTGGATGTAACCACAGTAACAGGAAGCATAGAAATAGTCAACAGACTGTGCATGTGTCTGGAAATGTTGAAGGTAATATATACTTTTCTACAACAACAACAACACACCTTGATGCTTTCCCTTGCAGGGTAAGCCATGCCATACGTCTGCCAATTACCAACCCATCACCACATGCTTCCTCCACACACTTCTATCCTTGCACACTTCTTTTGCTTCACTTACACTCATACACTGAGTCACACATTTCCTCTTATTCCTCATACTTTTGAAGTCCCTTTTCCTCAGAGTCTCACTAACTACATCCAACCAAGTCTTGCGCGGTCTGCCTCTCCCTCTCTCATCATTCACTCTTCCTTCATATACTTGCTTGGTGATTCTACTCTCCTCCATTCTTTCTATATGTCCGAACCATCTCAGCAGACCTCTCTCATACAAATCTGTCACACTAGCTTTCATACCACATTCGTTCATCACCCAATTATTCCTTACTTTGTCCCTCCTAGATTTTCCACAAACTCTTCTCATGTATCCCATCCCAACCGCATTCAAACTACTTTTATGCTTCTCCTGACACACCCAAGTTTCACTGCCATACAGCAAGGTAGGCATTAAAACACTCTTGTATACAGACATTTTCGCTTCTTTTGACAACCATACATTCTTTGAAATTGACCACACACTCCCTGCCACCTTTCTACCAGCATTCACTGTCCTTTTGATTTCCTCATTTACTCTACCATTTTTACTAAACATTCTACCAAGGTATACAAATTTATCCACTACCTCAATCGTTCCACCATTTATGCTAAATTGACCGCCGTTCACCTCATTCTCCTGATCGAACACAACTACCTTGGTTTTGGCCACATTTATCCTTAAGTCCATTCTCCCTGTCGTATCATGCAGGCTATCTAACATTCTCTGCAATTCTCCTGGGTTCTCAGCCATTAACACAGCATCATCAGCATACAAAAGTACACGAACATTCTCTCCACCAACCTTAACACCCACCATATCCATACATGCTTGTCTCACACATTTATCCATGAACACATTAAATAACCAAGGGGACATGACACATCCTTGTCGTACACCTTGCTCAACTCTAAACCAATCACTCATCATGCCATTCACCCTTACACATGCCCTACTTCAAGTATACACTACCTTTATAGCATTCAGCAACCAACCATTCACTCCATACTCGCCCAAAACATTCCACAATTCATTATGATTCACTCTGTCATATGCTTTCTCTAGATCAACAAATGCACAGTACACTTTCTTTCTTACATCCATGCACTTCTCAACCACTTGCTGTAGGGCAAATATTTGATCGGTGCAACCCCTTCCAGGCATGAAGCTACATTGCACTCCTCACATTTTATCCATAGTTACCTTTTGTACTCTTTCAATCAAAACTTTCCCATACACCATTCCAGGTATACTCAGCAATACTCAATACTGAGTACTTTTCTACAACTAACATAAATGCTAAATCGTATACAGAATCAAATTGGCTAATTTGCATTTTAAAGCTGGATCTGAAAGATAAAATTTGAGGGCCTAAATCTAGTGTGAGATCATCAGGATAGGCTTCTGTTAAATTACTTGTAGCTTCCAATAGTTCATCCCCAGTGTATGAGAGAATTTGTTGGGGCAGCAAACATCTAAACAGATTTACAACACTGTGAAGTACTAGAAAAAGTTTATTTAGTTGAATAAGAATTATGTCAAGCGATTTATAGAAAATAATTTACAGGCTCATTCAATCTGCTGTCGTTTGCAAGCTCGTCAAAATGTGTAATGATTCGCGATGCTTTCTTTTTCTGAAACTTGGATTTGATGCCCCAACTATTACTGTATCTGTAGCAGTTTGAACCACAGATTTAAAACCATTGCGATATAATTTTAAGTCATCGTACTCATCTTTTAACAAAGCAGTAGCTTTGTTGAGGCCATGTTTTTCAGATCGGAGAAGTTTAGAGATGGTATTTATTGTTATGAGAATTTTGCTTTCCATTACAATAATTATCACAACTTCAAAATGCTCGAGCCTTTTACAGAGAGCTGTTGCTTCAGCCTTTTCTTCAGATTTGATTGTTTTTAAAATAATCATGGTTAAAAATTCAAAACATTTGTAAACCTCAACCTTAGTGCCATAAGCGCATCATTTCTGTTAGACCACCTTGTGAAACAGCTTCTTAAGTGTGGTGCTGATTGTTCCTTCTGCAGAGAGCAATTTCCATCTCTCAGTGCTATTCCCAAAGAACACGTACATTCTCTCAAGTAGACTGTAAAAATTACAGAGTTGTGGAATCGATTTTATGCAATCATTTAATACAAGGTTGCACTCCTGAATAAACACCACTCATTGTGGCCGCACCATCGTATCCTTGCCTCCTTAATTTAGCTAGGGTTATTCCCTTTTCTTTTATCTCATTGCAAATTTGTTCCTGCAAACCTAAAGCTTTTTGGCTTTCGACTAATTCAAATTATCTGCAGAGGAAAGTGTTTCACTAAAATTACTGTTATATGAGGGATATTCAGAGACTAAAGTTGTTACATTATTAACATTAACGATTTCATTTACATAGTTCTGTTCTACTACTTGCATTTTGTAATTATTTTATTTTCAGAAATATTCCCAATATCAGGCTCACTATAGAAACTTGAGTTGACAGAGGATGACGAAGTTTCATTTAAAAAATAAGTACAAATAATATTATTATGATTTTGAGTAAAAACATTGCCGTTAGATTGTTTAGTAGAGAAAACTGAAGAATTAATAAATGCTGTAATTTTTGGATTTTTTGCATTACTGGCGTACAACTCCTGTCGCTTAGCTGCTCCACGTTTATGTTTGTACATTTAAAGGATATGATTATTCAATTTTTAAGTTACAAATTCGAATAAATTTTCAGTCGTGTTATTGTTTGTGCACACCAATTGACAGCCATCACAAAAGCAAATTATTGATTCTCTCAAGGACAATCTATAATTCGATTATGAAAAACATTAATTTTAAGCTAAAACCAGCGGCGTGCCGGAAAATGTGTTGAGCCGCCCGTCAAAAGAAAATTGAAGTACAGAAAAAAAATTAAGGGCCTCAGGAAAAAAATATGGGCCCGCTTTGGCCATGGGCTCCCCCCCCACCCCGCACGAGGTATGCAGGGGTGCCCGCTATGCCACTGGCTAAAACATAATATAGATTTGTTCAAGCAATTAATAAAAAACAACTTCCCAAGTAGGTTAAATTATAAAAAAGTTATGCGAGAATTTAAAGCGGATTTCATGTGAGACTCCTTTTTACTGTAATTAGCTAATAATAATACATAAAAATGTCTTACTTTTTGAATTCAGAGCACTGTGCTGTTTCCTAATCATGGGCAGAAAAGATATTTTCAATTCTGCAAACCAAAAGTAAGAGTTCCTCTAGATCACATGAAATAAGCACAGAGACGAAAGACAAAACGATGCTGATTTGACAACAGGCCAAAAGAAAGTGAACAGCTCTGCACAGCTACTATCCAGTTCAACTGACAGGAAGTAAGCACAATTCACACTATAGAAAGAATAAGAAGTATAAAAGAAGAATAAAAAGATTGGTTCACCTTTGTGAAAATTTTAATAGTTCTTCTAGGTCACATGAAATAAGCACAGAGATGAAAGTTGGAACAATTTTTGAAACGAGAAACAGAAACAGCTTATGCCTGTCTGCATAGGATCTTCGGATCATATCATTCCATCAATTACAGAGATGAAAGACAAAATGGTGCTGATTTGATAACAGGCCGAAAGAAAGTGATCAGCTCTGCATGGCTACTATCCAGTAGAGAAGAGAAGAAATTTTATATTCCGCAAATCAAAAGTAAGAGAGCTTAAAGATCACAAGAAAAAAGCACAAGAATGAAAGACAAAATGATGCTGCTTTGACAAGAGGCCATAAGAAAGTGAGGTTTAGGAGAAATGAACTCTGGGGCCAGGACGGGTTGGATTTTAAGATGTAAAGCGAATTGCAAAACTCACCAGAGAAAGACACAAGGCAGCGTGATACATGTGCACTCTAGAAATAACTTCTTTTTGGAGATATGGGTCCTTCAAACGCATACTGTGGGAATTTTGACCTTTGCCTGCCCATTTGGGGAAGATATGCTACATTCACGCCTAGAGAACGTGGCCTCCTGTTATATCAGGCATAGACAGAGGGCCTGTTCCCCTTCCCTCTTGCACTGCCAGGCAAAAACTTACCACCTGAGCTTTCAATTAAGATTATTGTCCGGGTCAAAGACTTGTCGCACAGGCCCTTGGGGCCCCCCGTGCTCCGGGCCCTGGTTCGACTGAATCATTGGAACTATGGTCCCTATGCCACTGGATAAGAGGTACTACAGCAAAGGGAAATAGATCAAAAGGCAGGGCCAGTGTGATGGCAGTGCAAACAGTGAGACTAGTGCTTTCTAAAACAATCTGCTGTTTGTGAAGTACATACATACACACATTTAAAAAGTCAGAAAAAATATTGAATGCTGCCATAGTGACAGGCAATTTAATTTATTTGAATTTGATATTAAAAATTTTTGGCGCACACTATGAACTGGGCCACACAATTTTCCTAGGTGGCTCTGTTAAAAGGAATTAGTCATACCTATGATGCCAATTTTAAACTGATAGTAATATAGTACCCAGAAAAAAAACTAATAATTGTGTATCCAGTAGAAAATTCAATGTCACTGAAGCAAATGTTTGCAGATGGAAACTCTCAAAACAGGAACTTTAAAATGCTAAACCTAGTCGGAAATCATTTAGTGGTCCAAAATGTGGTCACTTTCATAATGTAGAAGAACAAGTAGTGGAGTTTGTGTGAACTCAGAGACAGTGTGGAATGCACTTTGCATGAAACAATTAAACTCAAAGCACAAGAAATAGCATGTGGACTAAAAATCCCATGACAGAAATTTAAGGCCAATAATGGTTGGTGTGTGCAAATGATGTGACAAAATGGTTTTTCCTTACACCGAAGAACCTCACTATGATAAAAAGTGCCTGCAGACTTCAGTGAGAAACTTCTTGCCCACCAACATGCAATTAGAATTAGAAAAACCAACAATTACGTATTGTGTCAAATAGACAATGCTGATGAAAATCCAGTTTTCTTCGACATGCCACCTAACTAAACCGTCCATGAAAAAGGTGCAAAATCTGTGATAATAAGAATGACAGGCAACAAAAAAAATGCAATTTACAGTAATGTTGGCTATTTTTGCAGAGGGAACAAAATTACCACCATATGTTATCCTGAAACAAAAAACATTGCCCAAGAACAAAAGTCAATTGCAATAATAATTAGATGTCATGAAAATGGATGGGTTTCAAAAGAACTAAGAGGTTGGTTGCATGTCATCTGGAATAGAAAAACTAGGAGCACTATTAAGAAAAAGAGATATTGTACTATAGTGCGTTCCACACTTAGTTGAAAGTATGGTGTCTTATGGGCTATCTCTATCTCTCTCTTTTTCATTGCTTTTCCCTATAATCCTTCTCTAATCCCGCTCAGTTGCCAAATTTGTTGTGATTATGGTGATATTGTCGTTTATGTAAAATTATGATGCACAATCATAGTAAATTTTATGCTGAACCTGATTTTGTATATCTAAATTTTCTAAAAATTCGAGCAAGTTATTATAAATAAGAAAAACTAAAAATGTGAACACGGTAAGTTTTTTATGTATCTTTAAACATATAACATCATATCTCGGCTTCTACTGATCCAATAAGGTCAATTTCTTTTGTCATGCCTCTTGATGGATTGTTTATTACGCTTATATAAATGAAAAATATATAATATTCATCAAACGTCTTAAAAATTTAAGAACATTGTTATTTTTCCAAAATAATTTCTTGGGACATGAAAAAGTCGGTCTGCAGGAAACTTTTTTCCTAATTGATTTAGAGGATAAGTTGGGCGAACAAAATGTGCAGAAATGTTGAAATGTATTTTTGGAAAAGACCCCAATCCAATAACATTAGTAGTTCTTATGATACAGACATAAACAAAAGCGTGGTACCGTCCCAAGAAATGGATCAGCGGCTGAGATGCTGTCCCAGATTGAGATATGTATTATCACGTTGTAACTCCCAAACTTTTTTAAAGGCTGTCTAAAACCAATCAACATATTTTGTGATACCCACCACCAAAAGTAAATAAAAACTGAAGTGAAAAGCATTCATCATGAATAAATTTCCATGCTTTATAATATAACTAATAAAAGCTGAATCTTAGTCATTTCAATGA
Source organism: Tanypteryx hageni (assembly GCA_028673005.1). NCBI lineage: Eukaryota > Metazoa > Arthropoda > Insecta > Odonata > Petaluridae > Tanypteryx > Tanypteryx hageni. The sequence goes on from CM054120.1 coordinate 42,256,980, forward strand.
TTTCATTAGAAAATAACATCAAATTTATATAAAAAGTTTGTCTGTTCATACATTTTCAGTCACAGATTGACATTTGTAATAATAAATAAATATTATGCAAATGGAAGTATAAATGTAAAATTGTAATATAAAGCTCATTTACAATGCATTAGGTATATTTTGTTTAATGAATTGATTCAAAATCAATGAATAAATAAAAAAAACCAATTCCACGAAAATTAGTATTCAAATCTGGAACAAAATCAAAAGATCTTTATAAAAAAAGATTACGTAAGACCTTGTTTAGGGTTCATAAAATCATTTTGTCTTGTTATAGCTTTTTATTGTAGGAAAACACCCTTGCTTAACGAGATTTCACATAATGTCATGCTTTAAAGAATGCAAACATGACTATAACCAAGGGATAATTATGTAAACTTCATATATATGGACAGCTAAAAATACAACGCTTCACAATTCTGGTTTTTGGACTCCTCCTTATTCTCAAAAGCAGTTTTGAAGCCTCAAAAAATACCTCGAAGAAATGAGACGCAAAAATATATAAAAATCACTCAAGCTATGAAGAAAGAGGCTTCGTTGGAATTAAACCCAGACCCAAATTTGTTTGGAAATCCTCAACAGGGAAGGTTTATGAGCCTTTAGTGAATAGACGAGAGGTTTGCACCTAGATATTTCTAAGGAGTTGGTCAATAGGTGCCAGCTTTTTGGTTCCTTTGAAAAATGTGCATTTTATGATGGAAGGAAGCGAATAACCCGACGGGACATGTGTGTGGTTGTTTGATGTGTAATTATACAATTCAGTGCACCTTGCAGATTGTTGGTGTGAGATATATATATATATATATATATATATATATATATATATATATATATATATATATATATATATATATATATATATATATATATATATATATATATATATTGTGTTAATACAGTAACTGTGGTGAAAAAGTGAAGTGTTTCAATTGCATCGGCATAACATGATTTTTTCCAAATTAGCTATTACACTCAATTAAGTGTTTTTATTTTCGAGTCAGCATATCTTATAAATGATTTTTCTGTTGTAGGTAGAAGTTCGAAAATATTTAAATTCAGTTGTTGTGAAATCACCTGAATCAACATGGAATCTGGATCAAGCCTGAAGTTTAAAGGGATAGGCACTGGCTCTAATTCACAGGAAATTTGGCAAATGCGCGCTCCATCAGCGCAATACTGTCAACTCAGGGTGGAATGGAGTATAGATGAATTCAAAGAATGCATAACTCTTGAAATAAAAGATTCATTAATCATGTAATAATACCTAGAGGAATGACATCACAGCTTCAAGTTCTCAATGTTGCAGTCAACAAGCTTTTTAAAGATGATTGAAAGCGTTTATATTCTGAACAAGAAAGAAACCTACATACACCTACTGTTGCAATGCTCTGGCAATGGATCAAGGCATCATAGCAACAGATACATCCAGAAGTAATAGTGAATGGATTTAAGAAGTGCTCTAATGCCATGGGTGGTAGCAAAGATGATGTTTTATGGGAATTTATGGACCAAGGTAGGAGTGATAAAGATATGGAGAGTGAGGAGCAGTGCTGTAGTGGAGGGTATATGATCATATATGCTGTATACCCTCCACTTTTTTTAACAATAACAGTTATAGCGAGTTTTAAAGATAATCAGGGTGAAAAATTCAGCTTTAGCAGCCAACGAGAAATTAATATTTTAAAATATCCCTCTGGTTCACAACTACAAAATTGTACCTATTAACTAAAAACAATTTATTCAAAGCATGATTGATAGAATGAAATGAAGACTTAGTTCGAATAGTGAAAATGATCATGATTTCTGTACTAGACCCAGTAAACATACGTCATGGGGAAACAGAGATAAGGAGAATCTGTAGACATTTCATTATTGATGAAATGCAAGCAATTCAAGGGTTAAGGGACTTAACTGAAAACGTTCAAGCTGTGCCAGAAAACTTGAAGTCTCTTCTAAAAACAATTTCAACGTTGCCTTGTTCAACAGCTGAATACAAATGTGGCTTCAATGTAATGAACAATATAATAACCGATTTGCGATCATTTTTGCTAATTTCTTATGTATCCAGCCTAATGTTTATAAATTCCAACGGAATTGAACAATTTCATCCAGAAAAGTATGTAAAGTCATGGCTGGTAAAGCACCATTCATCTACTGACACTATGTCAAGAGTATGTTCAAGTAAAGAAGAGAGAAATTCAGATTTGTCTCGTCAGGGTCTTTGGAATGCATTTCTATAAAAATAAAACCAAGGTGTTTTAAATTCTAAATTAATAAAATTACGGAACTTTGCACTTTTGTTTTATTAAGTTCCTTACCCATTTTTTGTTTTGTTGTAGGCCCCAAATATTAAACTGCACTTGCAATTCTTGAAAATCTGTGGCCCACAAAGAGATTTAATGCCAATATTCTAATACTACTTTTGTTTCTATCAGATTGAAAATAAATACTGTACTTTTAATTTTTAAATGCTTCACTAAAATATAACGAATCAAATTTTCACGGAAATTCAAAGTAAGTTCATACTTTTTCTTCTGCCATCGTAACATTACAGTCATGTACTTGGTCTAAAAAACTGGGTAAGAACTCCCCCTCCAAGTTTGACTTCCATATACGGTATACCCTCTGCTTTTTTATGACTATAGCCTAGTGAGGACAGTAGCGAAAAGAGTATAGAGATTGATGATGATTGATATAATACAAAGACCTATGATATTCAAGAAAAATATGGGACCTAATAAAAATTTCTGCTAATTTGATCTTTTTAATTTTTGCAGAAATCATATATAATTAGGTCATAAAATCTTTTTCTGTTTGCTTCTACTAAAAGGGGGATCATCTTAGATTTGGGTAAATATGGTGTCAACTTCTTATTTTATACAGTATTCAAACTTTTATCTCTATACCCTTGAGCTTGACTTCTTTCCCAATATTTAAATCCCTAAGTGTGACTTTTTTCAGTTAAGACGATTAACCCTTTGTGCTCGCATGTCCGACCTCATCCGACATCGCATTATTATCAATCTGCACATATATCGGACTGGGTCCGACATTATGTTCACCTAGAACATTTCGCAACTTTCTACTTTCAGATTTGTCAATTCATTACTGTTTGTAGTATATACATCTATAATGATTCTGATAAAATAGATACATTTTATCATAAATTATTTTGGATAAAATGTAACTATCTTCAGACTTGCACAATTATCGAGGCGCCATGCAAGTTGCATACAACAATTTTCTACTGACATGTCAGGAGAAAATTGGTCGCCAACATGAAGGTTTGAATTCAAGTATTAGTTTACCTTGTATTTCGCGCAAAGCTGAAGATACCTATTTACTTTTTAAACAAAATTGATACCGGTGCATTTCACACTTTGTTTATCAAAAGTATTTTATATTTGTCCAATATCTCCTGCTAATATTTTCTCTCTCGCACATGTTTTCATCTAGTTTTCTAGTGATTGTTCTCCTAATAGACCACGTTTGCTTCTTTCCTCTCAAAAGATTATTATTATTATATTACAGTAAAACCCCGATTTAATGTTCCCACATTTAGTGAAATCCGGGATTTAGTGAAGATTTTTTCATGTCCCGACAATAGCTCCATATAAACAATGTATTATTTTCCCACATTTAGTGAAACCCGATTTAGTGAAAAACCTGCATTTAGTGAAAAAATATTATGTACTCGTACTTCAATTTTTATTTGACGCTTCCCGCATTTAGTAAACTTTTTCATGTGCAAAAAGGAATCACAAAAGAAACATATAGTACGTAAAAATTACGATATACGCTCAAAACATTGTGAATGGCTCATCACGCGCAAGCGGCTACATTGTCTGCTAAGACGGTAGCAGCCGCAAGGAAACCGTAAATCCTACAATGTAATGAATCCTGCTCGTATGTTCCTCATTTCTGGTATCACGCTCAGTTACCTGTTGTCATAGTGTGCTATATACTCGACATCGTTTACGAGAAATGCCCTTTGAAAATCAGGATCCGAGAGTCATCGAAATAAGAACGTTAAAAGTCCTTTCCTAATTTTCTTGGAGCGTTGGTCTAGGGGAAACGAGTTGGATTTCAAATATTTTTGCCAGGGTTCGATTCCCGAAGGGACCAATATTTTTTTCTCCGGTTTTGAAAATTTGTTCGCAATTTCCAGCATATCATCGATAAAATATGCAAATCATTTAAAAAATGTATTCAATGCATTATAACCACTATTTTCTTCATCGTAATTCTTCACCGTAATTCTTAACGAACATAATTTTACGGATCACCCATTCGCTTTACCATATCGTCATGTATTGATCATGATTTAAAGTTCTTATTTTGATGACTCTCGGATCGCGATTTTCAAAGGGCATTTTCTCGTAAACGACGTCGAGTATATAGCACACTATGACAACAGGTAACTGAGCGTGATACCAGAAATGAGGAACATACGAGCAGGATTCATTACATTGTAGGATTTACGGTTTCCTTGCGGCCGCTACCGTCTTAGCAGACAATGTAGCCGCTTGCGCGTGATGAGCCATTCACAATGTTTTGAGCGTATATCGTAATTTTTACGTACAATATGCTTCTTTTCTGATTTCTTTTTGCTCATGAAAAAGTTTTAACGTTCTTATCTCGATGACTCTCGGATTGCGATTTTCAAAGGACATTTTCTCGTAAACGACGTCGAGTTGGCACCTAGGTAGAAATAGGAGTCCGTTATTTTGCATATAATTTCATTCTGCAAAGTCGAATTCCGATACGAGTGTCACACCTTGGAGGCTTCCCTTGTGAGACATGTCAGCTGATTACTCCGATCCCGATGACGTAATGCCTGTCCCCTCTCCGTCTACCTTATCTAGCAGTTCAACTCTTCGTTGTGCTGCCTGCCTGTTCGGCGATCAATGTGTAAACCTGAAGCAATTGTGAAAAATATTCTTTCTACTATTTTTATTTTTATTCCTTAATAATGGCTACTAGTAAAAGGAAGAAGCTGACAATTACGGAAAAAGTGAAAATCATTCAAGAAGTGGAAAAGAACCCAAGCATGCCTGCGATAGAAATTGCACGCAAATTTAATCTTGCACCGTCTTCATTGTTTTGTATAATGAAGAATAAACAAATAATACTTGACGAAGAAGTGAAATGTGGGGGTAAAGCCATCAAAAGAAAAAATATCAAATCATCACCATATGATGAAATGGAGAAGATATTGATAGAGTGGTTTGTGGGAATGTGCTCCGCCAACCTCCCAATCAATGGTGTACTGTTGAAGGAGAAAGCAATTAGGGTAGCAACTAGCCTTAGAATAGAAAACTTTAAGGGTTCCAATGGATGGCTGGACAGATTTAAGAAGCGCCATGGACTTGAATATAAAAGTGTTTGTGGCGAAAGTGCTAGTGTTGATGAAGGAGCTGTTGACTACTGGAAGAGTGTAACATTGGTAAGGTATTTAGAAGGCTATAAGCCGAATGATATTTTTAATGCAGATGAAACTCATTTTTTTCAACCTTCTCCCATCAAAACTCTTGCTACTAGAGGAGACAAGTGCCATGGTGGAAAGAGAAGTAAAAAAAATAGGATAACTGCACTTTTATGTGCAAATTCAGATGGCAGTGAAAAGTTGACGCCTCTAATAATAGGTAAATTTGCCAAGCCAAGGTGTTTTAAAAATGTACGGGCATTGCCATGTAAATATGCCAGTAATAAAAATGCATGGATGACAACGGATATATTTAAAACATTTTTGAAATCATTAGATGCAAAGATGGGTGGTGCAAATAGAAAAATTCTTCTATTTATTGATAAATGTCTGGCCCACCCTCCAGATACTGATTTTCTTCGCAATATTAAAGTGGTGTTTTTTCCAGCTAATTGTACTAGCCATCTGCAGCCACTTGACTTGGGCATTATTCACTCCATGAAAGCAAAGTACAGGAAGGCTTTGGTGCAGAAAGCAGTATCCTACATTGAGATGAATAAACATTTGAAACTGAGCGTCCTTCAGGGTTTGCATATGGTAACAGCTGCATGGAATTCAGTTACACCTCAAACAATATCAAACTGTTTTCATAAGGCTGCGTTCAATTGCAACAATGCTATGGAAATTGATGTAGATATCGATGTGATTGACCACGAAAATTGGTTGAAAATTGCACCTGACATGGACACAAATTTTGAAGTTTGTCCGGTGTGATGATCTTGAGAGTACGTCTGGTCCTCCACAAGACGTGGAAGAAATCTGTAATACCAAAGAGGCAGAGGAAGAAGAGGCAGAGGAAGAAGAGGCAGTAGTAGAAGAAGAGGCAGTACAAGAAGAAGAAGAAGTTCCCACACTTGGTGAAGCGGTTCAGGCACTTGAAGTGGTGCGAAGATATTTAACTTCTTTTGATGTGAACAGCACTACTATATCAAAAGTAAATTCTTTGGAGCGAGAAGTTCTGAATGTTCAGAGCACCTGCCAGAAGAAGCAAACAAGTTTGCTGGAATATTTTAATAAATAATTTTCTTGTAGATATGTATGCTTGGTTTTTGAATAATTTTGATATTTTTTGTGAAATTCCAAATATATTTTAATATTTTCTATTTAATGTTGTATGATGAAGCTTTTTAAAGGAGGGATGAAAAATTGTTTCAAGATTTATGTCAATTTTGAAAATACTTTTAAAATTTTGAAATTATTTTTTGTAATCATATGAATGATTCATTACAGAAATTTTCATATTCAATAGCAATAAGGCTTGTTTGTCACTGGAATTTGTTTATAAATGTTTATTTTAAAAGTATTAATATAAGTATTGTGCATACAAAATTGAAAAATGGATTTTTATTATAGAGACCATTTTCAGTGGCCTTATTCTGGTATTGTATAATGGAACTAATACACAAGCAAAAAAGATAAATTTAGCTCATTTTAATTGAAAACCTCCATTTAATGAAAACCTCGATTTAGTGAAATATATTCTAATCCCCAAGCGATTCATTAAATAGGGGTTTTACTGTATATATTCACGTTACCTAAGGAAGTAGATGCAAATTCTACCCATAAAACTTGAGCTGGCTGGGGACCACTACATGAAAAAATATGAGTTCAAAGGGTTAAGGTATATATTTATTCAATACATTTTGTATAACTTATTAATATTTTGCTCAAAATTCTGAGAAAATTGCATGGTCTTTAGAAAGGTATAAGTACCGTATCTGGCTGAATTGAAGTCAACCCCGGATTTAATCTGACCTCCAAAAATTTCCACCATTTTTGACAAAAAAGTAATTTTTGTAGATTTTATGCTGAAGTGTGCCAGGCATGCATGCACAGCCTAGAATACATTATTCGAGATCGGAGGTTTAATTGTTGACATTTTGAAATATTACTCCAATTAATTATTTTGCATTGTTGAATAATGCTCCACATTTAGTGATGACAATTTCATTCATTTTCACAAAAGGTCAAATAAAGCAAGATAATTTTTAATCCGTCTATTTCCAATGAAATTACCATTTACTTTGCCTTAAAAAATTGCAACAAAACATGGGTACTGCTAAATTCAGTATTCTAGCTTTATTATCTATCCATTAATATTCATCGTAGGTCAAATATACTTTATGAAAAACATAGTACTATCATTTGAACATGATGGCAATGAGAGACATGCTGCCATCTATGGGTGACTACGAGACTTAATTAACTCTAACCCCAAATTTTTTCTCGGACTCGCATTTAAGTCTAGGGGTGATTTTTTCATGATAGATTTTGACAAAACATCGGCTTGTATTCAAGCAGATACAGTACATATTTACACTATCCTTTGCTTCATTCTATGATCCTGTCTTCTTAAGGTCTAGCTTTTTATGACATTTATCAAAGAAAAGACCCACTTTGCAGTTTGGACACCAGAATGTTATGTCAGTCCTTTTGTCTTCCCTCATTTTACACGCACACATTTTCACTGTGGTCTTGCATTTTTCCCTGTAGGTGGAATCTACTCCATGAAATATCTTCCTAACAGATGTTCTGATGGAGGATTTATTGAAGGTCTTCATACTCCAAGAGAAACTAGAATCTGTGGATTATTAGTGAGGAAAATTGCTTTTACCAAATCAAGACAATGCCAGGTGATTTGTTGGAAATTCTGCGTTATATATTATGTAAGCATTGTGGATGGCTACATTTAGGAGATCCTTCAATAGTTTTACATACCATTTTGTTCCTCTTCCTATCAAAAACAGCAGTAATTTCTGGTCCTTTACATTCACACCACCCATTGCACAATTGTATTCTAACATACATTTCGGCTTTGTCACATCATTCCCTCTCACATTTATATAACCATAGAGCTATCATTAAATGTGGAAATGAATGAAACTACTTTCACATAACTCCACTTTAAAACCACTATCCCATCTGATTCAGCTGCTGCTAACTCCCTTTTTTAACTTTAGTTGTTTTACAATATCGGGGACATTTTTCTATTTAGCCGCAGTGTTCCTGCCACATTCACACAGTTTTCTCAAAGAAGGGCAGCGAAAGAGGGAGAATTATAATAATTGTCCATTCAGAGATTATACCCTTTATTGAAAAGTGGTTCCATCAATTTAACAACTACTTGGGAAGATTTTAGATTGTCTGGAAAATAAATTTTAGTTGAAATGTCACTATCAGCCCGTGTAAACCAGAAACTTCCACAAGTATCCAAACAATGATTCACACAACTCAAACGTTTTGCTGCCACACTTTGCTGATTTTAGGGAGAATATACTGCCTGAAACCTAAATGTCCTTCTCCACAGTCAGTGACTCATCTATGCAAATATTTTCCTCAGGCAAATATGCAGATTGGAATTTTCTGTTCAGTATTTCTACAGTATCATTAATTTTAAATAATTTAGGAGGACCAAGGAAGGAATTATTGTCAACAAAGCGCAGGAACTTTGTAATTGTTTCAAACCTCTCTTGTGTTATTCTTGGGAATGAAATAGATTTTAACTTTGGGCTTCTGAACTATTCCCATCAACATAAATATTCTCAGTACAATGTGAATCTCTTCTTCAGTCACCAGCTGCCAATTCCTCATCTGAGACCTAGGTTTCTGCATGCTGCCTTTTATTTTGACATCTGCACACCTATTGGTCTCTCACACAATAAGAACGATGACATCTTTATCAAAAAGCAATAAAAATAATTCCAAAATATTTCCTGCCTTTCTTTGAGGACATTTCCCAGCAGAAAATGTTTTTTACTTCGCTGAAAATCAGTTGTTATCCATTTCTTTGCAAAACCAAAATATCTTCATTATCACCGTCTTAACCTACATATTCACCTCCTTCCTCTTGTGCATAATCTACTTCATCTTCTTCAGTGCTAGAAACACTAAATTGCACAGTCTTCATCACTTTCTTCTAACATTTTAAAAATATCATCACTCTTGTTAAACATTATGCCAGAAGGGCCAGCCATTTTTGTTATTATGCAAAGCTCATGAAGAAAATATTTTTCTTGTGATCATATCTGGAACTTTCAGTAATAACCTATAGATTGCTGTAACTGTCAAAGCATCTAGTATATGATAGTGGCCAAGAACTTTCACTATCAAGCAAAAGAGAGGGTTTATGGCTCATTCTTTACGACAGTGCACCAGACGTGTGTGTACATCCAACCGCTGCAAATGCAGTGCCATGATGGACGTGTACAGACACGTCAAACTGGATTGAGGGGTTAATTCTAACCTATTTCTTAAATTTGTTTCACGTGCTCCCTTCTAGCTTATGCAGTAATTGTGTCATTTGCTTCACTTGCTCCATTGGCACCACCTCTCCAAACTTCCGTCATTACCGATTACTTTCTTTGACCTCACAAATTTCCTTAGAAGACAATATTTTAAATTGTTTCCATCTGCATTTGTATTTCTTCTTTAGATTGGCAACATGATGGTACCATATGACTGAAAATTAGACAGTCAATGTATAGTTCATATAGCTGAATGTATCATATGGTAACTTGTAAGAGTCATAGCAAAATTCAGTTTTCTGGGAAACTGGTGGCAGTAAAGTAGCCCAAATTATCAGATAGATTTAGTTCAATTCTATGAATTTCTGCAATATCTTGACTTCTCGACCAAGTCATGATATTTCACTAATGCATGATTGTTCACACATGATGTGGCAAATGCCATTGCACAAACCATAAGTCACAAAAAGGTTGTGAAGAAGCATTACTATAGTTCCATTTTACGCCCTAATTCATGACTGGATAGTCGAGTAGAATTTATGAAATTCAAAAATTTTGAGGTATCTCAGCATAATTTCAACTTCTATGTTAGATCTTGTACACATCCTTGCCAGGTAATAGATCAAGTATATGACTATGTTTACCTATACATTTTGTGGTGCAAGAATAGCTTGAGAAAACAATGTCTTATCATTTTTGGCAGTTTTTACATAGGTTCAACCGCACTTTCAGATGCAAGCAACAAGTCAAAGTTAAGCCAATAACTGCCACATTGATAGCATTTTCACATCGTTATTTACCTCATATTTCACTTGTTTATGAACCTCAAACAATGACCATAACTATAAATTTTTTATTACTTCAGAGACAATTTTACACCTTGCAGATAGTTTGACAATACCTGTCTAAAAATTCCCTATAAGTATAATAATTCTGTCAGCAAAATGGAGTATAAAGTAGGGAAAGATGAGAACAGAATGGCTGCTAGTGTTAGCAAAAGTTATTTAAATTTTAGTAGACAGATCTAAAATGAATACATCTTTCACGGCAGGCCATTAGAGTACTATTAAAATGTCCATTTTATGTAGAATATCAGCAGCAGTTTTTAAAACATAACACCCAATGAAGTGATCACATTCAGAGGATTGTCTTCCAAGAAGTCACTTTTCATTACTCAAAAAAAATAATATTCGTTAGCTCCATTAAAATTTATCATTTTATACACCTGGTTGCAGTTTGGCAACTTGAAATATCTTTTCAAACTTACTATGTTAGAGTCCATAAAGCTAGACAGGTACCATGTCTAACAATAAAAATAGATATAAAAATAGTTGTGCTTTCCTTTTGTCCATATTTCATTGAATTTGAAGTTTTAAAAAATTCACACTAAAATTCAAAAGCTCAGGATTCGAAAGGTGACAATTTCAGAAAGAAGTTACAGCAGTATAAGTATTACTGTAGGTAAATCCCTCACTCAAAACATGGCTGATGAGAATTGTATATTCATAATATATCCAGCTTTTATTCATATTCAGGGAAACCATTGCAACCAAATCATTAACAAAAGTGACTGAAGATTTTATGGAATCCAAGATAACCACAACTTCACCAATCCAAATATAAAGTTAGTGCAAAACATTTTTATGATGAAAAATGAACCATCCAAAATATTTTTCATTTACAGCAAAATTCTTTCCCTAAACCTAGAATAGCAGGCTCCTAAAAAGCATATTATGAATATCAGTAACCCAAAAAAAGATTTTGGTGTTTAATAGGTTGAGGGTATATTAACATCCTGACAACTGGACATTTAAAGACATCCCAATGCAATACATTCTAAATATCATAGCCCTTTCAATTTTCAATATTTTTATTGAAATTTTAAATTTTGCTCATCAATGATGATTTCGATATAGTATGATGCCAATCAAAGCATGTCTCCTCATGTAGCAAGACTAAGCAGTAAAGCAAATCCTTTACACCAGAGGTTCACCAGTATCTCAGTTTAAGTAAAGTCTTAAATTAATCTCATAATTAAATATTGATTTGTTGTTAAATGGAAATTTAGATATTTCTATACTTTGTATTTTTACGTTTAACAAAAAATGGTTTTTAAGAGTAAAATTAACATTCCTACTAACAATATTTAAAATAGATTATAAATATACATATTGCTATGAGCTGAGCTGTAAGTGTTGAGTGGGGGAAGGGTAAAAATATTGGCCCCTGCCGCTTTCAAGTCCAAGGTGCCTGTGCCAACACAAAGGTTGGGAACCCTTGCTTTACACCTTTGCTATCTCTAGGGGATGTATTTCTAGAAAACATCAACGATGCCAAAAGCATACGAGATAAAGGGGATCTGGTTCCCAGATCACAAGACTAAACATGTTATCAAAAGAATTTATAGGTATCTCTCTACAATATAAAAAATAAGGGTCACAAGATGTGTTTGAATGATCATGAACAGACTACATAACTAAATATATACCAGCCCTTTTCGACACAAATCTGCAATACACACAGAAATAGTTTCAATTTAGGTTACAACATGTTTACAGGCTTTCTTTCACTCTCAGTCATGCAATATTCTAATATAACTATGACACATTCATACCTTGATTATGGATATTACTAGGAATTTGTATTCATGGTCATGTCAATCTGGTATCCTATGGATAGGTTATTTGTGTACCACTATTTTGAAACTGCAACAGAATAAAAAATGATTTTCATAAGATTAAAATTAGTATTACCTCTGCTAATGAGAACTCTAATCGGTGGAATTCCTGATGATCCAACATTGATCCTTGGTCTGAAAATAAAATGTTCAATTATTCTAATTGATACTGTAACAAAATTTGGGGTTTAAGTAATTCACAAAAATACCACCTCCAGAAGGGCATCAATATGATCATAACATTTAATATGTATCTCTAATCTCATCCTAAACATATCAAGTTGCTTACTTCCAGTGAGCCTTGCCTGAAAAAAAGAGAAAGCAATATCCAATTAAAAAATAATAAATAAATCTTGATGTACAGCAATGTTTCTGATAAAATACTGAGCAAATTACTTAATACAGAACAAACAGTTTTCTGGAGCTAATAACAAATATTTGCATTTATTTGTGTCTTGATATTAACCTGACTTGAGGCATCCACATCTGCAGCAAGAGAAGACCTAGACCCAGCTCTTTTATGCACATGCTCCCGTTCCTCTGCTCTCAAATTTTCTTCACCTTTCTTGCATCTTTCTTCAACTTTGCGATCACTTTGGTCATCTTCAGTAATTGCAGCAGCAGCAACTTCATTCTCCATTATACCTAGCAAAGTAAGAGCCCAAGAAATACTTTCACAGCTGATACATGGCATAGAATATTTAACTATAGACATTATAGGTCTCTTAAACAGAATGGAGAGTGACGGAAATAAAGCGATCTGAAGATCCTATGCAGACAGGCATAATCTGTAATGTTGGGAATGTTGTTGAAACGAGAAAAAAATCTGCTATGACCAGGAATTGAACCCAGGTCTGCTGCTGTATTATTAACAATCTTACTCTTCGTAAATATTTTATTATGGCTAATCATTACAAAAATAATACGATTTTAGCAAATGAGTTTCAAGAGTAGATTATAGAATTATAGTATTTTTTCCTATTATAAAACTAAGATTTTCTTATTTTGAATCCTTTAGATCATGGATCCAATTTTATTCTATGGAAAAAAATAAGAGATCAGCAAGGCATATTGTAGTACCGCCAGAAGACAGTGATGATTGCTGTATGAGTGACAGCGAAAGTGACATGGAAACAGATATTTTGAGGACAGTATCTACTGATGAAACAGAGAATGAAGAAAATGATTATTTAGAAGATCCTTCGCCAACATCTACCAAAGTGAAGGCAACAAGCATTATTCTATCAAACAGCTCTAATGTTAGTGCCAGAACTAAATGACTTACAGCATGTGTATGTGTGTTTATTGGCGCACCAACAGTTAGAGTTATAGGCGGACTTACAGCATGGAAAACTATTGATGACCCTTGCAGTTCAAGAATTGTTCCCATCTGGTTAGGTAGCATTCCTTGCTCTGAGGCATTCATTATTTTAAATATATATTATTATATATTATATACATAAATATTATTTTAAATATCTTTTTGATCAAATTACCTTAACCATATTGTGGAGCATAGCAATATATTTGTCATTCAATGCAATGCTAGCCAGCCTTTGAAACTAACACTCAATGAATTTGAGCAATTTTTGGGTTCTATTATGTTCATGTCAATGTTAAATTTACCATGATCTCATATGTATTGGGGAAGTAATACAAGAATAGAGCAAATTGCATCAGTGATGTCCGGAAATAGATTTGAAAAAATTATGAGCATGCTCCATTATAATGATAACGTCAGAAATAAATAACTCAGGTTATGATAAACCTTTAAAATAAGATCTCTTGTAAATTTACTACTGCAAAAATTCCAGGCCATTCCTCCAAATTCCAAATTATGTACAGATGAACAGATTGTATCATTCAAAGGAAAGTCTAGTCTCGAACTAAATCTCTCCAAAAAACCATACAAATGGGGATATAAAATCATTCTTATGTGAAACATTCATTTTTAAATTCAAAAGCACCTCTGCACCGACTTTTGTTCTTTCCTTATTGGACAATATTGGAGTAAAACCAATCCCTAAAATTTTCAATTTTAAGAATATTATACTTTTTTCCATTATTTGGTACTATACCATTCTATATAGCTGCTTCTTACTTATGATATATAGTAGAACCCCCAAATTCGCAGCTTCCAAATTTGCATGCTTCACAATTTCATGGGTTTTTCAATCTGAAGTGAAAAGAACAACACGAAACAAATGAAGTTCTCTATCTGCAAGGTTTTTTTAATCACGTTGTGACCATGTTTTTTCTACTAAGAGGAAAGAAAGTAATAATACAGGAAGCAGGAGAAAAAAGAAGACATTGACTTTAAGTGAGTAAAAAGAGTTGCTAAATAAACTTGCTAGTGAGCATAATGCGGTTTAGTGAGCAGACAATACAGGTAGTTCTTGATTAGTGCGGTTAATAAAAACTACTGTGTAAATCAAATTTGTGTAAAATGAGAACAATTTTACCATTTGAAATAATTGTAATGTCCAGGTTAGGGAAAGTTCCTGTATTAGCCTACCAAACATCACAGACATTTCAAATTGTAATACACAATCTTTTTGAACTTCATGAATAATTGGTTCCCAAAAACTGACGCGAAATGCAAATTCGCAAAGTGCAAGTCCTATTTTCCCATAAGACGCAATGTAAAAAAAGCAGTATGGTTCTGAGTCAACCTAAAAAATTCACTTTTTATCATAAATAATGCAACTTATCAAAAAATAAAGAAAAAGGTAACAGCAAATGAAAACCCAGCATCATAAAGTGAAAAAAATTCTTTTAATTATCTTCAAAATGCATAAGGGCAACTGAAAACCCAGCATTACAAAGCAATTACACTTATTTTGGCACTTGTGCAATTTAACTCCAGTGCATTTCGAATGTGACTTTTGATCTTCTTTTGTTCATCCCAAAGAATGGGTTCTGTAACAAAAATTTCCAAGCTGCAAAAAAACACTAGCATTAAAAAGTGGGAACATTTCTTTTATTAATTATGTTCAAAATGCATAAAAAATAATTAAAACCTAGCGTAAGGAAGTGATTAAATTTCTTTTAATTGTTCAAAATATGTCACAAAAAATGAAGCATTAAAGTGGTAACATTTCTTTCAGTAATTGCGTTCAAAATACCTGGCAGAAAATATTGTTTACAAGATGATAAGAATTCTTAGATTTTCATTAAAATTTCATAATAAAAAATGAAACCCTAACAAAACAATATAACATTTCCTTAAATTAAGTTCAAAATATGAACAAATATAATAGCAAATGAAAACATTACATTCCAAGATGATGGCATTTTTTTATTTTTAAACTCAAGTTTCATCATCAAAAATAGCAGCATTGGCGGTGAAGTTAAAACTGAGCTACAAAAAAAAACATTTTGTCGCAAAGTGCAAATTTGTGAACCGCAAGCATGCAAAGTTCAAAAAGGTGGTGTAAATGTAAATTTTTGGACCAAACAAATTGAGAACATGCCTAAATTAATAAACCATGTAAATTCAAATTTGCGTAAATCAAAACTGCGCAAAAACAAAAACTGCCTGTATGGGATGAGTCAACAGTTCAGTACATCAAGAAAAATGAGTAGAACATCAGGGATACTGTGGCCACAGGAACCTTTCAGAGCACAAATGTTATTGGGGTCCATTTTGTAGTGAACACCAATTTTAATGAAAGCATTTTTTTGCCTTTTACACGATTCAATAAATATTTTTTCGGCATATTGTTTGCTAATCATGGATTATGCGAAATTATCGTGACAAACTTACTGTATGGCTACACCAAATTTAAGTGTCCAATTATATTGGTTCAAAATCACCTTTTAGCCTACCATTTCATTATTTATTGTTGTCAAAATAATGGAGAGCTGCAAACCTAATCCCCATTTTCTCATAAGGCCTTTGCTTCCATTTTCGCAGATTCTAAATTCACGGTGTTATTGGGAATGTAACCCCCGCGAATTAGGGGATTTTACTGTATATATATCAGGAGGATACTAATGTTTAGGCACTTCCAGATAAACTACAAACTTGAAAGTTTTTAAGTGGGCAGAACTATGAGCAAAACTGACTAGAAAAATCAGAAATAACAATGCGGATGCTAAAAATCCACAAATGTTTAAACAAATATTTAAGGTGTACGTATTTCTGAATGAGCTACGAAGCTGAAATTTTTTTGTAAAGGTAGAATTCATAAAATAATCGACTAGGAATTATAGATATTTGATATTTTAATTTGTTTGGCTGTTAAAACTTCTTAAATTTTAAACAAATAGATAAAACGTTTAACACATTCGCGGCATAAAGCATTTTTACTGGTCGTCCCCAGGGGCGTAAAATTAAAAAAAAAAGATTTGGAATTATAGATATTTGATATTTTAATTTGTTTGGCTGTTAAAACTTCTTAAATTTTAAACAAATAGATAAAACGTTTAACACATTCGCGGCATAAAGCATTTTTACTGGTCGTCCCCAGGGGCGTAAAATTAAAAAAAAAAGATTTGGAATTATAGATATTTGATATTTTAATTTGTTTGGCTGTTAAAACTTCTTAAATTTTAAACAAATAGATAAAACGTTTAACACATTCGCGGCATAAAGCATTTTTACAGGTCGTCCCCAGGGGCGTAAAATTAAAAAAAAAAGATTTGGAATTATAGATATTTGATATTTTAATTTGTTTGGCTGTTAAAACTTCTTAAATTTTAAACAAATAGATAAAACGTTTAACACATTCGTGGCATAAAGCATTTTTACTGGTCGTCCCCAGGGGCGTAAAATTAAAAAAAAAGATTTGGAATTATAGATATTTGATATTTTAATTTGTTTGGCTGTTAAAACTTCTTAAATTTTAAACAAATAGATAAAACGTTTAACACATTCGCGGCATAAAGCATTTTTACTGTTCGTCCCCAGGGGCATAAAATTAAAAAAAAAGATGTTTTAAAATTTATATTTTTTAAGTTTTAAAATGTTTTTATTTTACAAAAAATCATGTCTTGGCACTCCTAGAGCAAGTAAATAGCATCTACTAAGAGTTATTATCTCTTTTATCATGTATCTAAAGCTCATGGTTCACGCAGAATAACTAATACTGTTTAGTAGTTTAGTAGTACTGTTAGTAGTACTGTTTCCAACAAAGTTTCTACGAAAATATTTTTCGAAAAAGTCATTATACATATTGAGCAATTAGGGACATTAAATATTAAACATTGCATTTTTGAGAGCTTTTTCAGTATAATTATTTAGTAATAATATGCGCAAAAATATATTTCCCAGATGTATTTTTTTTACAAATATGTATATTTGTAAAAATACGTCCGGGAAATCACCCTCTATAATCACCAGCTATTATTTAGACAACATTTGAAAAAGCAAAATGCCTCCTTTATTTATTACATATGAATCCTGTAGTTTCTGGAATGTCCCAATGTATCTTTGTGGTCCAGCTGCATCGCCCGTGTGCGGTGCAGCCTACTACACCTCCTACCAATGCGGGTTTTGAGACTGCTGTATATGGTATGTCATAAAACAATTTCAATACTATATGTCATGGCACACCAGCGGCACATCCATGAAAAAATGCAACACGTGTTGTTTTTCTCTTTCCGTAGCACCACTTCCCTGGCACATGCCACTCAATTTGAGCCACCGCAAGAGACGTTGACTGAGGTTTATTGCCTAGAGGTGGCTTCTGCTGCATATCCCTTTTTTTTCAAAAATGCAATAAATTCTTTTGCTTGCAAATTTTCTTACTTTCTCATTGGCCAAGTTTTATCTCTCCCTTCCACTTCCTCTACTTTCTAGGAAATTTTGAACTAGCAATATTTTTGTTCTGGCTTTTGTACAAGTTACATTGTGTTGTTTGAAATATTAAATCTTGGAAATAATTCATATACAAAAAATTAACGTCAGTGGAACCAATGGGTGATTCAGACGTTGCAATGTCTAGTTTTTCTGAATCTAAAGATTCATATAAACTGTCGGATCTGGGTTAAGAGAGTGACAAGCTATCTTCAGGAGAGGACAGCACAGAAGAATCATCTTCTGAAGAAGAACATAGTGATAATATCGTCAGAGGTTCAAACATGTGGGGAGCATGTGCAGATAGTGTTCGGCAATTCCCTTATTCTGGTGATGATGGTTTACAGGTGGATATGGATCTCTCAGAGCCGGTGAGTGTTTATAAACGTTTTTTGAATGATGAAGTGTTGAACCTGATAGTCGAAGAGACTTAGATATGTGAATCAGTTTATCATTTCTCAGGTGTTAAGCAAACGTTCTGGTATGCGGAAATGGAACAACACAAATCAGAGTGAAATACGTAAGTTCATTGTCATCCTAATTGCCATGGGTATAAACCAACTGCCAAAAATGAGACTATTGGTCAATCAAACCAGTTGACCGCAATAATTTGATTATAAATTCGATGAATCATGAGAGATGAGTTGTCGTTGAAGTGCTTCCATTTCAGTAACAATGCTGATCCAATAGGAAATACAAATAGATTAGCAAAAATAAAGCCACTTTTAGACCTAATTTGTGTAAATTTTCAAACTACACTGACTCCAGGTGAAAATATCGTAATAGATGAATCTATGGTTCCTTGGAAAGGCAGACTTTTTTTCAGACAATACCTCCCTGGAAAGGCTCATAAATATGGGGTGAAGTGTTATAAATTGTGCATGCCTGAGGCTTATACCTATAATCTAAAAGTTTATGCTGGGAAAAGTGATACTCCAGGTGTGAGTGGAATTGGGCATGCTCACCAGGTAGTGACAATTGACAGCGGGACTTTTGGATGAGAGCATGACATTGTATGTAGATAATTTTTATACCAGCATGAGTCTTAGTGAAGACCTTTTGAAGAAGAAGACATACGTTTGTGGAACACTGAGATCAAATTGGCGCGGTAATCCCAAAGACTAAAAAAGGAGAAATTATTGCAAGAGAAAATAAAAATGGCATGAGAATGATGAAATGGCAAGATAAACGACCTGTTCTCATGATTACATCTAATCCTGCTCATACAGATATTTTAGTCTCTTCTGGGTCACAAAAAAAGAAAGGGGGAAATATAATGAAGCCGCAATCTGTGGTCGCATATAATAAAGCTTAAAAGGGTATGGATGTTTCTGGCCAAATGCCCACTTACTACACGTGCCTTAGGTCACTGAAATGGTACAAAAAAGTGGCAGTAGAACTTCTCCTTGGCACATGTATGATAAATTATTGGGTCATTTAAAATAACTATGGCCAAAATAAGAAAATGGAAATGTTGAAATTTAGGGAATTTGCTATTGAAGGGGTCCTACAAAAGGAAGTAGATGAAATTAGAAGTGGACGTGGTGAAGGTGCGGGACAGCGAGAGAATATAGAAAGAGATGCTTGAGTTGTTATGAGAAATTTCGGCGAGAAAAGGGGACAAAAGAAGCTCTGGCAAAGATGAAAGAAGTGCAAACATTTTGTAAAGATTGCGATGGGCGGCCTACAATGTGCTTGCCGTGTTTCAATGAAATACATAAATAATGTTTTCAAGAATAGTTATATGTATATCTATTTATATTTGCAACTATATTTTATTTTTGTAGTGTAACATTTTACCTATTTTTTATATTGTGTATCATTTTATGTATTTTTTATATTGTATCATTTTACGTATTTTTTAGATTGTATCATTTTACATGTATTTTATATTGTGTATCATTTTGTATATGGTTTCATTGTATACAGCATATCATGTATGTTTTTACGTATAATTATGTTTTCAATATATATTGGCCAGTGTATTTCATTTTCTATTGAGTCATTGTATGTAATATGACATGTATTTTTATGAATAGTTATATTTTCAATTGATCATATGAATACTTCATTGTATTTTTTATATGCATATTTTATATATAGTGAACCATTGTATGTAAGATATGACCAATATTGTTATAAATAATTATCTTTACAATTATTATTTGAAAGTGTATTTGATTTTTTTAGTCTATAACTATGTTATATAGGTGTATTTTCCATAATATACTCTTGTATATATCTTTTCCTATAGTGTAACATTGTATTTTTTAATAGTAAATGATGCATTTTTTATCAATAATTATATTTTCAATTCACTTTTTGAGGTGTTCTTTATTTTTTTACAATAATATAAAATCATTCTTCATGTTTTCTTGAATTGAAATAAAAATGATTCAAAAGTGCGTATGAATCTGTTTATAATCAAACTTTACAAAATTTTAATATTTACACATTTTTGGGATAAAATGCGGACATGCTGTATAAAATAACGTCCCTGTGGGCATAAGCTAAAGATAGAAAACTTCCTAAGAAGCGCCTGCGCATCCGATCCCTGGTGACCCACCGGTGAGGCACGACGCCCACGAGGAAAACCGCCTGTGACCCACCAGTGGATCATGCTGCCACGAACATGTTAAGTACTAGGGGGTGAGCTAGGGTGCTGAAAATTTTCAGTTATTTAGAGCATGGTATAAAAACGCACATTGACATTTGAAAATCTCCATGAAGTTGTTATTGTGGCCGTTAATTTTTTTTTTAGTTTAACACATTCGTGACGTAAGGTATTTTCACGATTATTTCTATTGGCTGTAAGTGTGCATTAACTATTTTCATTAGATAATTGCAATTTTTTATGCCTAAAAATTATTTTATGACATATAAAGCAGAAAATATTATGTTTTTGCATTTGATTTGGAATATTCTAGTGGTGGTGGATGAAGTTGGTGTTTAATGTTTTTCTCTTATATTCTGTTATGCACCATGTCTGTCTGTCTGTACGCATGATTTATCTCTGCTTCTACCAAACAAAATTTGGTATACGTATAAATATAATGAATTTGTTTCAAAACACGAAGTTTGAATTGAATTTGTACAGCAGTGATGCCAACATAGAGGATTAAATTATTTTATTTGTAATGTTATATCTTTGCATTTATGTAACAGATTTGTACAAAATTTGTTGTGAATATAAGTTAAACATATTAGTTTCAGAAACGAAAGTTTCAATTGAATTTATAAAGCAGTGCTGCCAACATAGAGGATTAAATTTATTTATTTGTAATGTTATATCTTTGCCTCTATGCAACATATTTTCACAAAATTTGGTGTAAATATAAGCCAAATATATTAATTTCAGAAACCAAAGTTTCAATCGAATTTATGAACAATGCTGCCAACATAGAGGATTAAATGTTTTTATTTGTAACGATATATTTTGGCTTCTTTGCAACAGATGTTCATGAAATTTGGTGTAAAATATATTAGTTTCAGAAACAGAAGTTTCAATCGAATTTATGAATCAGTTCTGCGAACATAGAGGATTTAATTTTTTTATTTGTAATATAATAATAAATAAATAAAATAAAAATAAATAATATATTGCCTTCAGTTCAAGTTTCACTACATTTCATGTAAATATAATTAAAATTCATTAATTTCAGAGACAAGTTTCAGTCAAATTTATCAATCGGTGCTGCCAATATAGTGGATTCAAATCTTTCTCACGAAAATTTAATCTCGGCTTGTATAACCCAGCTTCGAGCAATTTTCATGAAAATTGCAGGTGTATAAATCACAATATTTTCTCGAGAATGCCATAATTTCAATGGAATTGGTAAATTAGTGTTGCTTATGTGGGGACTTTTTTATATAAGTTCGATCTGGACATCTACGCAATGGATTTTCATGAAACTAGATATATGCACAAACAACAAATATTCCGTTGCAAAAAGTGTCTATTTTTAATACAACGTACACGTTCCTAATTTGTTTTGATTCAACTATTTTGAGCCTAGTACATAACTCCATATCTGTCATGTCATCAGTATGTGGAGCAGTGCGAATTCGTTGTGTGCTGTTTTTGGCTAAAATGTATTCTCTATATTTCCAAGGGTTACATGTGATACATGTATTTTTTATTATCAAAAACTCGAAAATTCACAAAAACAGGCATCTTATGAGTTCCAAGGTTTACATTTTTTGGTACTGGGAATGTATAGCTTGCAGAAATCGAAATAGAAATTTCAATGGAAATAAAATTTTTTACTATTTTTGAAATGATAAATATTTTCATCACGTTAGTTTGATTTTCATTTTTATAAACACCTGGTTCTTTAGAGGGTTCTGTTTTGTCCTTTGTGTGTCTCAGTTAAGCTCACTCAGCCACGCTACGGACAAAATAGAACCGTCTAAAAATCTGGAATTAAAAAAATTTTCTGTGATGAGTGTGGGGCAGCTTATGAATATCTGAGTGGACGAAGTGCAGATATAAGAGTGGAAGAACACAAAACAAAATTCAAGAACAAGGATCTATCCTTTCACTTTGCCAAAAAATACTCTGGACTAGCAGAACATCAGTTTATTTTCCCCAAGATTCCTCATTTCGCCAACAGAGGAAGTAAAATGGGCGTTCACAAAATAATCAAGATAATAGGCTGCGATGGCATTTTAACCAATGAATTTCTTTTTTCGAAGCGATAATCCCTCCTTTCCATCCCAAAAACTCCGGAATAACCCTTTTCCCCATCCCCTCAACTCCCCTTGGGAATAACCCAATCCCCCCTCTCTCTTTTCCAATACCTCACACTATTCAGCGAACCGTCTGTAGTGTTTTTCTTTTAACACCCTCCCTTTTACATTTACCCATAAACCGTATTCTCCTTAGCCCACCCTAAGATCCCTCTTTCCACCCTTTCCCGGTGGAGGGGTGGGTCAATCCATCCACTCCAGGTCATTCACGGGAACCTTTTCCCACCTCAGCCCCTCTCCCCGATCCCCATGTTCTCTCTCTTTTGTCAGTGTGTCACCGAACTCTCTTGTTTGTATGCATTCCTCGTAGTCAGCTGGTAATGGCAATGGATTGCCTTTATGAATTCGTTGAGGTTTATGATATTTGGCGGCTCCTTTTTGCTGAGGGTCGAGATTGGAGCCATGTGTCCTACAGCAAGGGAAAATTACCTCGGAAGCAAAGAACAACCCTCCTTTATACGCGTTTTGCCAACACGGGACATATGTCCTATCCTATCGGAATAATTGCTCCTAGTTGCCCCCATTTTTATGTTTATTACAGTATGCCGCCTCTGATACTTTTTGAAAATAAGAAGGGGAGGGTTCTTCTCAGCAAAGCCATATCTGTGCGAATTTCTTCATTCTTTGTGATTTTCCGGCTGTTTCCTACTTTATTTCCTCTCTGCCATAAAAATAGTCCTCCTCGTCAGTTCCCTTTGGATTTTTGAACATGTAGCATCGTAAGACAAGAAAAGTTCCGTACAGTTCTGAAGCAACATAAAATTTCTTACCATTAGCTACACCATGGATTCTGATAGTGAAATATCAGTAAATTTCTTGGATTCTGAGGATTCGTACAAAGCCTCTGAATCAGATGAGGATAGTTCTTCTTCATCTTCATTGGTAGACACAGGTGAAAATATCATGTCATCTGAAGAAGATGATACTAGTGAAGTTGCTGCCAGAGCATCGGAGGTGTGGGGACCATCTTCTAATATTGAGCGTCGTTTTCTGTTTAGTGGGCATGATGGTTTACAGTGCAATTTTGATGTTTCAGATCCTTTAGCTTTATAAAAGAAGTTTGTGACTGATGAGGTATTAGACTTAATAGTCCGAGAGACAAATAGATTTGCTCACCAGTTTATAAGTTCCCATCAGCTAGGCCATCGATCATTGATGCATCAATGGAAAGACACTAATAGAAATGAAGTGAAAAAGTTTATCGCTATTCTTCTTGTCATGGGCATTTGTCCTCTCCCGAAAATGCGCTTATATTGGTCGTATAAGCTGATGTACTGCAATGAACTTATTCAAAAAACTATGAAACGTGATCGTTTTGATGTTCTGTTAAAATGTTTTCATTTCCATGACAACAGTGACCCTTCTTCAAACGTAGATAGGCTATCAAAACTAAAACCTTTATTAGATTTAATTTGTGACAGGTTTCGAACAACGCTGATGCCAGGTGAAGACATAGTTATTGATGAATCAATGGTGCCTTGGAGAGGAAGACTCATGTTTCGGCAATATATCCCAGGAAAGTCGCGTAAATTTGGAGTGAAATTGTATAAGTTGTGTACGCCGGAGGGATACACATATGATCTAAAAGTCTATACGGGAAAAAATCCAAATTCAAGCAGCGGTGGACCTGGACATGCGCATGAAATTGTGATGGAGCTATTGGATGGATTGTTGGATGAAGGGAGAACCATATTTTTAGATAGTTTTTATACAAGCATTCCACTATGTGAAGCTCTGTTGAAGAGGGGAACCTATACTTGTGGAACATTACGTAAAAATCGGCGTGGTAATCCAGTCGAAGTGTGCAGAAAAAAATTGAAGAAAGGGGAAGTCTATGGCCTAGAAAATGAAAACGGGGTGAGAATAATACAATGGCACGATAAGAGACATGTCCTCATGATAACTACCCGACCTGATCATTTGGACGTATTAATTCCAGTCGGAAAAAGAAATAGGAGTGCTGAAGTTATAAAGAAGCCTCCTTCGGTGATTGCATATAATAAGGCAAAAAAAGGAGTTGATGTTTCAAACCAAATGTCGGCTTACTATACATGCCTTCGAAGAACAATTAAATGGTACAAAAAGGTAGCATTTGAAATAATTCTGGGTACATGTATTGTGAATGCTTGGGTGATGTACAACAGCAATCAGCAAGAAAGAAAATACATGGAGATCCTGCAATTCCAAGAAAAAATTATAGATGGCCTTTTAGAAGAGCATGAAAATGAAGATATTGGAAGCAGTGACATTCCTTCTGCCCCAGGACCATCCAGAAGACAAAAACGGAGCAAATCCATTCATCATATTGGTATGTATGAGGGGAAAGCAAGAGAAGTAAGAAAAAGGTGCTTGTCTTGTTATGAAAAAATAAAAAGGGATAAAGGTGCAAAAGTAGCTAGGGTGAAAGCAAGACGTGTTTGCACCTTTTGTAAAGATTGTGATGGACAACCGACTATATGTTTAGAATGCTTCAATGAAAAGCACAAATAAGAAATTAAAAGTGATTTCTTTGGCTTCTATATTTTTGCCATTTTTTACTCTAATTTTATAATGATATATGTATTGAAATGATTTTTTTTATATTTTCCTTCACTTTCCTTTTCAGTATAAAAATATCGTAAGAAATATTTTATTTTTGTTTTCATCATTAGAGATAATTGTTAATGAATTTTTATGTAAATGCCCTTTTCTAGCTTTGCGAAAATATTTAGGTAGTTTATTTTTTTAACTGATGTATTCACCTTGTATGACTATGATTTTACGTTTTATTCGGAAAATCTTTTGATAGTTACCAATGGTTAACTAACATTCCATTTGCTATGTTAACATTTTGCAAAATATGTTGGTGAGTTTTAATGTTTCTTTATATTTTAGTGTTATTTATTGAAATTTTGTAAGATATTTTATTTTTGTGGAAGTTGGATTAGAATTTCATTTTCTGATTGCTGTACTTTTTACCCGTTTTGCAAAATATTTTGATATTTTTGTTTTCTTTAGCTGCATTAAAATTTTGTAGGGGACATCTTTTTTTTTAATTTTTTACCATTATTTTACTCTCTAATGTTTATATTATTTTGTTATTTTGCTAAATATTTTGATATTGTTATGGAGGACTGTATCTTCCTATTTTTGTGTTAAAATATTTAAGTCATTGCAATTCTAACATCTATGTATGTTTTAATTTCCGATAGTGATATTTTATACTCTATATTAGAAAATATTTTTAATATTTTTATAATGGTCAAAATTTTCCTTCTGTTGTGTAAACATTTTACAATTAATTTTAGTTTGATGGCTGTAATTATACTATTATTATTATTATCCGATTATAGCAGTTGATGTTATATGATGAAATATTCTGATATTATAAAATAGTATGAATTATAAATTTTGTAACTTAAAAAATTCAAAACATATTTTAATTTTTTTATTTCTCACGATATTTTTATTTTATTGCTGTAGTATTTTGTCTTATTGTACAAATGTAAGTAAATATGCTTTTTATCGCATTAAAAATAAATTCCTTTTGAAAACAATGTGCTATAGATACTGATTTTACATACAACTTAAGTAAAAAAAATATTGCCTCTGTGCTCCATCAGTGGCACACACTTCGAAAAAATCGATTCCCCACAGCCGTACGTGCTATCTGACAGTCATTCAGCTGTCAGTAAAAACTGCAAAGGGATACAACCCAAAACGGTCTCGTGCGCCACCGGTGGTACACGACGGCCACGAGGAATACTGGGAGTGTACCACCGGTGGCACACGACGTCGCGAATGTGTTATTAAACAATTAGAAAAATATTATTGCACTTCTTGATGTGCTACAACATTAAAATTTGGCAGAAATGTGTGGTATTAGCACCCAGCATTGGAAAAAGTATAATACTCATAAAATTATAAATTTTAGGGAAATTTAGGGGTAGCATGTGATATCTCTTAAGTTAGGAACCAATATGAGTTTATTTACATGAAGATCAAAATGTAGAAAATTTTGCCAAAACTCTTTTAGATATTGGAAATGGTAACATTTTCACCAATTCTGAGGAGCTTTATCATTTGCCTTGTGAAAATTTGCTTCCTTCCATTGAGAGTTTAACAGATTGAGTCTTTCCTATATTGAATCAAAATTTTCAAAATGGTTGTGTGAAAGGGATATTTTCGAACCTAAAAATTACAAATCCATTGATAAAGTTCCTGATCCAAACCAAGTTGTTCAATATCTGGTTGGGATACTTAGTTCTCTACAACCACATAATGTTTTACTCGGGAATCTAGATCCACAACAACTTTGCAATGGAATGAGAATAAGAAGCAGATAAGATAAGAAGCAGATGTCACATGTCATTGAGGCTACATTATGACTGGAAAACATAAAGAAGATATACTCATTCCATGAAACCTGATTCTTCCCTCGAAATCCCTTTTGAATCTGAGACACTTCAATATCCTATCAAATTGAGCTTTGCAATTACAATCAATAAGGCTCAATGACAATCTTTCAAAAGGCTTGGTCCAAATTTGGAAACCCCCAGTTTTGCCTATTTTATGTCTGATACTCTCTCAATACTGACACACTCATCCACAAAATGGAATAATTAGCAGTCATTAATTACAAAAACAATAAAATATACATTATTAATAATTAATAGTGAAAATTTTGTTAATATATACAGTAATACCTATTGCAATGTGAATTTCGAGGACGCATTTTCATTATTACGCCTTAATACCTACATGTCCACTCACAGTGATTATAATTTTGGCACGTTTGCGATATTTTAGTTCCTAATGAGCATGGTGAATAGTGGGACTAACGCCATGGAACAGTAGAATATGTGTAGATGCCATAAATATTTTATGTGTATCTAGGATAAATAACTTTATGTGTATTGATATCGCAATGGCTACAAAAGTGAAAAGAAATGCCTATGCTATTAGCTATAGGCGATTGAATATGCAAAAAATACACAGAAACTTGGTAGCAGCACATCATTTTGGTCTACCTCCCACAGAAAAAAAAATTATTCGTGAATGGAGAAGAGGAAAAACTGAAGCTGATGGGATAAGAGAAACATAGCCTTCATAAGGTTGGCCTTAAATGGCAACAACTAAAGGAGGGAGTAATGGATAGTAGAGCAGAGGAAGTTTGGTATTGCTGTATCAATCAAAATCGTAATGTACGAGACAAAAAAGTTACAGAAGAAAAATTACTAGTTGAGCATACGTATCATTATTACATATGCATTCCATTTAATATTAATCCCATTATATAGAAATATCATCTTGAACTTAAGCTTAAGTAAGTACTATCGGTAAAGGGTATCAATACATGCGTTAAGTACTGTTGGTAAAGGGTATCTATACGTGCAGCACGTGTGGCTCACTCTGATAGCTTTAATTAACATGACTGCCAAGTGCATGCAGGTCACATTTAGCTATACAAGTCTCAAAGCAATTATTTATGTTTTAGATCATCCCTATTTATTTGATTATTTAAGTTTATCTAAAATGTTATATTTAACTGCTATCACGCCAGAATTTTTTCTATAAAGGTTGCCGGATACGGACTTAATCACAGCTGGAAATGATGCATGACGTGGCTCTTCGTAAATGCCTTGGTGAATCAAAATACTCTCACAAAAAAAAATAATCTGTGAATGGAAAAAACAGAAGGAAAATCTGGAGGTGACAGGAAAAGAGAAACAGTCTTTGTAAGCTTGATCCTAAATGGCCACAACTAGAGGAGAAAGTGAAAAAATAGTAGAACAGAGTAAGTTAGGTATTGCTGTATCAATCAAAATGGTTATGTATGAGGCAAAAATAGTTGCAGAAGAATAAGGAGCAGTTAAGCATATGTGTATATCATTTATTAGGAATTAAAATCTGATTTTCCACTTAAGTTAAAGTAGGTAATGTAGGAATTTTCTGTACGCTCATCTCGAGTGGGCTGTTATTTGCATAATATCAAAGAAATATACATGCATATACACCAAACAAAAGGCACTCCGGCACTGATCCAGAAACACATTCAACCATCAATGTAGGTTAAACGTGATAGAAAGTGTACATCTTTAATTTTTATGCATGCAGGCATATGCTGGACTGAAAGAGTTACTAGAAATCAGGAGAAAAATTCATTCCCAAATGGAAATCTAAACCGAACAGGTTCAATTCCAGTTTAGGCAGAAGTTTTTTCCTGATTTCCAGCAACGCATATCAATAAATGCAGTTATATGTAAAACTAGATAAAATTTAACATGAAAATGAATTATTAAGAGTTTTTACAGCTAAAAGTGCAACATGAGAATAAAGTCATGAGTCATTAAGTACATAAGCCGACTTTAGGATTGGAATGCCAAATATTTCCATTAAACATTTGAAATTTGAATGAAATGCTCCAAAATATACAAAAATTACCAAACATGGTCCAAAATGAATTACCGTATTTGACGGCATATAAGACGCACTTTTTTTTCCAAAATCACCCCCGGGTCTTATATGCGAAGGCGAGACCTTCCGCAGCCTAAAGTCATCCCCCATGCTCACCGCTGTAGCTAATTTTACCCCAGATGGTCAGTACTACCTAGCCCTACTCCAAAATATTATTATTTACTTAAACGATGTAGTTGTTGTTATTATTATTACCGGTTTTATTTTTATGACCGGTACTAGGGTCGATATATATCGTTTTGTTTTGCTTCTGCGATATCGAAGGAGGTAAGAGCAATATATCGAACGACCTTGACCAGTACGAGTTCATGATCATAACAAAACAGCGTGGGTTCTTGCTTGGTGGTGCTGGTTGTTTACAAAATTTTACCCCTAAGAATATGACAACAGGAGGTAAGAGATTAAGCTACACTATTCACTACAAACTAAAAGTGATAGACTATGCTAAGGAGCACGGTAACAGAGCAGCAGTAAGGGTTTTTGGTCCACCACCTACTGAAAAAATAATACGTACCTGGCGACGTCAAGAAGATCAACTCAAGACAGCTAAAAAAGATAAACATAACCTTTGATGCCCAGCCCAACATTGGCCTGAACTTGAGGATGACATAAAGAAGTGGGTGGTAGATGAGAGAAATTCGGGGAGAAGCATTGCTACCAAAATGATAATTAATAAGGCCAGAGGATTAGCAGAAAAACGAGGAATTCAGAACTTTGCAGGAACAGAAGGTTGGTGTTATAGGTTTATGAAACAGCATGGTTTATCAATGCGCACAAAAACATCCATTGCACAGAAAATACCAGCTGATTAAGAAAAAAAAATATTAGAATTTTATAGATTTGTTATAAATGCACGAAAGAAAACTTGTTTTGAACTGGAACAAATAGGGAACATGGACGAAGTTCCACTAACATTTGATGTACCATCCTATAAGACTGTGGATGTCAAAGGATCTAAAACAATTTCAATAAAAACCACTGGACATGAAAAGACCCACTATACAGTAGTTCTGGCGTGTTGTGCTGATGGTACAAAACTGCCACCGTATTTGATATTTAAAAGAAAAACTCAACCTAAAGAAGAAATTCCATAAGATGTATTTGTTCATGTCCATCCAAAAGGCTGGATGGATGAAGCTGGAATGAAAATGTGGTTACAAAATGTATGGGCAAGGCGTCCTGGTGGACTCTTAAGAAAACCATCTCTTCTGGTTTGGGATCAGTTTACAGCACATAGAACTGAAGCCATTAAAAAGAAGGTGGGATAATTGAAAACCCAGTTAGCTGTCATTCCTGGTGGACTGACGTGCCAATTGCAGCCTTTAGATGTGTCTGTGAATAAGCCATTTAAGCAAAACATGCGAGAACATTGGAACAAGTGGATGAGGCTTCCAGTTCATGACCTCACACCCACAGGAAGAATGAAGCGACCTACCATTGCACAAGTGTGTGAGTGGGTGAAGAAATCTCGGGAAAATGTAAGAACTGAAATAATTGTTGTCTTTTAAGAAGTGTGGTATTAGCAATGCCCTGGATGGGACAGAAGACGAAGCGTTATTTGAAGACAGTGACATCAGTGATGATTCCAGCAGAAGTGATGACGAGTTTTTGGGCTTTGATAATGAAGATAATGATGATGACGAAGATTTTTCTAGGTTTGAAGATAATTAAAGTTTTAGTTACAGAACCGTAAATGTTTTTCCCACTCCCTCTCAATTTTTATGTTTATGTTTAACGGTAGTGGTAGCTTGCTTTAAATAAAATGTTTCCATAACAAATTGCTTTTGCTTTCAGCTTCATCAAAATTGCGGCTATGATCGTGCCATCTATGGGGCTTTTCTGAAACTTCGTCCACTTAAGAACTATCCGTCTCCATATACGACTTTGGAAAACCATGCCCCTAACTGGTAAAACCAGACAAAACTAACAAACACTAAATAAATGGCATATTATTCCAATACGGATTATAACACATTTGTAAGAACTTTGCCAATAAAGTGTAATATTTCGGTAATGTTACGAAAATGTCTCCCCATTGAAACATGTGTTTTAAACTAGACCCTTCTGGTCCCAAAATCGTCTACTGCAGTTTTTACAGTGCCGCGCTTTCGCGCGGACCGTAGAAACTTTTTTTCCTGAATATGCCCTGCTGAAATGGGGATGCGTCTTATATGCCGTCAAATACGGTAGTTGAGAATTACAATTGGAAAAATTTTTCATAAAAAATATCACTGCAAGAATGTTTTAACAATTTAATTCTGTTCAAATAGCATAACTAGTAGATATAATAGGAGTGTTTAAACTAATATAAATACATGGAGCTATAAAAAAATAATTCAGCTCTGTAGCTGAAATGTTTTATCAAAATAAAGCTTGTTAATTTATTTCACTGTCATCTACATACCTTTAAATGAGTATTCTTTCTAGAAATTTCTAATTTGGTTTGGCTATTAATTGCATTCAAAATTAATGCCACAGTTGAACTTTCAATAGTAGAGAACATAAAAACCTAGAATTAATGAAATACCTATAGCCTATTTTTCTGCCAAAGTCAGAATCAAGATCAACTTTCATAAGATTAAAGTACTACCAGAAATAAGACAAAACTAAGGCTCATTGTCTCCATTTCTGATAATAAAGATAATAATTAATATTGGTTAAAATACCTGCAACTCTCTGACGATATTCCTCATACAATGATGTAGAAGAAACTTGAAAGCCTTCTTCCATGATTTCCACACTACCATTGAGATGCACATGTTTCCTATTAATTTATAAATAAAAAGTATATTAGCACATCTTACAAGCTGACTTGAAATTATATAATTTTATAATAAACAATTAAATACTATAATAAAACTGTTAAAAATAATGTATATTGTACTGTAATAAAATTCAAATTTAAACTAACAATTGGCTAGTCACAATATTTTAGCCTATTAAAAATATACCATGATTGATTTGACAGACAATAAACAATGGAGAAGTAAATTATTTCAAAACATAATGTTAAAACATTTAATTAAAAATTTTGGTTCCTATTACAGGTATGCCTCGCATAGCGCGAGGGACGCATTCAGGAAGGTAAACAAACTGTTTATAATGTAGCACTTAACCAAATTGATTTTTACTAGTCAGATATTTTACTATTTTTATCTTACAACTTATATAATGATGTTGTATTATTATATACCATTGTAGAGCCAAGAAAAAGTTTAGGATGTTTATTTTAAAATAATTATTAATCATGAGCATAATGGTATACAATAGGTTCAAGAAACTAATTCGTTATGTTGGAAAATGAAAATCAATTGTCTAATAACATTTGCTATGAAATGTTACTAAAAAGTGAGATATAGAAAATGTTTACAGTATATACAGTTAACCCTCGATTAACAAAGTAGTTTGGTTCAACAAAAAAAAAGTGAAATAAAAAAATTGTGCTAATTAAGACTATGAATTCATACAAAATAGGAGATTTGGTTACAAACAATATTATGGGAAAAATAAATTTCTTTTGTTTTTTTAAACCTATCTTTAAAGTTGCAATTGCAGTTTTATTTCAACATTTCTCTTTGGTTCCAAGTTTTATATAATAATTTTGTTGATAACATTTCAAACAATATATTATATAAATTAAGCCAAATGAAAAATAAATTTATGAATTCCAAACAAGTTATAAAATTGATTTTTTTGTTTCTGAATGCTATTCTATTCAATTTCATGGCTGAAGAAAATAAAGGGAAGGAAGTTCCATCAGAGAACGCATACACTCACATGATAGTTTTGGAATTAAATTAATAAAATTTACGTTTGCTCTGAAAGCAGAAGTTGTGTCTCAGGACTGGAGATGGACGGGAGGGATCAAATATCCACTCTTAACATGCTTAACCTCACATTAGTCTCCCTTGTCACCACCTGCTAAGTTTACTATCGAAATTGTATCCTGTATAAACATTTAAGAAAATGATACTGTAGGCAACACTAGCCGTGGAACCAGATGTGATCGTGCCCCTCTAATTGCTTACGGCCTTCGGCAGTGTCGTATCTCTGCCTTAAGGTAAATCTTCTAATGAATACAAGATAATGCAGCTTTTCATATCAATATGTTAAAATTCTTTTCTTTTATGCAAATTTCAAGTTTCACTGTATGATAAAATTGCACCTTATCAAATAAATTTGGATAAAACTTTGATTATAAGTTTTGCAGGATAACAAATTTTTAACTTATGTACATGTAATCATTTATTTAAAATTCAAATGACAATTAACAAAATGTGTAAAATCCAGTCTCATACTGTGTTAATCAAAACTAGTTAGTTAATGGTTTCAGGTATCACTTGGTTACATTTATTCAACTGTGTAAAACCGAAACCGTGTAATTGAAGTACCTTGTTAATCGAGGGTTACATGTAGTAGGTAAAATATCAATATATTATTTTACTTTGATATGTTCAAAAAAATATTTATTATTATGAAAGCTAAACCAACACTTTCTTCACATCAACTAAAAGCCGACAAAGCCAAACAGTAGAAGAACAAAAAGGCTAAACAAAACTCATGTATCCACTAGGATCTCAAATAGTGGCACGTAATGCAATCCGTACACAAAAATACACATTAAATGATTTCAAAAGTGTTAACAAATTGACACTTGCCACTAGAGGGGTAGCTTAAGTATTGAAAAATCGAGTTGCCACTTCTAGGGTTAATAGTGACTGGTTCATGATAGCACACAGTTTTGTTTTTAAATTAAATGACCAAAAACACATTTAAATATAAATGAAAATAATTGAAAATGTTTCTTTATTAATATTTACTTAATAATTATTTGGTGTTAAAAATGATGCAAAATACCTACAGCACAACACAACTGAACTAATTACATGGAAACTTGGGATGGTGATTGGCCAGCGCAAAAGTAAACAATTTAAAAAAGAACTACAAAAATAGCACTTTTTTAGAATATTGTTGTAAATTTTCCGAATATTTAATGTACATGCATGATTCAACAAATTTCAGATTTAGAGATCAAACTGCATTATTATAATCTAACACAGTATCTTCATTACAAACTTAGCATTAAAAACAAAATATAAAACCTAAAATCAATCAAAGGTTATTTATAACATACCTCACCAAAGATAAGTAGTTATAATATGATCATTATTCCTTTTCAAAAGTAAATTGAACGTATTTAATCGCTTTTATTGTTGCAGTCATGTAAACAAAATGAAACTATAGTAATGGACCAGTATAGATAGTTCATAAGGGTTTTTTTTTAATCCTGCCTAAAAGGAAATGGAGAGATGAACAGACTCCAAAATCAATATGGGTCTGCCACTATTCACAACTTTCCTGAAAATCTTAGCTTCCCAGACAATAACAGTACAAGGGGCTAATTAAACATCCAACACACACACCTTAGCTTCCCAGCCTTTCTTATTAAACCAAAATTTTGCGCACAGACAGATGAAGTGAAAACATACGTGATTTTTATAAAGCACTAGTAAGAATGGAACATGTCTGTTACTAAGTACCAGTGGCGGCACCACTGTTTCAAGTAAGGAAATGTAACATAGGTGTCAACAGCAAAATAACATATGAATAACAAATGAATACTGATTATGAAAGTTAAAATTTAGTCTTAAACCTAACCCAACCCTACCCATCCCAACAATAATGTTAACAAGTGTCAAATTTCCAATGTTCATCACTGCAAAAGATTGCAGAATCATGGCAAACCAATGTGAAAACATAGTAAAAGTGAACAAGTGAAATAGAAATAAAATGGATACATGTATAAATAAAAAATTTTTCTTTAACCCTCGAGTAGTGGCTAAGGGGTGTTTTTCACCCAGTAGTTTGTTTCTTTTGATTATGCAGAGAATGCACTTCTGACGGCTTTCACACTTTTAGTACCTTTCAACCACTTAGTCACCAGTTGAAATTGATAGTGAAGGGAGCACCTCAAAGTTTTACTAAGTTGTAGATTCTGATTTCCCACCAGTGTAGTCATACCTGGTAGGAAAACACCCAGTGTCTCTTCCCCTGTTACAGATTTTTTCTTCTAAGATTGCTTTTTATTGTTTATTTTAAAGGTAGGTTGCATTTGTTTTTTGTTTCTGTCATTAATTTCTTATTTTATTACTTTAAGATAAATTTTTTTAAATATTTTGTTCAATTGAAATTTCTTATTGAAATATATGCAGTACCAATCCAGCCTATATATTAACAATGGGTGACAAAAAGGGTGCTAAATCGGTGTTGTTAAAATCCACCGGAAATGAGAAATCAAGGATAACTGTTATGCTTGGTCATGGCTGATGGACGAAAACTGACTCCCTACAGAATTTTAAATCGTAAAAGGATGCCAAAGGAAAAGTTACCATCAGGTGTAATCTTTCACATGCAGGAGAAGGGGTGAATGAACGAGGAACTTGTGTTAGATTGGCTGAAGGTTGTTTGGGACCACATTATATTCAAGGCTTAATGATAGATGAGTTTGAAAGTTTGCTATGCAAGACCTCCGAATCAACTGGGCCAATTTTCACGAAACTTTCACTGAAAGATTAAGCGGAATCTCAAAGAGGTTTTAGGCTTAATTTTATTCTTCTAACATAAGCCTTTTCAAAGATATGGCGATTTTTCCACAAACACCCATTTTCCTACGCTACCTTATGACATTCGGCGGGCGGTGGGAGGGGTGAGTGAAAGAGGGGCGGGTGCAATCTCGAATCGCACCTGGGCAACGCCGGGTCACACAGCTAGTATATATATATATATATATATATATATATATATATATTGAAGAATACTCTGTAGCTTTCAGAGGGAGGTGCTCAGTAAGGCATTGTAAAATGCATAGACATATTATAATGGAAATAAAAGAGCATAGTGGAAGAAAAGTGAATTCTTTTTAACCACTGGGTGGAAAAAGCATCCAGTCCCACTCTTCCCGTTATGATAGAGGTGCCACTTCTCAAGGGTTAAATAATGTGTAAAACATGAGTATCATTGGAACAGAGAAGTGAAGGTAGTAAGAAAAAATTTGGGGCCATAATAAATGACTAGCTTTTTAAGAAATTAATTTTTAAATTTTTCAATAAATAAAATTGAGATGCCAATTGCGCTAAACAAACATGCGCTAAACGAGGCATGCCTGTATTTTACGTTTTACATCCCACATAAAATTCAATATTTACATTTCAGAAATATTTCCTCCCTTTAATTTACAAAATCCTGTTAATGACTCCATTAATGTGGTGATCAGTGTGGGCTTGTTTTTATCATCCAGTCCTCTTATTCCTTCAGCAAAGAAAAATCTTTAAAATATATTTGAACCCATATCATAAACACAAAAACATACACTTGTAAGGAATATTTGATTGAAAATAATTCCATTCAGGCAATGATGATAATCCAATGATGGATATTTTACATAGTTTATGATGTGCAGGTTGTGAACACTTCATCTGTTCATATTATGTTTGTTATAGGAGTAAAAAATATATTGTTATATGGACTGATAGTCACTCTAAAGAAGATAAATTCCAGAGTAGGCACGTAAGAACCAAAAATTGAAAAATTAAGTACTTTTCTTAGGTAACTTCAGTAACCATAATAAGGTAATAAAAAAACCAGTCATCTTTGTTGGTGAATCACATATAGTAGATTCTGTTAGAATAGTTCTTAATTTTTCAATTTTTGATAGTTAAGTGCTTAATGTGCTGGAATTTTTTTCAGTCATATGACAAGCTCAATAATTCACTTGTGAATGTAGAGGTCAGAAATCAATCAAGCATTTCCAGAAAATATTAAGAAAGAAGAGACTAGGATATGAGAATGATTTTGCTAAAAGATGCAAGAAAATATATAATAAGGATATGGATATTGAAAAAAGGGAGGTGAGCAAGGAAAATGGTAGAAACACAACTTCAAAAATGATGCCACATGATTAAAAGAAATATCTTTATGCAAATACCACACCAAACAAAAGAAATAAGTCAAAAAGCTTCAGGAGGATGAACACATTTTTGAAGAGGGATTTAAATAATACAGTGGATACATCTAATGAAAGTAAGAGAACAATAACCTCAATGGATGGTCTTTCAAGCAAGTTAATAGGTAGAGGGATACTTTGTAATTAGAAAAGAAAATATCAATAAATCCTTTATTCTTTGCATTTAACAAAGCATAAGAGTTAGTTAAAGAGAGCTACAAGCCATCACTCAACGAAAATAGAAAACTTAATTAAATTATGCAATAATATGAGGTAATATAAAAAGAAAATTCCCAAAACTTACGAGCATCCAGGTTCTGCAACACTAACCACAAGGATGTTTTTTTCTATTGCACGCATAAATTTATCTATTCTGTTGTATTCCTTTCTAGGATTTATCAGTAATTCACTCAGACGCTGGATAGTGAAAGGCGCACTGAGGAAAAATTGAAAGATAAAACGTAAATAAATATGGTCTCATTGATCGTCAAGAATATAAGCACAAAGTGTCTTTTAACATAACCTTACATACCTGCGAAATAAGTCGAATCTCTCCAAGATTTTCGCCCTCATACTTTCAAAAGAAAACTGAGAAGTATCTGTTGAAGGACCAGCTTCAAAAAATTGCGAAAGTACGCTCACGATCTTTGATCTATAAACTAATTTAATTTTTGGCCATGGGTATATTGGATCTCCAGTTTTGGCTACAATGCCAATGAAATCTTCTAGCTCCTTCGGTATTTCCTTAGGCTTGGTCCGCTCAAATTCTTTCAAAAGAAAAGGCCAATTAGAAGTTTCTTATGAATGAAAGTCTTCAGCAAAACTAAGTAAATTTTCACATTAATCATGTTAGTTAGAACTCACACGGGAGTATGCAAAAACCTATCAATAACCTATCAGTCGGGACAGTTAAAAAAGTTAACAGGTACACTAAAACACATAGTACTTATTATGCAGGATGATATTATTTAAGAAGTGAAGTGCTTTGGTGCAAAATAAAGTAAAATAAAATAAAATAAAATGAGAGCAAATTCACGTAAGTTGTGGAACTTACGAGGTAATTTACTTACAGGATTTCAAGTATCAACGGTTTATGAATGTGGTGAGGACAAAACAGTCAAGTAAAAACTGAATATACAACTTCACAACGCTATTTTTCTCTTATAATAACGTCCGAAGCGATGATTTCATACACATTTTAGTAATAACTCCATAACCAAAACAATTACCTTCGAGTTTATTAAGTAATTCTTCATAGTTTTCCATCCTAAATGATTACTAATTAAGATACTTAGAAGAGGCTTCGGCGTATTATGGCTCTCATGAAAGAGTTTTTAAGCAATAATTGTTAAATATCACTTTGTATATTAACGGTTAATCGCAGCTTACAGAAACAATCATCCAAGCCAAGGACCTACTTCCTAATCGTACCAACAACGATAGCGATATTCCTTGGCGATAGGGCGATAGTAGCATAATAGCGCCATTGTTGACGAGATTAAGAACTACTAAGTCAATGTAACCGTGCAACCATGTAACAATTCAAACAGTACTTGAATCCGATCGATTATGTAAAAATTGTTTTCTAGATGTGCATTATTTCATTTCTATATTCGGTACTTTTCCAATAACTGGGCCCACGGATACTAGCGTCGTCAATGACGGGAAAGCGGTGAGAAATGAAACTACAACGTCATAGCTACATAATACAGGAATTTCAAACTACGGAAAGTTGACACTTTAAGGCAGTGGTTCCCAAACTTTTTTGTCTATCACCTAAAATTTGAAATCATATTCGCCTTGTGACCCAAATTGCACCGGTATCTACAGCATCCCAGCAAATCGCCGTAGATTTATTAGCATAATATTAAATATAACATTTTAAAAAATTGTAGACAATCGCTCAATTTCTTCCAAAGTTATTTTTTTCTTAATCAAGTTCAATTTTGAAATGGGCGCATGAAAAAACAAAATGGAACCATTGAATCAAGGCATTCCTTCACTGAAATTTTGGAAAAGTTTTCAAATTTTTTTAGGGAATGACTTTGAAACAGAAAAATTTCTACCACTGAACTACCGTATCAGATAATCTTTCCTGTTTCTGAACGCGGGTGTTTTTCTTAGTTGCGTCCGGGCTAGCCAAGCTAGTATCTTCTCCTAGAGAACGTCGAAGAAAACCCCTCCCTCTCAAATGGTGAGATTGCCAAAGCCAGAAATTGATGGAATAATAGGAAAATATGCAGAATGGCATAAGCTGTAATTTTGAGAATAACATTGAAACAGAAAAAATTCTGATATGACCGGGAATCGAACCCGGGTCTTCCACTTGCCGGGCGGATATTCTACCACTGAACTACCGTAGCAGATAATCTTTCCGTTTCTAACCCGCGTTCAGAAACAGGAAAGATTATCTGATACGGTAGTTCAGGGGTAGAATATCCGTCCAGCAAGTGGAAGACCCGGGTTCGATTCCCGGTCATATCAGAATTTTTTCTGTTTCAAAGTTATTCCCAAAATTACAGCATATGCCATTTTGCATAGTTTCCTATTATTCCATCAATTTCCAAATTTTTTTAGAACAAAGAAAGCTGCAAGAACTAATTTACTTGACATTAACAAAAATATAAACATCACTGTTTGTACGACTGATTGTTAATGTAAGCCCCTCGTGTACAGTGGCTTCCATGATGCTGTTGTACCTTTGTGATCAGCTGATACAATATTGGTTTGATAGTGATGAAGAGAGCTAGCGCAGATCATACTGAGGATCAAGTTTATTTCTTGTCTTGGTCTTCATGACCACAAGACTAGAGGCACACTAAAAATGATGGATTTAGTGCATCGGCTTCATAAATTGTACTTCAAAGTTAAAATAAATAAACTCTTATGGATTTCAATGTCGTAAATACGCTTAGAACAACATTCTGACTACACGGCAGTAGCTTAAAAAGCGCACTTTACTGAACGAACACCAAACGGAGTCTGAAGTCACGAACGACAACTTTTTCGGTCTTCAGTAAGCCAAAACAAAAGGGACAGAAAAAACATCGTTAGACGAGACAATCGGCACCGCAGGTTAGGAGTACAAAAATTGTCGGAAAAACGCATTCAAAGTGTACTCTTCCCCACAAAAAAACCTGTTTTTGTGAGATGTTGGCGGTGCCAAGGTTTGAATATGGTATCACTTTAAGATCAAGCAAAGTTTAGAAGCGAAATATCGCTATGGAACCTTTTTTCATAATTTTTGCCTGTCTTGGTCGTCCTTCTGTACATTTATTCTTGCAAGTATCGAAAATTTACAGTTTTTCAGTGAGCAAGTTGGCAAACGTACTAACGGGTAGGTCAACTGGAAAACTGCATATCACAGATGTAATCAACTCATTTCCGGCATCTAGATCGCTTTCCTAGTTGTCGCACGGATAATCCTCATATAACTTCTGTGATAGAAACCAAAATGTATCCTCAATAAATATTTGTAACTATGAGTTGAAAAAATAAAATATTTTATTGCTGTGCAGGTTGATTTCTAATCCATCACTTTTCGTTAAAATATAGCGAGCCCATAGTTAAGAGGTTGACAGCATGCCCTGCATATAGCCAGCCCATTGTTAACAGATTAGCAGCTCACCCCTGGTTGGGTTAGTTAGTTTTGGGTTGGTTTTCTGTACACGTTGACTTTGTTCCCACCCGCGTCTTGGATTAGATCTGAGTTCATGGAACTGCTACCGTAGGCGGCAGTTGCTCGAAGTGACGATAGGAGGGCCCTAATTGGCGGAGAAGCGGCGAGACATTGCACTATAGCATCATTCGTACGTATGGGAAGCAAAGTATAGAGGCATTTTAAGCAGGTATAATAAAAATACTGAAGAAAGGAACGGATGAACTCATACCTAACCCATGCCGCGGGTGAGAACAAAGTCAACGTGTACAGGAAACCGACCCTAAACAAACATACCTAACCCAACCCGGGTGGCCGAGGAGGATAGGAATTCCTCTAAAGCTGTGTCATCTTTCCTTAGTTCGAAATTCCCGTATTACGTAGATTTGACGTTGTAGTTTCATTTCCCGCCGCTAGCATCCGTGGACCCAGTTAATGGAAAAGTACCCCATATTCTAGTTTTGGAGCTAGTATTTGCTAATCATACCAGCAGAGATAGTAGCGCCATTGGTGACGAGATTAAGAACTACGAAATCAATGTAACAATTCAAACAGCACGTGTTTCCTACAGCGAACCAACCAACCAAACCAATAAAACCGAAATTAGCATAATTTTCGAGTTTCATTTCTAAGTATATTCTAGTTTTTTATAGAAACGAACCATACCAACCTAACCCAGCCAAAATTAGAGAAATCTACGGAAGATACATTAATTTTGAGACAACTTTATTCCGGAAAGCATAATTTACGGTAGTTTTGTAGTAATTCATAATCTTGTCACCAATGACGCTGCTGTCGGTGTTGGTAGAATTAGCAAGTAGAGCCGATATGAATGGGCGTCCGCGGGGGGAGGGGAGAGAGGCAAAGGAACCAGTTTCTTCTCTCTGGATCAGGCCTGTGTGAAGGGCAATTGATGTCTGGTTAGGTCAGGGGATTCACTCTGTCATTCTTCTGAGGTCAGGCAAACAGCTGGGGTCACCCTGCTATATGCTTGAAACGAACTACCAAAATATTAAGCACACCAAACTCGACTATGGGAGCTTGCCTATCACCTCCCCCCCTCTGAAAACGTTCCAGCAGATGCCCATGCCGATTTGACAACGGTCCATAACCTCTCATAATTATCACGGTTTCACTTCCGTACATATCTTCGCATAACGTTAGAGCAGCTGTCACACGTGTGAATGTTCCATCAAGAATGTTCAATGCACTAAACTCTGGAGGAAATTACTTTGGGATTGACACTTCAGGGTAGAGGAGAGGTTGGGGCTTGGCGGGAAAGACTCCCCTCCCTCACAGCTCACAGTGTTGCTAAGGGGAACCACACTTCGTTGCCGCTATGTCCTCTGTAAACAAAATACTTTCAGCCTATGTAACATATGGTTACATAGTAGTAGGTCTATATAGTAGATCTGAGCAACTCCCAGGACTTTGTTGCGCGCAAAAGGAACGTGTAAAAGGGCACTTATGCACAAGCTGGAAACATAGCACACGAGCCGCCTCAAACGTCAATCCCAAAGTAATTTCGTCCAGACTGTATATGAGAGGAGATTTTTAATTAAGGTCGTTGCAAGAATCGGTATCCATGAGCTCCAGTAGGGGAGAGCAAGTGTGGCATCTCCCTCCCTCCCCTGGATTTTTGGAAAACAATCAAAATTGAAAATTAAAAAAAGAAGGAAATATACCAAATATTAATACCAAAAACTAAAAATATTTTTAAATATTATTCTTCTACCCAGAATGCAAAAGCTTTTAACAACTTCCTCAACAAAATCGGCATCAATTTTTTGTGAACACTAATGATACATAGAGCAGACAAGCGTTCATCGCCGATGGTTGACATCGACCATGTTTTGACCCGTAGAAGATTGATGGAATGAAATGATCCTAAGATCCTATGCAGACGGACACAAGCTGTAAAGTTGGAAATAAATTTGAAACATTAAAAAAATTCTGCTATGACCGGAAATCTGAATCCAGATCTTCAACTTGCCGGACGGATATCCTACCACTGAACTATCAATTCTCCCGTTTCTGAACGCGTGTGTGAGCCCGTAGAAGGGTGCTGAAGAATCTTTTAATTGTGCAAGTACTCACAGGCAGTGATAGGCATACACAAAGCGCGTCATGTACCGACGGGCAAATTGTGTCCGCTTGCTTAAGTGAACTGACGTCGTTACAGTTAGTTACTTCCTCCTATACGAAGTATATTGAGAAAATATTGTTATCGTGAAAACATTCGACTTCGAGATTTTGATGG
The DNA here is from genome assembly GCA_028673005.1 of Tanypteryx hageni. Lineage (NCBI taxonomy): Eukaryota > Metazoa > Arthropoda > Insecta > Odonata > Petaluridae > Tanypteryx > Tanypteryx hageni. Next base: position 42,300,350 of record CM054120.1, read on the forward strand.
AGATACACGTTTTAGGTGTCCCTGACTCCATAAAAGTGGTTTTCGCCATACCATCTGTCTGTCTGTCTGTCGGTCTGTTAGGCGATCTAGGGCCCAAACTCTTACATGAAATCGAATAATATTCCGTATTTGTGCAATATATCATCATTTGCAGACCATTTAGTCATAGAGAAGATATTGCGCAAAAATTAAGGGTAGTTTACTCTTGGCGATTTTTGGAATCGCTCCCAACCTCTCGCACCCATCCTCTCGCTCACATCCCCTCGCGCTCAACCTCTCGCTCCCATCCTCTCGCTCCAATCCTCTCGCTCCCATCCTCTCGCTCCCATCCTCTCGTTCCCATCCTATCGCTCCCATCCTCTAGCCCACATCCTCACGCTCCCATACTCTCGCTCCCATACTCTCGCTCCCAAACTCTCGCTCCCATCCTCTCGCTCCCATACTATCGCCCCCAACCTCTCGCTCCCATCCTCTCGCTCCCAACCTCTCTCTCCCATCCTCTCCCTTCCATCCTCTAGCTACCATCCTCTTGCTCCCAACCTCTCGCTCCCATCCTATCGCTCCCATCCTCTCGCTCCCATCCTCTCGCTCCCATCCTCTCTAAAACATCCTCTCCCTCCCATCCTTTCGTTCCCATCCTCCCTCACACATCCTCTCTTCCCATACTTTCCTTTACATCCTCTCGTTCCCATACTCTTTATTCCACCATCTCTCCTATCCTCATAATCTCGTTCCATTCCTGTTGCTTCCATCCATTATCTCATCCTCTTTCTGCCATTCCCTTTCCCATATCCTATCACTCCCATCCTCTCCCTCTCTCAAATACTTCCCCCAATCCCCTTGCTCCCATCCCATTATTTCAATCCTATCTCTCACATACAATCTCCCGCATACTCTCGCCCTATCTCATATTCTCGCTCCCATCCTCTCGCTCCCATCCTCTCGCCCCCATCCTCTCGGTTTAATCCTCTCTATCGCATCATTCTTGCAACCCACGCTCTCGCTCCAATCCTCTCTTTCCCATCCTCTCGCTACCATCCATTCGCTCCCATCCTCTCGCACCGATCCTCTAGTTCCCATCCACTCGCTCTCATGCTATCGCACCCATCCTCTCGCTCCCAGCCTCTCACTCCCATTCTCTCGCTCCCATCATCTCGCTCCCATCCTCTCGCTCCCATCCTCTCTCTCCCATCCTCTCGCTCCCATCATCTTGCTCCCATCCTCTCGCTCCCGTCCTCTCGCACCCATCCTCTCGCTCCCCTCCTCTCGCTCCCATCCTCTCGCTCCCCTCCTCTCGCTCCCATCCTCTCGCTCCCATCCTCTCGCTCCCATCCTCTCTCTCCCATCCTCTCGCTCCAGTCCTCTCGCTCCCATCCTCTTGCTCCCCTCCTCTCGCTCCCATCCTCTCGCTCCCAGTCTCTCGCTCCCATCCTCTCGCTCCCATCCTCTCTCTCCCATCATCTTGCTCCCATCCTCTCGCTCCCGTCCTCTCGCTCCCATCCTCTTGCTCCCATCCTCCCGCTCCCATCCTCTCGCTCCCAGTCTCTCGCTCCCATCCTCTCGCTCCCATCCTCTCTCTCCCATCCTCTCGCTCCCATCATCTTGCTCCCATCCTCTCGCTCCCGTCCTCTCGCACCCATCCTCTCGCTCCCCTCCTCTCGCTCCCATCCTCTCGCTCCCCTCCTCTCGCTCCCATCCTCTCGCTCCCATCCTCTCGCTCCCATCCTCTCTCTCCCATCCTCTCGCTCCAGTCCTCTCGCTCCCATCCTCTTGCTCCCCTCCTCTCGCTCCCATCCTCTCGCTCCCAGTCTCTCGCTCCCATCCTCTCGCTCCCATCCTCTCTCTCCCATCCTCTCGCTCCCATTATCTTGCTCCCATCCTCTCGCTCCCGTCCTCTCGCTCCCATCCTCTTGCTCCCATCCTCCCGCTCCCATCCTCTCGCTCCCAGTCTCTCGCTCCCATCCTCTCGCTCCCATCCTCTCGCTCACATCCTCTCGCTCCCATCCTCTTGCTCCTATCCTCTCGGTTTTATCCTCTCTATCGCATCATCCTTGCAACCCACGCTCTCGCTCCAATCCTCTCTTTCCAATCCTCTCGCTCCCATTCTCTCGCACCCATCGTCTCGCTCCCATCCTCTCGCTCCCATCCTCTCGCTCCCATCCTCTCTCTCCCAACCTCTCGCTCCCATCATCTTGCTCCCATCCTCTCGCTCCCGTCCTCTCGCTCCCATCCTCTTGCTCCCATCCTCTTGCTCCCATCCTCTCGCTCCCATCCTCTCGCTCCCAGTCTCTCGCTCCCATCCTCTCTCTCCCATCCTCTCTCTCCCATCCTCTCGCTCCCATCATCTTGCTCCCATCATCTCGCTCCCGTCCTCTCGCTCCCATCCTCTTGCTCCCATCCTCTCGCTCCCATCCTCTCGCTCCCAGTCTCTCGCTCCGATCCTCTCGCTCCCATCCTCTCACTCCCATCCTCTCGCTCCCATCCTCTCGCTCCCATCCTCTCGCTCCCATCCTTTCGCTACCATTCTCTCGCTCCCATCCTCTCCCTCCCATCCTCTCGCTCCAATCCTCTTGCTCCCATCCTCTCGCTCCCGTCCTCTCGCTCCCATCCTCTCGGTTTTATCCTCTCTATCGCATCATTCTTGCAACACACGCTCTCGCTCCAATCCTCTCTTTCCAATCCTCTCGCTCCCATCCTCTCGCTCCCATCCTCTCGCTTTCATCCTTTCGCTCCCATCCTCTCGCTCCCATGCTCTTGCTCACACCCTCTCTCTCCCATCCTCTCGCTCCCATCCTCTCGCTCCCATCCTCTCGCTCCCATCCTCTCGCTCCCATCCTCTCGCTCCCATCCTCTCTCTCCCATCCTCTCGCTTCCATCCTCTCGCTCCCATCCTCTCGCTACCATCCTCTCGCTCCCATCCTCTCGCTCCCATCCTCTCGCTCCCATCCTCTCGCTCCCATCCTCTCGCTCCCATCCTCTCGCTCCCCTCCTCTAGCTCCCATCCTCTCGCTCCCATCCTCTCGCTCCCATCCTCTCTCTCCCATCCTCTCGCTCCCATCCTCTCGCTCCCATCCTCTCGCTCCCATCCTCTCGGTCCAATACTCTCTATCGCATCATTCTTGCAACCCACCCTCTCGCTCCAATCCTCTCTTTCCCATCTTCTCTCTCCCATAGGTGGAAGATGGGACTTCTCACTCTCAATCTTGCCCCAAATAAAGGCCAAATCAATCAATCAATCTCCATTTCTCTGTATCCCATTCTCCCCCCCTCTCTCTCTCGCATCCACTCGCTCCCAACTTTTCGCTTGCACCTATCCTCCTACTTCCATCTTCTCATTTAAATCCATTCTCTTGAATCCTCTCTCTCGTATACACTCTTCCATCCTCTCCCGTCCATTCACTATCTCTTATTCTCTCGCTCGCCTCCTCTCTCTCCAATCCTCTCTCTCTCGCATGCAATCTCCCATTCTCTCGTCCTTTTCCTATATTATATTATTTCTCTCCCATTATCTCGCGTCCATCCTCCCTTGATTCCTCTCGATCCCAACCTCCCTTCCAAATTCTCTCTCATCATATTTATCTCTCTCACTCCCAAACTCTCCCCATTCTCTCAACCACCCTCTTTCTCTCATCTTACCTTCTAACCTCTGTCTTTCTCCCATCCTACCTCTCCCTTCATCTCTCTCTTTTACTTCCATCCTTTCTCCCATTCTCGTGCTCCCATTCTAACGCTCCCATCCTCTCGCTTTCATCCTCTCGCTCCCATCCTTTCGCTCCCATTCTCTTGCTCCCAGTCTCTCGCTCCCATCCTCTCGCTCCCATCCTCTCGCTCCCATATTCTCTCTCCCATATTCTCGCTCCCAGTCTCTCGCTCCCATCCTCTCGCTCCCATCCTCTTGCTCCCATCCACTCGCTCCCGTCCTCTCGCCCCCATCCTCTCGGTTTTATCCTCTCTATCGCATCATTCTTGCAACCTACGCTCTCGCTTCAATCCTCTCTTTCCAATCCTCTCGCTCCCATCCTCTCGCTCCCATCCTCTCGCTCCCATCCTTTCGCTACCATCCTCTCGTTCCCCTCCTCTCACTCCCATCCTTTCGCTACCATTCTCTCGCTCTCAACCTCTCGCTCCCATCCTCTCGCTCCCAACCTCTCGTTCCCATCCTCTCGTTCCCATCCTCTCGCACCCATCCTCTCGCTCCCATCCTTTCGCTACCATTCTCTCGCTCTCAAACTCTCGCTCCCATCCTCTCGCTCCCATCCTCTCGCTCCCAGTCTCTCGCTCCCATCCTCTTGCTCCCATCCTCTCGCTCCCATCCTCTCGGTTTTATCCTCTCTATCGCATCATTCTTGCTACCCACGCTCTCGCTCCATTCCTCTCTTTCCAATCCTCTCGCTCCCATCCTTTCGCTACCATCCACTCGCTATCATCCATTCGCTCCCATCCTCTCGCACCCATCCTCTCGTTCCCATCCACCCGCTCCCATGCTCTCGCACCCATCCTCTCGCTCCCAGCCTCTCGCTCCCATCCTCTCGCTCCCATCCTCTCGCTCCCATCCTCTCGCTCCGATCCATCCGCTCCCATCTTCTCGCTCCCATCCTTTCGCTACCATTCTCTCGCTCTCATCCTCTCGCTACCATCCTCTCGCTCCCATCCTCTCGGTTTTATCCTCTCTATCGCATCATTCTTGCAACCCACGCTCTCGCTCCAATCCTCTCTTTCCAATCCTCTCGCTCCCATACTCTCGCTCCCATCCTCTCGCTCCCATCCTTTCGCTCCCATCCTCTCGTTCCCCTCCTCTCGCTCCCATCCTCTCGCACCCATCCTCTCGCTCCCAGTCTCTCGCTAACATCATCTTGCTCCCATCCTCTCTCTCCCATCCTCTCGCTCCCATTCTCTTGCTCCCATCCTCTCGCTCCCATCATCTCGGTTTTATCCTCTCTATCGCATCATTCTTGCTACCCACGCTCTCGCTCCAATCCTCTCTTTCCAATCCTCTCGCTCCCATCCTTTCGCTACCATCCTCTCGCTCTCATCCTTTCGCTCCCAGCCTCTCGCTCCCATCCTCTCGCTCCCATCCTCTCGCTCCCATCCTCTCGCTCCCATCCATTCGCTCCCATCCTCTCGCTCCCATCCTTTCGCTACCATTCTCTCGCTCTCATCCTCTCGCTACCATCCTCTCGCTCCCATCCTCTCGGTTTTATCCTCTCTATCGCATCATTCTTGCAACCCACGCTCTCGCTCCAATCCTCTCTTTCCAATCCTTTTGCTCCCATCCTTTCGCTACCATCCTCTCGCTCTCATCCTCTCGCTCTCATCCTCTCGCTCTCATCCTCTCTCTCCCATCCTCTCGCTCCCATCCTCTCGCTCCAATCCTCTCGCTCCCATCCTCTCGCTCCCATCCTCTCGTTCCCATCCTATCGCTCCCATCCTCTAGCCCACATCCTCACGCTCCCATACTCTCGCTCCCATACTCTCGCTCCCAAACTCTCGCTCCCATCCTCTCGCTCCCATACTATCGCCCCCAACCTCTCGCTCCCATCCTCTCGCTCCCAACCTCTCTCTCCCATCCTCTCCCTTCCATCCTCTAGCTACCATCCTCTCGCTCCCAACCTCTCGCACCCATCCTCTCACTCCCATCCTCTCGCTACCATCCTCTCGCTCCCAACCTCTTGCTCCCAACCTCTCGCTCCCATCCTATCGCTCCCATCCTCTCGCTCCCATCCTCTCGCTCCCATCCTCTCTAAAACATCCTCTCCCTCCCATCCTTTCGTTCCCATCCTCCCTCACACATCCTCTTTTCCCATACTTTCCTTTACATCCTCTCGTTCCCATACTCTTTATTCCACCATCTCTCCTATCCTCATAATCTCGTTCCATTCCTGTTGCTTCCATCCATTATCTCATCCTCTTTCTGCCATTCCCTTTCCCATATCCTATCACTCCCATCCTCTCCCTCTCTCATATACTTCCCCCAATCCCCTTGCTCCCATCCCATTATTTCAATCCTATCTCTCACATACAATCTCCCGCATACTCTCGCCCTATCTCATATTCTCGCTCCCATCCTCTCGCTCCCATCCTCTCGCCCCCATCCTCTCGGTTTAATCCTCTCTATCGCATCATTCTTGCAACCCACGCTCTCGCTCCAATCCTCTCTTTCCCATCCTCTCGCTACCATCCATTCGCTCCCATCCTCTCGCACCGATCCTCTCGTTCCCATCCACTCGCTCTCATGCTATCGCACCCATCCTCTCGCTCCCAGCCTCTCGCTTCCATTCTCTCGCTCCCATCATCTCGCTCCCATCCTCTCGCTCCCATCCTCTCTCTCACATCCTCTCGCTCCCATTATCTTGCTCCCATCCTCTCGCTCCCGTCCTCTCGCACCCATCCTCTCGCTCCCCTCCTCTCGCTCCCATCCTCTCGCTCCCCTCCTCTCGCTTCCATCCTCTCGCTCCCCTCCTCTCGCTCCCATCCTCTCGCTCCCATCCTCTCGCTCCCATCCTCTCTCTCCCATCCTCTCGCTCCAGTCCTCTCGCTCCCATCCTCTTGCTCCCCTCCTCTCGCTCCCATCCTCTCGCTCCCAGTCTCTCGCTCCCATCCTCTCGCTCCCATCCTCTCTCTCACATCATCTTGCTCCCATTCTCTCGCTCCCGTCCTCTCGCTCCCATCCTCTTGCTCCCATCCTCCCGCTCCCATCCTCTCGCTCCCTGTCTCTCACTCCCATCCTCTCGCTCCCATCCTCTCTCTCCCATCCTCTCGCTCCCATCATCATGCTCCCATCCTCTCGCTCCCGTCCTCTCGCACCCATCCTCTCGCTCCCCTCCTCTCGCTCCCATCCTCTCTCTCCCCTCCTCTCGCTCCCATCCTCTCGCTCCCATCCTCTCGCTCCCATCCTCTCTCTCCCATCCTCTCGCTCCAGTCCTCTCGCTCCCATCCTCTTGCTCCCCTCCTCTCGCTCCCATCCTCTCGCTCCCAGTCTCTCGCTCCCATCCTCTCGCTCCCATCCTCTCTCTCCCATCCTCTCGCTCCCATTATCTTGCTCCCATCCTCTCGCTCCCGTCCTCTCGCTCCCATCCTCTTGCTGCCATCCTCCCGCTCCCATCCTCTCGCTTCCAGTCTCTCGCTCCCATCCACTCGCTCTCATGCTATCGCACCCATCCTCTCGCTCCCAGCCTCTCGCTCCCATTCTCTCGCTCCCATCATCTCGCTCCCATCCTCTCTCTCTCCCATCCTCTCTCTCCCATCCTCTCGCTCCCATTATCTTGCTCCCATCTTCTCGCTCCCATCATCTTGCTCCCATCCTCTCGCTCCCGTCCTCTCGCTCCCATCCTCTCGCTCCCCTCCTCTCGCTCCCATCCTCTGGCTCCCATCCTCTCGCTCCCATCCTCTCGCTCCCAGTCTCTCGCTCCCATCCTCTCGCTGCCATCCTCTCTCTCCCATCATCTTGCTCCCATTCTCTCGCTCCCGTCCTCTCGCTCCCATCCTCTTGCTCCCATCCTCCCGCTCCCATCCTCTCGCTCCCAGTCTCTCGCTCCCGTCCTCTCGCTCCCATCCTCTTGCTCCCATCCTCCCGCTCCCATCCTCTCGCTCCCAGTCTCTCGCTCCCATCCACTCGCTCTCATGCTATCGCACCCATCCTCTCGCTCCCAGCCTCTCGCTCCCATTCTCTCGCTCCCATCATCTCGCTCCCATTCTCTCGCTCCCATCCTCTCTCTCCCATCCTCTCGCTCCCATTATCTTGCTCCCATCCTCTCGCTCCCATCATCTCGCTCTCAAACTCTCGCTCCCATCCTCTCGCTCCCATCCTCTCGCTCCCATCCTCTCGTTCCCATCCTCTCGCTCCCACCCTCTCGTTCCCATCCTCTCGCTCCCATCCTCTCGCTCCCATCCTCTCGCTCCCTTTCTCTTGCTCCCATCCTCTCGGTTTTATCCTCTCTATCGCATCATTCTAGCAACCCACGCTCTCGCTCCAATCCTCTCTTTTTAATCCTCTCGCTCCCATCCTCTCGCTCCCATCCTCTCGCTCCCATCCTTTCGCTCCCATCCTCTCGTTCCCTTCCTCTCGCTCCCATCCTCTCGCACCCATCCTCTCGCTCCCAGTCTCTCGCTCCCATCCTCTCGCTCCCTTTCTCTTGCTCCCATCCTCTCGGTTTTATCCTCTCTATCGCATCATTCTAGCAACCCACGCTCTCGCTCCAATCCTCTCTTTCCAATCCTCTCGCTCCCATCCTCTCGCTCCCATCCTCTCGCTCCCATCCTTTCGCTCCCATTCTCTCGTTCCCTTCCTCTCGCTCCCATCCTCTCGCACCCATCCTCTCGCTCCCAGTCTCTCGCTCCCATCCTCTCGCTCCCTTTCTCTTGCTCCCATCCTCTCGGTTTTATCCTCTCTATCGCATCATTCTAGCAACCCACGCTCTCGCTCCAATCCTCTCTTTCCAATCCTCTCGCTCCCATCCTCTCGCTCCCCTCCTCTCGCTCCCATCCTTTCGCTACCATTCTCTCGCTCCCATCCTTTCGCTACCATCCTCTCGCTCCCATCCTCTCGCTCCCATCCTCTTGCTCCCATCCTCTCTCTCCCATCATCTCACTCCCATCATCTTGCTCCCATCCTCTCGCTCCCATCCTCTCGGTTTTATCCTCTCTATCGCATCATTCTTACTACCCACGCTCTCGCTCCATTCCTCTCTTTCCAATCCTCTCGCTCCCATCCTTTCGCTACCATCCACTCGCTATCATCCATTCGCTCCCATCCTCTCGCACCCATTCTCTCGTTCCCATCCACCCGCTCCCATGCTCTCGCACCCATTCTCTCGCTCCCAGCCTCTCGCTCCCATCCTCTTGCTCCCATCCTCTCGCTCCCATCCTCTCGCTCCCATCCATCCGCTCCCATCCTCTCGCTCCCATCCTCTCGCTCCCATCCATCCGCTCCCATCCTCTCGCTCCCATCCTTTCGCTACCATTCTCTCGCTCTCATTCTCTCGCTACCATCCTCTCGCTCCCATCCTCTCTATCGCATCATTCTTGCAACCCACGCTCTCGCTCCAATCCTCTCTTTCCAATCCTCTCGCTCCCATCCTCTCGCTCCCATCCTCTCGCTCCCATCCTCTCGCTCCCATCCTCTCGCTCCCATCCTCTCGCTCCCATCCTTTCGCTCCCATTCTCTTGCTCCCATCATCTCGGTTTTATCTTATCTATCGCATCATTCTTGCAACCCACGCTCTTGCTCCAATCCTCTCTTTCCAATCCTCTCGCTCCCATCCTCTCGCTCCCATCCTCTCGCTCTCATCCTCTCGTTCCCATCCTCTCGCTCTCATCCATTCGCTCCCATCCTCTCGTTCCCATCCTTTCGCTACCATTCTCTCGCTCTCAACCTCTCGCTCCCATCCTCTCGCTCTCATCCATTCGCTCCCATCCTCTCGTTCCCATCCACCCGCTCCCATGCTCTCGCACACATCCTCTCGCTCCCATCCTCTCGCTCCCATCCTCTCGCTCCCATCCTTTCGCTACCATTCTCTCGCTCCCATCCTCTCGCTCCCATCCTCTCGCTCCCATCCTTTCGCTCCCATTCTCTTTCTCCCATCCTCTCGGTTTTATCTTATCTATCGCATCATTCTTGCAACACACGCTCTCGCTCCAATCCTCTCTTTCCAATCCTCTCGCTCCCATCCTCTCGCTACCATCCTCTCGCTCTCATCCTCTCGCTCCCATCCTCTCGCTCCCATCCTTTCGCTACCATCCTCTCGCTCCCATCCTCTCGCTCTCATCCTCTCGCTCCCATCCTCTCGCTCCCATCCTCTCGCTCCCATCCTCTCGCTCCCATCCTCTCGCTTTCATCCTTTCAATCCCGTCCTCTCGCTCCCAGTATCTCGCTCCCATCCTCTCTCTACCATCCTCTCGGTTTTATCCTCTCTATCGCATCATTCTTGCAACCCACGCTCTCGCTCCAATCCTCTCTTTCCAATCCTCTCGCTCCCATCCTTTCGCTACCATCCTCTCGCTCTCATCCATTCTCTCCCATCCTCTCGTTCCCATCCACCCGCTCCCATGCTCTCGCACACATCCTCTCGCTCCCATCCTCTCGCTCCCATCCTCTCGCTCCCATCCATTTGCTCCCATCTTCTTGCTCCCATCCTCTTGCTCCCCTCCTCTCGCTCCCATCCTCTCGCTCCCAGTCTCTCGCTCCCATCCTCTCGCTCCCATCCTCTCTCTCCCATCCTCTCGCTCCCATTATCTTGCTCCCATCCTCTCGCTCCCGTCCTCTCGCTCCCATCCTCTTGCTGCCATCCTCCCGCTCCCATCCTCTCGCTTCCAGTCTCTCGCTCCCATCCACTCGCTCTCATGCTATCGCACCCATCCTCTCGCTCCCAGCCTCTCGCTCCCATTCTCTCGCTCCCATCGTCTCGCTCCCATCCTCTCGCTCCCATCCTCTCTCTCCCATCCTCTCGCTCCCATTATCTTGCTCCCATCCTCTCGCTCCCATCCTCTCGCTCCCAGTCTCTCGCTCCCATCCTCTTGCTCCCATCCTCTCGCTCCCATCCTCTCGGTTTTATCCTCTCTATCGCATCATTCTTGCTACCCACGCTCTCGCTCCATTCCTCTCTTTCCAATCCTCTCGCTCCCATCCTTTCGCTACCATCCACTCGCTATCATCCATTCGCTCCCATCCTCTCGCACCCATCCTCTCGTTCCCATCCACCCGCTCCCATGCTCTCGCACCCATCCTCTCGCTCCCAGCCTCTCGCTCCCATCCTCTCGCTCCCGTCCTCTCGCTCCCATCCTCTTGCTCCCATCCTCCCGCTCCCATCCTCTCGCTCCCAGTCTCTCGCTCCCATCCACTCGCTCTCATGCTATCGCACCCATCCTCTCGCTCCCAGCCTCTCGCTCCCATTCTCTCGCTCCCATCATCTTGCTCCCATTCTCTCGCTCCCATCCTCTCTCTCCCATCCTCTCGCTCCCATTATCTTGCTCCCATCCTCTCGCTCCCATCATCTCGCTCTCAAACTCTCGCTCCCATCCTCTCGCTCCCATCCTCTCGCTCCCATCCTCTCGTTCCCATCCTCTCGCTCCCACCCTCTCGTTCCCATCCTCTCGCTCCCATCCTTTCGCTCCCATCCTCTCGTTCCCTTCCTCTCGCTCCCATCCTCTCGCACCCATCCTCTCGCTCCCAGTCTCTCGCTCCCATCCTCTCGCTCCCTTTCTCTTGCTCCCATCCTCTCGGTTTTATCCTCTCTATCGCATCATTCTAGCAACCCACGCTCTCGCTCCAATCCTCTCTTTCCAATCCTCTCGCTCCCATCCTCTCGCTCCCATCCTCTCGCTCCCATCCTTTCGCTCCCATCCTCTCGTTCCCTTCCTCTCGCTCCCATCCTCTCGCACCCATCCTCTCGCTCCCAGTCTCTCGCTCCCATCCTCTCGCTCCCTTTCTCTTGCTCCCATCCTCTCGGTTTTATCCTCTCTATCGCATCATTCTAGCAACCCACGCTCTCGCTCCAATCCTCTCTTTCCAATCCTCTCGCTCCCATCCTCTCGCTCCCCTCCTCTCGCTCCCATCCTTTCGCTACCATTCTCTCGCTCCCATCCTTTCGCTACCATTCTCTCGCTCTCAAACTCTCGCTCCCATCCTCTCGCTCCCATCCTCTCGCTCCCATCCTCTTGCTCCCATCCTCTCTCTCCCATCATCTCACTCCCATCATCTTGCTCCCATCCTCTCGCTCCCATCCTCTCGGTTTTATCCTCTCTATCGCATCATTCTTACTACCCACGCTCTCGCTCCATTCCTCTCTTTCCAATCCTCTCGCTCCCATCCTTTCGCTACCATCCACTCGCTATCATCCATTCGCTCCCATCCTCTCGCACCCATTCTCTCGTTCCCATCCACCCGCTCCCATGCTCTCGCACCCATCCTCTCGCTCCCAGCCTCTCGCTCCCATCCTCTCGCTCCCATCCTCTCGCTCCCATCCTCTCGCTCCCATCCATCCGCTCCCATCCTCTCGCTCCCATCCTCTCGCTCCCATCCATCCGCTCCCATCCTCTCGCTCCCATCCTTTCGCTACCATTCTCTCGCTCTCATCCTCTCGCTACCATCCTCTCGCTCCCATCCTCTCTATCGCATCATTCTTGCAACCCACGCTCTCGCTCCAATCCTCTCTTTCCAATCCTCTCGCTCCCATCCTCTCGCTCCCATCCTCTCGCTCCCATCCTCTCGCTCCCATCCTCTCGCTCCCATCCTCTCGCTCCCATCCTTTCGCTCCCATTCTCTTGCTCCCATCATCTCGGTTTTATCTTATCTATCGCATCATTCTTGCAACCCACGCTCTTGCTCCAATCCTCTCTTTCCAATCCTCTCGCTCCCATCCTCTCGCTCCCATCCTCTCGCTCTCATCCTCTCGTTCCCATCCTCTCGCTCTCATCCTCTCGCTCCCATCCTCTCGCTCCCATCCTCTCGCTCTCATCCTCTCGCTCCCATCTTCTCGCTCCCATCCTCTAGCTCCCATCCTCTCGCTCCCATCCTTTCGCTACCATTCTCTCGCTCTCAAACTCTCGCTCCCATCCTCTCGCTCTCATCCATTCGCTCCCATCCTCTCGTTCCCATCCACCCGCTCCCATGCTCTCGCACACATCCTCTCGCTCCCATCCTCTCGCTCCCATCCTCTCGCTCCCATCCTTTCGCTACCATTCTCTCGCTCCCATCCTCTCGCTCCCATCCTCTCTAAAACATCCTCTCCCTCCCATCCTTTCGTTCCCATCCTCCCTCACACATCCTCTTTTCCCATACTTTCCTTTACATCCTCTCGTTCCCATACTCTTTATTCCACCATCTCTCCTATCCTCATAATCTCGTTCCATTCCTGTTGCTTCCATCCATTATCTCATCCTCTTTCTGCCATTCCCTTTCCCATATCCTATCACTCCCATCCTCTCCCTCTCTCATATACTTCCCCCAATCCCCTTGCTCCCATCCCATTATTTCAATCCTATCTCTCACATACAATCTCCCGCATACTCTCGCCCTATCTCATATTCTCGCTCCCATCCTCTCGCTCCCATCCTCTCGCCCCCATCCTCTCGGTTTAATCCTCTCTATCGCATCATTCTTGCAACCCACGCTCTCGCTCCAATCCTCTCTTTCCCATCCTCTCGCTACCATCCATTCGCTCCCATCCTCTCGCACCGATCCTCTCGTTCCCATCCACTCGCTCTCATGCTATCGCACCCATCCTCTCGCTCCCAGCCTCTCGCTCCCATTCTCTCGCTCCCATCATCTCGCTCCCATCCTCTCGCTCCCATCCTCTCTCTCACATCCTCTCGCTCCCATTATCTTGCTCCCATCCTCTCGCTCCCGTCCTCTCGCACCCATCCTCTCGCTCCCCTCCTCTCGCTCCCATCCTCTCGCTCCCCTCCTCTCGCTTCCATCCTCTCGCTCCCCTCCTCTCGCTCCCATCCTCTCGCTCCCATCCTCTCGCTCCCATCCTCTCTCTCCCATCCTCTCGCTCCAGTCCTCTCGCTCCCATCCTCTTGCTCCCCTCCTCTCGCTCCCATCCTCTCGCTCCCAGTCTCTCGCTCCCATTCTCTCGCTCCCATCCTCTCTCTCCCATCATCTTGCTCCCATTCTCTCGCTCCCGTCCTCTCCCTCCCATCCTCTTGCTCCCATCCTCCCGCTCCCATCCTCTCGCTCCCTGTCTCTCACTCCCAACCTCTCGCTCCCATCCTCTCTCTCCCATCCTCTCGCTCCCATCATCATGCTCCCATCCTCTCGCTCCCGTCCTCTCGCACCCATTCTCTCGCTCCCCTCCTCTCGCTCCCATCCTCTCTCTCCCCTCCTCTCGCTCCCATCCTCTCGCTCCCATCCTCTCGCTCCCATCCTCTCTCTCCCATCCTCTCGCTCCAGTCCTCTCGCTCCCATCCTCTTGCTCCCCTCCTCTCGCTCCCATCCTCTCGCTCCCAGTCTCTCGCTCCCATCCTCTCGCTCCCATCCTCTCTCTCCCATCCTCTCGCTCCCATTATCTTGCTCCCATCCTCTCGCTCCCGTCCTCTCGCTCCCATCCTCTTGCTGCCATCCTCCCGCTCCCATCCTCTCGCTTCCAGTCTCTCGCTCCCATCCACTCGCTCTCATGCTATCGCACCCATCCTCTCGCTCCCAGCCTCTCGCTCCCATTCTCTCGCTCCCATCATCTCGCTCCCATCCTCTCTCTCCCATCCTCTCTCTCCCATCCTCTCGCTCCCATTATCTTGCTCCCATCTTCTCGCTCCCATCATCTTGCTCCCATCCTCTCGCTCCCGTCCTCTCGCTCCCATCCTCTCGCTCCCCTCCTCTCGCTCCCATCCTCTCGCACCCATCCTCTCGCTCCCATCCTCTCGCTCCCAGTCTCTCGCACCCATCCTCTCGCTGCCATCCTCTCTCTCCCATCATCTTGCTCCCATTCTCTCGCTCCCGTCCTCTCGCTCCCATCCTCTTGCTCCCATCCTCCCGCTCCCATCCTCTCGCTCCCAGTCTCTCGCTCCCGTCCTCTCGCTCCCATCCTCTTGCTCCCATCCTCCCGCTCCCATCCTCTCGCTCCCAGTCTCTCGCTCCCATCCACTCGCTCTCATGCTATCGCACCCATCCTCTCGCTCCCAGCCTCTCGCTCCCATTCTCTCGCTCCCATCATCTTGCTCCCATTCTCTCGCTCCCATCCTCTCTCTCCCATCCTCTCGCTCCCATTATCTTGCTCCCATCCTCTCGCTCCCATCATCTCGCTCTCAAACTCTCGCTCCCATCCTCTCGCTCCCATCCTCTCGCTCCCATCCTCTCGTTCCCATCCTCTCGCTCCCACCCTCTCGTTCCCATCCTCTCGCTCCCATCCTCTCGCTCCCATCCTCTCGCTCCCTTTCTCTTGCTCCCATCCTCTCGGTTTTATCCTCTCTATCGCATCATTCTAGCAACCCACGCTCTCGCTCCAATCCTCTCTTTTTAATCATCTCGCTCCCATCCTCTCGCTCCCATCCTCTCGCTCCCATCCTTTCGCTCCCATCCTCTCGTTCCCTTCCTCTCGCTCCCATCCTCTCGCACCCATCCTCTCGCTCCCAGTCTCTCGCTCCCATCCTCTCGCTCCCTTTCTCTTGCTCCCATCCTCTCGGTTTTATCCTCTCTATCGCATCATTCTAGCAACCCACGCTCTCGCTCCAATCCTCTCTTTCCAATCCTCTCGCTCCCATCCTCTCGCTCCCATCCTCTCGCTCCCATCCTTTCGCTCCCATCCTCTCGTTCCCTTCCTCTCGCTCCCATCCTCTCGCACCCATCCTCTCGCTCCCAGTCTCTCGCTCCCATCCTCTCGCTCCCTTTCTCTTGCTCCCATCCTCTCGGTTTTATCCTCTCTATCGCATCATTCTAGCAACCCACGCTCTCGCTCCAATCCTCTCTTTCCAATCCTCTCGCTCCCATCCTCTCGCTCCCCTCCTCTCGCTCCCATCCTTTCGCTACCATTCTCTCGCTCCCATCCTTTCGCTACCATTCTCTCGCTCTCAAACTCTCGCTCCCATCCTCTCGCTCCCATCCTCTCGCTCCCATCCTCTTGCTCCCATCCTCTCTCTCCCATCATCTCACTCCCATCATCTTGCTCCCATCCTCTCGCTCCCATCCTCTCGGTTTTATCCTCTCTATCGCATCATTCTTACTACCCACGCTCTCGCTCCATTCCTCTCTTTCCAATCCTCTCGCTCCCATCCTTTCGCTACCATCCACTCGCTATCATCCATTCGCTCCCATCCTCTCGCACCCATTCTCTCGTTCCCATCCACCCGCTCCCATGCTCTCGCACCCATCCTCTCGCTCCCAGCCTCTCGCTCCCATCCTCTCGCTCCCATCCTCTCGCTCCCATCCTCTCGCTCCCATCCATCCGCTCCCATCCTCTCGCTCCCATCCTCTCGCTCCCATCCATCCGCTCCCATCCTCTCGCTCCCATCCTTTCGCTACCATTCTCTCGCTCTCATCCTCTCGCTACCATCCTCTCGCTCCCATCCTCTCTATCGCATCATTCTTGCAACCCACGCTCTCGCTCCAATCCTCTCTTTCCAATCCTCTCGCTCCCATCCTCTCGCTCCCATCCTCTCGCTCCCATCCTCTCGCTCCCATCCTCTCGCTCCCATCCTCTCGCTCCCATCCTTTCGCTCCCATTCTCTTGCTCCCATCATCTCGGTTTTATCTTATCTATCGCATCATTCTTGCAACCCACGCTCTTGCTCCAATCCTCTCTTTCCAATCCTCTCGCTCCCATCCTCTCGCTCCCATCCTCTCGCTCTCATCCTCTCGTTCCCATCCTCTCGCTCTCATCCTCTCGCTCCCATCCTCTCGCTCCCATCCTCTCGCTCTCATCCTCTCGCTCCCATCTTCTCGCTCCCATCCTCTAGCTCCCATCCTCTCGCTCCCATCCTTTCGCTACCATTCTCTCGCTCTCAAACTCTCGCTCCCATCCTCTCGCTCTCATCCATTCGCTCCCATCCTCTCGTTCCCATCCACCCGCTCCCATGCTCTCGCACACATCCTCTCGCTCCCATCCTCTCGCTCCCATCCTCTCGCTCCCATCCTTTCGCTACCATTCTCTCGCTCCCATCCTCTCGCTCCCATCCTTTCGCTCCCATTCTCTTTCTCCCATCCTCTCGGTTTTATCTTATCTATCGCATCATTCTTGCAACACACGCTCTCGCTCCAATCCTCTCTTTCCAATCCTCTCGCTCCCATCCTCTCGCTACCATCCTCTCGCTCTCATCCTCTCGCTCCCATCCTCTCGCTCCCATCCTTTCGCTACCATCCTCTCGCTCCCATCCTCTCGCTCTCATCCTCTCGCTCCCATCCTCTCGCTCCCATCCTCTCGCTCCCATCCTCTCGCTCCCATCCTCTCGCTTTCATCCTTTCAATCCCGTCCTCTCGCTCCCAGTATCTCGCTCCCATCCTCTCTCTACAATCCTCTCGGTTTTATCCTCTCTATCGCATCATTCTTGCAACCCACGCTCTCGCTCCAATCCTCTCTTTCCAATCCTCTCGCTCCCATCCTTTCGCTACCATCCTCTCGCTCTCATCCATTCGCTCCCATCCTCTCGTTCCCATCCACCCGCTCCCATGCTCTCGCACACATCCTCTCGCTCCCATCCTCTCGCTCCCATCCTCTCGCTCCCATCCATTTGCTCCCATCTTCTTGCCCCCATCCTCTTGCTCCCCTCCTCTCGCTCCCATCCTCTCGCTCCCAGTCTCTCGCTCCCATCCTCTCGCTCCCATCCTCTCTCTCCCATCCTCTCGCTCCCATTATCTTGCTCCCATCCTCTCGCTCCCGTCCTCTCGCTCCCATCCTCTTGCTGCCATCCTCCCGCTCCCATCCTCTCGCTTCCAGTCTCTCGCTCCCATCCACTCGCTCTCATGCTATCGCACCCATCCTCTCGCTCCCAGCCTCTCGCTCCCATTCTCTCGCTCCCATCATCTCGCTCCCATCCTCTCGCTCCCATCCTCTCTCTCCCATCCTCTCGCTCCCATTATCTTGCTCCCATCTTCTCGCTCCCATCATCTTGCTCCCATCCTCTCGCTCCCGTCCTCTCGCTCCCATCCTCTCGCTCCCCTCCTCTCGCTCCCATCCTCTCGCTCCCATCCTCTCGCTCCCATCCTCTCGCTCCCAGTCTCTCGCTCCCATTCTCTCGCTGCCATCCTCTCTCTCCCATCATCTTGCTCCCATTCTCTCGCTCCCGTCCTCTCGCTCCCATCCTCTTGCTCCCATCCTCCCGCTCCCATCCTCTCGCTCCCAGTCTCTCGCTCCCGTCCTCTCGCTCCCATCCTCTTGCTCCCATCCTCCCGCTCCCATCCTCTCGCTCCCAGTCTCTCGCTCCCATCCACTCGCTCTCATGCTATCGCACCCATCCTCTCGCTCCCAGCCTCTCGCTCCCATTCTCTCGCTCCCATCATCTCGCTCCCATTCTCTCGCTCCCATCCTCTCTCTCCCATCCTCTCGCTCCCATTATCTTGCTCCCATCCTCTCGCTCCCATCATCTCGCTCTCAAACTCTCGCTCCCATCCTCTCGCTCCCATCCTCTCGCTCCCATCCTCTCGTTCCCATCCTCTCGCTCCCACCCTCTCGTTCCCATCCTCTCGCTCCCATCCTCTCGCTCCCATCCTCTCGCTCCCTTTCTCTTGCTCCCATCCTCTCGGTTTTATCCTCTCTATCGCATCATTCTAGCAACCCACGCTCTCGCTCCAATCCTCTCTTTCCAATCCTCTCGCTCCCATCCTCTCGCTCCCATCCTCTCGCTCCCATCCTTTCGCTTTCATCCTCTCGTTCCCTTCCTCTCGCTCCCATCCTCTCGCACCCATCCTCTCGCTCCCAGTCTCTCGCTCCCATCCTCTCGCTCCCTTTCTCTTGCTCCCATCCTCTCGGTTTTATCCTCTCTATCGCATCATTCTAGCAACCCACGCTCTCGCTCCAATCCTTTCTTTCCAATCCTCTCGCTCCCATCCTCTCGCTCCCATCCTCTCGCTCCCATCCTTTCGCTCCCATCCTCTCGTTCCCTTCCTCTCGCTCCCATCCTCTCGCACCCATCCTCTCGCTCCCAGTCTCTCGCTCCCATCCTCTCGCTCCCTTTCTCTTGCTCCCATCCTCTCGGTTTTATCCTCTCTATCGCATCATTCTAGCAACCCACGCTCTCGCTCCAATCCTCTCTTTCCAATCCTCTCGCTCCCATCCTCTCGCTCCCCTCCTCTCGCTCCCATCCATCCGCTCCCATCCTCTCGCTCCCATCCTTTCGCTACCATTCTCTCGCTCTCATCCTCTCGCTACCATCCTCTCGCTCCCATCCTCTCTTTCGCATCATTCTTGCAACCCACGCTCTCGCTCCAATCCTCTCTTTCCAATCCTCTCGCTCCCATCCTCTCGCTCCCATCCTCTCGCTCCCATCCTCTCGCTCCCATCCTCTCGCTCCCATCCTCTCGCTCCCATCCATCCGCTCCCATCCTCTCGCTCCCATCCTCTCGCTCCCATCCATCCGCTCCCATCCTCTCGCTCCCATCCTTTCGCTACCATTCTCTCGCTCTCATCCTCTCGCTACCATCCTCTCGCTCCCATCCTCTCTATCGCATCATTCTTGCAACCCACGCTCTCGCTCCAATCCTCTCTTTCCAATCCTCTCGCTCCCATCCTCTCGCTCCCATCCTCTCGCTCCCATCCTCTCGCTCCCATCCTCTCGCTCCCATCCTCTCGCTCTCATCCTCTCGCTCCCATCCTCTCGCTCCCATCCTCTCGCTCTCATCCTCTCGCTCCCATCTTCTCGCTCCCATCCTCTAGCTCCCATCCTCTCGCTCCCATCCTTTCGCTACCATTCTCTCGCTCTCAACCTCTCGCTCCCATCCTCTCGCTCTCATCCATTCGCTCCCATCCTCTCGTTCCCATCCACCCGCTCCCATGCTCTCGCACACATCCTCTCGCTCCCATTCTCTCGCTCCCATCCTCTCGCTCCCATCCTTTCGCTACCATTCTCTCGCTCCCATCCTCTCGCTCCCATCCTCTCGCTCCCATCCTTTCGCTCCCATTCTCTCTCTCCCATCCTCTCGGTTTTATCTTATCTATCGCATCATTCTTGCAACACACGCTCTCGCTCCAATCCTCTCTTTCCAATCCTCTCGCTCCCATCCTCTCGCTACCATCCTCTCGCTCTCATCCTCTCGCTCCCATCCTCTCGCTCCCATCCTTTCGCTACCATCCTCTCGCTCCCATCCTCTCGCTCCCATCCTCTCGCTCCCATCCTCTCGCTCCCATCCTCTCGCTCCCATCCTCTCGCTTTCATCCTTTCAATCCCGTCCTCTCGCTCCCAGTATCTCGCTCCCATCCTCTCTCTACCATCCTCTCGGTTTTATCCTCTCTATCGCATCATTCTTGCAACCCACGCTCTCGCTCCAATCCTCTCTTTCCAATCCTCTCGCTCCCATCCTTTCGCTACCATCCTCTCGCTCTCATCCATTCGCTCCCATCCTCTCGTTCCCATCCACCCGCTCCCATGCTCTCGCACACATCCTCTCGCTCCCATCCTCTCGCTCCCATCCTCTCGCTCCCATCCATTTGCTCCCATCTTCTTGCTCCCATCCTCTCGCTCCCATCCTCTCGCTCCCATCCTTTCGCTACCATTCTCTCACTCTCAACCTCTCGCTCCCATCCTCTCGCTCCCATCCTCTCGTTCCCATGCTCTCGTTCCCATCCTCTCGCACCCATCCTCTCGCTCCCATCCTTTCGTTAACATTCTCTCGCTCTCAAACTCTCGCTCCCATCCTCTCGCTCCCATCCTCTCGCTCCCATCCTCTCGTTCCCATCCTCTCGCTCCCACCCTCTCGTTCCCATCCTCTCGCTCCCATCCTCTCGCTCCCATCCTCTCGCTCCCTTTCTCTTGCTCCCATCCTCTCGGTTTTATCCTCTCTATCGCATCATTCTAGCAACCCACGCTCTCGCTCCAATCCTCTCTTTCCAATCCTCTCGCTCCCATCCTCTCGCTCCCATCCTCTCGCTCCCATCCTTTCGCTCCCATCCTCTCGTTCCCTTCCTCTCGCTCCCATCCTCTCGCTCCCATCCTCTCGCTCCCAGTCTCTCGCTCCCATCCTCTCGCTCCCTTTCTCTTGCTCCCATCCTCTCGGTTTTATCCTCTCTATCGCATTATTCTAGCAACCCACGCTCTCGCTCCAATCCTCTCTTTCCAATCCTCTCGCTCCCATCCTCTCGCTCCCATCCTCTCGCTCCCATCCTTTCGCTCCCATCCTCTCGTTCCCTTCCTCTCGCTCCCATCCTCTCGCACCCATCCTCTCGCTCCCAGTCTCTCGCTCCCATCCTCTCGCTCCCTTTCTCTTGCTCCCATCCTCTCGGTTTTATCCTCTCTATCGCATCATTCTAGCAACCCACGCTCTCGCTCCAATCCTCTCTTTCCAATCCTCTCGCTCCCATCCTCTCGCTCCCCTCCTCTCGCTCCCATCCTTTCGCTACCATTCTCTCGCTCTCAACCTCTCGCTCCCATCCTCTCGCTCCCAACCTCTCGTTCCCATCCTCTCGTTCCCATCCTCTCGCACCCATCCTCTCGCTCCCATCCTTTCGCTACCATTCTCTCGCTCTCAAACTCTCCCTCCCATCCTCTCGCTCCCATCCTCTCGCTCCCAGTCTCTCGCTCCCATCCTCTTGCTCCCATCCTCTCTCTCCCATCATCTCACTCCCATCATCTTGCTCCCATCCTCTCGCTCCCATCCTCTCGGTTTTATCCTCTCTATCGCATCATTCTTACTACCCACGCTCTCGCTCCATTCCTCTCTTTCCAATCCTCTCGCTCCCATCCTTTCGCTACCATCCACTCGCTATCATCCATTCGCTCCCATCCTCTCGCACCCATCCTCTCGTTCCCATCCACCCGCTCCCATGCTCTCGCACCCATCCTCTCGCTCCCAGCCTCTCGCTCCCATCCTCTCGCTCCCATCCTCTCGCTCCCATCCTCTCGCTCCCATCCATCCGCTCCCATCCTCTCGCTCCCATCCTTTCGCTACCATTCTCTCGCTCTCATCCTCTCGCTACCATCCTCTCGCTCCCATCCTCTCGGTTTTATCCTCTCTATCGCATCATTCTTGCAACCCACGCTCTCGCTCCAATCCTCTCTTTCCAATCCTCTCGCTTCTATCCTCTCGCTCCCATCCTCTCGCTCCCATCCTTTCGCTCCCATCCTCTCGTTCCCCTCCTCTCGCTCCCATCCTCTCGCACCCATCATCTCGCTCCCAATCTCTCGCTCCCATCCTCTTGCTCCCATCCTCTCTCTCCCATCCTCTCGCTCCCATCCTCTTGCTCCCATCCTCTCGCTCCCATCCTCTCGGTTTTATCCTCTCTATCGCATCATTCTTGCTACCCACGCTCTCGCTCCAATCCTCTCTTTCCAATCCTCTCGCTCCCATCCTTTCGCTACCATCCTCTCGCTCTCATCCTTTCGCTCCCAGCCTCTCGCTCTCATCCTCTCGCTACCATCCTCTCGCTCCCATCCTCTCGGTTTTATCCTCTCTATCGCATCATTCTTGCAACCCACGCTCTCGCTCCAATCCTCTCTTTCCAATCCTTTTGCTCCCATCCTTTCGCTACTATCCTCTCGCTATTATCCTCTCGCTCTCATCCTCTCGCTCTCATCCTCTCTCTCCCATCCTCTCGCTCCCATCCTCTCGCTCCCATCCTCTCGCTTCCATCCTCTCGCTTTCATCCTTTCGCTCCCATCCTCTCGCTCCCATCCTCTCGCTCCCATCCTCTCGCTTTCATCCTCTCGCTCCCATCCATTCGCTCCCATCCTCTCGCACCCATCCTCTCGTTCCCATCCACCTGCTCCCATGCTCTTGCTCCCAGCCTCTCGCTCCCATCCTCTCGCACCCAACCTCTCGTCCTTTTCCTATATTATATTATTTCTCCCCCATTATCTCGCGTCCATCCTCCCTTGATTCCTCTCGATCCCAACCTCCCTTCCAAATTCTCTCTCATCATATTTATCTCTCTCACTCCCAAACTCTCCCCATTCTCTCAACCACCATCTTTCTCTCATCTTACCTTCTAACCTCTGTCTTTCTCCCATCCTCTCGCTCCCATCCTCTCGCTCCCAGTCTCTCGCTCCCATCCTCTCGCTCCCATCCTCTTGCTCCCATCCTCTCGCTCCCGTCCTCTCGCCAGCATCCTCTCGGTTTAATCCTCTCTATCGCATCATTCATGCAACCCACGCTCTCGCTCCAATCCTCTCTTTCCAATCCTCTCGCTCACATTCTTTCGCTACCATCCTCTCGCTCTCATCCATTCGCTCCCATCCTCTCGCACCCATCCTCTCGTTCCCATCCACCCGCTACCATACTCTCGCTCCCATCCTCTCGCTCCCATCCTCTCGCTCCCATCCTCTCGCTCCCATCCTCTCGCTCCCATCCTCTCGCTCCCATCCTCTCGCTCCCATCCTCTCGCTCCCATCCTTTCGCTCCCATTCTCTTGCTCCCATCATCTCGGTTTTATCTTATCTATCGCATCATTCTTGCAACCCACGCTCTCGCTCCAATCCTCTCTTTCCAATCCTCTCGCTCCCATCCTCTCGCTCCCATCCTCTCGCTCTCATCCTCTCGTTCCCATCCTCCCGCTCTCATCCTCTCGCTCCCATCCTCTCGCTCCCATCCTCTCGCTCTCATCCTCTCGCTCCCATCTTCTCGCTCCCATCCTCTAGCTCCCATCCTCTCGCTCCCATCCTCTCGCTTTCATCCTTTCAATCCCGTCCTCTCGCTCCCAGTCTCTCGCTCCCATCCTCTCGCTCCCATCCTCTCTCTACCATCCTCTCGCTCCCATCCTCTCGCTCCCGTCCTCTCGCTCCCATCCTCTCGGTTTTATCCTCTCTATCCCATCATTCTTGCAACCTACGCTCTCGCTTCAATCCTCTCTTTCCAATCCTCTCGCTCCCATCCTTTCGCTACCATCCTCTCGCTCTCATCCATTCGCTCCCATCCTCTCGTTCCCATCCACCCGCTCCCATGCTCTCGCACAGATCCTCTCGCTCCCATCCTCTCGCTCCCATCCTCTCGCTCCCATCCTTTCGCTACCATTCTCTCGCTCTCAACCTCTCGCTCCCATCCTATCGCTCCCATCCTCTCGTTCCCATCCTCTCGTTCCCATCCTCTCGCTCACATCCTCTCGCTCCCATCCTTTCGATACCATTCTCTCGCTCTCAACCTCTCGCTCCCATCCTCTCGCTCCCATCCTCTCGCTTTCATCCTCTCGCTCCCATCCTTTCGCTCCCATTCTCTTGCTCCCAGTCTCTCGCTCCCATCCTCTCGCTCCCATCCTCTCGCTCCCATCCTCTCGCTCCCATATTCTCGCTCCCAGTCTCTCGCACCATCCTCTCGCTCCCATCCTCTTGCTCCCATCCTCTCGCTCCCGTCCTCTCGCCCCCATCCTCTCGGTTTTATCCTCTCTATCGCATCATTCTTGCAACCTACGCTCTCGCTTCAATCCTCTCTTTCCAATCCTCTCGCTCCCATCCTTTCGCTACCATCCTCTCGCTCTTATCCATTCGCTCCCATCCTCTCGTTCCCATCCACCCGCTCCCATGCTCTCGCACACATCCTCTCGCTCCCATCCTCTCGCTCCCATCCTTTCGCTCCCATTCACTTGCTCCCATCCTCTCGGTTTTATCTTATCTATCGCATCATTCTTGCAACCCACGCTCTCGCTCCAATCCTCTCTTTCCAATCCTCTCGCTCCCATCCTCTCGCTACCATCCTCTCGCTGTCATCCTCTCGCTCCCATCCTCTCGCTCCCATCCTTTCGCTAGCATCCTCTCACTCCCATCCTCTCGCTCTCATCCTCTCGCTCCCATCCTCTCGCTCCCATCCTCTCGCTCCCATCCTCTCGCTCCCATCCTATCGCTTTCATCCTTTCAATCCCGTCCTCTCGCTCCCAGTATCTCGCTCCCATCCTCTCGCTCCCATCCTCTCTCTACCATCCTCTCGGTTTTATCCTCTCTATCGCATCATTCTTGCAACCCACGCTCTCGCTCCAATCCTCTCTTTCCAATCCTCTCGCTCCCATCCTTTCGCTACCATCCTGTCGCTCTCATCCATTCGCTCCCATCCTCTCGTTCCCATCCACCCGCTCCCATGCTCTCGCACACATCCTCTCGCTCCCATCCTCTCGCTCCCATCCTCTCTCTCCCATCCATTTGCTCTCATCTTCTTGCTCCCATCCTCTCGCTCCCATCCTCTCGCTCCCATCCTTTCGCTACCATTATCTCACTCTCAACCTCTCGCTCCCATCCTCTCGCTCCCATCCTCTCGTTCCCATGCCCTCGTTCCCATCCTCTCGCACCCATCCTCTCGCTCCCATCCTTTCGTTAACATTCTCTCGCTCTCAAACTCTCGCTCCCATCCTCTCGCTCCCATCCTCTCGCTCCCATCCTCTCGTTCCCATCCTCTCGCTCCCACCCTCTCGTTCCCATCATCTCGCTCCCATCCTCTCGCTCCCATCTTCTCGCTCCCTTTCTCTTGCTCCCATCCTCTAGGTTTTATCCTCTCTATCGCATCATTCTAGCAACCCACGCTCTC
The DNA here is from genome assembly GCA_028673005.1 of Tanypteryx hageni. Lineage (NCBI taxonomy): Eukaryota > Metazoa > Arthropoda > Insecta > Odonata > Petaluridae > Tanypteryx > Tanypteryx hageni. Next base: position 42,325,431 of record CM054120.1, read on the forward strand.
GCTCAAATCCTATCTTTCCAATCCTCTCGCTCCCATCCTCTCGCTCCCATCCTCTCGCTCCCATCCTTTCGCTCCCATCCTCTCGTTCCCTTCCTCTCGCTCCCATCCTCTCGCACACATCCTCTCGCTCCCAGTCTCTCGCTCCCATCCTCTCGCTCCCTTTCTCTTGCTCCCATCCTCTCGGTTTTATCCTCTCTATCGCATCATTCTAGCAACCCACGCTCTCGCTCCAATCCTCTCTTTCCAATCCTCTCGCTCCCATCCTCTCGCTCCCATCCTCTCGCTCCCATCCTTTCGCTCCCATCCTCTCGTTCCCCTCCTCTCGCTCCCATCCTTTCGCTACCATTCACTCGCTCTCAACCTCTCGCTCCCATCCTCTCGCTCCCAACCTCTCGTTCCCATCCTCTCGTTCCCATCCTCTCGCACCCATCCTCTCGCTCCCATCCTTTCGCTACCATTCTCTCGCTCTCAAACTCTCGCTCCCATCCTCTCGCTCCCATCCTCTCGCTCCCAGTCTCTCGCTCCCATCCTCTTGCTCCCATCATCTTTCTCCCATCATCTCGCTCCCATCCTCTTGCTCCCATCCTCTCGCTCCCATCCTCTCGGTTTTATCCTCTCTATCGCATCATTCTTGCTACCCATGCTCTCGCTCCATTCCTCTCTTTCCAATCCTCTCGCTCCCATCCTTTCGCTACCATCCACTCGCTATCATCCATTCGCTCCCATCCTCTCGCACCCATCCCCTCGTTCCCATCCACCCGCTCCCATGCTCTCGCACCCATCCTCTCGCTCCCAGCCTCTCGCTCCCATCCTCTCGCTCCCATCCTCTCGCTCCCATCCTCTCGCTCCGTTCCATCCGCTCCCATCTTCTCGCTCCCATCCTTTCGCTACCATTCTCTCGCTCTCATCCTCTCGCTACCATCCTCTCGCTCCCATCCTCTCGGTTTTATCCTCTCTATCGCATCATTCTTGCAACCCACGCTCTCGCTCCAATCCTCTCTTTCCAATCCTCTCGCTCCCATCCTCTCGCTCCCATCCTCTCGCTCCCATCCTTTCGCTCCCATCCTCTCGTTCCCCTCCTCTCGCTCCCATCCTCTCGCACCCATCCTCTCGCTCCCAGTCTCTCGCTAACATCATCTTGCTCCCATCCTCTCTCTCCCATCCTCTCGCTCCCATTCTCTTGCTCCCATCCTCTCGCTCCCATCATCTCGGTTTTATCCTCTCTATCGCATCATTCTTGCTACCCACGCTCTCGCTCCAATCCTCTCTTTCCAATCCTCTCCCTCCCATCCTTTCGCTACCATCCTCTCGCTCTCATCCATTCGCTCCCATCCTCTCGTTCCCATCCACCCGCTCCCATGCTCTCGCACACATCCTCTCGCTCCCATCCTCTCGCTCCCATCCTCTCGCTCCCATCCTTTCGCTACCATTCTCTCGCTCTCAACCTCTCGCTCCCATCCTATCGCTCCCATCCTCTCGCTCCCATCCTCTCGCTCCCATCCTTTCGCTCCCATCCTCTCGTTCCCTTCCTCTCGCTCCCATCCTCTCGCACCCATCCTCTCGCTCCCAGTCTCTCGCTCCCATCCTCTCGCTCCCTTTCTCTTGCTCCCATCCTCCCGGTTTTATCCTCTCTATCGCATCATTCTAGCAACCCACGCTATCGCTCCAATCCTCTCTTTCCAATCCTCTCGCTCCCATCCTCTCGCTCCCCTCCTCTCGCTCCCATCCTTTCGCTACCATTCTCTCGCTCCCATCCTTTCGCTACCATTCTCTCGCTCTCAAACTCTCGCTCCCATCCTCTCGCTCCCATCCTCTCGCTCCCAGTCTCTCGCTCCCATCCTCTTGCTCCCATCCTCTCTCTCCCATCATCTCACTCCCATCATCTTGCTCCCATCCTCTCGCTCCCATCCTCTCGGTTTTATCCTCTCTATCGCATCATTCTTACTCCCCACGCTCTCGCTCCATTCCTCTCTTTCCAATCCTCTCGCTCCCATCCTTTCGCTACCATCCACTCGCTATCATCCATTCGCTCCCATCCTCTCGCACCCATCCTCTCGTTCCCATCCACCCGCTCCCATGCTCTCGCACCCATCCTCTCGCTCCCAGCTTCTCGCTCCCATCCTCTCGCTCCCATCCTCTCGCTACCATTCTCTCGCTCTCATCCTCTCGCTACCATCCTCTCGCTCCCATCCTCTCTATCGCATCATTCTTGCAACCCACGCTCTCGCTCCAATCCTCTCTTTCCAATCCTCTCGCTCCCATCCTCTCGCTCCCATCCTCTCGCTCCCATCCTTTCGCTCCCATCCTCTCGTTCCCCTCCTCTCGCTCCCATCCTCTCGCACTCATCCTCTCGCTCCCAATCTCTCGCTCCCATCCTCTTGCTCCCATCCTCTCTCTCCCATCCTCTCGCTCCCATCCTCTTGCTCCCATCCTCTCGCTCCCATCCTCTCGGTTTTATCCTCTCTATCGCATCATTCTTGCTACCCACGCTCTCGCTCCAATCCTCTCTTTCCAATCCTCTCGCTCCCATCCTTTCGCTACCATCCTCTCGCTCTCATCCTTTCGCTCCCAGCCTCTCGCTCCCATCCTCTCGCTCCCATCCTCTCGCTCCCATCCTCTCGCTCCCATCCATTCGCTCCCATCCTCTCGCTCCCATCCTTTCGCTACCATTCTCTCGCTCTCATCCTCTCGCTACCATCGTCTCGCTCCCATCCTCTCGGTTTTATCCTCTCTATCGCATCATTCTTGCAACCCACGCTCTCGCTCCAATCCTCTCTTTCCAATCCTTTTGCTCCCATCCTTTCGCTACCATCCTCTCGCTCTCATCCTCTCGCTCTCATCCTCTCGCTCTCATGCTCTCTCTCCCATCCTCTCGCTCCCATCCTCTCGCTCCCATCCTCTCGCTTCCATCCTCTCGCTTTCATCCTTTCGCTCCCATCCTCTCGCTCCCATCCTCTCGCTCCCATCCTCTCGCTTTCATCCTCTCGCTCCCATCCATTCGCTCCCATCCTCTCGCACCCATCCTCTCGTTCCCATCCACCTGCTCCCATGCTCTTGCTCCCAGCCTCTCGATCCCATCCTCTCGCACACATCCTCTCGCTCCCAGTCTCTCGCTCCCATCCTCTCGCTCCCTTTCTCTTGCTCCCATCCTCTCGGTTTTATCCTCTCTATCGCATCATTCTAGCAACCCACGCTCTCGCTCCAATCCTCTCTTTCCAATCCTCTCGCTCCCATCCTCTCGCTCCCATCCTCTCGCTCCCATCCTTTCGCTCCCATCCTCTCGTTCCCCTCCTCTCGCTCCCATCCTTTCGCTACCATTCACTCGCTCTCAACCTCTCGCTCCCATCCTCTCGCTCCCAACCTCTCGTTCCCATCCTCTCGTTCCCATCCTCTCGCACCCATCCTCTCGCTCCCATCCTTTCGCTACCATTCTCTCGCTCTCAAACTCTCGCTCCCATCCTCTCGCTCCCATCCTCTCGCTCCCAGTCTCTCGCTCCCATCCTCTTGCTCCCATCATCTTTCTCCCATCATCTCGCTCCCATCCTCTTGCTCCCATCCTCTCGCTCCCATCCTCTCGGTTTTATCCTCTCTATCGCATCATTCTTGCTACCCATGCTCTCGCTCCATTCCTCTCTTTCCAATCCTCTCGCTCCCATCCTTTCGCTACCATCCACTCGCTATCATCCATTCGCTCCCATCCTCTCGCACCCATCCCCTCGTTCCCATCCACCCGCTCCCATGCTCTCGCACCCATCCTCTCGCTCCCAGCCTCTCGCTCCCATCCTCTCGCTCCCATCCTCTCGCTCCCATCCTCTCGCTCCGTTCCATCCGCTCCCATCTTCTCGCTCCCATCCTTTCGCTACCATTCTCTCGCTCTCATCCTCTCGCTACCATCCTCTCGCTCCCATCCTCTCGGTTTTATCCTCTCTATCGCATCATTCTTGCAACCCACGCTCTCGCTCCAATCCTCTCTTTCCAATCCTCTCGCTCCCATCCTCTCGCTCCCATCCTCTCGCTCCCATCCTTTCGCTCCCATCCTCTCGTTCCCCTCCTCTCGCTCCCATCCTCTCGCACCCATCCTCTCGCTCCCAGTCTCTCGCTAACATCATCTTGCTCCCATCCTCTCTCTCCCATCCTCTCGCTCCCATTCTCTTGCTCCCATCCTCTCGCTCCCATCATCTCGGTTTTATCCTCTCTATCGCATCATTCTTGCTACCCACGCTCTCGCTCCAATCCTCTCTTTCCAATCCTCTCCCTCCCATCCTTTCGCTACCATCCTCTCGCTCTCATCCATTCGCTCCCATCCTCTCGTTCCCATCCACCCGCTCCCATGCTCTCGCACACATCCTCTCGCTCCCATCCTCTCGCTCCCATCCTCTCGCTCCCATCCTTTCGCTACCATTCTCTCGCTCTCAACCTCTCGCTCCCATCCTATCGCTCCCATCCTCTCGCTCCCATCCTCTCGCTCCCATCCTTTCGCTCCCATCCTCTCGTTCCCTTCCTCTCGCTCCCATCCTCTCGCACCCATCCTCTCGCTCCCAGTCTCTCGCTCCCATCCTCTCGCTCCCTTTCTCTTGCTCCCATCCTCCCGGTTTTATCCTCTCTATCGCATCATTCTAGCAACCCACGCTATCGCTCCAATCCTCTCTTTCCAATCCTCTCGCTCCCATCCTCTCGCTCCCCTCCTCTCGCTCCCATCCTTTCGCTACCATTCTCTCGCTCCCATCCTTTCGCTACCATTCTCTCGCTCTCAAACTCTCGCTCCCATCCTCTCGCTCCCATCCTCTCGCTCCCAGTCTCTCGCTCCCATCCTCTTGCTCCCATCCTCTCTCTCCCATCATCTCACTCCCATCATCTTGCTCCCATCCTCTCGCTCCCATCCTCTCGGTTTTATCCTCTCTATCGCATCATTCTTACTCCCCACGCTCTCGCTCCATTCCTCTCTTTCCAATCCTCTCGCTCCCATCCTTTCGCTACCATCCACTCGCTATCATCCATTCGCTCCCATCCTCTCGCACCCATCCTCTCGTTCCCATCCACCCGCTCCCATGCTCTCGCACCCATCCTCTCGCTCCCAGCCTCTCGCTCCCATCCTCTCGCTCCCATCCTCTCGCTACCATTCTCTCGCTCTCATCCTCTCGCTACCATCCTCTCGCTCCCATCCTCTCTATCGCATCATTCTTGCAACCCACGCTCTCGCTCCAATCCTCTCTTTCCAATCCTCTCGCTCCCATCCTCTCGCTCCCATCCTCTCGCTCCCATCCTTTCGCTCCCATCCTCTCGTTCCCCTCCTCTCGCTCCCATCCTCTCGCACTCATCCTCTCGCTCCCAATCTCTCGCTCCCATCCTCTTGCTCCCATCCTCTCTCTCCCATCCTCTCGCTCCCATCCTCTTGCTCCCATCCTCTCGCTCCCATCCTCTCGGTTTTATCCTCTCTATCGCATCATTCTTGCTACCCACGCTCTCGCTCCAATCCTCTCTTTCCAATCCTCTCGCTCCCATCCTTTCGCTACCATCCTCTCGCTCTCATCCTTTCGCTCCCAGCCTCTCGCTCCCATCCTCTCGCTCCCATCCTCTCGCTCCCATCCTCTCGCTCCCATCCATTCGCTCCCATCCTCTCGCTCCCATCCTTTCGCTACCATTCTCTCGCTCTCATCCTCTCGCTACCATCGTCTCGCTCCCATCCTCTCGGTTTTATCCTCTCTATCGCATCATTCTTGCAACCCACGCTCTCGCTCCAATCCTCTCTTTCCAATCCTTTTGCTCCCATCCTTTCGCTACCATCCTCTCGCTCTCATCCTCTCGCTCTCATCCTCTCGCTCTCATGCTCTCTCTCCCATCCTCTCGCTCCCATCCTCTCGCTCCCATCCTCTCGCTTCCATCCTCTCGCTTTCATCCTTTCGCTCCCATCCTCTCGCTCCCATCCTCTCGCTCCCATCCTCTCGCTTTCATCCTCTCGCTCCCATCCATTCGCTCCCATCCTCTCGCACCCATCCTCTCGTTCCCATCCACCTGCTCCCATGCTCTTGCTCCCAGCCTCTCGCTCCCATCCTCTCGCACCCAACCTCTCGTCTTTTTCCTATATTATATTATTTCTCTCCCATTATCTCGCGTCCATCCTCCCTTGATTCCTCTCGATCCCAACCTCCCTTCCAAATTCTCTCTCATCATATTTATCTCTCTCACTCCCAAACTCTCCCCATTCTCTCAACCACCATCTTTCTCTCATCTTACCTTCTAACCTCTGTCTTTCTCCCATCCTCTCGCTCCCATCCTCTCGCTCCCAGTCTCTCGCTCCCATCCTCTCGCTCCCATCCTCTTGCTCCCATCCTCTCGCTCCCGTCCTCTCGCCAGCATCCTCTCGGTTTTATCCTCTCTATCGCATCATTCATGCAACCCACGCTCTCGCTCCAATCCTCTCTTTCCAATCCTCTCGCTCACATTCTTTCGCTACCATCCTCTCGCTCTCATCCATTCGCTCCCATCCTCTCGCACCCATCCTCTCGTTCCCATCCACCCGCTACCATACTCTCGCTCCCATCCTCTCGCTCCCATCCTCTCGCTCCCATCCTCTCGCTCCCATCCTCTCGCTCCCATCCTCTCGCTCCCATCCTCTCGCTCCCATCCTCTCGCTCCCATCCTTTCGCTCCCATTCTCTTGCTCCCATCATCTCGGTTTTATCTTATCTATCGCATCATTCTTGCAACCCACGCTCTCGCTCCAATCCTCTCTTTCCAATCCTCTCGCTCCCATCCTCTCGCTCCCATCCTCTCGCTCTCATCCTCTCGTTCCCATCCTCTCGCTCTCATCCTCTCGCTTCCATCCTCTCGCTCCCATCCTCTCGCTCTCATCCTCTCGCTCCCATCTTCTCGCTCCCATTCTCTAGCTCCCATCCTCTCGCTCCCATCCTCTCGCTTTCATCCTTTCAATCCCGTCCTCTCGCTCCCAGTCTCTCGCTCCCATCCTCTCGCTCCCATCCTCTCTCTACCATCCTCTCGCTCCCATCCTCTCGCTCCCGTCCTCTCGCTCCCATCCTCTCGGTTTTATCCTCTCTATCGCATTATTCTTGGAACATACGCTCTCGCTTCAATCCTCTCTTTCCAATCCTCTCGCTCCCATCCTTTCGCTACCATCCTCTCGCTCTCATCCATTCGCTCCCATCCTCTCGTTCCCATCCACCCGCTCCCATGCTCTCGCACACATCCTCTCGCTCCCATCCTCTCGCTCCCATCCTCTCGCTCCCATCCATTCGCTCCCATCCTCTTGCTCCCATACTCTCGCTCCCATCCTCTCGCTCCCATCCTCTCGCTCCCATCCTCTCGCTCCCATCCTCTCGCTCCCATCCTCTCGCTCCCATTCTCTCGCTCCCATCCTTTCGCTCCCATTCTCTTGCTCCCATCCTCTCGGTTTTATCTTATCTATCGCTTTATTCTTGCAACCCACGCTCTCGCTCCAATCCTCTCTTTCCAATCCTCTCGCTCCCATCCTCTCGCTCCCATCCTCCCGCTCTCATCCTCTCGTTCCCATCCTCTCGCTCTCATCCTCTCGCTCCCATCCTCTCGCTCCCATCCTCTCGCTCTCATCCTCTCGCTCCCATCCTCTAGCTCCCATCCTCTAGCTCCCATCCTCTCGCTCCCATCCTCTCGCTTTCATCCTTTCAATCCTGTCCTCTCGCTCCCAGTCTCTCGCTCCCATCCTCTCGCTCCCATCCTCTCTCTACCATCCTCTCGCTCCCATCCTCTCGCTCCCATCCTCTCGGTTTTATCCTCTCTATCGCATCATTCTTGCAACCTACGCTCTCGCTTCAATCCTTTCTTTCCAATCCTCTCCTCCCATCCTTTCGCTACCATCCTCTCGCTCTCATCCATTCGCTCCCATCCTCTCGTTCCCATCCACCCGCTCCCATGCTCTCGCACACATCCTCTCGCTCCCATCCTCTCGCTCCCATCCTCTCGCTCCCATCCTTTCGCTACCATTCTCTCGCTCTCAACCTCTCGCTCCCATCCTATCGCTCCCATCCTCTCGTTCCCATCCTCTCGTTCCCATCCTCTCGCTCCCATCCTCTCGCTCCCAACCTTTCGCTACCATTCTCTCGCTCTCAACCTCTCGCTCCCATTCTCTCGCTCCCATCCTCTCGCTTTCATCCTCTCGCTCCCATCCTTTCGCTCCCATTCTCTTGCTCCCAGTCTCTCGCTCCCATCCTCTCGCTCCCATCCTCTCGCTCCCATCCTCTCGCTCACATATTCTCGCTCCCAGTCTCTCGCTCCCATCCTCTTGCTCCCATCCTCTTGCTCCCATCATCTCGCTCCCATCCTCTCGCCCCCATCCTCTCGGTTTTATCCTCTCTATCGCATCATTCTTGCAACCTACGCTCTCGCTTAAATCCTCTCTTTCCAATCCTCTCGCTCCCATCCTTTCGCTACCATCCTCTCGCTCTCATCCATTCGCTCCCATCCTCTCGTTCCCATCCACCCGCTCCCATGCTCTCGCACAAATCCTCTCGCTCCCATCCTCTCGCTCCCATCCTCTCGCTCCCATCCTTTCGCTCCCATTCTCTTGCTCCCATCCTCTCGGTTTTATCTTATCTATCGCATCATTCTTGCAACCCACGCGCTCGCTCCAATCCTCTCTTTCCAATCCTCTCGCTCCCATCCTCTCGCTACCATCCTCTCGCTGTCATCCTCTCGCTCCCATCCTCTCGCTCCCATCCTTTCGCTACCATCCTCTCGCTCCCATCCTTTCGCTCCCATCCTCTCGTTCCCCTCCTCTCGCTCCCATCCTTTCGCTACCATTCACTCGCTCCCATCCTCTCGCACCCATCCTCTCGCTCCCATCCTTTCGCTACCATTCTCTCGCTCTCAAACTCTCGCTCCCATCCTCTCGCTCCCATCCTCTCGCTCCCAGTCTCTCGCTCCCATCCTCTTGCTCCCATCATCTTTCTCCCATCATCTCGCTCCCATCCTCTTGCTCCCATCCTCTCGCTCCCATCCTCTCGGTTTTATCCTCTCTATCGCATCATTCTTGCTACCCACGCTCTCGCTCCATTCCTCTCTTTCCAATCCTCTCGCTCCCATCCTTTCGCTACCATCCACTCGCTATCATCCATTCGCTCCCATCCTCTCGCACCCATCCCCTCGTTCCCATCCACCCGCTCCCATGCTCTCGCACCCATCCTCTCGCTCCCAGCCTCTCGCTCCCATCCTCTCGCTCCCATCCTCTCGCTCCCATCCTCTCGCTCCGTTCCATCCGCTCCCATCTTCTCGCTCCCATCCTTTCGCTACCATTCTCTCGCTCTCATCCTCTCGCTACCATCCTCTCGCTCCCATCCTCTCGGTTTTATCCTCTCTATCGCATCATTCTTGCAACCCACGCTCTCGCTCCAATCCTCTCTTTCCAATCCTCTCGCTCCCATCCTCTCGCTCCCATCCTCTCGCTCCCATCCTTTCGCTCCCATCCTCTCGTTCCCCTCCTCTCGCTCCCATCCTCTCGCACCCATCCTCTCGCTCCCAGTCTCTCGCTAACATCATCTTGCTCCCATCCTCTCTCTCCCATCCTCTCGCTCCCATTCTCTTGCTCCCATCCTCTCGCTCCCATCATCTCGGTTTTATCCTCTCTATCGCATCATTCTTGCTACCCACGCTCTCGCTCCAATCCTCTCTTTCCAATCCTCTCCCTCCCATCCTTTCGCTACCATCCTCTCGCTCTCATCCATTCGCTCCCATCCTCTCGTTCCCATCCACCCGCTCCCATGCTCTCGCACACATCCTCTCGCTCCCATCCTCTCGCTCCCATCCTCTCGCTCCCATCCTTTCGCTACCATTCTCTCGCTCTCAACCTCTCGCTCCCATCCTATCGCTCCCATCCTCTCGCTCCCATCCTCTCGCTCCCATCCTTTCGCTCCCATCCTCTCGTTCCCTTCCTCTCGCTCCCATCCTCTCGCACCCATCCTCTCGCTCCCAGTCTCTCGCTCCCATCCTCTCGCTCCCTTTCTCTTGCTCCCATCCTCCCGGTTTTATCCTCTCTATCGCATCATTCTAGCAACCCACGCTATCGCTCCAATCCTCTCTTTCCAATCCTCTCGCTCCCATCCTCTCGCTCCCCTCCTCTCGCTCCCATCCTTTCGCTACCATTCTCTCGCTCCCATCCTTTCGCTACCATTCTCTCGCTCTCAAACTCTCGCTCCCATCCTCTCGCTCCCATCCTCTCGCTCCCAGTCTCTCGCTCCCATCCTCTTGCTCCCATCCTCTCTCTCCCATCATCTCACTCCCATCATCTTGCTCCCATCCTCTCGCTCCCATCCTCTCGGTTTTATCCTCTCTATCGCATCATTCTTACTCCCCACGCTCTCGCTCCATTCCTCTCTTTCCAATCCTCTCGCTCCCATCCTTTCGCTACCATCCACTCGCTATCATCCATTCGCTCCCATCCTCTCGCACCCATCCTCTCGTTCCCATCCACCCGCTCCCATGCTCTCGCACCCATCCTCTCGCTCCCAGCCTCTCGCTCCCATCCTCTCGCTCCCATCCTCTCGCTACCATTCTCTCGCTCTCATCCTCTCGCTACCATCCTCTCGCTCCCATCCTCTCTATCGCATCATTCTTGCAACCCACGCTCTCGCTCCAATCCTCTCTTTCCAATCCTCTCGCTCCCATCCTCTCGCTCCCATCCTCTCGCTCCCATCCTTTCGCTCCCATCCTCTCGTTCCCCTCCTCTCGCTCCCATCCTCTCGCACTCATCCTCTCGCTCCCAATCTCTCGCTCCCATCCTCTTGCTCCCATCCTCTCTCTCCCATCCTCTCGCTCCCATCCTCTTGCTCCCATCCTCTCGCTCCCATCCTCTCGGTTTTATCCTCTCTATCGCATCATTCTTGCTACCCACGCTCTCGCTCCAATCCTCTCTTTCCAATCCTCTCGCTCCCATCCTTTCGCTACCATCCTCTCGCTCTCATCCTTTCGCTCCCAGCCTCTCGCTCCCATCCTCTCGCTCCCATCCTCTCGCTCCCATCCTCTCGCTCCCATCCATTCGCTCCCATCCTCTCGCTCCCATCCTTTCGCTACCATTCTCTCGCTCTCATCCTCTCGCTACCATCGTCTCGCTCCCATCCTCTCGGTTTTATCCTCTCTATCGCATCATTCTTGCAACCCACGCTCTCGCTCCAATCCTCTCTTTCCAATCCTTTTGCTCCCATCCTTTCGCTACCATCCTCTCGCTCTCATCCTCTCGCTCTCATCCTCTCGCTCTCATGCTCTCTCTCCCATCCTCTCGCTCCCATCCTCTCGCTCCCATCCTCTCGCTTCCATCCTCTCGCTTTCATCCTTTCGCTCCCATCCTCTCGCTCCCATCCTCTCGCTCCCATCCTCTCGCTTTCATCCTCTCGCTCCCATCCATTCGCTCCCATCCTCTCGCACCCATCCTCTCGTTCCCATCCACCTGCTCCCATGCTCTTGCTCCCAGCCTCTCGCTCCCATCCTCTCGCACCCAACCTCTCGTCTTTTTCCTATATTATATTATTTCTCTCCCATTATCTCGCGTCCATCCTCCCTTGATTCCTCTCGATCCCAACCTCCCTTCCAAATTCTCTCTCATCATATTTATCTCTCTCACTCCCAAACTCTCCCCATTCTCTCAACCACCATCTTTCTCTCATCTTACCTTCTAACCTCTGTCTTTCTCCCATCCTCTCGCTCCCATCCTCTCGCTCCCAGTCTCTCGCTCCCATCCTCTCGCTCCCATCCTCTTGCTCCCATCCTCTCGCTCCCGTCCTCTCGCCAGCATCCTCTCGGTTTTATCCTCTCTATCGCATCATTCATGCAACCCACGCTCTCGCTCCAATCCTCTCTTTCCAATCCTCTCGCTCACATTCTTTCGCTACCATCCTCTCGCTCTCATCCATTCGCTCCCATCCTCTCGCACCCATCCTCTCGTTCCCATCCACCCGCTACCATACTCTCGCTCCCATCCTCTCGCTCCCATCCTCTCGCTCCCATCCTCTCGCTCCCATCCTCTCGCTCCCATCCTCTCGCTCCCATCCTCTCGCTCCCATCCTCTCGCTCCCATCCTTTCGCTCCCATTCTCTTGCTCCCATCATCTCGGTTTTATCTTATCTATCGCATCATTCTTGCAACCCACGCTCTCGCTCCAATCCTCTCTTTCCAATCCTCTCGCTCCCATCCTCTCGCTCCCATCCTCTCGCTCTCATCCTCTCGTTCCCATCCTCTCGCTCTCATCCTCTCGCTTCCATCCTCTCGCTCCCATCCTCTCGCTCTCATCCTCTCGCTCCCATCTTCTCGCTCCCATTCTCTAGCTCCCATCCTCTCGCTCCCATCCTCTCGCTTTCATCCTTTCAATCCCGTCCTCTCGCTCCCAGTCTCTCGCTCCCATCCTCTCGCTCCCATCCTCTCTCTACCATCCTCTCGCTCCCATCCTCTCGCTCCCGTCCTCTCGCTCCCATCCTCTCGGTTTTATCCTCTCTATCGCATTATTCTTGGAACATACGCTCTCGCTTCAATCCTCTCTTTCCAATCCTCTCGCTCCCATCCTTTCGCTACCATCCTCTCGCTCTCATCCATTCGCTCCCATCCTCTCGTTCCCATCCACCCGCTCCCATGCTCTCGCACACATCCTCTCGCTCCCATCCTCTCGCTCCCATCCTCTCGCTCCCATCCATTCGCTCCCATCCTCTTGCTCCCATACTCTCGCTCCCATCCTCTCGCTCCCATCCTCTCGCTCCCATCCTCTCGCTCCCATCCTCTCGCTCCCATCCTCTCGCTCCCATTCTCTCGCTCCCATCCTTTCGCTCCCATTCTCTTGCTCCCATCCTCTCGGTTTTATCTTATCTATCGCTTTATTCTTGCAACCCACGCTCTCGCTCCAATCCTCTCTTTCCAATCCTCTCGCTCCCATCCTCTCGCTCCCATCCTCCCGCTCTCATCCTCTCGTTCCCATCCTCTCGCTCTCATCCTCTCGCTCCCATCCTCTCGCTCCCATCCTCTCGCTCTCATCCTCTCGCTCCCATCCTCTAGCTCCCATCCTCTAGCTCCCATCCTCTCGCTCCCATCCTCTCGCTTTCATCCTTTCAATCCTGTCCTCTCGCTCCCAGTCTCTCGCTCCCATCCTCTCGCTCCCATCCTCTCTCTACCATCCTCTCGCTCCCATCCTCTCGCTCCCATCCTCTCGGTTTTATCCTCTCTATCGCATCATTCTTGCAACCTACGCTCTCGCTTCAATCCTTTCTTTCCAATCCTCTCCTCCCATCCTTTCGCTACCATCCTCTCGCTCTCATCCATTCGCTCCCATCCTCTCGTTCCCATCCACCCGCTCCCATGCTCTCGCACACATCCTCTCGCTCCCATCCTCTCGCTCCCATCCTCTCGCTCCCATCCTTTCGCTACCATTCTCTCGCTCTCAACCTCTCGCTCCCATCCTATCGCTCCCATCCTCTCGTTCCCATCCTCTCGTTCCCATCCTCTCGCTCCCATCCTCTCGCTCCCAACCTTTCGCTACCATTCTCTCGCTCTCAACCTCTCGCTCCCATTCTCTCGCTCCCATCCTCTCGCTTTCATCCTCTCGCTCCCATCCTTTCGCTCCCATTCTCTTGCTCCCAGTCTCTCGCTCCCATCCTCTCGCTCCCATCCTCTCGCTCCCATCCTCTCGCTCACATATTCTCGCTCCCAGTCTCTCGCTCCCATCCTCTTGCTCCCATCCTCTTGCTCCCATCATCTCGCTCCCATCCTCTCGCCCCCATCCTCTCGGTTTTATCCTCTCTATCGCATCATTCTTGCAACCTACGCTCTCGCTTAAATCCTCTCTTTCCAATCCTCTCGCTCCCATCCTTTCGCTACCATCCTCTCGCTCTCATCCATTCGCTCCCATCCTCTCGTTCCCATCCACCCGCTCCCATGCTCTCGCACAAATCCTCTCGCTCCCATCCTCTCGCTCCCATCCTCTCGCTCCCATCCTTTCGCTCCCATTCTCTTGCTCCCATCCTCTCGGTTTTATCTTATCTATCGCATCATTCTTGCAACCCACGCGCTCGCTCCAATCCTCTCTTTCCAATCCTCTCGCTCCCATCCTCTCGCTACCATCCTCTCGCTGTCATCCTCTCGCTCCCATCCTCTCGCTCCCATCCTTTCGCTACCATCCTCTCACTCCCATCCTCTCGCTCTCATCCTCTCGCTCCCATCCTCTCTCTCCCATCCTCTCGCTCCCATCCTCTCGCTCCCATCCTCTCGCTTTCATCCTTTCAATCCCGTCCTCTCGCTCCCAGTATCTCGCTCCCATCCTCTCGCTCCCATCCTCTCTCTACCATCCTCTCGGTTTTATCCTCTCTATCGCATCATTCTTGCAACCCACGCTCTCGCTCCAATCCTCTCTTTCCAATCCTCTCGCTCCCATCCTCTCGCTCCCATCCTCTCGCTCCCATCCTTTCGCTCCCATCCTCTCGTTCCCCTCCTCTCGCTCCCATCCTTTCGCTACCATTCTCTCGCTCTCAACCTCTCGCTCCCATCCTCTCGCTCCCAAACTCTCGTTCCCATCCTGTCGTTCCCATCCTCTCGCGCCCATCCTCTCGCTCCCATCCTTTCGCTACCATTCTCTCGCTCTCAAACACTCGCTCCCATCCTCTCGCTCCCATCCTCTCGCTCCCAGTCTCTCGCTCCCATCCTCTTACTCCCATCCTCTTTCTCCCATCATCTCGCTCCCATCCTCTTGCTCCCATCCTCTCGCTCCCATCCTCTCGTTCCCATCCACCCGCTCCCATGCTCTCGCACACATCCTCTCGCTCCCATCCTCTCGCTCCCATCCTCTCGCTCCCATCCATTTGCTCCCATCTTCTTTCTCCCATCCTCTCGCTCCCATCCTCTCGCTCCCATCCTTTCGCTACCATTATCTCACTCTCAACCTCTCGCTCCCATCCTCTCGCTCCCATCCTCTCGTTCCCATGCCCTCGTTCCCATCCTCTCGCACCCATCCTCTCGCTCCCATCCTTTCGTTAACATTCTCTCGCTCTCAAACTCTCGCTCCCATCCTCTCGCTCCCATCCTCTCGCTCCCATCCTCTCGTTCCCATCCTCTCGCTCCCACCCTCTCGTTCCCATCCTCTCGCTCCCATCCTCTCGCACCCATTCTCTCGCTCCCTTTCTCTTGCTCCCATCCTCTCGGTATTATCCTCTCTATCGCATCATTCTAGCAACCCACGCTCTCGCTCCAATCCTCTCTTTCCAATCCTCTCGCTCCCATCCTCTCGCTCCCATCCTCTCGCTCCCATCCTTTCGCTCCCATCCTCTCGTTCCCTTCCTCTCGCTCCCATCCTCTCGCACCCATCCTCTCGCTCCCAGTCTCTCGCTCCCATCCTCTCGCTCCCTTTCTCTTGCTCCCATCCTCTCGGTTTTATCCTCTCTATCGCATCATTCTAGCAACCCACGCTCTCGCTCCAATCCTCTCTTTCCAATCCTCTCGCTCCCATCCTCTCGCTCCCATCCTCTCGCTCCCATCCTTTCGCTCCCATTCTCTCGTTCCCCTCCTCTCGCTCCCATCCTTTCGCTACCATTCTCTCGCTCTCAACCTCTCGCTCCCATCCTCTCGCTCCCAACCTCTCGTTCCCATCCTCTCGTTCCCATCCTCTCGCGCCCATCCTCTCGCTCCCATCCTTTCGCTACCATTCTCTCGCTCTCAAACACTCGCTCCCATCCTCTCGCTCCCATCCTCTCGCTCCCAGTCTCTCGCTCCCATCCTCTTACTCCCATCCTCTTTCTCCCATCATCTCGCTCCCATCCTCTTGCTCCCATCCTCTCGCTCCCATCCTCTCGGTTATATCCTCTCTATCGCATCATTCTTGCTACCAACGCTCTCGCTCCATTCCTCTCTTTCCAATCCTCTCGCTCCCATCCTTTCGCTACCATCCACTCGCTATCATCCATTCGCTCCCATCCTCTCGCACCCATCCTCTCGTTCCCATCCACCCGCTCCCAAGCTTTCGCACCCATCCTCTCGCTCCCAGCCTCTCGCCCCCATCCTCTCGCTCCCATCCTCTCGCTCCCATCCTCTCGCTCCCATCCATCCGCTCCCATCTTCTCGCTCCCATCCTTTCGCTACCATTCTCTCGCTCTCATCCTCTCGCTACCATCCTCTCGCTCCCATCCTCTCGGTTTTATCCTCTCTATCGCATCATTCTTGCAACCCACGCTCTCGCTCCAATCCTCTCTTTCCAATCCTTTTGCTCCCATCCTTTCGCTACCATCCTCTCGCTCTCATCCTCTCGCTCTCATCCTCTCGCTCTCATCCTCTCTCTCCCATCCTCTCGCTCCCATCCTCTCGCTTCCATCCTCTCGCTTCCATCCTCTCGCTTTCATCCTTTCGCTCCCATCCTCTCGCTCCCATCCTCTCGCTCCCATCCTCTCGCTTTCATCCTCTCGCTCCCATCCATTCGCTCCCATCCTCTCGCACCCATCCTCTCGTTCCCATCCACCTGCTCCCATGCTCTTGCTCCCAGCCTCTCGCTCCCATCCTCTCGCACCCAACCTCTCGTCCTTTTCCTATATTATATTATTTCTCTCCCATTATCTCGCGTCCATCCTCCCTTGATTCCTCTCGATCCCAACCTCCCTTCCAAATTCTCTCTCATCATATTTATCTCTCTCACTCCCAAACTCTCCCCATTCTCTCAACCACCATCTTTCTCTCATCTTACCTTCTAACCTCTGTCTTTCTCCCATCCTCTCGCTCCCATCCTCTCGCTCCCAGTCTCTCGCTCCCATCCTCTCGCTCCCATCCTCTTGCTCCCATTCTCTCGCTCCCGTCCTCTCGCCCCCATCCTCTCGGTTTTATGATCTCTATCGCATCATTCATGCAACCCACGCTCTCGCTCCAATCCTCTCTTTCCAATCCTCTCGCTCCCATCCTTTCGCTACCATCCTCTCGCTCTCATCCATTCGCTCCCATCCTCTCGCACCCATCCTCTCGTTCCCATCCACCCGCTCCCATACTCTCGCTCCCATCCTCTCGCTCCCATCCTCTCGCACCCATCCTCTCGCTCCCATCCTCTCGCTCCCATCCTCTCGCTCCCATCCATCCGCTCCCATCTTCTCGCTCCCATCCTTTCGCTACCATTCTCTCGCTCTCATCCTCTCGCTACCATCCTCTCGCTCCCATCCTCTCGGTTTTATCCTCTCTATCGCATCATTCTTGCAACCCACGCTCTCGCTCCAATCCTCTCTTTCCAATCCTCTCGCTCCCATCCTCTCGCTCCCATCCTCTCGCTCCCATCCTTTCGCTCCCATCCTCTCGTTCCCCTCCTCTCGCTCCCATCCTCTCGCACCCATCCTCTCGCTCCCAGTCACTCGCTCCCATCATCTTGCTCCCATCCTCTCTCTCCCATCCTCTCGCTCCCATTCTCTTGCTCCCATCCTCTCGCTCCCATCCTCTCGGTTTTATCCTCTCTATCGCATCATTCTTGCTACCCACGCTCTCGCTCCAATCCTCTCTTTCCAATCCTCTCGCTCCCATCCTTTCGCTACCATCCTCTCGCTCTCATCCTTTCGCTCCCAGCCTCTCGCTCCCATCCTCTCGCTCCCATCCTCTCGCTCCCATCCTCTCGCTCCCATCCATTCGCTCCCATCCTCTCGCTCCCATCCTTTCGCTACCATTCTCTCGCTCTCATCCTCTCGCTACCATCCTCTCGCTCCCATCCTCTCGGTTTTATCCTCTCTATCGCATCATTCTTGCAACCCACGCTCTCGCTCCAATCCTCTCTTTCCAATCCTTTTGCTCCCATCCTTTCGCTACAATCCTCTCGCTCTCATCCTCTCGCTCTCATCCTCTCGCTCTCATCCTCTCTCTCCCATCCTCTCGCTCCCATCCTCTCGCTCCCATCCTCTCGCTTCCATCCTCTCGCTTTCATCCTTTCGCTCCCATCCTCTCGCTCCCATCCTCTCGCTCCCATCCTCTCGCTTTCATCCTCTCGCTCCCATCCATTCGCTCCCATCCTCTCGCACCCATCCTCTCGTTCCCATCCACCTGCTCCCATGCTCTTGCTCCCAGCCTCTCGCTCCCATCCTCTCGCACCCAACCTCTCGTCCTTTTCCTATATTATATTATTTCTCTCCCATTATCTCGCGTCCATCCTCCCTTGATTCCTCTCGATCCCAACCTCCCTTCCAAATTCTCTCTCATCATATTTATCTCTCTCACTCCCAAACTCTCCCCATTCTCTCAACCACCATCTTTCTCTCATCTTACCTTCTAACCTCTGTCTTTCTCCCATCCTCTCGCTCCCATCCTCTCGCTCCCAGTCTCTCGCTCCCATCCTCTCGCTCCCATCCTCTTGCTCCCATCCTCTCGCTCCCGTCCTCTCGCCCCCATCCTCTCGGTTTTATCCTCTCTATCGCATCATTCATGCAACCCACGCTCTCGCTCCAATCCTCTCTTTCCAATCCTCTCGCTCCCATCCTTTCGCTACCATCCTCTCGCTCTCATCCATTCGCTCCCATCCTCTCGCACCCATCCTCTCGTTCCCATCCACCCGCTCCCATACTCTCGCTCCCATCCTCTCGCTCCCATCCTCTCGCTCCCATCCTCTCGCTCCCATCCTCTCGCTCCCATCCTCTCGCTCCCATCCTCTCGCTCCCATCCTTTCGCTCCCATTCTCTTGCTCCCATCCTCTCGGTGTTATCTTATCTATCGCATCATTCTTGCAACCCACGCTCTCGCTCCAATCCTCTCTTTCCAATCCTCTCGCTCCCATCCTCTCGCTCCCATCCTCTCTCTCTCATCCTCTCGTTCCCATCCTCTCGCTCTCATCCTCTCGCTCCCATCCTCTCGCTCCCATCCTCTCGCTCTCATCCTCTCGCTCCCATCCTCTCGCTCCCATCCTCTAGCTCCCATCCTCTCGCTCCCATCCTCTCGCTTTCATCCTTTCAATCCCGTCCTCTCGCTCCCAGTCTCTCGCTCCCATCCTCTCGCTTCCATCCTCTCGCTCCCATCCTCTCGCTCCCGTCCTCTCGCTCCCATCCTCTCGGTTTATCCTCTCTATCGCATCATTCTTGCAACCTACGCTCTCGCTTCAATCCTCTCTTTCCAATCCTCTCGCTCCCATCCTTTCGCTCCCATCCTCTCGCTCCCATCCATTCGCTCCCATCCTCTTGCTCCCATACTCTCGCTCCCATCCTCTCGCTCCCATCCTCTCGCTCCCATCCTCTCGCTCCCATCCTCTCGCTCCCATCCTCTCGCTCCCATCCTCTCGCTCCCATCCTTTCGCTTCCATTCTCTTGCTCCCATCCTCTCGGTTTTATCTTATCTATCGCATCATTCTTGCAACCCACGCTCTCGCTCCAATCCTCTCTTTCCAATCCTCTCGCTCCCATCCTCTCGCTCCCATCCTCTCGCTCTCATCCTCTCGTTCCCATCCTCTCGCTCTCATCCTCTCGCTCACATCCTCTCGCTCCCATCCTCTCGCTCTCATCCTCTCGCTCCCATCCTCTCGCTCCCATCCTCTAGCTCCCATCCTCTCGCTCTCATCCATTCGCTCCCATCCTCTCGCACCCATCCTCTCGTTCCCATCCACCCGCTCCCATGCTCTCGCACCCATCCTCTCGCTCCCAGCCTCTCGCTCCCATCCTCTCGCTCCCATCCTCTCGCTCCCATCCTCTCGCTCCCATCCATTCGCTCCCATCCTCTCGCTCCCATCCTTTCGCTACCATTCTCTCGCTCTCATCCTCTCGCTACCATCCTCTTGCTCCCATCCTCTCGCTCCCATCCTCTTGCTCCCATCCTCTCGGTTTTATCCTCTCTATCGCATCATTCTTGCAACCCACGCTCTCGCTCCAATCCTCTCTTTCCAATCCTTTTGCTCCCATCCTTTCGCTACCATCCTCTCGCTCTCATCCTCTCGCTCTCATCCTCTCGCCCTCATCCTCTCTCTCCCATCCTCTCGCTGCCATCCTCTCGCTCCCATCCTCTCGCTCCCATCCTCTCGCTTTCATCCTTTCAATCCTGTCCTCTCGCTCCCAGTCTCTCGCTCCCATCCTCTCGCTCCCATCCTCTCTCTGCCATCCTCTCGCTCCCATCCTCTCGCTCCCGTCCTCTCGCTCCCATCCTCTCGGTTTTATCCTCTCTATCGCATCATTCTTGCAACCTACGCTCTCGCTTCAATCCTCTCTTTCCAATCCTCTCGCTCCCATCCTTTCGCTACCATCCTCTCGCTCTCATCCATTCGCTCCCATCCTCTCGTTCCCATCCACCCGCTCCCATGCTCTCGCACACATCCTTTCGCTCCCATCCTCTCGCTCCCATCCTCTCGCTCCCATCCTTTCGCTACCATTCTCTCGCTCTCAACCTCTCGCTCCCATCCTATCGCTCCCATCCTCTAGTTCCCATCCTCTCGTTCCCATCCTCTCGCTCCCATCCTCTCGCTCCCATCCTTTCGCTACCATTCTCTCGCTCTCAACCTCTCTATCCCATCCTCTCGCTCCCATCCTCTCGCTCCCATCCTCTCGTTCCCATCCTCTCGCTCCCATCCTCTCGCTCCCATTCTCTCGCTCCCTTTCTCTTGCTCCCATCCTCTCGGTTTTATCCTCTCTATCGCATCATTCTTGCAACCCACGCTCTCGCTCCAATCCTCTCTTTCCAATCCTCTCGCTCCCATCCTCTCGCTCCCATCCTCTCGCTCCCATCCTTTCGCTCCCATCCTCTCGTTCCCCTCCTCTCGCTCCCATCCTCTCGCACCCATCCTCTCGCTCCAAGTCTCTCGCTCCCAGTCTCTCGCTCCCATCCTCTTGCTCCCATCCTCCTTCTCCCATCCTCTCGCGCCCATCCTCTTGCGCCCATCCTATCGCTCCCATCCTCTCGGTTTTATCCTCTCTATCGCATCATTCTTGCTACCCACGCTCTCGCTCCAATCCTCTCTTTCCAATATTCTCGTTCCCCTCCTCTCGCTCCCATCCGCTCGCACCCATCCTCTCGCACCCATCCTCTCGCTCCCAGTCTCTCGCTCCCATCCTCTTGCTCCCATCCTCCTTCTCCCATCCTCTCGCGCCCATCCTCTCGCTCCCATCCATTCGCTCCCATCCTCTCGCACCCATCCTCTCGTTCCCATCCACCTGCTCCCATGCTCTTGCTCCCAGCCTCTCGCTCCCATCCTCTCGCACCCAACCTCTCGTCCTTTTCCTATATTATATTATTTCTCTCCCATTATCTCGCGTCCATCCTCCCTTGATTCCTCTCGATCCCAACCTCCCTTCCAAATTCTCTCTCATCATATTTATCTCTCTCACTCCCAAACTCTCCCCATTCTCTCAACCACCATCTTTCTCTCATCTTACCTTCTAACCTCTGTCTTTCTCCCATCCTCTCGCTCCCATCCTCTCGCTCCCAGTCTCTCGCTCCCATCCTCTCGCTCCCATCCTCTTGCTCCCATTCTCTCGCTCCCGTCCTCTCGCCCCCATCCTCTCGGTTTTATCCTCTCTATCGCATCATTCATGCAACCCACGCTCTCGCTCCAATCCTCTCTTTCCAATCCTCTCGCTCCCATCCTTTCGCTACCATCCTCTCGCTCTCATCCATTCGCTCCCATCCTCTCGCACCCATCCTCTCGTTCCCATCCACCCGCTCCCATACTCTCGCTCCCATCCTCTCGCTCCCATCCTCTCGCTCCCATCCTCTCGCTCCCATCCTCTCGCTCCCATCCTCTCGCTCCCATCCATCCGCTCCCATCTTCTCGCTCCCATCCTTTCGCTACCATTCTCTCGCTCTCATCCTCTCGCTACCATCCTCTCGCTCCCATCCTCTCGGTTTTATCCTCTCTATCGCATCATTCTTGCAACCCACGCTCTCGCTCCAATCCTCTCTTTCCAATCCTCTCGCTCCCATCCTCTCGCTCCCATCCTCTCGCTCCCATCCTTTCGCTCCCATCCTCTCGTTCCCCTCCTCTCGCTCCCATCCTCTCGCACCCATCCTCTCGCTCCCATCCTCTCGCACCCATCCTCTCGCTCCCAGTCTCTCGCTCCCATCATCTTGCTCCCATCCTCTCTCTCCCATCCTCTCGCTCCCATTCTCTTGCTCCCATCCTCTCGCTCCCATCCTCTCGGTTTTATCCTCTCTATCGCATCATTCTTGCTACCCACGCTCTCGCTCCAATCCTCTCTTTCCAATCCTCTCGCTCCCATCCTTTCGCTACCATCCTCTCGCTCTCATCCTTTCGCTCCCAGCCTCTCGCTCCCATCCTCTCGCTCCCATCCTCTCGCTCCCATCCTCTCGCTCCCATCCATTCGCTCCCATCCTCTCGCTCCCATCCTTTCGCTACCATTCTCTCGCTCTCATCCTCTCGCTACCATCCTCTCGCTTCCATCCTCTCGGTTTTATCCTCTCTATCGCATCATTCTTGCAACCCACGCTCTCGCTCCAATCCTCTCTTTCCAATCCTTTTGCTCCCATCCTTTCGCTACAATCCTCTCGCTCTCATCCTCTCGCTCTCATCCTCTCGCTCTCATCCTCTCTCTCCCATCCTCTCGCTCCCATCCTCTCGCTCCCATCCTCTCGCTTCCATCCTCTCGCTTTCATCCTTTCGCTCCCATCCTCTCGCTCCCATCCTCTCGCTCCCATCCTCTCGCTTTCATCCTCTCGCTCCCATCCATTCGCTCCCATCCTCTCGCACCCATCCTCTCGTTCCCATCCACCTGCTCCCATGCTCTTGCTCCCAGCCTCTCGCTCCCATCCTCTCGCACCCAACCTCTCGTCCTTTTCCTATATTATATTATTTCTCTCCCATTATCTCGCGTCCATCCTCCCTTGATTCCTCTCGATCCCAACCTCCCTTCCAAATTCTCTCTCATCATATTTATCTCTCTCACTCCCAAACTCTCCCCATTCTCTCAACCACCATCTTTCTCTCATCTTACCTTCTAACCTCTGTCTTTCTCCCATCCTCTCGCTCCCATCCTCTCGCTCCCAGTCTCTCGCTCCCATCCTCTCGCTCCCATCCTCTTGCTCCCATCCTCTCGCTCCCGTCCTCTCGCCCCCATCCTCTCGGTATTATCCTCTCTATCGCATCATTCATGCAACCCACGCTCTCGCTCCAATCCTCTCTTTCCAATCCTCTCGCTCCCATCCTTTCGCTACCATCCTCTCGCTCTCATCCATTCGCTCCCATCCTCTCGCACCCATCCTCTCGTTCCCATCCACCCGCTCCCATACTCTCGCTCCCATCCTCTCGCTCCCATCCTCTCGCTCCCATCCTCTCGCTCCCATCCTCTCGCTCCCATCCTCTCGCTCCCATCCTCTCGCTCCCATCCTTTCGCTCCCATTCTCTTGCTCCCATCCTCTCGGTTTTATCTTATCTATCGCATCATTCTTGCAACCCACGCTCTCGCTCCAATCCTCTCTTTCCAATCCTCTCGCTCCCATCCTCTCGCTCCCATCCTCTCTCTCTCATCCTCTCGTTCCCATCCTCTCGCTCTCATCCTCTCGCTCCCATCCTCTCGCTCCCATCCTCTCGCTCTCATCCTCTCGCTCCCATCCTCTCGCTCCCATCCTCTCGCTCCCATCCTCTCGCTCCCATCCATTCGCTCCCATCCTTTCAATCCCGTCCTCTCGCTCCCAGTCTCTCGCTCCCATCCTCTCGCTACCATCCTCTCGCTCCCATCCTCTCGCTCCCGTCCTCTCGCTCCCATCCTCTCGGTTTATCCTCTCTATCGCATCATTCTTGCAACCTACGCTCTCGCTTCAATCCTCTCTTTCCAATCCTCTCGCTCCCATCCTTTCGCTCCCATCCTCTCGCTCCCATCCATTCGCTCCCATCCTCTTGCTCCCATACTCTCGCTCCCATCCTCTCGCTCCCATCCTCTCGCTCCCATCCTCTCGCTCCCATCCTCTCGCTCCCATCCTCTCGCTCCCATCCTCTCGCTCCCATCCTTTCGCTTCCATTCTCTTGCTCCCATCCTCTCGGTTTTATCTTATCTATCGCATCATTCTTGCAACCCACGCTCTCGCTCCAATCCTCTCTTTCCAATCCTCTCGCTCCCATCCTCTCGCTCCCATCCTCTCGCTCTCATCCTCTCGTTCCCATCCTCTCGCTCTCATCCTCTCGCTCACATCCTCTCGCTCCCATCCTCTCGCTCTCATCCTCTCGCTCCCATCCTCTCGCTCCCATCCTCTAGCTCCCATCCTCTCGCTCTCATCCATTCGCTCCCATCCTCTCGCACCCATCCTCTCGTTCCCATCCACCCGCTCCCATGCTCTCGCACCCATCCTCTCGCTCCCAGCCTCTCGCTCCCATCCTCTCGCTCCCATCCTCTCGCTCCCATCCTCTCGCTCCCATCCATTCGCTCCCATCCTCTCGCTCCCATCCTTTCGCTACCATTCTCTCGCTCTCATCCTCTCGCTACCATCCTCTTGCTCCCATCCTCTCGCTCCCATCCTCTTGCTCCCATCCTCTCGGTTTTATCCTCTCTATCGCATCATTCTTGCAACCCACGCTCTCGCTCCAATCCTCTCTTTCCAATCCTTTTGCTCCCATCCTTTCGCTACCATCCTCTCGCTCTCATCCTCTCGCTCTCATCCTCTCGCTCTCATCCTCTCTCTCCCATCCTCTCGCTGCCATCCTCTCGCTCCCATCCTCTCGCTCCCATCCTCTCGCTTTCATCCTTTCAATCCTGTCCTCTCGCTCCCAGTCTCTCGCTCCCATCCTCTCGCTCCCATCCTCTCTCTACCATCCTCTCGCTCCCATCCTCTCGCTCCCGTCCTCTCGCTCCCATCCTCTCGGTTTTATCCTCTCTATCGCATCATTCTTGCAACCTACGCTCTCGCTTCAATCCTCTCTTTCCAATCCTCTCGCTCCCATCCTTTCGCTACCATCCTCTCGCTCTCATCCATTCGCTCCCATCCTCTCGTTCCCATCCACCCGCTCCCATGCTCTCGCACACATCCTTTCGCTCCCATCCTCTCGCTCCCATCCTCTCGCTCCCATCCTTTCGCTACCATTCTCTCGCTCTCAACCTCTCGCTCCCATCCTATCGCTCCCATCCTCTCGTTCCCATCCTCTCGTTCCCATCCTCTCGCTCCCATCCTCTCGCTCCCATCCTTTCGCTACCATTCTCTCGCTCTCAACCTCTCTATCCCATCCTCTCGCTCCCTTCCTCTCGCTCCCATCCTCTCGTTCCCATCCTCTCGCTCCCATCCTCTCGCTCCCATTCTCTCGCTCCCTTTCTCTTGCTCCCATCCTCTCGGTTTTATCCTCTCTATCGCATCATTCTTGCAACCCACGCTCTCGCTCCAATCCTCTCTTTCCAATCCTCTCGCTCCCATCCTCTCGCTCCCATCCTCTCGCTCCCATCCTTTCGCTCCCATCCTCTCGTTCCCCTCCTCTCGCTCCCATCCTCTCGCACCCATCCTCTCGCTCCAAGTCTCTCGCTCCCAGTCTCTCGCTCCCTTCCTCTCGCTCCCATCCTCTTGCTCCCATCCTCTCGCTCCCATCCTCTCGGTTTTATCCTCTCTATCGCATCATTCTTGCTACCCACGCTCTCGCTCCAATCCTCTCTTTCCAATATTCTCGTTCCCCTCCTCTCGCTCCCATCCGCTCGCACCCATCCTCTCGCACCCATCCTCTCGCTCCCAGTCTCTCGCTCCCATCCTCTTGCTCCCATCCTCCTTCTCCCATCCTCTCGCGCCCATCCTCTTGCGCCCATCCTCTCGCTCCCATCCTCTCGGTTTTATCCTCTCTATCGCATCATTCTTGCTACCCACGCTCTCGCTCCAATTCTCTCTTTCCAATCCTCTCGCTCCCATCCTTTCGCTACCATCCTCTCGCTCTCATCCATTCGCTCCCATCCTCTCGCACCCATCCTCTCGTTCCCATCCACCCGCTCCCATGCTCTCGCACCCATCCTCTCGCTCCCAGCCTCTCGCTCCCATCCTCTCGCTCCCATCCTCTCGCTCCCATCCTCTCGCTCCCATCCTTTCGCTCCCATCCTCTCGCTCCCATCCTTTCGCTACCATTCTCTCGCTCTCATCCTCTCGCTACCATCCTCTTGCTCCCATCCTCTCGCTCCCATCCTCTTGCTCCCATCCTCTCGGTTTTATCCTCTCTATCGCATCATTCTTGCAACCCACGCTCTCGCTCCAATCCTCTCTTTCCAATCCTTTTGCTCCCATCCTTTCGCTACCATCCTCTCGCTCTCATCCTCTCGCTCTCATCCTCTCGCTCTCATCCTCTCTCTCCCATCCTCTCGCTCCCATCCTCTCGCTCCCATCCTCTCGCTCCCATCCTCTCGCTTTCATCCTTTCGCTCCCATCCTCTCGCTCCCATTCTCTCGCTCCCATCCTCTCGCTTTCATACTCTCGCTCCCATCCAATCGCTCCCATCCTCTCGCACCCATCCTCTCGTTCCTATCCACCTGCTCCCATGCTCTCGCTCCCAACCTCTCGCTCTCATTCTCTCGCTCCCATGCTCTTGCTCCCACTCTCTCTCTCCCATCCTCTCGCTCCCATCCTCTCGCTCCCATCCTCTCTCTCTTCCATCCTCTCGCTACCATCCTCTCGCTCCCATCCTCTCGCTCCCATCCTCTCTCTCCCATCCTCTCGCTCCCATCCTCTCGCTCCCATCCTCTCTCTCCCATCCTCTCGCTACCATCCTCTCGCTCCCATCCTCTCGGTCCAATACTCTCTATCGCATCATTCTTGCAACCCACCCTCTCGCTCCAATCCTCTCTTTCCCATCTTCTCTCTCCCATAGGTGGAAGATGGGACTTCTCACTCTCAATCTCGCCCCAAATAAAGGCCAAATCAATCAATCAATCTCCAATTCTCTGTATCCCATTCTCCCCCCCTCTCTCTCTCTCTCTCTCTCTCGCATCCACTCGCTCCCAACCTTTCGCTTGCACCTATCCTCCTACTTCCATCTTCTCATTTAAATCCATTTTCTCGAATCCTCTCTCTCGTATACACTCTTCCATCCTCTCCCGTCCATTCACTATCTCTTATTCTCTCGCTCGCCTCCTCTCTCTCCAATCCTCTCTCTCTCGCATGCAATCTCCCATTCTCTCGTCCTTTTCCTATATTATATTATTTCTCTTCCATTATCTCGCGTCCATCCTCCCTTGATTCCTCTCGATCGCAACCTCCCTTCCAAATTCTCTCTCATCATATTTATCTCTCTCACTCCCAAACTCTCCCCATTCTCTCAACCACCCTCTTTCTCTCATCTTACCTTCTAACCTCTGTCTTTCTCCCATCCTACCTCTCCCTTCATCTCTCTCTTTTACTTCCATCCTTTCTCCCATTCTCGTGCTCCCATTCTAACGCTCCCAACCTGTCTTTCAATCTCCCTCTTCGAACCTTAACTACCCATATTCTCTCTCTGTCTCACTCCCATCTTATTTCTGTTAAATGTCCTCTGTCCCATCCTCTCGCTCCCACCCTGTCTCGCATCCTCTCTCTCCCATCCTTCATCTACCATACTTCCATTCTTTCGCCCCATCCTCTCCCTTCCATCCTCTCCCTCCCATGCTCTCTCTTCCATCCTCTCATATCTAGCTTCTCAGGCATACAAGCGCTATTGCCGAGTGTTTATGGCTTTTACGCGCCTCGTACTATTTACGTGTTCGGTCATTTTGATTCTTATTTGCTTACATTTAAAGTAGATAGTTTACTTCCACTTTTATACACTTATATCTCACGTTACAATGTAACTACGGACATAAATTCATTTACTACATTTGTTTAGACCGATTCTAAGCCGAGTGGCGAATTCTAAGATGGTAAAACGGTAAAAAAGGTCGGCTTGCAAACGATTAAATACGGTATAGTTCAGAGCTTCCTTCGAATCAGTTTATTTTATCTTGTCGTGTAAGCAACATCGATCCATTCTGCGTTTGAGCTTGTTTTCTTTTTTAAACCAGAAGAAGTTTTACTTTTTGTTTGCACATATTTTGCAGATTTTGTGTGAAAATATCATATCCGCCCATAGTTAGGAAACACTGCATCATTTGGAATATAAGAGGTAATATCTATATTTTGTATGCTATTCTTATTCGTAGAGGATTTTCACAAAATCCCTCATGATTGGGAGAGTAACTTTTTCACACTTTTTTTTCAAAAACGGAAAATTTAAGTTAATTAGTAATATTATGCGCAATTTAGGATGTAAAAATTCGATGCTACATCTGTTGATCAGGCTCCGCCTTTGAATCAAGCAATGATTGTGATGTAATATTGTACAATTTTTATTGGTATATACATTGTTTTTAGTTTAATTTGTTATAAAGTCGCTTGATTGTACTTTATTTTGGAGTTGATAAAACATCCTGCTAAATAACTTTAATTTATCTGTTAAACTATCGATCACATACAAAATAGCTTTTATTTTATTGTTATGCGGTATCTTTTCATTTTAGGACAATTTCTTTTCATAAATATATGGCTCAACATTATCTCACTTGCAAAGTACTATTGCACTCCGACTTGCAAATATTCAAACCCGCAAGTCATTTAGCAGCCGAGAGTGAAAAGTGAGAGGATTCTATATTCATCAGACGAGGTGAGACTTTTCACTTATTGAAGATAAATGAATATTTTTAGTGATAACACGTTTTTACTTTCTCCATTATTTTCCCCAAAAATCGAATTGGAGGTTTCAAGGAAAACATTTGACTTTATGCAATACATAATTGTTTCAGTTTTTGGTGAACAAAATGAAATTAATAACCGTCATATTCCACATGTTATGATATTTCTGCCGAACCAACTAGTAGTATACGTCTGTGTTATTTTTTTCATATTTCAAACCCTTCAAGGGGCGTCGACAGGTGGGCGGTATAGCCTGGAAAACGCGGCAGCGAAAGATTTTCTCATCGCGGTACAAAATAAAAAAATTTCAAACCCATCAAAAATGTCTGAACATAAACCGTTCGCATGGCAATATTTTATTAAGAACTCCAATGAAGAAAGTGCAAAATGCAAAAAGTGTAACTCCACCATACTGTGCCTAGGCTGGTCCACAAGTGGGTTAATTCGGCATTTACAAAAGAGGCACTCAGTAGATAAACCGACTGAGTCAACAGGTAGTGAAACCTGTAAGCGTACAGCTGATGAGAACAGTGAAGCAACAAGAACTTCCAGTAAGCGAAAGCAAACATTAATAACGTCTTTTGTCAGTAAGGAAAAAGATACCAGAGATGAAATTGTTGCTTATTGCTATTGATGGATTCTCGGTAAATGCGATTACAGACAGTAATTTTATAATACAGGCAATGCAAGACAAAGGGTATTCGCTTCCTGTAAACCCTATTGATGTAATGAATATTATATACAATCAGTATGAAATCACTAAGGCAAACGTTAAATATGAAATTTCGAAAAAGCTCAAGAGAGGATCAAGGTTTAGCATATCCCTTGACGAATATTCGTCGATGAAAAATATACGATACTTAAATGTAAATGTGGATGAAGGCAAATTTTGGAATTTAGGTATGACAAGAATTGTTGGATCTTTTCCTGCATAAAGTGCTGTAAAAGCCGTAGAGGATAAACTAGCAGAGTTTGATCTCAGTATTGAGAAGAACATTGTTGCATGCGTTACCGATGGTGCCAGTGTGATGACTAAATTTGGAAAATTAGTGAGTTGTGAGCATCATTTATGTTATGCACATAACATACATCTTGCTATATGTGACGTTCTTTATAAGAAAACATCTTAATCTGGGTAGAAATGTTAACACAGAAAACGATTCGGAAGAGGATGAGTTAGACGAAGAGTTGAGCACAGGAATTGAAATTGAGGAGTTAACTGCAACTGAGGAGATTGCCTTCGATGAAGACGCTTGCTACAATATAGATGAAGAAGAAGGCAATAAAGTGGTTACAGATCTCAATGAAACTATCAATAAGGTTAGAAGAATTGTAAGGTTATTCAAAAAGTCACATCTCAATAATGAAATTTTACAAAATTACGTGAAAGCCGAGCATGATCATAAAAAATATTACTTTTAGATTCCAAAACTCGTTGGAACAGTTTATTAGCAATGCTTGAGCGATTTTTAGAAGTAAAATCCGCAGTTTTGAAAGCACTGATTGATATCAAAGTAAATCGATCTCTAACTAATGAAGAATTCGACGCCCTTCATGATATTGGCGCAAAAAATTGTGCAGCCGTGATGCAACTTTGCTAACTACTGAGGGAGTATTTGCTTTCATAATTGATGAGTTAAGTCAACAAACATCAGGATTTGCAAAGAAATTGAAAAACTCATTAATCCAGAGGATCAGTGAGAGAAGAAATACTACTTTGGTTGGGCTGATTATGTATTTAAACACATGATAAAATATGAAAATTCTGCAGCTACTCCGGGCTTGTCTGCTTTACCAAAGAAGGGATCCTTATATGAATATGCAAAGATGATGTTGTCAAGGCTTTTCAATGAAGACCAATCAGAATCTAGCTCTTCGGATTCAGAAGATGAGGAAAGTCAGGAACTTGCACAATCCATGGCACTGGCAGACAAATTAGAAGCAGCAATATAATCAAAGAGAGAATCTATGCATCAATCGACTTTTTCGTGTCAGACTTGTGAGCAGGCTTTTCAAGCAAGAGCTGCACTTATTCGAGGCAACAGGGAGCAGAATTTCAAATATCATGAATTTATTCAATGCCATGAAAACCATTCCGCCAACTTCCGTTGAATTAGAAAGAGACTTTTCTGCAGCAGGGTTATTTATTACTCGTCTTAATGATAGTAGTATTGATTGCATATGTTTTCTAAGAAGCTAATTTTAAAATGTTTCTTCACTCTTTGAGGGTGGCGATTGCTCACCTGCAATGTAAACATTTTAAGATAAAAGGTAAAAATTTATTTTTCTTATTCAAATGAAGTTTCTTTATTTCATTTTCATTTTTTCTTTTTTTATTTACTGAACTGATGTCTTTAAAAGGAAAAAGGGTTAAAGGTGTTAATGAAGGTATAATATTTTTATCATTTTATTTGTCCTCTGCAGTAATGAATTCAAATGGGTATTTCATTATCATACTAAAAAGTACTAATGAATTCAATCCTATAATTCACTCTTAAATATGTCACCATTCCCGGAAATTGGCTTCATTTTTTCCCGATTTCCCGGGATGAAGAAAACTGCATATAAGCAGAAACCCTACCCCAAACCCATCTCCCATCCTCTCGCTCTCATCCTCTCACTACCATCCTCTCTCTCCCATCCACTTTCTCCCATCCTCTCGCTCCCATCCTCTCGCTCCAATCCTCTCGCTCCCATCCTCTCGCTCCAATCCTCTCTATCGCATCATTCTCGCAACCCACCCTCTCGCTCCAATCCTCTCTTTCCCATCTTCTCTCTCCCATAGGTGAAAGATGGGACTTCTCACTCTCAATATCGCCCCAAATAAAGGCCAAATCAATCAATCAATCTCCAATTCTCTCTATCCCATTCTCTCTCTCTCTCGCATCCACTCGCTCCCAACCTCTCGCTCCCAACCTCTCGCTCCCATCCTCTCGCATCCAACCTCTGGCTCCCATCCTCTCTCCCATCCTCTCGCTTCCATCCTCTCTCTCCCATCCTCTCGCTCCCACCCTCTCTCTCTCCAATCTTCCCTCCCATCCTCTCGCTCCCATCCCCCCACTCTCTAATTATTCCATCATTATTTTGATGAGCTTGTAATTCGTTACATAAATTCTAATTCTCTTATGAGTTTTCTATATATAGCTTTCTTGAATTACTATCGTAATTTCCAGTCAAATATGATGGGATTATCATAAAAGTATTTCAAATATATTTGATTTCTATATGAAAAATTAGTAAGATATGCTATCTTATGGTTTGGCTTTAATGCACAATCAAATTACTGTTTTTGAAAGTATGATATAGTTTAAATAATTATTTTCGCATGCCAAATGATTTTCCAAATATTTGCTGAAAAAACAGGAAAATCGAAATAATATTATATAATGCTTAAACAATTTTTAGAAATTACTTGAAATATTTGAGCAAATTTTAAGATATATATAGGTTTGGTATAATTCGATTGAAATAAATAAATTTCGATTAACATCAAATTTTAAAAAAATTTAAATTCGACGAAAATGAATTGTCGTCGATAAGTGTTGATTTTCACCATTACATTTTCTACGAAATTTATGTGACTCAATTTTAAAATTTTGTTGACCGCTCTCAAACTTAACATATTTTACCATCAAACATCCAAAACGGTAGAGACGGTCTGCATTTGTCATACCAAACGGCCACACAACATTCGGAATTTTTTTCTAATTTCGCTTGTCACTGTCTTAAGGCCACATACTGAGCAGCCGTGGGATCCAAAGATAAAGGACAAAATATTATGATCGGTTTATTGCGGTCTTTCTTTACCCTCGACCAGATCCGAAATCCATACGCACTTTGGACTCCATTCACCGAAAAGTCAGGGGACGTCTATTGCGACCTCTGCGCGACATTATCTGCCAACCTCCTCCAAGAGGAGAAAAGAAAGGCTTCCTCGTACTAATAGTATGTTCCAGAACGTTAAAATAGAAATTTAAGAAAAAATGGCTAGTTTTTTAATTATAAAGCGTTTTTTTATAAAGGCAGACCAGGAAATTTTTGGAATTAGAAAATTACTTTTGAAAATCATATTTATATTAAATTCCTGTCTAAATACTCTCGTTACAACGATAAAGGCAATGTGGAGTTTTTTATCCACTCAATTTAAATACTTTGCCATGTCTGAGATTTTTACAATTTTTATAATACTTTAACACGAGAACGGCCGACGGGCCATTTTTGTCCCATATTTAAGTTTGGATCGCTGCCAAACACAATTTTCATGATATTAATCTAGTTACGCACAGAGAAAGTTTTGCCCTCCCCAGTGTCTCTGTTGAGATTTTGAGATTTTACCGCAGAACAGCCGATGGGACATTTGTGTCCCACTGGCGTAATCATTAATAATCTGCTACTTTGGTGCAATATAGTACGGTGCATAGGCATTTCTGACTTCACTGTTGGGTGGAGCTATGACATTGACGTTCCCTTCCTAAACCCTCTCTCTGGTCGGAAAATGGAGATTGCGGTTATGTAATAAGGTCATCTCAAGGAATCGGTTCAGGGAGATACTCAGATTCGATGTCAAGTCCACCAGGTCTGAGCGCTTAAAAACTGATAAGTTTGCCATTATTTCAGAAGTTTGGAATAGGTCCATTCAAAACTCTGTCTTGTTACAGACCTGGAGCTTACATATCAGTTGACAGGCAGCTATTTTCTACCAAAGCTAGGTGCCGATTCATTCAGTTCATGGCTTCCAACCCTATAAGTATAGGCAGAATTTCTGGGTTGCTGTAGGCAAAGTTTATACTGAAAGCATACCCTTATCTTGACAAAGATGAACTCCGACCAAATGATCAGCGCCTTTTCCAGTACGTAGTAATGAAACTTATGGAACCATTCATGAAAAAGGAAAGAAATGTTAAGTGTGACAATTTCTTCACTTCTTTGGCTTTGATTGGTAATCAGTAGGCTAAATCCACTAGCTTGGTTGATATAATAAACTGGAGGAGAAGATAAATCCCCTTTGCTGTAAAAAAATTCACATGGAGCCTTGTATGACACACAGGTACTGAAAATGGAGATACTGCACTCACGGTTTACCAAGGTAAAATGAATGAGAATGTCATTATTTTAAGCACTGTATACCCTGAAGTGCAACTGGGGACAGATTCCAAGAAAAATTCAGAAACTGTGCTCTTTTACAATGAAACTAAGTACAGGGTTTACGTTGTAGATCAAATGGCTCGTAAATACTCATTGTCAGTCAAGGCAGCGTCCCGGAGGTGGCCCGCACACACGTTTTACAATATCCTTGACCTAGCTGGTATAAATGCATGGGTATTGTACAAGAATGTTACCAAAATCAAGATCTCACCGCGAGACCTCTTGTTGAAATTGGCTGAAGAACTAATTGTAAGTAAAGATAATGCGGAGACCTGGGCATCGAACACGCCCGCTCAAATCGTTGACGCTCATGCCGAAGAAGGGGAACCTGCGGATTCCGCAACAGAGAGCAACCGATTTAAAAAAACTGCAAATAAGGGAAGAGTGCGAATAAATGCTTCGTATGCAGAAAGGCACTATGCAAAAAGTGCATCGGAAAGGAAAGAAAGACCATCGTCTGTGTAGACTGCGTGAACGGGCGATTGTGATTGAAAAGCCATGATTGTCTCTTTTACATTTTCTTATTCTTATAAGTAAATACCTAATAACCTGTTGATGAATCAACAGCGGAAATATTTTTCACTTTATTTTGTTGATTTATCTGCATAAATGATGGAAAAGGAAGTAGGCTTTCGTACTTTGCAAAATATGAGCGATTATGAGAAAGGAGCTCAAGTTTCTATACTTGACTATACTTGTTCTTTCTTCCATATAGTGACTGCATCTATCTGCTTGGTGATCTCATGATTAACAAAGTGTGTTGTATGACGCTTTCAAATGAAAAGAATTTAATTTTCTAAAACGGACGTTAAATTAAAAAATCACTGAATTATCATTATATTACGTCTTTAAATCTCATTTTTATGAGACTGTACTTGCAAGAAAAATAATATATAATTGCATAAACATATGATTCGTTTGTTTGTTTTAAAAGAAAAAGCGCTCCCCACTGATAATAACATGCAAAACACTCGTAATTAAATATGGGACATTTTTGTCCCATCGGCCGTTCTAGGGTGGTCGTGAGGTCCGGCCGTTCTAGTGTTAATGTTTAGTAAACCGGTATTTTTTTGGCGGATTCTACAATAAAATATGGTACGAGTAATTAACAGAATCTATGTTATTAAGGCCACCAGGGCCGCCGAGAGCAAGGACGGGACCCGGGGAAAACAAACATTCCGGGCGCCCTTTCTTTTGTCAAAATTAAACAATGGAATCAGGTACCTCTGCAGATTCCGGGAATCGGTCTGATTTGGGCACTTAGTCACGAATAAAATTATTTCCAATGTATTCCAAAAAATTTAGCTGCTCCAAATTATCACGTTTCCTAATCTCGGCCCCTCCAGAGGTTCGGACCTCAGGGATTTTGCCCCGGTATCCCAGCCCTCTCGGTGGCCCTGCAAGCCATTATATTTCCAAAATTAGGGACCGGTCCGCGGATGTTTTTAAAGCTCTGTGCCGGTCCGCCATTTAAAAAGTCTGAGAAATAGTGGTCTAGCGTAATGTTACACTAATAAATATTCATTAATACTTATTTTCCACATGGCATTGATTTGCCCAAAGCTATTTTTACTTTCTGTATTGTCCAATTGTTTGAATTTTATATTTATTGTTTATTTCATAGTGCATGTAAGGATTCGATTTATTAATTTTTGGGCGTTAATTATTATTTATTATTATTTATATCTCGTAAAATATGACTTATTACAATATAGCCCTCAAACAACATTTGTAGAACTAGAGAAATAGCAATTTTTTTATCGGTACGTTTGTATCGAAGGAGTAGCCGATTTAAAAAAAAATCGAACGAGAAAGCCGTAATTCACTTTGAGCTTAGAACATTTTTTCCGTGTTTTCCAATTGTTTGCAACAAAGCAATCTTCGTGGCAACTAAAGTAAAATATCTGCAGTAAATAAATAATTAATTTAATTTTTTCGTGCGCACGCAACATTTGGCAAATTAAGGGAAATGGATTATCCACGACGAAGAAAATAACGTACATACGTCGATTTCCTTTACGTATACAGAGCGTCTGTAAGTGAAAAAGGAATGGGCAATTTACGATGAAGGAATGAACGTGAACAAAGTTTATAATTATACTACCAGCTAATTACCCAGGCTTTGCACCGGGTTTACAGTTTCGAATTTTCCATGATTATTACACTCGCTAATATGTGTCCAAAATGCCCCATAATTGATATGAACAAATTAAATATCGATTCAAATTTTATACTTTGCAAGGAATATTCAAAATATGTTGTGTAATTTTACAAAAAATTAACACGGGCGTCTAATCAGGGCATGATTTTTTATGGCACCCCCCTCCCCTTCCCTCCCACCAAATTCAAAATTCTAGAACCTAGATGCAAATCCGCAAGGTCTCTATAGTAATTGTA
This sequence comes from Tanypteryx hageni, assembly GCA_028673005.1. Taxonomy (NCBI): domain Eukaryota; kingdom Metazoa; phylum Arthropoda; class Insecta; order Odonata; family Petaluridae; genus Tanypteryx; species Tanypteryx hageni. The sequence continues at coordinate 42,361,523 of CM054120.1, forward strand.
CCAAGTTTTAAGTCTCTAAGTTTCTTGGTATTCGAGAAATTCTGTAGGATATGGTTTGTATGGTACCCCCAAAAATCAAAGCTCTGGCCCCGAGGTGCACATCCTCAAGTTCTCGTTAGTAAGTGTACCGAGTTTTAAGTCTCTAAATTTCTTGGTTTTCGAGAAATGCTATATATACACGCACACAAACACGCACGCACGCACACGCACACACACACACACCGCCTTTCATTACCCCCTTCAGACCTGGTGTATATTAAAATATACAGTCATTTCCAAAAGTATTCCAACAATTTGAGCGGCGCCGCTTTCGCTGCAGACTGAATTTTAACTTCATATATACGTGAATGTTATGCCAGTAGGTGACTATGTACCTATTCATGTCCTGATGCCACCTCAGCATTCAAGGTTTATTATTATATAAAATACGACGTATTCTTGCGTATCGACCGGATTTAACAAAGATTATTCCGCGTCTTGGGCAATCGTTTTAACGTACTATTATAATTCGGCATTATTATTTAACAATCATTCTTGCATCGTGATGATAGCGTGAGCAGGCCCGTGGAATTGTCTTTTTGTCCAAGTGAGGGGTGTTTTTTAAATTTCGGGTAAAACCCGATAAAACCCGAAATTATTAGTTTTCTTTAAACACAACTATTTTTAGATTTGGTAATAGAATTTCGATTCTGGCGCTAGTAGACACCTCAGCACTTGAGTGCAGTCCGAGATGTTTGTGATCAGTCTGTTTATTCTCTTTGTTAACAATTTATTCCTAAGCTTACTATGTAACACAATCTTAATCTCATTGGTTTGCTTGCGCCAAGAATAGTCAAGGACGCGCCTTAGCTAGTCGCAGTTAGATCTTTGGTAGGATAAGGAAAAAAGAGCCAAGTGTCTGTTAGTTGAAGACACTACGATAGAAAAATCATTTCACTAATATCTGGCGTGTTTTCTAAAGAAGTTGAACGGGAGGCAAGATATTTGTGCAGCCTGTGAGGTGTTCCTCTCCACCTCGAGGCGTTTAGCACAAGATATCAAACTCTCAACCATACTTAACCCCTTGGCTGCCAAATTAAATTGGTGACTGTCTGGCAAGTACTCAATTAAATGAAGAAATAAATTTTTTTCTTCTTAGCTTAACATGTGTTATTCCTGTTTGCACATGCACTCATGGACATGGAAAACTAATTTTTTCACAGGTGGTAGAAATTTTTCTAATATTGTGGACTAAAATCGAATGTGGCAGCGGAAGGTTCACGATCTTCATTCGACTTTAGTCGCACATGGCAGCAAAAGGGTTAAGATATAGTAAAAAGTTTTGTTTGTTTATAAAACTTTTAAATTTTTATTTAAAAATCATTTCATCCAAATTACAAAAGAATAAAACCAGAAATTTACCCGAGATTGAACTTTTTCTTAAAACCTCGAAAAATGTGTAACTTATATACCCGATTTGAACCCGAATGAAAAGGAAAATAATAAAACCCGATATTTACCCTCTGAATGAAAGTATTTTTAACCCGAAAAATCCATACCCTAGTTATAGTGTCTCTATGGCGGGGAAGGGAGAGAGGGGAGGGAGAGAGGGGAGGGAGAGAGGGGAGGGAGGGAGGGGAGGGAGAGAGGGGAAGGAGAGAGGGGAGGGAGGGAGGGAGAGAGGGGAGGGAGGGAGAAGGAGAGGTGTAGATGGACCTTTTTGCTAGAGCAGCGGTAGTAAACCTGGCGTTCCACGACGTCTGTGGACTCGCGAAGTTAATACTGGGGATCCGTGAGCTATGTTCAACATTTCAAAAGGTCTCAATGTAATTCAAGCACATAACTTGATTAAAACCGATCAAGTATTCCAACTTTCGACTGGAACTATATTAACTAATGAGTCGCTTATCATTTAATGTTGCTGTAAGGTTTTTTTGATAAACCTAATCTTAGTTCTTGGAAAATTATTAATTATATCGTATCCGTGGTGACGAAAAGGTTAAGAACCACTAGCTATAGGACAGCTTTTACATATCACGTGGCCGTGTATGAACGCAGGGGGAGAGAAGGGGGAGGCAGGGTAGAGAGAGAGAGAGGAAGGAGGGAGGGAGAGGGGCGAGATACAACATGAGGTAGAGCAGCGATTCCCATATTGGGGTCCTCGGAGTAAAAGCGGTCCGCAGAAGCGAAAAGGTTGGGAAGCACACACACCCACGACCGAGGTGGCACTCCGAGTTCGTAAGCCATGTTCAAAATATCAAAAGGTCGCAAAGTAATTCGTGCATTTACATGTATTAAGATGGCCCTCACCACCACCTCCACCTCACCACTGCCTTTACCATCACCACTGCCCTCACCACCACCCTCGCCATCACAACCACACTCACCACCACCACAACACTCACCACCTCCACCACCATTACAACCACCACTGCCCTCACTGCCACAACCACCCTCAGTGCCATCACCACCCTCAGTGCCATCACCACCCTCACCACAATGATTGTCCTTACTGCCACCACTGCCCTCACTGCCAACACTACGCTCACCACCACCATTGCCCTTACCCCAATCATCGCCCTTACAACCACCACTGCCCTCACCACCACAACTGCCCTCAACACCACAACCACCCTCACCACCTCCCTCACTGCCACCACCATCCTCAACATCACCACTGCCCTCACCACAACCACTGCCCTCACCACCTACACCTCCCTCATCACCACCAGACTCACCACCACCCCCATCCTCACCACCACCACCACACTTACCACTAACATCACACTCACCACCACCTCCACCATCACCAACACCATGGCCCTCCGTCATTCAGTGCGCCGCTCGTGCGCCGTCCGTGCGCCGTCAGTGTATCGTCCGTGCGCCGTTTGTGCGCCGTCCGTGCGCCGTCAGTGCATCTTACGTGCTTCGTCCGTGCATCGTCCGTGCGCTGTCCGTATGCCGTCAGTTCGACACGTCCATCCATCCCATCCGTGCGTCCCGTCCCTTCCGTCCGTTCCGTCCGCCCCTTCCGTCCCGTCCGTAACGCCCATTCCGTACGTCCCGTTAGTCCCATCCGTCCCATCCGCCACGACCTTCCTATCCGTCCCGTCGTCTGTCCCTACCGTTGTCCATTTCGTCCGTTCCGTCCCGTCCGTCCATCCAGGTCCGTGCGTCCCGTCCGCCCGACTCGTTTGCCCCGTCCGTCCGTCCCTGCCGGCCATCCCGTGCGTGCGTCCCGTTCGTCCGTTCCGTCTGTCCGTCCCTTCAGTCTGTCGTGTTCGTCCGTCATGTCATGTCCCCTTCGTCCGTGCGCCATCCGTGCGCCGTCTGCGTGTCCTCATTGCGGCATACTTATGCCGTCCGTGTGTCCCTTCAGTGCGTTCCGTACGTCTCGCCCGTCCGCCCTGTCCCTCCTTCTCTCCGTCCGTCCCGTCCGTCCTTACTGTCTTTCAGTCCCGCCCATCCGTCGCGTCCGACAGTCTTATCCGTCTGTCCCGTCCTTTTCGTCCGTCCCATCCGTCTGGTGCTTCCCCTACTTCCTTTTCGTCCGTCCGGTCAGTTCCGTCCGTAAAATTCGTCCCCTCCGTCCGTTCTGATCGTTTGTCTTGTCCGTCCGTCCCGTGCATTTCGTTCGTTCCATCCGTCCCTTCCGTCCAGTTCTCTGCTTCCGTCCCGGTCGTTGCGTCCGTCATTTCCGTCCATTCTGTCAGTCCCGTCCATTCCGTCTGTCCTTCTCTTCAGTCTGTCTCATCCGTTCCGTCTCTTTCGTCCGTCCCATCCGTCCGTTCCGTTCCGTCCGTTCCGTGCGTCCCATACGTCCCTCCCGTCGTCTTGTCCGTGCACTCCGTTCTCTACGACCGTCCCGTCCGTCCGTCACGTATATTCGTCCAGTCCCGTGCGTCCCGTCCGTGCACCCCATCCTCTCGTCACCTCCGTCCGTCCGGTTCATCGGTTCCGACCGTTCTGCCCATTTCGTCTGTCCGTCCCGTCTGTGTGTCCCTCCCGCCAGTTCCGTCCGTACGTTCGTCCCGACCGTCCGTCCCGTCCGTTTCGTCCTTTCCGTTTGTCCCGTCCCTCCGTCCGTGCCGTCCGTTCAGTCCGTGGTGTCCGTTCCGTCCGTCCCGTCCGTTCCGCCCTTGCCTTTCGTTCCGTCCTTTCTCTCCGTCCCTTCTCTCCGTCCCTTCTCTCCGTCCCTTCTCTCCGTCCCTTCTCTCCGTCCCGTCAGTACGTCCTGTTCGTTCCGCCCGTCCCGTACGTGCTGTCCGTTCCTTCCGTACCGTCTGTCTCGTACGTCCCATCCGTCTCATACGTCCCGTCCGTCACGTACTTCCCGTCCGTATCGTCTGCCCCGTCCGTCCGTTTCGTTTGTCTCTCCCGGCTGTTCCGTCAGTCCCATCCGACCCGTTCGTCTGTCCCATCCGTCTATCCCGTCCGTCCGTCCCAGTCGTCCGTCCCGTCCGTGCGCTACAAATGTCCCGACCGTGCTGTCCGTCCCGTTCTTTTCGTCCGTTCCATTCGCACGGCCCGCCCTGTCCGTTCCGTCCTTCCCGTCAGGTCCGTCCGTCCCGTCCGTCTCTTCCGTTCCGTCCGTTCCGGCCTTCCAGTTTTCCCTCTCCGTTCCGTCCGTCCCGCCGTTTCTTCCGTCCCGTCCGTCCGTTCTGCTCGTTTCGTCTGTCCGTCCCGTCTGTGTGTCCCGCCCGCCAGTTCCGTCCGTACGTTCGTCCCGACCGTCCGTCCCGTCCGTTTCGTCCTTTCCGTTTGTCCTGTTCCTCCGTCCGTGCCGTCCGTTCAGTCCGTGCCGTCCGTTCAGTCCGTGGTGTCCGTTGTGTCCGTTCCGTCCGTTCCGCCCTTGCCTTTCGTTCCGTCCGTTCTCTCCGTCCCTTCTGTCCGTCCCGTCAGTACGTCCTGTTCGTTCCGCCCGTCCCGTACGTGCTGTCCGTTCCTTCCGTACCGTCTGTCTCGTACGTCCCATACGTCCGGTCCGTCACGTACTTCCCGTCCGTCTCGTCTGTCCCGTCCGTCAGTTCCGTTTGTCTCTCCCGGCTGTTCCGTCAGTCCCATCCGTCCCGTCCGTCCGGTTCGTTCCGTCCTTCCCGTCCGTCCCGTCCGTGCGTCGTCCACGCGCCGTTCGTACGCTGTCCGTGCGCCGTCTGTGCACCGTCTGTGCGCCGTCCATGGAAATGATCCCGTGATATTCAATTTTGTACAAAGTTTTTGAAAAAATCACAGGAACTGTTGGATATACATTATGACGAAAGAGCAAAATTAATGAAGCTGCTCATATTACTAGTTGCAATCAAAAAGTTTTCGGACGGTCGTAATAAAAAAATGACTAACAGCAGGTCCTTTTTAATGTCTCCTTCAAATTAGTCCCCTTGAGCAAAGAAACAGCTCATTTTTTGTCTCAGATAAAGTGGTTCCCCTGATTGGCTTACGTGATTTATTTTTATGATTTTCTTATTGTCTTTGACTGCCAATACTTAATATCAAATTTCATAAAAATCCGTTTGGTAGAAGCCGAGAACGAACATGCGGGCGGACGGACAGACAGATGCACGGACAAACCGACGCTAATAAGCGCTGCTGAAAGCGAAACGCGCCTAACAACATGGAAAAGTATAGTCCATACAGGGAATACACAGAGATTTCAAAGGCGTTCTTAATGGGAAATACCTCTGAAAAGGTATCAAATGACTGGGCGATTCTCGAATTTTTATCCCCAAAGCTATAAGTCGTAACTATCTGGTCTCTGGGACTATCTTATAGTAAATGTTGTTCTCTATCCAAATAAATTTTTTTATCTATACCTCACAGATCATATAAGAGCAGGGGAGAGAAATATATGGATTTTTAATCGTTGTTTGCTGAAAGTATTTTTAATTTTTGAAATTTATGCCCTTTTCAAAAAAGTAGTGGAGGAGGCTACTGTTGCATAATTACATTTCAGTGATTTTTGAGAAATAGATGGGATGGGCTACAGCTGCTCTTTTTAATAACTGAAGAGAAATAAGTGTCGGCAATGGTCACTATTACTAATTAATCTTATACATAAAACATAAATACAGAAAGAAGCAAACAAAACAAGATTGTTGAGGAAATACTAAATCCTCCCAAAATGTTATTGAATTATAGCATCAAGATTTTCGAATTGTTACAGAAGAATACTCCTGGCTAATATAAACATAAAATAACTAATATTTTATTTTAATCAATGAAAAATTATTATGATTATACTCCCATAACACCTTTAACCCTCCGGTACTCGCACAGGGTAGATTTCTACCACACCCCTCACATTTTATGATGGTGTCCCTCCCATTTTTTTCACTGTCTTTTCCTTTTCAATAGCTGGAATTACACACGCATGGAAAGTTTTAGTGTCAACCGTTTTTGAGTAAGGAAGTTTTTTCTTAGACGGCACATGGTGATTTGAGACGAACATCTGTGATATGTTTCCTTGTGTGGAAAATATTGTTGCCATTTTGTTGACTTAGTTTTAAATGCAACAATTGACAGTTTTTTCATGTTTCTGTTACTCAATCAATAAATTTTAAGTGATACCTGTAATTTCTGAGGTGAGGAAAAAAACTTATGATCTTTTCACTTTTTCTCTCCATATGCAATATTATTGATAGTAAATAATTAAATTTTATAAACCAATTATCTCACATTAATTAATTTCTACTTTTTGGTTGTGTATCAGACATTTGAGAACAATTATGAGACATGAGAAAAATAGATGTGTATGAAACGTCGGACAAAATGAAGACTTTTGAAAAATATTAAAATTATTACACTTGTACTTTTATAAACTTTCATGATTTGAAATTCTCATGTCATTTTAATTATTTTAAATGGATCCCTTTTTCTTGCATTTTTAATCACATGCACCCAGTCATCAGGAATGAAAATAGTATTGTGGAAGCATTTTTGCTTTTCAATCATGCAAAAAACTTGGTCAAAAGCTTGAAATGAGGAACTTGTGATGTATTTCAGTCTCTGGGTGATACCGTATAATTGCAGAACACTGCCATTTTGATGTTTTTGTTTTAGCCACCACACTGATCACTGTACATTATAATTTTTTTGGTTTTTACAAAGTGCATGATGCAAGACCCTATTGCTTGGAGACCTCTAGATGCTTCATATTCGTTCCAGACATATATGTATGCATCTTTGGTAGAAAGATTACGAATTTCTAGACAGTAGGTCCAGAGCTGCCTTTGATAGTGGCATACTCCTACAGAAAGAACTGGGGTTGGTGAAGTTTACATCAGTTCAAATGCTATTACTGTTAGATCATCATTGGTTTTGCCCCTCTCTCCATCAGCCTCCATTCCTGCTCTCGCAAACTCAGCCTTCCTTCAGTGCAGTTCTCTTTGCTGTCTAGTCTCCTCTAGTTGTTTCCCTGAGACCTCAGACTTCACTCCAACTTGCTCCAAATTCTCAATTCAGAATCAATACTGGTCTATTCCATAGTTGTGAAGGTTAGGCCAGTATTATAATCCAAGAAGCAGTCATTGAGCTCAGTGCAACAACAAACTCATGCTGCCATCTAGTGAGGAGTTGAAGAAGGTGGACTAGGTCACTATTGCACTGGTAGATTACAACATGAAGAATAATCCAGTACTCTTAACTCATTTTCTTCATTTTTGTGGGTTTGGCCACTGTTGCAGTGAGAGCCTCAATTACACAATGCAAATTCTATTTTTAACAAAAAAACTTAAGGGGAAAAAGAACATACACCAGTGGAGCATTCCGTACAAAACAGTCGAAGTCAAAATTCATTCAACGTACAATTTGCTGATTTATCTCCTATGTGAATTCAGCTACAATGAGGTCAAAGTTGAATACCAGGACTGAAGGATAAAACAAGGCTGCCCTGAAAATATACTGGACCAATCAAAAAAGTGAAGAACAAAATTATTCGAAAAACTCTTTTGCTAAAAAAATTCAATTCGGAAAATTAACTGATAAAATTAAGCTATCAAAATGTTATAAAGTGTGAAAAATATATTAATCACTTTAGTTTGTAGCACCATGGTGCTTAGGATTATATGGTCTTTAATCTTGCCACCAAAAGTCATTTATATTAATTTGTTTGTCTTGTTGAAGACAACTGGGAAAATCAAAATTGACATGAGAAACTTAATAGATAAAATCAACTAGAAGTTGATTAATAAGACTCTCCTGCTATGTATTCATCTTGCTATTAACTAAAATTGATGCACAAAAATATATCTCTCTCACTTTTCCACATCCTCCTATAGCATTTCATTTTTTTACATATCCTACTCGATGTGGAGAAATGATTTCATGAATACTTTCAATTTTTTAAAAGAGCATAGTGACACTAGATTGTGTTCCAAAGCAAATGTCATAAAGGCTTCAAATTAACAAATAAAACAAATTGTTGAAGTTCTAGATCAGGGGTGCCTAACTTAGAGCCCATGGGCCAGATATGACCTTCAAAGGGTTTTTGTGTAGTCTGCAAAGCTACTCTTAGGTGCCATGATTAAGCACAATAATAAACATAAAAAATTCATCAGAAATCATAGTTGTTTGTAGAACAGAAGAATGTGATTGCAGAAAGATGGACTTCCTGTGGTTGCAGCAAATTGAGAATAAGTTAAGTTGTAATGTTTGAACCTGCAAAGGCTGAGGGGTGGTAGTCTAATCTTAACATCTGGATGGAAGCCATGCCATTTGTAGTTACAGCATTCTCGCACATACAACATTCCAATATTTTCACAGGTCCAGTGATTCTCAAGTGTGGCCACCAGAAAATTTTAATGCGGCCACAGGAAAAAGTTATGTTTTAAACAGCAATAATTAATATGCAGATTGCGATGAATACTGTGATGTCATGTGATGTGATGTATACCTTATATTTGTTATTGTTACTTTATCTTGTTAAACTTCTCAGGTGCCTTAAGTAGAATACTAAATATCACTTAGACCTTAAACTGAACAACGCGGCCAACACAACATACCATGTGGTCACAAATGCGACCACGATGAATTTCTCTGTGAACCGCTGTTATAGTCTTAAACATCAGAATTGGAAAACAGGCTTAAGTACTTTTTTCCACAAATATTTACACATGCACAACAACATGCTCGCTTGTTTGAGTTTATATATCGGCAGTTAATGTTTTGAAAGTTAGAACATTACTAATTAAACAAGGGAAACAATGGATACTCTATTTTTAAAACATTTCTAACTATTAAAATGTACTGTATCGTATATACATACAAGAAAAACACTGCACTTATGCATAATTTTTCAGGGATACGCCCGTTATGGTAAAGTTTCCACAAAAACAGCACTCGTTTTATGAGTAATTTTCCCAGTTATCATTGGCTCAGATATTCGGACAATGCGATTACTTACGAATGTGGCCAAGCTTCAAATATTCAACGTAACATTTCAAATGCTTACGCGCAAACAAGAATTTTGGAATATTTTAACAACCGGAATATTCTTATCTGACTTTTTAGCAACGGGAACGCTATGGACTTCACCTTATATCAAGTGGAACGGCGTTCCCACCCTATTCGAGCATTACTCTTGTATAATCACCAAGTTTACTGGTTCTGCTTTCACCTCCCCTAACGTCATACGGCCGTTTACCTGTTGTTTGTTAATGATTTTTTATCCTGCTTTCTTATCTAAAACTAAGCCTACTTTCATTTTCACCACTTTATATTACCTTGAAATCAACACTCCAAATATCTCCCTCTTCTTTTCGACTAACTTCGGACAATCTAAAGATATCTTACCCCTCTTAATTTCCAGCTTTATATTTAATAATTTACATTTCCAAAGAAGGGATTTCAAAAATCGGCCATAATTTTCATACAAAGTGAAATAAATTCATATTCATATCCATCATAGGGGTGGCGGAGTGGCTAGAGCGTTGGCAGCGGTCCCAGGTTCGAATCCGGTGAAGGTCGGATTTTTCAACCTAGGATAGTCTTGTTCCCTACTTGTGTGATTTGAGGAGACCGCGCAAGTCAGCGCTCACTCCTTCGAAAGGGACGTTAAGCGGTTGACCCCCTTACTGCTCTTCGTAAAGAGTAGGCTAATTCCGGCACCGGGTACCCTCCTCGTTTGTGTATGTTCGTTGTGTAAGGAGTTAAGACTATAATAATCCAAGAGGTTGATTAGCCATAAATACAAACTAACCAACTTCATACCCATCCTATATTATTCATTGATGAATAGAACAAACAGAAAACTCAAAGCAACATACACGATTTTTGATGTAATAAATACGTACTATAAGTTTCTAATCCGGAATTCTGTGCTCCGGAACAGGGCTGCTTTAAGCAATTATTGGGCTCCGTGTACATCTTTGTTGGTCGACTCACTTTTTAGGTGTTCTTTATCAGCAAAGCGATTGTAGCGGAACGCCTTATATGCGCGTCGCCTCCGTCCGTCCGTCCGAAAGTACTGTGCGGATTTCAATTATATTTAGAATTATTGATCCTAATTAAAATTTATTCCCAAATTCTGGTTTTCAATAGCATCAGTCAATTAGAACTTCTTATGTAAGTACTTATTAAATAAACGTATACATACTCGTGTATCGTAAAATGGCTTCCGTCAGGCAAATATAAAATAAAATATCGCGTTTTTCTCTCCCTAACTTTTATGTGATCTGTAAGGTACAAATTAAAAAATTTATTCGGGTAGAGGACAACATTTACTACAAGAAAGCCCGCGAGACCATATAATTACGAGTTATAGATTCGGAGATAAAAATTCAAGAAAATCCCAAGCAAATCATCGCATATATTGTTTACATCGATCGCTAAGACGGTTCTCTCGGCAAACAACAGTTAACAATCCAAATTTTTCTCACCCATGTTCTTATATGATCTGTAAGGTATAGATTAAAAAGTTTATTCGGATAGAGGACAGCATTTTCTACAAAAAGGTCCGTGAGACGATGAAATTACAACTAATAATTTCGGAGATAAAAATTCGAGAAAATCCCAAGCATAATAATACATATTTTGTTTCCATGGACTGGTACAATTCTATCGGCAAACAACAATTTAAAATCCATATTTTCTCTCCCATACTCTTATTTACGACGGAGGAAGGAACGTGAATGTACATATTTCTGCTGCTTATTTCAAATGAGGCATGTTATAAGTAATTTTGGATTCTTTACTTAATTACTGTTGATTATAAAATAAATCCGTAAATCGCAAATTCCTTGACGTCGCTTCTGATATATCGTTTTGTAGTGCTAAGACAATAGACTAAGTCATTAGTATTTACCTTATTTTTAACATGAAAATTTAAATTTACAGAAAATAATAAAAGAATCTTTAAAGCAAACTCCTAAATCGTACGAATCTCAAATATTTTTACTTTCTTCATATACGAAGTATAGAGAAAGTATTGTTTTCATGAAAAAAATCGAATTCGAGATTTCAACGGAAATACATGTTTTAAGGTCCCCTGAACACGTTTTGTCTATTTTCTCGATGATGTCTGTGTGTCTGTCTGTCAGTCTGTCTGTCAGTCTGTCTGTCAGTCAGTCTGTCTGTCAGTCTGTCTGTCAGTCTGTCTGTCAGTCTGTCTGTCAGTCTGTCTGTCAGTCTGTCTGTCAGTCTGTCTGTCAGTCTGTCTGTCAGTCTGTCTGTCTGTCTGTCAGTCTGTCTGTCAGTCTGTCTGTCAGTCTGTCTGTCAGTCTGTCTGTCAGTCAGTCTGTCAGTCTGTCTGTCAGTCAGTCTGTCTGTCAGTCTGTCTGTCTGTATGTGATAGATTTTTGTGGGCACTCTAACTCAAAAACTATTAATTAGGCCCACGCAAAATTTTATATTTAACATTTTTATAAAACTTAGAAGATCTAAATAGTTTTTAGTAAAAATCGGTCAACCGGAAGTGGGTGTTTACTCTTGTCACTTATCCGTTATTTTGAAATATATGCTTTAATATTTGATACATGTAAAAATGTACTGGAGTAAAAGTTTTAGGAAATATAATTTTCTACAACCTTTGTTTGATATATTTTTCCATATAATGCATTGTTTAAGAGATATCTTATATTTTTAGCTGCCACTACCGCGCCACCTACCGAAGACTATTGTTAACAATTGACGCTTAGTTACGTCTTAGTAACGCTCACTTTTCTTTTCTTAATTGTCAGCCGGAAGTAAATATTGACAACGATCCCAGAGCTAACAACTAGTAATTTGTCTTATAAAAATGGAGAAAGTCATATGTTGCCCACATCAGTTTATTTTAGAAGTAACCAATTAAAATATATCAAGTTTATGGAAAAAATTTGTATAAAGACGTCCCAACCGAGAAAACATCCGCGATCAGAAACGAGAAAATTGTTCTGCTACGATAGTTCAGTGGTAGAATATCCGTCCTGCAAGTGGAAGACCCGAGTTCGATTCCCAGTCATAGCAGACTTTTTTCTCGTTTCAAAATTATTCCTAACGCCAGTGACTTGATATCTCAAACACGTCTCAATCTCAATCGCACAGATCTCTAAAAAAAAATTTTAATAAAATCTTCGCTCTTGAAATGTACATTTAGAATAATTTTTTCATTTAGAATTGTTTTTAGGGATCTGTGCAATTGAGTTTGAGTGTGTGTTCGAATTTTGTGTTTGGTCCCTGTAGTTGGCGTGAGACGCATAAACCATCTGACATTTGTTTGAGATATCAAGTCCCTGACGTGAAACAAATTTTTTCCGTAAACTTGATATATTTTGCCTTTCGGGTATGAGTGCGTGTGTGTGTTTGAATTATGTAGCATATGTACTCATACTTTAAAAAAATTTATTTCGAAGCAATGCCTTTTGGCTCGAAATTTGTTTAAATAATTGCTGTGTGGTCTGCTTCAGCATTCATTTTGGTAAGATTTGCGTAAAGAGTTTGAGTCATAAATATCCGTTGCAAGTTTTCGATCAGCTTCATTTTCAGAGAAGATGTATCTCGAAAACAATTCGTTATCATTATTGTTAGCTATATCTCCAGAGCGGTTTCTGTGTTAGCAAAGGTTATGTGAACATTATTGCCATGCATGATATTATGCGTAAACACCAGATCCAGGAAACAAATCTTTTTTCTGATCCATAGAAACAGAGGGAAATGACTGAAACTGATGTAACTTATCACCAAAATTGATACCCAGATCACGCTTGTAGAATTTGTCTGCGGGAATACTAATTAAATGTAATCAAAACCTATCCTCAACAAAATCCTCGATTTGGCGCGACGACGGATCTGTAGTTTGGCAATAATCGTCAATATATTTTTCTTGCGTGACTGTTTTCTGAATAATTTTGCGAATAAAAGTTCGGAAGATAATTTAAATTATTAAGGACCAATTAACCCATTTATGCCGATCGGGTCGTTTTCGACCCACATAGAAAAAAATGCGTACGTGGACCATCACAATCGAAATAAATCGTTGCATCAACAATGTAGCAATAAGTTCTGTTAAGGTTTATAAGCCTTTGGATCGTTTTCAGTTCACTTACACTCTCGACTACTGGCGAATAACTTCGACATGGAACAAGAGCGGTGTTCTCGTCATACTAAAGTGTAAGTAACATTATATCAATGATATTAACACAATGTTTTCACTTTTTATTGCTTCTAGTACAGTAAGCATTACGTTTTTAAAAATTATTCCCTATATATTAATTCATGGTCGAGTTATTGCCTTTGAAACAGATAGTGGGTCGAAAACGACCCGTTCGGCATGAACACGCGTAATGCATTTTTTCCTGTTTTGATAGTTTTCTACGCCAAAATGGCTCAGAATAAATAAAAACGCTTACCGTATCGTTTTAAATTCCCATCCAATTTCATTATGTGACTAAAGCATTTTTTTAGTGTGCGTTTGCCCACATTATCTCATAGTTTGAGTTCAGTAATTCCGTTCATCTACATATGCTGGCATTTTATACGCTCGGGAAACTTCATTTACCTTCTCTTAATAGGTGTTTTGAAGTCATTCTGAATTTCACTTTTGGAACTTCATTTTCTCAATCGCAGGACAAGCAATCTCACTGTCGCAGAGATTTTAGAGGAATTGGAGTCAGACGACAGCCACATTACAGTGTCTGGTGCTGATGTCTTTATTAGTCCTCCAAACAACGATGGCGAGGTTACTGATGAAAACTCCGGAGATGAAGAGTGCAATAATACTGACAATCTTAATCGGCGGAAACTCCAGGCCCCAGCGGAGCTTGTAGTGTTGGACACTGAGGATTTCCGCGATGGCGTCAGTAACGATGAAAATGAAGAGGGATATAATGAAAGCAGTGGGCCACAACTGATAACCAGGAATCTTACCAAATCCAAGCCAAGAGCGAGGAAATGGGAAGCTGATGATTTGCCCGCACATGCCAACGCAGATGCTCACATTCAACATAGATATGCTTCCACCATCTCAAAGGATTCTCATCCACTGGATTTTCCCCAGGTATTTATGAACGGAGAAGCTTTGGAGAGTACTGTAAAATTTACCGTCAATTACGCAGCGCGTAACAAAAACGAAATTCTACAGCCCATGAAATGTACGTATTAATTGGAATAGTGTACCTTAGCGGGTATGTCCCTCTTCCGCGTCGCCGAATGTTTTGGGAGACCGCTGACGATGTACACAATGTTATGGTATCTAACTCGATGCGTAGAGATCGCTTCGAAAAGATATTGAATTTGCTGCACGTCTGCGACAATGAAAAGTTACCACTAGGAGACAAAATGGCAAAAATTAGGCCTTTTTTTAGATATGCTAAATAAGGCATTCATATATAATGCACCAGACGAAACAAAAGTTTCTGTGGACGAATCAATGATTCCTTATTTCGGCCGACAAGGATACAAGCAATTCACCCGCGGAAAGCCCATCCGTTTCGGGTTCAAGGCATGGATGCTAGCGCAGCGACAAGAGTTCTGTCTACAAGCCGATGTATACCAGGGTCGCGGTGGCGGTGGTCTTGCTGAGAGGCCTCTGGATGTTGGTCTCGGTGAATCGGTAGTAAGCAAATTTTCGGAGATATTACAGAAAAACTTCCCCGGAATCAACTTCTCTTTCTATTTTGATAACTTCTTCACGAGCGCAAAACTCATGCCCAAAATGCGACGCAGAGGTATGAGAGCAACGGGAACAGTTAGGGTAAACAGAATGGATCGCTGCCCACTCCCTGGTAAAAGCATTATGGTGAAAAGACCAAGAGGATCCTATGAAGCCCTAGTTGACAAGGCGGACAACCTACTTGCAGTCACATGGAAGGACAACAGTGTAGTGTACATGCTATCAAACGATGTGGGCATTTTTCCTCTTCAACAGGCGCAACGTTACTCCGTTGCACTCAAGAATAAAATGAAAACTGACCGGCCATTAGTTATCTCGCGCTATAAACGGAACATGGGCGGTGTGGATCTTATGAACAGCAACATATCTAACTACAGAATTGGAATTAGAGGGGAAAAGTGGTATATGCCCATCATTATGTGGCTGCTTGATGTTTCGATGAGCAATGCCTGGATTTTAAGCCGGGTTAAAGGGCTTACACTAGAATCTCTTGTCTTCCACCGAACTGTAGTTCAAGCCCTCTTACAGAAGTATGGAGTGGTACCTAAGACGCCGGGTCCTATGAGTTACTCTTCTCGAATCCAAGACCCGGCATGAGCTGGTCACGGTGGTCATCTGATAGTCACAGGGCAGTCACCGCACAGTGCAAGAATAAGACGGTCAAAGCATGCCTGAAGTGTAAGGTTCCTCTTCATGACAATGTTTCTCATTGTATCACACACTATAAACCAAAAAGAAATCATGTATTTTCCTACATAAAGTAAAATAATCTTCCTGTGTAATCTAAAATTCTTTACAAAATTATTAATTTAGATACATAGCATCTTTTCGTTAGAATAAAGTTATCAAACAAATTATTAAAAAAAAAACATATGATCCAAACCTAATATGCGGATTTGCACCGAACGGGTCGTTAACGACCCATGGTGTATCTTCGGAAGGAGTAGACGTAGAATTTCTTTTCAATTTGCTCGATGATCACCATGGAAAAATTATCTAGAAACAGCATATATTTACGTTTTTTGTGAAAAATGGGGATCATAAAGGGAAGCGCTTTTGTGGGTCCCTGCCACGCCTAGGGGCCATATGCAGCCCGATGATTTTATCCTGTCTAGTAGAGAGCCCACAGTTCTACTGCGGGAAACTATGAGAAACGTTCAAATATTTTATAATATCGATATTTTCGACTAAATAAAAATAACATAGAATTCATAGATTCATTTGGGGACAGAAAAAGAATATTCAAACTTCGAGCGAGCGTGAAAAACCGTTTAATTGCAATGCACCTAATTACATTTTCCACTGCTTCCACATCTCCTTTTTTTCTCTCGCTATTTCCTTGTATTAATGTATCATCCCGCATCCTTCCATTTCTCCGCTTTCGCTAAATCTTCTACGTCTCACCACTATGCGCCGTCTGCGTGCACAGCTAACAATAACGTCCCGGCCCTCCTTCTTTTTGAGAGCAGAGAACGTAATTGGCAGTAATCGGGTTGCTATGGCGACAAAATTTAGCTTAAAAAATCTTGCGATTTTGTTGTTTAAAACACAATTATGGGCGGATTCGGCCCGTATTTGAAATTTGGTGGTATGAAAATTGAATTTTATTATTTCTTCCGAATCTAGGTTCGTATCTTGATTTTAAGTAATTTTAAAGTGCAAACGTAAAATATAACACTTGATCCCGTGTAATTCAAATGGAGGAAATCAAATAAGATAAAATTATTTATTTATATATTTATTTTATTAGGGGGGTGGAATTAACAACCCCCTACAGCACAATACAGGCCACCCAGATCAAACGGCGAAAATATGGTTGAAACCCAATCATTATTTTCGTAGAAATTCGCCAATTACCTTTGCAGGTCAGACACTCGGACAGACACTCAATTTTTTATAGTACTAGAGGTCGGAAGAGTGGCATTTTGGACCACTTCTTACAGACCGCCTTACCCGTTAGCATACCCTCCTTTAAATGTCATATTCACCATAAGGAAATAAAATGAAAATTCCCCTTTTAAATCCTTTCTTGCCTTCGCATACCTCTCTGTTACCGACGCTGTAGGAGTTTTTCATCCCACAACACGGACCGCAACTTTGGCGCCACAATATTTTATGGCGGGCTAACGACCGTAAGGGGAACCAAATGTGAGCGACGGGGGAGAATAAAGGGCAGGGAGTTAAAGAGAGATGGAAGGAAGCTTTGGGAAAAGCCAAGGCGAGTACTGACAAAAAGAAAATCGAAGCGGGATCAACCGCTTCCCATCGCCGCCGGTTTACGTTGGACCCGCGTTTTACTATACGAAAGGGCAGCCCCTAATGCCGGACCACTCTAGTCACCCGCGCACGCATAAAACCAGTGGTGAGCTGCAGTGGGCTAGGTTGGGCTCGCACGAGCCCATTGTTAAATTTTAACTCATTCGCCTAGCCCATTGTTAAACTTGATCGGACGTGCGTACTATATATAGTGACGCTTGATAGTATTTTACTTAAACATTAAATCTTTTTCTACAGCATGGGTTTTTAAACGCGAGCACTGCATCCAAAAGTGTGTGGACAAGGCAAATGCACATCACTAGTTTCACTCATGTTGAGCGACATAATAAGTTTAACTTGAAACTATTAAAAACTGTCCTCCTCCCTCTGCTTTCGTATATCTGCCGAAATCGTACCACTATTTTCATTTTCGTTCTTCAAAACTCCGATTACACTCCGCTGATCACTACTCTTCTAATAAGCGTTCACTATACTTTAAACCTTTGATAAAAAGTCACATTTAAATCCATCAAAGCTAGAAATAATTAGTCATTCTATTAGCGACTACTACACTGTATCTAATTATTACCCTTCAGGACTTGTCTTCCTGTTAATTAGTGATCCCATTCTAAGCTTCCTCTTTTCTTTCAATCCGGTCACTCGCTTCCAGTGAAAACACTATTGATTAAGCGATGCGTTACAATATTTTTATTCAATAAGCTCATATCTCTGTGTAGTAATAAAAAAGAAGATAGTTTGATCTTTGTAATATTATAATCGAATCATTTCCGACCGCTAAGTTTGCTTGTCTAGCTCTCGTGCGAATAGGACTCATAATTTTTGTGATAAAAACCCAAATTTACTTCAATAAATACTTATAGATATAAATTGAAAAAAATAAGACATTGTATTCATATTCCTCAAGAATGAGCGTCTGGGTCCTCTTGGACCCTCTTTCCTCCTCTTCGTTGGGAGGGAGGTCCTCTTCATCCAGCGTTGAGGAACGCGGCCGTTTGTGTCGGCCCGAGGGCTTCGGAGTGAATTCTGAGACCTGGCGTAGTAACTCCGATGTCTTGTTAGCTGTGTTGGCCCAGAACCGGATGACCTGGGTTTGCATGGTTTCCCGAATTGAGGGGAGGAACAGCCACATATAGATTTCCGCCAATACTTTCTTCCTTCTAGTGATAGTGCGCAGGCAGGCGCGTTCTACGTCCCTGAGGTGGTAGTGGCCTTCACTGTTGAGGTGGCCACTCCAGACTGGTGAGGCATACGTCAGCGCAGAGAGGATTATGGCCCTGTAGAGGTGAATCTTCAGATGCAGCAGGATTTTTCGATTTATCAGCAGCGGTGCGAGCCCAATCTTGGAGCCCTGTGTCTTGCGTGCATCTCAAATCGGAGTCTCCGGTCCAAAGTTACCCCAGGTATGTAACGTACTCCATCCATTCAGCTTGCTCAGTTCCAATTAGGATCTCTTCCGGGTTTGGCAGAGGCGAGACAGAGAAGATGACCGTCTATGTTTTGTGGGGGTTGACCTCCAGCTTGGCGGCCTCAAACCAATTGAGGATGTCCGTTGCCATTTGCAGGTCCTCCGCAGTCTTGGCCTTGCTCCAAGATATGCAGAGTATGGCAGCGTCGTCGGCGTAGAGCGCCACAATAGAGCCCAGATCCACCGGCAGGTCTGCGGTGTATATGTTGTAGAGATATAGAGAATGGGATCCAGAACTGTGCCCTGCGGCACTCCAGAGGAGATGAGACGTGACGCTGATTCTGCCCCGCACCATCTTACATGGAAGGCCCTACCGCGCAAGTAGCTGGTGATGATTTTGATCTTCCAAGATGAGAAGCAGGTGTGCAGCTTCCTCCGCAGTCTCGCATGCCATATCTTGTCGAACGCCTCCGTAATATCAAACAGGGCGGCTGCAACACCTTTCCCAGTTCCTAAATTGATGGTGGGGATCTTATTTCCTCACACTGTATCTCTCAGAACTCTGTTCCTTTCGTAACTGTTATTCGTCCTCCCTATTCCCCACTCGCATATTTGTATAGTAGTCATCAGACCTGTAACTGTCGTCGTATTTTACTTTCTCCCAATGTTTCGAGTTTATTTTTGTATAAGTCTATGTGATTAAAGCTTTAACAGATTGATTTATTTTTTATTTTATTCCTACTATTATTTTTCTCATTTTGAATTGCAATCCTAGGTTGGATTACTATATAAAATACAAGTAGTTGGTGCTTGCATTCTGTAAGCATTTCAGCTCACCTTGAAAAACACATTAATGTTTCAAAGAGGTATTTCATCATTGTAAATATTTTTTTAATTTAAAATATTTCACCTCTGCACCAATTTTCGTTTCCTTATGGAACAATATTGGAGTAAAACAATCCATCAAATTTGCAATTTTAAGAATATTTTACTTTTTTATTGTTGGGTCCAAATGCCACACATTTCTGCCAAATTTTTAAGTTATAGCACATCTAGAAGTGAAATAACATTTTTCTAATTTTTTAAATTTTAAAAACTTTCAACGGCCGCAGTAACAACTTCATGGAGGCTTTAAAATATTTATTTGTGCTTATTCACTAACCTATAAATAAATAACTTTAAATTTTCGGTTCCCTAGCTTGCCCCGTAGTACCTACACATTTACCTATTTGTTTAAATATTAAGAATTTTTAACAGCCAAACAAATTAAAATATCAACATTTCTATATCACGTTTTTTTTACAAATTCTACCTTTAAAAAAATTTCAGCTTCGTAGCACATTCGGAAATACATAAACCTTAAACATTTGTGGATTTTTAGCGGATGCATTGTTGAACTTTTTCAAGGTTTTCCTTTTTTCTAGTTGGTTTTTCACATAATCCTACCGACGTTAAACATTTCGAGCTTCCAGCTCATCTGGAAGTGCCTAAACATTAGTATCCTCCTTTGTAAGAAGAATCTATATATAATAGATACAGTATTAACGATACATTCTTTCTTAGATGTAATTTTTTTCTTTATGAAATGTTAATATTTCTAGCATCTCAAAATAATACAGTATCTAAATTAAATAGTTAAGAAATAGTTAAGAAAAAATAAAAATTGGGGTCAATGTAAACAACTTAATAAAAATCCCGAAATTGGTTTATTTTATGTTATTTAAATTAGGAATGTTATCTAATCTAAATAACGTAAAATAAAGCTATTTATGGGTTATAATTAACAGTCAATATTATTATTGATAATAAACACCTTTAATTTTGTCTTATTTTATTTAAATTGGAGGCATAAAATTTTCATAACCGTATTACATACAAATAGTTAGTGCTTGCATTCTGCAAGCATTTCATCTCACCCAAATAAACATATTAAATTTTCAGAGAGATATAACATTATTAGAAATATTTTTTTAAGTTAAAAGATTTCACCTCTGCACCCAATTTTGATCTTTCCTAATGGAACAACATTTGATTAAAACAATGCCTTAAATTTGCAATTTTAGGAATAATATAATTTTTCCCATGTGGTGCACTAATGCCATACCTTTCTGCCAAATTTAACGTTGTAGCTCATCTAGAAGTAAAATAATATTTAGCTAATTGTTTAAATTTTAAAAATTTATAAAGGCCGCAATGAAAATTTCAAGGAAATATTCAAATGTTTAATTGTGCATATGCACTAAGCTCTAAATAACTTTAAAGTATCAGCTTCGTAGCTCGCCCCATAGTATTTAAAGATTTACCTATTTGTTTAGATTTTAGAATTTTTAACAACCAAACAAAGTAAAATATCAAAATTTGTATAATCCCTATTTTGTTTTTTTATATATTTTACTTATAAAAAATTCAGCTCCGTAGCACATCCGGAGATACATAAACCTTGAAAATTTGTTTAAAAAAATTACAATTTTTGGCGGCCGCATTGTAGAACTTTTTCAAGATTTTCGTTTTTTCTAGTCGGTTTATCTTTTTAAACTATTAATAAAAGCCTTACTCTGCTGGTTGGTTGGAACACTATATGGGATTTCGCATAAGAGGGATCTTAAATATGCCTCTTTCACACTTGCAGACTTATTTTCTTTCGCAAAATTAAATTAGAAGTAATTGACGCACGATCTTTGTATAAGAACCATTTTAAACGAAATTAAATGAAGATTCTTATTCTTATCATCGATTTTGGTTTTCGAATCGAATTCGCTCACATTAAGCTAAAATATTCGAAATTTTGTCAAATTTTTGCATTTTTATTGAAACGTCCCCTTAGCGATCAATAGCATTGTTGTTCTTACAGAAAATCATCATATCTGGTGAGTCCATTATAGCTAATTTCTTCGGAATAAAACGTTAAAGATGTTGTTAACTTAGTTAAAAAATTGTACATTCTTGTTGTCTTACTATTAAATATCAAGAAATACATTAAAGTGAAAACCTGTTCATCGATCTTATCTAATGTTCGTATAGGTGTCAGATTTAGCTCACTTCCTTCCAATATAGGTGAATATATTAAGTTATAATTTTCCCGATGAATTTCAACGGGCATTTACACTAGTATATATATAATAGAATTTTTTTTAACTGCTTATGTTAGTTTACAACCGGGAACAGTTTCAGTAACATAGTTACGTTTAACTGGTTGTTATTTACAACAGTTACTTTTTGGAACAGGTTATCGAAAGAAAGTTTCGCCCACCCCTACCATCACTTGACTTTCTACATTTCCATAAAATGCTCTCGACATTTCAGACGCGAGGGGCTAATCTTTTCCGAAAAATATTTTTCGTATAAGCGTTAACATAGGTATAGGCTTATTCATATACGTAATACATGTGAAAAGTGGTACGCCGTTCGTAAGATAACAAACCCGAAATACGTTACGTAAAACAGTCGACGAAATCCCACCGCCAATAACGGGCTAAAGGCCCCAGATACTTCGCACTAGGATTATTACCATTCGGTCGAGTTTGTGCGATCGCATACCGACTCGACAGGAAAAAGTAATCGTTCCACGTGACAAGGTCGCCAGGTAGAATAGGTGCCATCTGCCATCAACGTCGTCCCACGCAACCTCGGCGGCGTGGGTCGGCGAACCGCCACTTCCGCCAGACGAGAGCGCAGGTGGCACCGGGCTCGCCGACCACTGACGACCACTCCACCGCCCCTCACCACCCACTCCGCACCTACCTCCCCTCCACACCTACCTCCCCTCCGCCGCCCCTCATCTCTCTCCCCTCCGCCGCCTCTCACCTCTCTCCCCTCCGCCGCCCCCCACCTCCCTCCCCTACCTACCCCTCACCAGCCCTTCACTCGACGTTTCGCCTCTGGTCTTTTCAGTGCTCTCCAGTGTCTCCACGCGTCGATCGGTGAAGTAGGTTATCGTGCTAGTCGGAATGAAAGGAGGCGGCGGCGGTATCTTCCCGCCGCTGTCCTTCGTTGGGCCCGGGAAGGACGAGGTCCCTGCCGAAGGGGTCGCCGAGGGTATAGGAGGACCGACGTTAGAAGAGCTTCGCCATCAGTGTGGGCCTCCTTCCGATGCAATCTACGAAAACGTGCCGAGGAGGCTGCGAGGAGAAGCCGACCGGGAAGCGACCTACGATGTACCCAGGTTGCCTCGACGCCTGCCTCCGTTGCCGCCCGGTGGCCTGCTTCCGAGGGCCGCTCGACTCGTACTTATGGGCGTAGGCGCTCCGGTCGGTGACGGCGTGGGAGCACTGGAAGAACCGCATATCCCGTCCCCCGGTGAGTTGACACCACGTCTATCGCTTTTATTTCTGGCTGCGTTCCTTTAAGTAAAATTCGAGATGGTGTTTCGACTGATAATACGTCCTTGTAGAACACAGCAGGACTTATTCCAGGTGGAAAGTTTGAAAAATCGGAAAGAATACGTTGCGGAAGAGGCGTTGAAATCTAACCAATCACCATACGGGTCTTACATTTAAAAAATGCATATTCACCCTCTAACACGGACATGAAATTGGCGGCCCGCGGGCTGTATGCGGCCCTTTCTGAAGCCTGAGTTTTAATTTTTGTCATAACTTAATAACTCTAGATTTTATATAAATACTTTATTTTTATGAAAGAGACGGGATTTTCCATAGTTAATGAGGTAAATACAAATAACGCGCTTTCTATATATATAGGTTTTAATTGCGAAACAGACCTCTAATCTTCTGGATAAACTATATTTTGCCAACTCTGGTCCTCATTAAACATGTAATCCCAATGAGGCCCTTCTATAACCTCCATCGCTTCAATACGGCCCACAAGCTTCTTTGAGTTTGAAATGCATGCTTTACCTTTTTTGTTATTTAATGTTCTTGCTTAAGTTTGGCGTTTGTACTTACCAAAGCAGTTAATAAACGTTTGTGTGATGCTGCTAGAAACATTTCCCTTAGTGCGGTGATGAAAAATCACGATTTAAATTATTTGGAAATATCAAATATGCCGCAGTACGTACATGCAAAACGTATATGACCAAAGTGATAGAACTGTTCTGAAATTATGTTATATGGGATTATCTGCAACCAGTTTTCTCACACCCTGTTTTCGACTGGAAGTATAATCAAAGCGTCTTCTCTTCCCTGTTCGTTGTCCTATGGTGGGTTTTGCTTTCCCATTCATTTTCGTGGGCCATGATAGAGAGGTTATCGGTATGTCTGGCTCTTATGCTGGAGTCGCGGATTGGAATGACGCTGTTGACATCATTGTATGTACTCATCCTATGGTGTTTTTCAGCTACGTAAATATAAAAATGAAACCACTAAGGTCTCCGGAAATTTTTGTGTGGGCCGAGTTTCCAACGCCCTTCCTACCTCTCCCTTTCTTTCGCAAGACAAGAAGAAATATAAATCCCGTAATTGTTAAATTGTTTAAAGGTTGATTAATGGTAGTGTTAATCAAAAGAATGAAATAAATTAAAAACTTTTTATTCGCTAGAAAAACCTGAGTGGGCAGATATTGCTTTTGGATGGGAACGAGCCCATTACCCCCGCTGGCGTCATCTTTGAACCAAATTCCATAGCTTTCTCCTTCTCGGTTCAGGTGATTGTAACTTTTTTATCTGCCGTCGTAAATGAGAATATTCCACCCTTAACCATATGTACACCTTGTCCTAATAATATGCAATCATATTATATATGAAGCGTCGGAATCTTAATCTTTAAAAAAGTTATGCGGGGTTATGACGACATTGGTGCGCTATTTCTCGGTCAAAAGTAGTTTAAATTATCTTTGTAGCAATATATTTTAAACGGAGTAATTCTTCTTCGCATTAGCACCCTATCTAAGCAATCATATCGGTTAAATAAGATCAAAGGTAGAACAAACTGATAAAGTTTCTGACCAATCGAGCGACCTACAACCCTACCGGATCTAGGCATCCGATTTGGAGAATTCATAGCAAACGTCGGTTAATTGGAACAGTCGGATAATTGTTGAATTACTGTATTGAAATGTCAGTCTACCAATTTGCTTATAATTATCATTCTGTAATGCTGTCATCGGTTTTGTTGGGCTTGATTCGATCAATAAATGATGTTAAGCGTTTTACACTCGAAAGTAAGGGCATCTTTCTACTACAAAATATTAAGGAATTTAAATATGTAGATGTACGCAATCGGAATTGTACAAAGTATATAAACATTGATATATCCATGTGATCATATGAATGAAGAGGATATCGGAGACACAATGTAGCATATTCGGATGCTTTTGTGATTACTCGGATGGGGGGTTGTTTTATTTCTGGTTACTGATAAGAGGACTTATATGTGTGACCATTGTATAAGTATTTTTAATTTCTCCATATACGAAGTATAGAGAAAGTATTGTTACGTATGCAAACGGCATATGTTTCATATTTTGTGTGCGGATCTTTCGCATTAGAATATTTATTTTGGTAATCAGAATAAAAACTTTTCCACTAAAATGAATAATTTTCAGAACAATAACGAAGTTTTTTTAAAGAGTACAATAAATTGGAGCGGTCAGAAAATATGAGTGCACAATAAAACTATGTAATCCTTGCAAGACTAAATAAAATGAATTGGACGGAAAAGAAAAATAGAACACGTTAGAAAATGTAGGCTAGAACTATTTTATGATAGGGATTAGTAAAACAAAATTCGAGGTATTAGAGGACCTAAAACTTGACTCAATTTGTAATAGGGGCAGGCAAAGAATATGAAGTGCGTAAAGGCAAATGAGTAAATGTTTAGGTAAAGTCACATAAAATTGATAAAGTAGCTGATAGGTGAAAGTAAATTAAATTTAATTGGTTGATCAAGGATCTTCCACCCTTTCATGGCGTACCCCTTGGGACATTTAAAAAAAATATACGCGTGCCCCTTAATATATTTTAAAATGATAAGGATACGAAAAAACTCTTGTATTAAAATACATTACTGCTTCTATAGATGCCAGTAATAACACTCGGTGTGATATCTGACGAAGGGGTCACCCCCGAAAGCTCCAATCTACGTGTTTAAATATGTTTCTCCGACACCCCAGAGAATCTCTTATCGGCAAGTGTCCAATGGGCTTCCTTACCCCAGCAACGTGTTGTCATCCATTAACCTTATTTACCTTTCCTCTTCCATAAACATATATATATATATATATATATATATATATATATATATATATATATATATATATATATATATATATCATCATCATAGGTAGTCTGTCCGTAGACAGGTCCGTGATTATTCATGGTTAAACCTGGTTCTCCATATACTCCTATTTTCCGCTGTCCTCTTTATATCTTGATAACTCTCTTTCCCTTTCAAATCGTCTATCAGCTGAAACCTTTTCCTACCTCTTTCCCTTTTCCCATCTAGTTTTCCTTCTAACACGTCTTTAATCATACTCTCTCTCCTCAGGTAATGTCCAACCCAGTTAGCCTTCCTCTTTCTGATAGTCTGTATAATCATTCGCTTCTCTCCTATTCTTCGTAGCACTTCATCGTTTTTCATCCTATCTGTCCATTTTATCTTCAGCATTCTCCTCCAAGTCCACATTTCAAAGCTTTCTAAGTATTTTATGTCATTTTTCCTTAGCGTCCATGTTTCTGCCCCATACAATGCTATACTCCATACGTACTCCATACGTAGCATATATATATATATATATATATATATATATATATATATATATATATATCGATTTAAGATCACATATATATATATATATATATTTGTGATCTTAAATCGAAGTCTTTGGTTCAGAAATCTTGCGTGAAAGCTGAACTGGAAAAATTATAAATTTTAATATTTTCACGTTCCCATTTAAAAGGCTACGCGTACCCACGGTTGAAAACCTCTGACGTAGATGCTACCTCGTAGAAATACATGCATACCTCGACATTCATTGGACTTACGTTCCAGCAGAACCACGCCAACCCCAATATCGTGAATGGAAAGCGGTTAAAGTAATGGGAAAAATGGGGGTTGATTCCTACATCTGGGAGAACGGACGGTAGGACAGAATAAACAGAGGGAATGGAGAAAAGCAAAAGATCAGGCACAAGAGAAATCAGAAAATTTTATCACTCACCATGAATGATGTAGGCAAACTTAAGATTTTAGGGATGGAGATGTTTGAGAAGAGTGTAACATGGAGGTAATAGATAATCTGATCAGAAACTGCATCCTTTTGCTTTTAATTATTTTACAAATATCTACTTATGGAGCTACCTATAGCCCTTTTATGAATGGGTAGATCTCCATTACTTTCTCTTTTAGCTTGTTTGCCATTTTCACGATCTCCGATATTGCCATCGCCGTTAACTGTAGTATGTTATGCTCGATGTATTCACCATTGGGCAGCCGTCGAGATAATTCTCTCCCTTTCTCTCTCAAATCCAACCATCTCTCTTTTAAGTCTAAAATTTCTGTATATCTAGGAACCCTGGTGATGTATACTTTAAAGAGTTGCTTATCCACGCAAAAACCAGATTTCAAAAATGCATACAAATATTATACTAACTTGTCAATTAGGAATAATTACCATTATGTATTACTGTTACCTTTATTTATCATTATTGCATTACACTGTGTTTTCGCAAGTTTTTTCGCCCTCCTTCCTGTGCGGATGTTTTCCTGTAATATGGGGGTTTACTCAAGTAGCCTTCAATCACTGAGATTTTTTACCAAATCTTTTAATCTTTGGTTAATGTTTTTACTCTGCTCGCTTTGTCTCCTGTTTTAATTTGTCCTCAGAAATTAACGCTTTAGAATTTAGTGACATATGAGGTTAGGCGAAAAGAGGCCCAACAGGGCCAATTCTTGCCAATAAAGGGCCAAATCAATCAATCAATCTCTCTCTCTCCTGTCAGATTTCCTTCCAAGCTCTGCTTCGGCCTCAAATAAGTATAAATGGAAAGAATATCCACCACATAGTCTTTCTCTGATCTCTTATTTAATATTTCTAGGCCTGCAGTTGCCTCCTCCGTCATTTTTTAATGCGACAAAACTATGAATCATACAGAGAAAAGGGAGAAACTGGCCATTACTATAGTCTCCATGAATAAATATATAACCGCGAACGATGAGGAATACCTGTAAAATTGGCGAGGAAGATTTCCTAAAAGACATCGAACGAATAGGTAACGGATTAAGTATAATAAAGAGGTATTGTGTTGGTCGACTAAATAAGTTGTCAACCACCTATTGATTCACCCAGCGATTCTCAACCTTGGGTGGCAAACTGTTTTTAGGAGTGTTTCCAATGCTTAACAGTGTATATGTAATATTTTCAACGTTTTATTTCTGTTAATTTTATTTCGTCAATAATATTGACAAAAATCCCGATTTTCTCTAAATGTTCCAATGACATTTTACATTTATTGGTGTATGGATGGGGTTAAGGGGTCCGTGATAAGGTCGGCTTCCACAATAATGGTTCGCGACAAGATTGACTGCCGTGAGAGGGGGTCGGAGGTTCAGAAAGTTTGAGAATCTCTGGATTTTAATCCGATTTATTTAACAACTACATTATAATATGCAAAGTGACAGAGTTTTTCATTTTGAAAAAGTTATGGCCAGTTTCACTTAAGAATTTTATGTTTAGCTTGCGTCTTTTAACATGGAAGCATAAATTTTGCAAATAGGACGAATAAGAAGTACACTACAGGAAATATTACGTTTTTATGGAAATTTTTTATTTGAATTTAGGGTTATGTAGCAATAGCGTGGATAGAGACATTTTCATGGAAATGAACTTACTTCTATCTTTTTTCGCGCTAGTATTTTAGTCAGCACGCATGTTGAAGTGTTGAAGGGTCAATCTAGCCACTGTGTTGTGTTGTCGATTTGAATGTCATAAATTTAGTTGGGAATATGTCCTATCACCTTGTAGCACCATTTAATTGTGCTGTGGAATTGGTAGCCTTTTCTTGAATGCAACTTATCAAATGAAAATTATGTGTATTACGTTTATTTTGCTTTTTGAAAATATTATTTTCTGTAAAATGTTATTTTCGGATTAATATCGTAAAAGTTTAAAAGAAGGATAGCATTAGAGCAATACGCCCAAATAGGTTATTTTTATTTTATACTCGAAACAAGCCCCGAGTAAAAAGCCAGCTAGAGAAGATTATGAAATGAGCTTATCCCATAGACTAAAAATCAGACGGCTTCTTCGATCACAAATGCAACTTTTACTAAATATTTGTCTTGTTTCACGGCATCATTTTAACATGACAGTTTTCTTTCACTTGATTATTTTAACAGCAGTAGATAGAAGTTTTTCTTTTGGGAGAGATGGGTTTAAAACAATCAACTAAAATAAATGAATAAACTAAAAATATGCTATTCCGCCAGTATAGTTTATTCGATTAATAATATTCACTTTACTAACAAGGGAGCTAGCATTCAAGGAAGACAACAATAGCCGTCATTAATGATCTTCTCTCAATATAAGTTCACTTGGCCTGCGATTCTCCACGTCTCTGTTGCGTGAAATATTTGCAACTTCATTTTCCCACGGTTTCTCCTCCACACATTGTGCTTTTCTTCCAAAAAAGTTTCCCTCTCTATATTCCCATTCGCTTCTTTTAGATTTATATTCCCATCATCTGCCTAAGAAACCTTTCACTATTTGTCCTTAGTGAGCATTTTGATGCACTGCTATTACTCTTTTGTATCAATGGCTCCATATTTAGTTTAGCGTTTTACCATCTCAAAGACGGCATTTCTTGGAACGCCTTAAGAAACCACATTTTTGCAGTCTTCTCTACTTGCATCTCTAGTTTCCGCGCTCCACTTATTAGGATTGGTGTCAAGTAGGTTATTATAGATATATCAGGTTAAGAGTCGATGCATACGCACGTACGCCATAAAATTAAAGGCCGCAATGAGTAAAACTCACTTTCTTGCACTTGTGATAATATCATGAATTGTGACTTTCAAAAATCACCACCTCCAGCCGAAAATGAGTTATCGACAATACACAAATAAGTAGGCCAGAGCTCTCCAACTTTTTGCCAACCATGAGCTACATTTTAAATTCAAATTATCGGGCGAGTCACCTATAAACTGTAAGAAAGGTATGAAATTAAAATTGATTTACTTGTGCCAAGTAATTCTGAAACATTTATTATAAATTTATATAAAAACGTTTTATTAATACGATTATAAAATTTTTAATTAATAAAAAGTGGTCATAAAGTTTTAACGCGACGTTTGACATTGCATGTCATCTGCCCATCTTTCATGTTCCGGGTTATATGGAGATAGTCTCATGCACTCATTGAGATGAACATCAGCCAACTGCGATATTCACTTTCATTATAATATGTTCATTGTTGAGAATCCTCTCTAGCACAAATAATTTGATCCAAAATATGCATTCATTCTTTGAATGGGGGCATTTTTCCTTTCCAACTAGGGTCCAGGAATCTTTCTGTGATGGTTTTAACTTAAATTGCGAATCAGATTGCAGAGTGATAATTCTGATCTCTATGCCAGCAATGCTTTTATTTATTTCATTTGCTATTCGCGCTGACATATCGCTAATGTTATTTCAATAAATGGATTTAAAATAAACGTGGCCGTTGACGAATCACACGAAAATCGAGCTTCGAAATTCATTTTTACCCTATTCCAAGTGCTCAGAGTAGATATTCCTGTCAAATTTCATAGTTTCTTGTACTATTTTCTCTAAGCTGAGAAAGTGACTGAATACTCCTTTTTTATTTTGGACATCCAAATCATTTATTTGGAATTGCACGCCTTTAACAATACAAACAGTAGGGGCATAATATTTCCTCTTCATTGAATTTCAAGATTTAGATCTTTGGGTTTGGATGTTAAATCACTAAAAAATTCCAAGTCGGATTAACAGCGAAGCTCAATGAGCTCTTCATAATGTTCATTCCATGATACCAAAAATTGGATTATTTATGGTAGAATATGCTTAAATCGTTGGGCACTTTATCTTTGCTGAGTCATCTTACCTCTGAACGCAAGATAAAGAAACCGAACTGTGTATCGAGTTCGTCTGAAAATGCTTTAAAGAGTCTGCGTTTCAGTGATTTAGCACGGATAGAATTCATTATCTTCAGAATTATTTGTGGAACATGTTCAAAACGATTCACTTTCGAGCGAAATACCTACTGTTGAATAATATTATCTGCTTTATCTTAGGTATCTCCATTAACCATAAAAAGTTTATATATTCCACCGAAAGTACAATCTAAAAAAGAACCTTGAAACTGGTCTATTTTTGCATTTTCCTTAGCGTGGGTCTCGCTTTTGTTAGTTATAGACCATTTAAGAAATTCTCATATTATTTAATATAATAAAATATGTTTTGTCCGGAATGCTAGATTGTTGTACATTAGCTATCAGCGGGTAAAATCAAACCAAGTCTTAGTATTCCGGTCGTTTGAAAAAAAATAATGGAAAGTATTTAACAAAATATGGGGTCTGGGAAACTTTCTTTGAAGTTCGCTTGGAAATGAAACTGTGGAAATGGGTTTATCTTATTAGTGCTGGTATTAGCTGCTCTATATGCGGCTTGATTTATCATTTCGTCACCATCTATCTCATTTCTTCTCTGGCCATTCTCATCCACGATTCTTTCTCTTTAATTACTCAGTAGGCAATTCACAATTTCACAATGTCTCCGCCTCTATATTACATTCTCCGAACCTGGTCTTAGCTACTTCGTCACCATCTATCTCATTTCTTCTCTGGCCATTCTCATCCACGATTCTTTCTCTTTAATTACTCAGTAGGCAATTCACAATTTCACAATGTCTCCGCCTCTATATTATATTCTCCGAACCTGGTCTTAGCTACTTCTTCCCCCCCTTTACAGTTTTCTCCGTTCCATTCATTTTGCATTCGATTTTCTGCAGTTCCTTTTCCTATTTCACCCTCGGAATCTATTTATTTTTTGTTTTCTCTGCGTCGAAATTTTTAAATATTCTTCTACTTTATATTTTCATTTTTTCTCGGATCCCCAATTTTTTGGAATTGACTTTGTCGATATTTGCCTTTCATTCCATAATTCCTGAAATGCTTTCACCTCATTAACTCTCTTGCTTCGAGGGATTTCATTTCGATTTTCGATGCAGTTATTCTCATATCATCACTTTTCGTTAACGTGTTTTGGTTTCATTTATTAAATTATTTTTATTTATTCTATGCAGTATTAATTAATATTCTTCTTGGGCTTCTTTAGCCAGAAGTGGCGGAACCGTATATGCATTCATGAGTGGAAATTTCAGATAAGAAACACGAAAAAATCATCATACTTGTCCGCCTACTCCTCCCAACCCGTCTTTTATATAAGAATTGTTATCACAACAATTTCGACGTTCCGCCGCTAATCTCTAGAGCCATATGCTTTCACTTTTCAACTAAAACGTAAGTTTGCTCATTATATCTCTTTATTTCAGCTGAAGACCTAACGTTAATCTGGAACTTATTATTCTTCTTCTGTGAACAGACGATGACTGAACAACCTTGAACATTTATAGGATCCAGACCATATGACGATCTCAATAAATAAGTTTTGAATTTATTTCTTTGCATATTTCCACAAATTAAGATTTCTATAAGTTACATTTTTTTGTTCTATTCCTCCATATTTTACTATCCTTCTGAACGACATTTACTGCATCCCATTCCTTCCATTTATCATTATACTAAATATTATAATCCTTTAAAAATACTCCAGAAAGTTAAAATCTGTTATTAAGGTCGATACAGATCCTTTTCTTCTTAAACTTTTGAATTTAGTTCTCCTTCGCCATTTGTGTTTCCTTCTGCTTACTAGAAAATCCCGTATTCGAAGCTTGGAACACCGGTCGTTCATATTCACAGCTCTGTATGAGTAAAACTTGCTTGAAACTATTCTTAATTTTAAAATTAGTGTTTTCTATCAGTCTTCGCTCATCACTTAATTTCACTTACAAAAACGACACTTATTGCTTCGCCCTGAGTTGTATTATCTTTATATATATATTTTACACAAAGCTTTAGAAGCGGTATTAAACAATAAACTTTAAAAACTAGTGTATTTTCGCTCAGTGTTTTATGGAGAAATTTAAAAGTGATTTTCAGTTTTCCCGGCGCCTTTCTATATATGTGAGAAAAGCTACAATCACAGATGTAGTTTTTATTGTGTGTATCATTTTCCTGTGAATTAATTTTCCATCAAAACATTTAGTCGAATTTATTTTTTAAAAGAAGATTCACTATTCCATTTCACCAGAAATTCTGACAAAGAGCTTCTTTGATCTCTCTAGCTCGTTAAGCTTATTTTGAAAACATTCGCAGAATGTGGAGAAGTCTTTCTGTTAATTTTGCTTTACCTTTCCTTTATACTTTCGATTTCAAATCTTATTGCGCAATTTTTATGTTCACATATGCTCTCATTGAAAAATCGTGTATAATCTAGCCTCCTGACCGTTGTAACCAATGAAGATATTTATTTATCACTGAGCAAATAATAAACTTCACTGATGATATTAATAGTGAAATGTAGATTAAATACTTATCTATAATGTGTCACTTTAGTGGAAATTATTTTGTTAATGTAATGGAAATATGCTAACTGAAGGGCGCTGCATATATTATTATGTAGAAGATAACTGGAAGAAGTATTCCTGATGGTTGTATTTTATTTAATTAAAACAACTGCGTGAAATCTCTCTCGAGTAAAATTGTTATCATTTCCTTTCCTTTTTTCTTCTTGCGTTGAAATTACAGAAATTATTCGCTGTAAGCGTAAACTAATAGTATGTCAGAAAACTCGCACAAACTTTGCTGAGTAACTTGTTTAAGGCATGATTCGTTAAAAATGGATAACCAAAAATGTACTGCCAGTCTTTCTTTAAATGAGCCGATGTTTTGGAGAATTATGGTAATGATGATACAAACCTTTTGTGTCAAATTAGTAGGTATTACTCACCAAAAAGTAAGCTATAAAAGAAATGGCAACAAATATATTCTTTTTTTGCAAATCAAAACAGTTCCATACAGGATGCACTTTATATAATATTCGCTTAACCTCAGCGTAACACTTTTCACACCGTTTTGTTTGTATTTATGTACCTTTTTATTTTCACAAATCGGTTATTTCTGGTATTTGTTATATAATTGCTTTGAAGTCAAGTACGCACCACAGGAAAAATTTCTGTTTATTTGTTACATGTTCTTTTTTTTGTATCTTTTCGAACGGAACTGGATGAACCTTTGCTGTCCACTCGCATTTTTCCTTAAATATTTTTGTATATTTGATTTAATTAAATAAAGTTAACATCTTGTAGCTGAAGCAATAATTGAAGGTTTTGGGCAAAGAACTTACTATTCGCTTTGAATAACCTTTTTCATTTATAATTATTCGGAAACAGTCGTGATGTTGGCTCCCGGTTGCTTTCCTCATAAGTGTCTTGATTATTATCACCCTTCTTCATGTTGTCATAATTATATGATTCATAGACCACATTTAATATAATGTAATTAAAGCTAGAGTATCATTGTAAGAGCGCAGGAGTACTAGTGTATTTGTATGGGTACAGATTAAAAGGAAAGTTTCAGGAGCGATCCATGTTACGATTTATGTAGGTGAACGCGATCGAAACATCATGATAAAAACTTGATAAATTTTTCATATATTATGTAGATTAAATCTATATTTGAAAAGTAACTGTAGCTGTCCAACCTCTTTTAAAATGGTGGCACATTTCATTGCATAAAATAATTCTTCTTAAAACGTGTTAATCGCTGTCTTCTAATGGAATTATTGGAAAGTAACAAAGAAACTCTGATCACTATTTAAAGATCGCCGTCATTTTAGTCCAATATCAAGAAAATGCAACAGATAAGCGAGTTACCGATTCTTGTTGATTTAGTTCAAGGGAAGTTGCTCCCAAGAAACTATGTTGCTCTTCAATGTTGTCTTTGTTCATACAGTGTGCTATTGTTATAACACGTTTGAATCGAATAAAGACACTGTATGGCGAAAGAGAGTATTTATGATTTCTTGATTTTTTTAATTGTACTGGTCCAGGAGTCTCAAATTCACATGGGTGCGCGGGCCGCATGAATGCCCTCCACCGAACCCGCGGGCCGCATTAGGGCACCGTGTCAAATCCGCGGGCCGCAAACTTTCCCATTCCTCACCGTATCATATTCGTTGGACATTCATTCTCCCCTTCCACAAGGAACAAATCGCCGCAACCCTATGATGCGGCCTTAAACCCATTCATCACAAAAACGCTAGATTCGGTTTCAAGAATTAGGTTCTTTTGACACGCAAGATACACACTGGCAGCAGGAAGAACATACTTACTACCCCACCTGTGCGGAATGTTTATAAATCTGAATGAGCAATAAACTGCGTACCTATATTTAAAAGTGCTGATTTAACACCTTAAATTTCTTAGATTTGCATGAAATATTTTATAAGAAATGCATTTGAGTTTTTGCCGTCTAGTGTTAACATTCTCACTTCGCGGGCCGCAGAAATGTACCACGGGGGCCGCATGCGGCCCGAGAGTTTGAGGTTCCTGTACTGATCAGGAGCTAGAAAAGTTAAGTTTTCGATTCAACTCTCCCAGTAATTCCATTTGAAACATTTAAATTTATGAAATATTATGAAACTGCTATAGTAACTCTTTTATTACGTTTTGAGTTTTCAAGGAGGAATGGAAGTCATTGCTCGATATTAGATGAGACTTTCTTAGTCTGCCATTTTCTCTTTTCAAACCATTCAGAGAAAAAAGTACTCCACGCTTTCCTTACATTGAGACCTCATTTTGGATTGAAACTCAAGACGCACCAATTATATGCTGAGAATTTTTAGCTAGCACTGGTATAATACTCATTAACTAGCACTGTAACAATGGACTTAGATTTTATTTACTAGTATTAGTATTCTGTCGATGATCGGTTAGATGTAAAGCACGACAGCATTATTAAACGATAATTTAATATTAATTTGTTGAAGAAATCATCTACAGATCCCTCAAAAAAATAATTTCCTCACATTGGACCTGGTAATAGCACGTTTTTTTATCAAATTCTTCCAATTTCTTATTCGGTTACACCCCACCTATAAGGTGAGCATATTTATAGCACACCTGAGTAAGAAATAACAACCGAAATGTTATGAATTGTTTCCATAATGATCGTATTCGCCAACACCTACATGCTAGTGTAGCTGCGTGAGCAGGATAGCAAACTGACTAACGGAACACACAGCGAGGGTGATTGACCTTAAAGACGTGCCTTCGAAGGTCCTCCCAACGGTGTCCTGACTCTTCTCGCATTCTATAGCGGTAGTACGTTTTACGCCTAGTTGTTGCTTCGTTGATTTTTTTGTTTTCGTACTCGTTAAACACTGTAACGAGTAGGATTTGCATTCAAATTTTAACAATCATTTTAAATATAAGAATATGAAGCCTCGGCTTTATCGTTTTTTGATTAGGTTGTTATGAAATAAAGCGCACTCCATTTTGTATTCATCTGTATTCATAAATAAAAATGCATTATAACGTAATTTCAATTGCCTCTCCTGATTATCAACAAACATGAGTAGTATTTCCTGGAGTCGGTTCGGTCCATCTTGCGAAGAAACCCCGATGCTAGAATATTTTAAAACGACTTTGTATTCCTAATGTATTTTAAAACAGGCATACCAAAAAGGCGAGCCTATTATAGAATTGTTTAAGATTTAACTTGTATATTAATTTCCTAAAAACGAGGCGAGCATTTTCCTGTTTTCCTAATATATCACGACTTTTAAATTTATGTGCTCTAAATAAACATCGAATCTTTCAGTCATATCGACTAAACCTTACGTTTTTTATAGCGGCCTTTCTTAACACTCGGATGCCGGACCTCGGGTCATCAAAGACCCCTTTCAAGTAATTTTAATTTTTCTATGAGTAGAACTTGTATCTACAATTTAGCCTTTCAGCTATTCATTCGCAAATTAACATGTGTCAAAATGAAGATATCTTCAATGAGAAGTATAAAAGTGTACTTTGTATTCAACGCCAATTCCTTCCTGGGTCCCGATAGGCCCATCTCTGTTGTTTGCATTCTATAAAATGCGTTGTGATACATATATTTATAATATAACTAAAATAGGCGTAGACATCCTTGATGAATTAGTTCGAGAATATTCGTGAGCGAGAGCGGTACGGCTTTGTCCTCGGGCATTGTTCTTCAATTTTTTTTAGACATTTCGGCATATTTTGTTATTTGACGCATACAAAATACATATTTCATTCCCGGTAATAATGCGAAGATCAAAAAAATTATTTTTAGAGGAATTGTGAATGCTGGTTGTGTGTCCTAATATTGAAAGGAGGGCCATTCAGATTGAAAATGTGAAGGGTAAATATTACCAGAAACACGTTATACATGCTATCACATCCACTGATAGGGAAATCGTTCAACTGCAACAGACTTCTTCAGTGGTAACTCATCAAATTGGACGGAAGAAAAGAAAAATAG
The DNA here is from genome assembly GCA_028673005.1 of Tanypteryx hageni. Lineage (NCBI taxonomy): Eukaryota > Metazoa > Arthropoda > Insecta > Odonata > Petaluridae > Tanypteryx > Tanypteryx hageni. The sequence continues at coordinate 42,398,799 of CM054120.1, forward strand.
TTTTGTGTACAGGTAAAAATAAATATACTTCAAAATGTGATGTGTGTAAAAATTTTGTATGCAATAGACACTCGGCTCGGGATTTGAAAATAACATGTGAAAAATGTTCCACCGAATCTGTTGATTCTATATAATTTCGTTGAAATTTTCATTCTAACATTATTACTTTTATGGATACATTTTCCCCATGTATCCTTGCATTACTTTTGAGACCTATAGTTTAACAATTACATTTAAAAATATTTTGCTTATTCTAAATTCAGTAAAACTTCTTTTTGAAATCTGGATAATTTATTTTTACCATTAGTGGTACTCATTTGCTTTAATTATAATATAATGTAATTGTAAATTTGCTTCAGTTAAAATTTAAAAGTTGAACATGTGTTTACCTACTAAAAATATGTGGGGTCTTTTGGGACCCATCTCCGTTGTTCGCGTTATGATGATTGCGTTCGGCGTCAGAGTTTAAGTACTTATAAAGTTAATGCTGCCCTCCAAGTGTCACGTCAGTTCGTTTCTAATGCATCTTCGAGTAGGACGATCTTGCGGCAGGGTATGCAGCTAGCCTCTGCCTAGTGTGCCCAATATCTTAAGTAAAAGTGACCACTTAGATTTGCAAGTTTAACTCAGCGTTTCTTTAATCTTACTCATTGGTTTTATGAATTTAGCTAGATGTTGAGCTTTTGCGAAAATAAATAAGATTAAAATTCGATAAATACTTCATATTATACAATTGGATGTAGCCATGAATTGTTTTTCACTCGTGGGATTTGTTCTTTATGACGGTCTCTGACGAAGGTTTTTGATCTTTCTACCGAAAACTAAGGGCTTGGCTTCACCAACAACTGCATTGAACCTGAGTTCTACCGAAAGAAGCATTTTGAAGCATAAAATTATCAAACACATTTTTTACGTTCCAGGATTCAATACGATAGATTGATAGGGTTATTGAAGGTGCAGATAAAAATTCATTAGGTAAAACCATTAATTTGTTATGTGTCGTCAACTCTTCCGTTTCGCGGAATGCAAAAGAAAATATAATGGAATATAAATGCAGGTTTGTTCAGCCAATTAAATTATTTATAACTACAATTTTTTCTGGCTATTTTGTTCTTTTTGTATATAATATAGATTTTCTTACCAGTTTGATTGCCAATATATTTCTTATATATTTTTCATACTTTTTTATTTCTCTTTCTTTGGGGACCTCGCAAAGGTTGTCCCTTGTCTTTAAAAGTTCGCCCCGACACTGATTATTTCGTTTATGAATTAGCTATTCTTTGGTGGAGGGAAAAGATCAAAGATCGATAAATTTGCGAGAGAGAGAGAGAGCAACTCAAACGTGAATGATAGGGACTCTATCTTGAAAATGTTTATATATTGTAAACAAAATACGTATCGGTGTATTTTTAATTGCTGTATTGGATCCGGTTGCAGTTCCAGTCCCCTACCTAAACCGGAGTAAAAGGTAACATTAATCTTATAACTACAAAGTTCTAGCAGCTTATTAAACATAGTGTTAAAACAATTTTTACTCCTCTCGTATGAAAACCTGGGTGCGATAAATATTTGGGTGCATATTGAAATTACGGCAATCTTTTTTATTGTCATTTGTATGTTCATCTACGTCAGTGAAGACATAAAAAATCTCTTTTAAGGCTTCCTATGTATCATTTGCCTTATCTTCAAATGTCTTGCCATCCCCTTCATTTTATGTAGCTATGTGCGATGAGATGTGTTTGCATTACATATATTGAATATTCTCCTCGCAGATTATGGCAGTGATGGAGGAGGTAGCGAGGACAGCTACAGTGGCGAAGATGAAGAGGTGACCGAGGGAGATGTCTTGGAAGAGGAAGGCCATTACTACACTGAAGATCAAGGTAAGACAATTGGATTATTGTCGGCGATTTATATGGCCAGTAGTTTATTTCACCCATATTTTATCTAAATAATTCATTCATTGATTCTTGACCACTTGGTCATGAGTCTGTTAGCGATTAAAATTTAAGCCATCGTACACATTTATCAGAATATTACTCGCTACTCATAAATATACATATTGTTCAGAATGTCTCTGTGCATTTGGGACCAACAACGTTTTAAAATTTTTTTTTCAGTAACTGCTGGAAACATTTGTCGTTTCCTCCCTCAATCATCAAGATGGTACGGTAAAAATGTTTTTAATTAATTTGTAGTTATTTGCTTCGGTGATTGTTGACAATTACAACAATAAACTATTTAACAATGTAGTGCACGGTGACCTTTTGGATACCCTGTATACTTTTGACTGAATAAAATGCGTGAGGCTTTAAAAATATTTCTAAAACCTTTATTTAGATTTCCAGACGATTCATTTTACTAGGTTTCCACCTTTTGCAGTTGAGACTTATAGCCTATCTTCTTTCCTTGGCTCAATAAGCTTTCTACCATACGTTTCTTCATTTTAGTAATTCAAACCATTTCCATACATAAGGAATAATTTGTTATTCAAGTTCATGAAGAATAGTTCTAAAAATGTCAGTCATAACCCGCTCCGAATCCTGGCTACGGCCCTGCCACCCGTATCTTATTTTACCTTTCTTCTTACTCATGTGTACGTATTAGCTTAATTAGCTTATCTCAAGGGTGTCCAACCTACGGCCTGCGGGCCGGATGCGGCTCGCGAAGGTTTTTTGTGCAACCCGCGAAGCTATGATGGAAAAAACAATAACACTTTTATGAAAATTTTGGTAATAAACCTTTTAAAAGCGAAATGTTAACCATAATTACCATACTTAGAATTTATTTTCACTTATATGGCACGTCAAAACGTATAGGTAACTTCCATAGTCGTTGATTTTGTGCAAAACTGACTAGAAAAAACGAAAATCTTGAAAAGTGCAACAATGCGGCCGCTAAAAATTCGCAATTGTTTAAATGAATTTTCAAGGTTTTTGTATTTTTGAATGTGCTACGGAGCTGAAATTTTTTTTAGAGATAGGATTTGTAGAAAAACGAAATGAGGATTATAGGAATTTTGATATTTTAATTTGTTTGGCAGTCAAATATTCTTAAATTTTAAACAAACAGGTAAATGTTTAGACACTCCGAGGTGAGCTAGGAAGCTGAAATTTTCAGGTTTTTTACAGAGTAGTGCATTTGCACAAATAAACATTTTAATCTCTCCATAAATATATTGCGGCGGCCGTTAAAAATGCTTAAAATTTAAACAATTAAAAAAATATTATTTCACTTCTAGAAGTGCTACAACTTTAAAATTTGGCAGAAATGTGTAACATTAGTACCCCATAATGGAGAAAGTATAAAATTCTTAAAAATGCAAAGTTTGGAGATTGTTTGAATCTATTCTTTTTACATAAGGGAAAAACGAAAATCGCTGCGGAATTAAAAAATATTTGTAATGATGAAATATGTATGAAAAATGAATGTTTTTTCAATGTGAGAGGAATTGCATGCAGTATGCAAGCACCTTCTACTACTAGCATTATATATAGACGTTCCTTACAGTAGGGGAGGCGGAGGAGGATATAACATAGTTACTAATGTATAGGCACTTCCAGATGAGCTGGAGATGCGAAATTTTTTCTAAGGTAGGATATTGTGCAAAACCGACTAGAAACATTGAAATGTTTATTCGTTTATATAGACAAAATTCTAAATAATTTAAAAATTTCATCTCCCTAACTCGCCGCGTAGTGTCTAAACATTTACCTATTTGTTTGAATTTTAAGAATTTTGAGCTACCAAACAAATTAAAATATCAAAATTTCTATAATTCCTATTTCGTTATTTTACAAATCCTACCTCTAGAAAAATTTCAGCTCTGTAGCACATTCGGAAATACATAAACCTTGAAAATTTGTTTAAACAATGCGAATTTTTAGCATCCGCATTGTTGCACTTATTTAAGATTTTCGTTTTTTCTAGTCGGTTTTGCACAAAATCCGACCTAAGAAAAAAATTTCGAATCTCCAGCTCAATTGGAAGTGCCTAAACATTAGTATCCTCCTATAAGTATGTTATATCCTCCTCCTCCTCCTCTGTAAGAAACGTCGATATATAATGACTAGTAGTTGGTGCTTGCATTCTGCAAGCATATCATCTCAACATAAAAAACATTCATTTTTCATATTTCATCATTACAAATATTTTTTTAATTCTAAATATTTCACCTCCGGAGCGATTTTAGTTTTTCCCTTTTGTAAAAATAATTGATTAAAACAATCCCAAAACTTTCCAATTTAAGAATTTTATACTTTCTCCATTATGGGGTACGAATGCTACACATTTTTGCCAAATTTTAAAGTTGTAGTACTTCTAGAAGTGAAATAATATTTTTTCAATTGTTTAACATTTAAACATTTTTAACGGCCGCCGCAATGTTTATGGAAAGATTCAAGTGCTTATTTGTTTCTGTAAGAAACGTCTATATAGAATGATAACATATAGGAGGATACTAATGTTTAGGCACTTCCAGATGAGCTGGAGATTCGAAATTTTTTTCTTAGGTAGGAATTTGTGCAAAACCGACTAAAAAAACGAAAATTTTGAAAAAGTGCAACAAGGCGGCCGCTAAAAATTCGCAATTGTTTAAATGAATTTTCGAGGTTTATGTATTTTCGAATGAGCTACGGAGCTGAAATTTTTTTTATAGGTAGGATTTGTAAAAAAATGAAATCGGGATTATAGAATTTTTGATATTTTAATTTGTTTGGAAGTTATATATTGTTAAAGTTTAAACAAATAGATAACTGTTTAGACATAACAGGATGAGCTAGGAAGCTGAAATTTTCAATTTATGTACAGAGTAGTAGATTTGCACAAATAAACATTTTAATTTCTCCATAAACATATTGCAGCGGCCGTTAAAAATGTTTAAAATTTAAACAATTGGAAAATCATCATTTCACTTCTAGACGTACTACAACTTCAGAATTTGGCAGAAATGTGTAGCATTAGTACCCCATAATGGAGAAAATATAAAATTCTTAAAATTGAAAAGTTTTGGGATTGTTTTAGTCTATTATTTTTACATAAGGGAAAAGCGAAAATCGCTGTGGAGGTGAAATCTTTTGAATTAAAGTAATATATCCAATGATGAAATATCTGTCTGAAAAATGAATGTTTTTTCAAGGTGAGATGATATGCTTGCAAAATGCAAGCACTTTCTACTAGTATCATTATATAGACGTTTCTTACAGAGGAGGAGGATATAACATACTAGTAGAAGGTGCTTGCATACTGCAAGCATTTCATCTCACCTAAATATGAATTTTCAAAGAGATATTTCATCAAGAGAAATATGTCTTTAATTCATACGATTTCTCCTCAGGATCGGTTTTCGTTTTTTCATTATGGAACGATAATGGAGTAAAACAATCACTAATTTTTGAAATTTTAGTAATATTATACTTTTCCCACATTGGGTTAATAATGCCACATATTTTCGCCAAATGTTAAATTTGTAGCACATTTAGAAGCGAAATAACATTTATCTAATTGTTTAAATGTAAATAATTTTTAACGGACGTAATAACGATTTCATGGATACAATACAATGTTTATTCGTTTATATAGACAAAACTCTAAATAATTTAAAGATTTCAGCTCCGTAACTTGCCGCATAGTGTCTAAACATTTACCTATTTGTTTAAAATTAAAGAATTTTTAACTGCCAAACAAATTAAAATATAAAATTTTGTATAATCCCAATTTCTTTTTTTTACAAATCCTACCTCTAAAAAAAATTTCAGCTCCGTAGCACATTCGGAAATACATAAACCTTAAAAAAAAATTTCTAGTCGGTTTTGCAAAAAATCCTACCATAGGAAAAAATTTCGAATCTACAGCTTATCTGGAAGTGCCTAAACATTAGTATCCTCCTATGTGTTATATTAGTAGTTGGTGCTTGCATTCTGCAAGCATATCATCTCACCTTGAGAAAAAATTCATTTTTCAGACAGGCATTTCCTCATTACAAGTATTTTTTTAATTCTAAAGATTTCACCTCCGCAGCGATTTTCGTTTTTCCTTTATGCAAAAACAATCGATTAAAACAATCCCCAAAACTTTGTAATTTTAAGAATTTTATACTTTCTCCATTATGGGGTACTAATGCTACACATTTCTGCCAAATTTAAAGTTGTAGCACTTCTAGAAGTGAAATAATATTCATTTAATTTTTTAAATTTTAAACATTTTTAACGGCCGTCGCAATATATTCATGGAGAGATTCAAATGTTTATTTGTGTAAACACACTACTCTGTAGATAACTTGAAAATTTCAGCTTCCTACCTCATCCCATAGTACCTAGACAGTTATCCCTTTGTTTAAACTTTAAGAATATTTGACTGCCAAACAAATAAAAATATCAAAATTCCAATAATCCTTATTTCGTTTTTCTACAAATCCTACCACTAGAAAACATTTCAGCACCGTAGCACATTCGGAAACAGATAAACCTTGAAATTTTTTCTTTTGTGCAAAACCGACTAAAAAAAACGAAAATCTTGAAAAAGTGCAACAAGGCGGCCGCTAAAAATTCGCAATTGTTTAAACAAATTTTCAAGGTTTATGTATTTGCGAATGTGCTACGGAGCTGAAATTATTTTAGAGGTAGGAATTGTAAAAAAAGAAATAGGGATTATAAAAATTTCGATATTTTAGTTTATTTGGCAGTTAAAAATTCTTAATGTTTAAACAAATAGGTTAATGTCTAGATACCAAGTTAGAGAGCTGAAATTTTTAAGTTATTTACAGTTTAGTCTATATAAACGAATAAACATTTCAATGTATCCATGAAATTCTTATTGCGGCCGTTAAAAATTATTTAAATTTTAACAGTTAGATAAATGTTAATTCACTTCTAAATGTGCTACAAATTTAAAATTTGGCAGAAATGTGTGGGATTATTAATCCAATGTGGAAAAAGTAGAATATTCCAAAAATTGCGAAAATAAGCGATTGTTTTACTCAATTATTGTTTTATTAGGAAAAAACGAATATCGGTCCCAAAGAGAAATCTTTTAAATTAAATAAATATTTCCCATGATGAAATATGTCTCTGAAAAATTAAGGTTTTTTCAAGGTGAGATGATATGCTTGCAAAATGCAAGCACCTTCTACGAGTATGTTATATCCTCCTCCTCTGTTAGGAACGTCTATATAGAATGATATCCTCCTCCTCTGTAAGGAACGTCTATATATAATGATAATAGAATCGAATAGAAGCGCGGCAACAATAAAAGTATTGTAACAGTAGATTAAAATGAATCCGCGCTCACTTATGCGCGGCGAATCGAAACAAAAATTGTAAATTTTAACTTTTTTTCTTAATATTAAATTTTAACTTTATATTTCTCTAACATAAAATTTTAACTTTATATTTCTCTAACATAAAATTTCTCTCATAACAACAGATGATATATGTATGGATTAGGTCAATACTAGAATAGGAAAAAGCAAAAGCGGCTTTCAGAAGAAAGAAACACCTACTTACCGGGAATACAAGGGAAGATATCCGCTAGAAGTTCATAAAATGCTGTTTGGAGTATAGCTTTGTATGAGGCCGAGACATGGACGTTAAGGAAAAATGACGTCAAATACTTGGAAAGCTTTGAAATGTGGACTTGGAGGAGAATGATGAAGATAAAATGGACAGATAGGATGAAAAACGATGAAGTGCTATGAAGAGTAGGATAGAAGCGATTGATTATGCAGACAATTAGAAAGAGGAAGGCAAACTGGGTTGGACATTACCTGAGGAGGGAGAGTATGATTAAAGACGTGTTAGAAGGAAAACTAGATGGGAAAAGGGAAAGAGGTAGGAATAGGTTTCAACTGATAGACGATTTGAAAGGGAAAGATATGAAGAGGACAGCGGAAAATAGGAGTATATGAAGAACCAGGTTTAACAATGAATAATCACGGACCTGTCTACGGACAAACTACCTATGATGATGGTGGTGATGATGATTTCTCTATATTATAACAATAAATTAATAACTCTGCTATTTGATTTAGTTTTGCCTTAAATATAACAAAACAAAAGAAGTCTAAAGGAAAACATGAAATAAAAAACAATGAAAGATTGCATGGAAGAAAAACTTAAACTGTAAAATCCAATAACATTTTTTTTTAAATAACGAAAGATAAAGCATGAAATAGGAACTTCACTGTCTGCGGGATCAATATGCATTTTGAAACACTTACTGTATAAAAATATTTTTGGTACTACTTGATATATTTTACACCAATAAACGTCTATAATTGTCTATCAGTTGGGAGTTCAACCCTGTGCCTTGGCTTTGCCCTTGCATGCATCCATCCCCCTTCTCGATTATTTCTTATAGGAAATTGGTTCTTAATTTATGCAGCATTTTTCAGGAATGCATCTGCCATGTAAATCGAGAAATGACTGCACCAGGGATGGAAAATACGTGGCACACGTACGATTTTACTTGGCATACATAAGTTTGTATTTTCTGTATAAAATATGACATTTCTTGGAGGAGTAAACTAGTGGCAGGCGAAAAAAATTCTGATGATTACTTTCTTGGCACACAACAAAAATCATTTGCCATCCCTGCTATATATGACAGAGCTTCTCATCTTTTTGGAGGTATGTAATAGAGCATGGGTATGATATTTTTCACCTGTACCCGCAGACTACTAACCCGTACCCGACCCATACCCACAGACTACTAACCCGTGCCCGACCCGTACCCGCAGAATATTAACCCACACCCGACCCATCTCCGCAGGCTCGCACCCGCACTGAAGGTTTACTTGTCCAACCCAACCCATATTTTTTAACTGTCTGGTGCTCAAGACACAAATCTGTAGCAAGAAATCGGGAAAAAATAAAAATATTTTTTCTGAGTCAGTCATTTATTTTGTATAAATTAAAATTAAATGCAATTGTACATAAACATTCAGTTTTGAGATCGAAAAAAGTTTTTAAATATCTAAGATTTATTTTTACAAAAATTACAAATTTTACAAAATAATTTAATTGAAAAAAGGAAAGTAATTAATAGTACCCTGAGATTTAAAATGACTATTTAAAAATAGGACATCATCCACATTTGCGGGACCTAAACTCTTTCTTCATTCACTAACAACATGTCCCGCCAATGAAAAACACCTCTCTGATGGAGCACTGGTCGCTGGTTTTGCAAAAATATGATTCGCTAAAATACATAAATTTGGCGCACAATTCTTTTGCTTATCCCACCATTTCATCAAATCAAAGTTGTTAGTAATGTCATCAGATAGTTTTAAGTCAATATATGCAGTCAATTCGTCTGGAAAAATATGATCATTTACTGTGTCTGTATCCATAAACTGAACTACATAAGGTGTCTGACGTTTTACACATCTTTTCATCGGTTGCTCTACAAGCATACATGGGTTTGGTGTCATGGATTTTATTTCATATCCCTTCTCTTTTTTAATGTCATCAATACTTACTTTAACTTTCTCATAGATTTCATACTTTTCTTCAGTTTTTAACATTTTCAAACTTTAGAAGGGGGTGAAAAAACAGAAATTTTATGAATGTGCTGAATTTCCACATTTTCTAAATAATGTTTTACCTGAAGTTTTTAAAAGTTTCATGTTGTTAGATTCTGTTGAAACTATTTCTAAATGATCGTTTATTTTCAAATGCCACATGTAAACCAAAAATATTGTTGGATATTTTTCTCCTTCCAATTCAATCAATGCTTTCTGGAATGGATTGAGCTATTCTACTAAATCTAATAAATCTTTCTTTTCAACCTCACAAATCATATCACTCATCATTTTTTTAAATAAATATTGTAAATAATCTCCAATTTTCAAGTATTGAAGAGATCATACGAAGAATTGAATTCCAACGTGTCTTTACGTCTCCTTTCAAATTAGATTTCAGCGCACCTTGTAAGACTGATTTTTAAAAATATTTCACAATTTTTCTACATTTCTGAATAAAAGCAAGTGATGTTTCATTAGAAGAAATAGAAATATCTAAAACATTATTTATTAAGTGCGCTGCACAATTGATTTTATTGAAAATTTTCAAAGCAGCTTTAATATTTGCTCCATGGTCACTGACAAAAGTAATATTTTTCAAGTGACCATAGATACCATATTGTTTTAAATTAGCAACAATTCATTCCTTATATACTCTCCAGTTTTCTTTTTGTCAGGATCAAGTGCACAGAACACAATTGCATAACATGGCATTCTTTACATACTGTAACGTGATCCCTAAATAACTGACATTTTTTAATTATCTGTCCACAAGTTCAACGTGATCCCTCCCCCTATCGTATCTATATAGGATTTTATTTCTTGAATTAGCTCTTCTCGAGCTTTAGATTTCTCGAAATAGTTGTTGGATGTGGTAGCGCATCTTCTAAGTCAAAATAACATTTTTGATTTGCACTCATTTTCATTATTATTTCCAATAAATTTATAAACCCATCTCCTGACACTATCTCAAAAGGTCTCAAATCTCTAACTATAAGTTCGACACAGCCATCTAAAATCTTTTTTTCTTTTCAGCTGATAATTTTGGTAAATTGCTTTTTTTGGCACAAGAAAATTTGTAATTTTAGGCACGCCTTCTTGGTTATTTTCACACTTGTGTCACAATAAACTTGATGTTCCCAACTTCCTATGATCATAATGGCAAACATTTTTACAACTACAGCAAGCGATTTTCTTCTAAATCAGTTCGCCCTTTTCATCTAAAATTTTACGGAACGTTTCCCAAATTTTTTATTTGGTATTTTCTTTTCTTCTTAGAGTACTTTAACCACAAAAGTTCCCTTCTTATCTGATTAGTATTCATTGTTCAAATCTGAAGGACAGATAAAAGTAATATTTTGATTAAAATTAAGATTTACAATTGAAAGATGCATTAACTTATAACTGACAATTTTACATACCGTTCAATCAGCTGGTATTGGTTCCTTTTAAGGATGTGGTAGATTGATATTTTGTCACAAAAGCCGAGATCACATATAACTCACCAATGTAATTTTATAAAACAACTCTCGTTCCTTTCTCTCGCAAACAAAGTATAAAATAATACAACTCACTCACGATTATTTGATGAAAAAATACTATATATTTGAATGTTAAATAACATATAAAGAATGCTGATAGGCACTCTTATATGTAACCACATCTCTTCAAAAGTGAATTCACAAAGATAGATGTTACTTGCACAAATGGGCAAAACCAACTGGTTAAAAGGGAGAGTTCTCATGCAAACCAATCTGTCATAATTACATTATACTACATAATTCCCCTCTTCGCTCTTTCTCACCCCCATCCCCATATTCTCTTCTAATAAATGTAATTGACAATCGTTTGTCAATTGCAACATTGTATTTTTTATATAATAAAAGGAATCATTTTTTTGTCAGACACTTTTCTTGACACATGATGCACAAAGCCTGCGATCTACTGACCTGCATAAATTGCAAATTTGTATCTCCATCTGTAACGTTACTTCTGACCGCGAGGGTGAGCTTTACTAGCAGTAAAAGGCATTTGAAAAGTTCCTGTGCCTACATTGGTGAGGCAAATTGAATTGGAATTAAAACTAGTTTTTGTACCTGCCCTTTACCTGCATCGGTTCCTTTTGTGTCCGAACCCAACCCATACCCACATGGAAGCACTATATACCCGACATGCAACTTTCGCTGCGGGTACCTGCGGGTCGGGTCGGGTAAACTGGGGGTATGCAGGCCTCTAGTATGGAACCCTTTAGAAACTGGTCACCACTTTGCAGAACCTCACAATACTCTTCACACAAAAATATCTAAGGAATATAATACAATTACAAAGTAAACAAACTATATGCAAAAACGGCTAAAATTGACTTTGATGGCCCCTAAAATAATAGCATAAATGACAGCAAAATTAACAAATAGCAAAAACAAGCAAAAGGCAAATAGCAAATAACAAAATAAGATCGATAAAGAGGCCCTTCCAAGGTGATATAATGTTTTAATGTATTGATGTCATAATCAATGTAATATTCCTTTTAAATGATAAAACAAAAAAATAAAATTTGAAGCATGTTATGGGGAGGGGGGAGTTCAAAATTGGAAATCTTTGGATTGACACCGAGTTATACTTCCCCCGCTAACGAAAGTCTGTCACAGCAACATACACAGCTGTGCCTAACAGGCACTTCAACAGTCACCAAAATCCTAGAAATCTCCAGTATGTGATACTATATAAATTTATTTATATCAACCCATGTTAGCAATTAATTGTCATAACAAACCATATATGAATTAGAAGTGAATGGTTGCTGTTGACATATGCTATAAAGGAGATTAAACCACCTCCTTTCTGTTATACATGCACATTCTTTCACAGAACCCCTGGACCTCTTCTGCAGAACCCTGGGGTTCCACGGAACCAAAGTTGAGAAGCACTGACATATGATACACCATATACAACTATAAAGCAGTACTGTATTCATTGAAACCTCAATCAATCGTTTTCCCATATGTCATTTTCCCTGAAGTATCGTTCACTTTGAATAGTCTCTACAAAAACTCTCAGTAAACAATCTTAAATTATTTCACATTCAATGTTCCTCGACGTATCATTTTGTTCTGCATCAATTGTTTGGAATGGTGCAGGGCTGGTTTGATATCTTTGGGGGGCTGTATGTATATAAAATTCTGTGGTCCTTGAATTATTGTTTAAGGAAAGTTTTCAAACTTTAAGTACAATGTGACACAATGTTATTGAATGCACTATTGAAATTTGCATTGATTTTCCTGGCAAACTATGAAATTAAAAGTGCATAGTTATAATAAATTAGTTTTAAGTCAGTGCAATAAAAATGAAGAAAAATGTACATTATAGCCTAACTTCATCAAAACTTGTATCAGCAGGCTTTTAGCAATGCCCATTTACTAATAATTTCATGCAAGTCATCCCGTTTTACTTTTTCACTTCGGACAGACAACTGCAAATGAAGGTAATTTTTATTTGCATACATACGAACATAAAGAGTTCTTCTGCAGTTATATTTTGCTGAAAGAGCATTCTACAGAGCATACTAACTGGAATGGTGAAAAATAGCTGCATAGCTATCATTATATTGAGGAAAATGTTGGTGTATCTTTGTAGAGAAAATTCAGTAACTGAAATAAATTTGCCAACTTACTTTTCTAAGAAACTGTCTTCAGTAGAAGTACTTCTTCATGTGGGTCATCTAAAATATCTTCCATACAGTCATCTATTATATTCTCACTTGCCGATTTCAATTCACATTCTCCAAGTTCTAACACTCGGTTTGACTACATAAATCTGTTACCTATTGCTCTTGCTGCAGTAAATCACTCTGGTGGTGTCAAGTGAAGGACTAAAAAGCTATCTTGATGTTGTACTCAGGGTTAGAAGGAATTTGATCATAATAAAGTTCTTCCAAATGTTTCTTCTGATGATCAATTCTGGTTGGCCAAAAATCAGAGCCGACTCCAAAATCCAAATTGAGTTATTTTTTAGCTTAGTATTGCATTTCATTCTATGGAGTTTGGAAGTGATTGAACATGATATTTCATGTGATAGTTGATCAACACCAAGTAATTTTATAGCCAATTTGTAATTTGATCCTTGTTCGGTCTTACATTTACTAATTGTCAATTTGCATTTATAATCAGTATTTTCACGGGTGATGTGATGGTGTGAGATAAGTAATGCAATATCCAATCAATTCAGTAGCCTTGTCAAAGTTACTAGAGGGCACAGTTACTCTGTATATCCCTGTCTTGGTCCTGTTCCACAATTTACCTTAATCGGTCATCATTCTCTCCTCTTATGTTGGTTGCCATTTCAGCAATGCAGTCTCTTATGCCTTTCCTCAATTATTTTAGAATGAAAATTAATATGAATAAGTTAAAACCTTTCCAAGAACAGTTTTACAAAGTAGAATAGCTGTCTTTTCTACTAATTCCATAATTTTGCTTAATAAAAGGTAGATAAATCCTTAGTCAGATGAAAGAGCCAATTGGGAAAGGAATTACTCAGACTTGATACTTCCTGACCCAGTATATCACTCTCTGGGGTAGCAGAGAAAGTAATATTAGCTTCCTTTTTTTCATTGCCTAATCCATAGACCAGTAACCTCTTGGAAAGGCAAATTGAAAGATGGAACTCTCAATTTTTTATTCTATGGATGCGATTCACTTTCCCCTGTTGTCACATTCTGTTTGTGTAGTTGTGCTGTGAGATTTAGTATTAAGTTGTTATCATTTCTTAATTAAAGAAAGAATTTTTGAACTCATTGTTTTTTAATTTCTTTGTTTTTCTGCTTTCATCATATTCCTACTTTAATTGATTTTTTTCTTGCTCCCTCCAAAAATGATAAATTGAAGGTTCCCGGTAAAAGTTATTTGATTTCTTACCAATCATAATAATAGCATTATCACAGTAGCTTCTTTATTGGGAGCAAAAATTAAGTATTTTCATGAAAAAGAACTGTGTCATGAGGAAAATCACAAAACTGCTTAATAACTGTAATGTTTGTGATGTAATCACAGTAGTATAAAGAAATATAATAAAGGTAACTGAAATTGTAGCTGAAAGCTGCAATTGTGTAGAAATTAGCAATTCAGCCTTTCAGTGTAGATCTGCATATATGTATATGACACATTCATGGCCAGAGAACCTTGTAACATGTTAGGGTATCATGTTAAAGTGAATCCATATTGCAGAATGCAGCATTCAAGGAAGTTTTACTATATTGTATTGATATAATCAATTTACATGATATACACAGATTAAAGAGTTGCTTCTAACTTTACTTTTAGACTGATGCACAAGGTACTGTTATATGTAAGTTACTGTAAAGTAGGTTAATTTTTACGAAATCTTGTGTTTTGAGTTATAAATTTGTTGATTATTTTAAAAATTAAAGTAAATTGAAAGAGCTCATTTATCCAAAGTCAAACAAATCTAACTTTAAATATTTAAGACCATTGTGTTTCTGATCCAGTAGGTGTTAACTAGTTACTAATTCAAATAAACCAATGCCCTGCCAAGCCAGGTAAAGTTATAGTTAATTAATGCAGCAGATGCGAAAAAGCATAATTCTATTTATTTCTCAGAATAATGCAGTATATAATAAATGATTTTAATGGAGATATCTGACACAATTGTTAGACAAATTTTCATATTAAAACTATTGTGTTTACAAATTAACAAATGTTTGGCAAAGTGGGAGTTGGAGGTTGAGATTAACTCAACTCAACTTGACTCAACTCAACTGAACTTGAGTTATTCTCAACCTTCAACTCCCACTTTGCCCAACATTTGTTAATTTGTAAACATGACAGTTTTAATAATGAAAATTTGTCTAACAATTGTGTCAGATATCTCCATTAAACTCATTCATTATATTCTGCATTATTCTGAGCAGGGGCAGCCACTGGCATAGGGCCATGGCCCTACCAAAATTCACAGAAAGAAAAAAGCACTATAAATAATTGTTTTTGAAGAGATTGATTTAATTTTTGAGTCTTTAATAAGTTTAATTTATCGTGAAGCACCACAATACTCCGGTCGGTAAGAGAATTTACAGGAGTGGGCGGAAATTCCGGCGGAGAGTTCCCCCACTGCAACAGGCAGTGCCATGCCACCACCTAGCTGGCTAAGTCACAAGACGTGAAATGCATGTGCACTGCATGCTTTTCTCCCCCTCGCCTACTCTCTTCTGCACTTGAGAATATCAACCGTTGGGGCCAAGTTCAGTTTGGCTCAGCCGGCCTTCAAGCTAGCAGCTCAGTGTAGTATTGTGAGCATGATTGTTTCAATTCTCTGCAATGAATACGATAAGTGCTTTATTAAAACAGCCGTTTTCATCATTGTCTTATGATGATAAACTCTAAATAAAACGAATGGGAAGACCCCTCCCTAATTTGAATTTAGTTAAAAAGCAACAGTGTGCCAACAAACAGGAAAGATGTCGTAAATTTAATGCTGATATTTATTTGAAGAACAATTGGCTGTGCAGTGTGATGAAAAAATGCATTTTTTTGTTTTCCTTGTGTTCTTTTCCAAGGAGATGTCAGCTGGTCCAGGAACAGGATTTCGGACTTGTTACACATTTGGGAAAAAATGAGGGCCCATGAAAAATCTGAACAAAATATGAACAATGTTTTGAGTTTATCGTTGCTGGGTAAAACAAATATTCAAAATCAGTTTAACTCACAGTATCGGCTAGCTATATCTAAACATAATGAACAAGTAAATAAAAATAGGTACGCATTAAATTTGATTATAAATTGTATATATTTTTGTGGGGCATTAGATTTAGCATTGAGATGGCATGATGAATCGGATGAGTCACAAAATAAGGGAGTTTTTCGTGAGTTAATCCAGTTTAGTTCTGAGTTAAATAAAGACTTAAAAGTTTACCTTAGTCAACCAGCTGTGTTTAAAGGTATGTCTAAAACTATACAGAATGAGTTGCCGGAATACATGTTAGAAGTATACCACAAAGAAGTTCGCAAAGAAATTCAAAAAGCAGATTATGTAGCATTCATAGCCGATGAAACTACTGACATGTCATGTCAATTCAGTTAATTATTGTATTACATTACATTGTAGGTGAAAAACCGGTAGAAAGGTTGTGGAATTTCGTTAATCCTGACGGACATGATGCTTGTGCAATCACAGATTGTATTTTAAAACAATTGGTGACAGTCCAAATAAACTTATAGCACAAAGTTTTGATGGTGCTTCTGTTATGAGTGGACATTTAAATGGCAATCAGAAACTGATGAAAGAAAAGTATCCACTTGCTAATTTCGTCCACTGTTATGCCCAACAACTGAATCTCATTATGTCTAATGCAGCATCCATCAACTGCCAAACCCATATCTTTTTTGCACATTTGTCTGGAACCTGTTCATTTTTTATATTTTGCCCCAAAGAACAAAAGTGTTGGATGATGTTGTACAGAGAAAATTGCCCTGGGTATCACAGTCCAGATGGAATTTCCATTCTCGTGGAGTCAGCACTGTTTATGAATATAGGAAAGAACTCATAATGGTTATGGAAATTATTGAAAACAGTGATGACATAAAGTTGCAGTCTAATATAACACAAGCAGGTCCATGTAAACTTAGGCTGAAAGAAAATAACTCTTTTGGTTAACACTTTTTCACTGGATAATGCCTCATGTGGAGATAATTTTTAGTCAGGATCAAAAACGAATCACCAATCCAGTTAAAATACAGCAAGCAATGCAGCATTTCGAGAATAGCATCCAGACAGCCAGAAACCAAGTTGATGTGATGATCTGTTCATTAAATTTATCAAAATGAATGAGTTGATGAAAGAGATTATGAAGCTAAACATTTGCTCTGTGACGGGATCATTATTCATTTCATGAAGTAAAGGTGTGCCAAACTGGCATCTTCCCTAGCAGTACAGGTAAGATGTCACCCCCATAGGAGTAAGATACCACATATAGAAATAATGTCCAAGCTAACCTAGTAGTCAAAGCAAAGTGTATCAAATGTAACTTATTTAATAAATCGTAAAGAAGAATATTAGTATACAAAATGACATTCAGCCACAATTTCCACATATTCTCAAAGGCACTCTCATCTTGCATCCAGCGATAGCATATGAGATCCTTCACTCAGTCACATTTTGGTCCATTCTTAAGATAGTAATGATGATCATATGCCTCACAAAAGTCATATTTGTCTGTTTTATTACTACTATATTTGGGTAGGAGCAATATAAAGTAATCATTAACTTCTTCCCAGCACATTCCCACACTGCATGCAGTGGAAGTGCCTTCAGCCTTGCATTTACTCATTTAAGTGGTGTTGCATAAATAATTTTATTCAAACAAAAACTGCCATTTTAGATTATTTGTTAATAAGAGGCTCAATAGTATTGGCCTCAGCAAATGCATAAGCTAAATGATGGATGGCTCTTCCATTTTGTGGATATCTGACTTTCTCAAGTTGTTGTATGTAGGCTATGAGGCTCCTTTCATGCATAGGGTCAAGACAACCCATAGGATCTGGTATCCCTTTCTAAAGATTATTCCATGTAATGTGTGTTTTTTGTGTTTTGTATGGTATGTTAAGAGTTTTGGAAGCGTCCCACATGAATATCTCTTTGGATTTTACTTATTCAGCAGTATGAGAGTTTGTGGCATCTTACCCTACAAATCTCTACTTCAACGTAGAACACTCTGTACAATAATTTTAGTTTCATACACTATTTATCTACAAACCCTTATACAGAACCATCATAATATTATATCACACGTGTACTTTGAAAATTCTTGCTCTATTTTCCATGATCACTCACAAACGTTGCTGAAACAGTTGCAGAATGACAATTCACATATGCTCAGTTGATCCCTGTTGTCAGTACAGCTTCAAACTAATAAACAATTGCACTATACTATCTGTGGCATCATATCCACATTGCCATGTTCCTCCCACTTATCCTATCTAAATACATATATTTTTTTAACTTTATATTTTATCATTGTGTAAAATCCAAGTTGCCTCTGCTCCCATTTACCTCAGATTATAGAGACTCTACTGTATAAAAAGAACTTGATAATTAACATCTATTTTGTAGGATTCATAAGATTTTTACCTATGTGGTTATATACATTACTATTTTGAATTATGCATAGCTAATTTCCCGGAACATAACAAGACATATCTAGTGAGACTCTGGCTCACATTCAGGGGTGTGCTGGAGCCGGCTTGTGCGAGCCGGCTGTTAAATTTTCAAGAATTTTGCGAGCCGGTTGTTAAACACGGAAATGATTATAAACATAAGGTATGAAAATATACAATTGAATAAATTATATTAAAAACTCAAAACTCATCAATTTTATACAATTTACTATTATCTACCCAGATAGCACGAAAATTTTCGAATCCTGCGACAAGGATTGACGATTTGGATACGATGCATCCCATAGTAAATGGGCGAGATGGATGGAATCGCATACGCAAGAAGAAATCGTTTTCTCGATAGAAGGGCCCAAATGCTCTAGAGTGAATTGCATAAGCATTATTTCATGCAATGGTGTTTCTAGGCTTAAAGCTTCAACTGCGTTTAAATTGCTTGATAAATGATTAACTACTTGTCTCAACTCTGTAGCTGAATCATCCCTAGCCTTCATGGGCGTCAACAAAGCCTTAACATGCTTGGATGCAATGAGTTTTGGATTGTTGTATCTCTGACATATGAGGTTCCATGCAACACTAAAATTTTCATTTGACACTGTCAAATTCTGTAGCAAAGCACGCGGTTCATCCTTTAAGGATGAAATCAAATAATAAAACCTTTGAATATCTGGAAGTGCTGGATTGGCTACAATCAAACTTTCAAACATGTCTCTGAACTGTATCCATTGTGTATAACACCCAGAAAATTGAGGTAATTGTACTGTGGGAAGTTTCACACTGTTATTATGAACCAGTGTGTTCGCACTTCCTACTCTACTATTTTCACTGGAAAGTGACCTATTGTCACCTTCTACTAGAAGAGTATTAATTTTTGCTTTCAAATCCCAAAAATAATTCTCGAAAAGGTCTCTGTCAGCAGCATGGTATTCCTCGTCGTCATAAATTTCTAACTTATTCTGAACCTCATCATATCTCTCCCAGATGTTTGTCAAAGGCTCAGCTCTAGCACGTATAAGATTCAAATTTAAACCTGGCTGAAACTGCTCTACGTAAGTTATAATTCGTGTTAAACTACTCTTAGCTAAACCTCGTTGGTTAATGAGTAACTTTCTCTCGCTTGATTCCATGATTACATAACATATACAATGTAAGGCACGGTAAATATGTACGGAAAGGATAAGAGCCGTCAAAGTCTGTCTGACCTGGATGATGCGTAGACAATGCTGAATTTGGAACAAAGTAGGATGAATCTGCTGGGCGCCGTCTGGTCTGGACTGGAAACCACGGTCGGCGTCAGGCAGCTCTTACGTCATCCACCCCGCGCAGCTGGTAGCCTGGTAACACTCACGGAGCCGGCGTGCCTTATGACCTTGAACGCACCTTTCGCCGGATAACTCGTCTTTCTTGAGCCAATGCACACGAGTTTTATATCAAAGATTTCTCAAAACTAGATGCTTAAAACCAATACTAAATATTAATTTAGCACGAAGATCCGGCCCGAAGGACCAAAATGTGGCATGCACATCGACTGATATCAAATCAGAAGGGCCGGTTACACAAAGGTTATAATCGAAATAATGATTAACACCAGGGGCGTATATTCAGGGTGTGCTAGGTGTGCGGTGCACACCCACGGATTCACAGTGTCACAGATATTATATTTTTGCATTTATTCCCGTTAAAGACTCCCCTAATCGTTTTCTGGCTTCGCGTGATTCCTAAAATCAAATCCAATATACAATGTTTCATGAAGAGGAGAAGTTTCGGCGCGTAAACATTGTATCACATTCACGTTAATAGCCCGGGTGTGCGGTAAGTAATACGAGCAGCTTTGAGCCCTTTAAACATACGTACAGATGGCGCAGCGGGTCAAATTCTTAGCCTCCTTGTGGTTTTAAACCGTCCAGAAGGCGTGGCAGGGTGTGCACTGAGACAACAGCACCCAGAAGTAGTTAGCGGTTGTGATTGGCTATTGTGTGAAGCAATCCAATTCAACGTTGTTACTTGTCATGAGATGCTGTTTTTGTTTTCTGAGTTTCGTCTGTTTTGCGTGCGTGGGGTAAGGTGTGAACCGACGTGTTTATGACACCGATTTAGACAAGTTTTTAACATATATTTATAATTTTTTAGATATAATTTATAACTTTTTGCCCATATTTACAATGGTAAACAGTGTTGACGATGTACTGAATGCCCCGTTTTCTGCCAGAGCTTTTGCGGATTGTATGAACATAGTCGAAGAAGGTAAGCCTCGTCCTCCTCTTCCAAATTTACTGTGCAAGCACAAAGATGCAAAAACTGAGTACATGAGACATTTCTCTGTTTCACAATACGGTCCAGTAGAATGGTTAACTGGATGTGAAGTGCGGTCAAGACTTTTTTGTTGGCCTTGTTTATTATTCTCCAAAGAGAAAAGTGTTTGGAATAAGCACGGGTATTCCGATCTTAATCATTTAGCTGCAGCAGTGCAAAAACATGAGCGCTCCCAACCACATGTTCAGTCATTTTTAAATCTTAAGATGTTTGGAAAACAAAGAATTGACACTCTCATTGACAGCCAAAGAAAAGTTGAAATTAGTCGTCATAATGAACAAGTAAAGAATAATAGAGACATTTTAAAAAGATTAATTGATGCTGTATGTTATTTGGCTAAGCAAGAGCTTCCTTTGAGAGGTCATGATGAGTCTGAAGATTCAGCCAACCGAGGGAATTATATAGAATTTTTAAATGTGCTCCGTGAGTATGATCCTCTTTTAGACAGTCATTTAAAGGCATCGACTATATTTCGAGGAACTTCTCCCACAGTACAAAATGATATCATTAATGCTATATCTGATGTGGTTAAAGATGCTATAAAGAAAGAAATTTCTTCCGCTACATTTGTGGCCATTCTTCTGGATGAAACTTCTGATGTCATGTCGAAATCGCAGCTATCAACTGTTTTTCGTTTTGTCCATAATGGGCAAACACACGAAAGGTTTATCGGATTTACAGACGTAAGTGATGATAGAACGTCTAGTGGTCTTTTTAAACATGTTGTAAACATAGTTGAGGAATTTAATATTAAGGACAAGTTGGTCGGCCAAACTTATGATGGTGCCTGTGTAATGAGTGGACATATTAATGGGTTGCAGAGTAAAGTTATCGAGGCCTATCCTTTAGCAATATTTACGCATTGCTACGCTCACGTTTTGAACTTAGTTCTGAAGCAAAGCCTCTCGAATATCAAGGAATGTAGATTGTTTTTCCAAACTATCAGTGGATTGGCAGCATATTTTTCTAAATCATCGAAAAGAGTAAATGCTTTGCAAGATTTTGTTGCTAAAAAATTACCCTCCATCGCACCAACCAGATGGAACTTTACTTCCCGTTTATCAAACACAGTAAAACGCCACAGAAGTCAACTTATTGAATTTTTTGAACACATTGTGGAGAATTCTGGGGAATGGGACGTGGATGCTGTAATCAAAGCTCGTGGTTTTTTGTATTTCTTGCAAGATTTTCAAACAATTTTTCTGTTAGAAATTTTTTCTGTTCTGTTTGGCTATACTGATGTTTTGAATAATATATTGCAAACATCATCCTATGACATATTGTACTGTTGTAAAAAGGTGCATGATACTATGAAACAGCTTAGGAATGACAAGGAACATGGATTTGATGATATTTGGGTTTCTGCAAAGGAAAAGCATACGGTTGAGGAGTCGAAGCCTAAAAGACGAAAGGGATCTATAGAAGAGGAGAAGAGCGCGTGCCTTCGATTATACCAGAGAATAGTCGACTGCATGTGACTGGAGATGGAAGAAAGATACTCTTCACTTTCGAAACTTGAGTTTTTTCAACTCCTTTGTAGCGAAAGATATGATCAGTATGCGAAAACTTTTCCTGATGGTATTCTAGAAAAATTAAAGGATTTCTACGGACCAGTTTTTGACTACGTTCGCCTAAAAAATGAACTAAAAGTGCTCTTTTCTTCTGATGAATTTGCGAGGAAACCAGTGCATCACCTATTAAAATTCATGCAAGAAAATCAGCTTCAGGTTGCATTCAAGGAAATTTATAAATTAGCGGAACTTATCATGACGATTCCGAGTTCTACTGCTACAGTCGAGCGTTCTTTTTCGGCTATGAAGAGAATACATACGTGTTATAGAGGAACACAAACTCAGGAAAGGTTATGCGGCTTAAGTTCACTCGCCATTGAAAAGACATTGCTGGGGGAACTGAAGAAAAGACCTTCATTTTATGATGATGTGCTAACACAAGTCCTAAGGCAAAACAGGAGATTGGAACTGGTGTATAAATAAGTAAGTAAAATGAGTTTTTTAAGCCTTTCTTTGATTCAATCGGGAAAATAATATTTTCCCAAGTGATTACTTTTTCAGATTTCTGTGCGTATTATATAGTTGTACATATTTAAAAATCGTAGAAAAATACAGATAATTCGTGCTTCACTCTAGTATTTGCCAATGATATCTTAATCTTCTCACAACGAAGCGTTAACCCTTTTCACATAAACGGCGCGCGTGATGCATAATTATATCAGTTACTGAATTAAAGCATTCAAAATTATTCTACGATTAATTGCATTAGACCAATTAAGAAGAGCGCTGCTGCGCTATGCTCTCTTAAAACTTACACACGTTGATAAAAATGCATTCGTACGCTCAAATTAACACGTGAATTTTGTAGCGCGGGTTGCATAACCCCCTCCCCAATAAACGCACACCCAACCTAAATGGGCACGCGACGCCACTGATTAACACGTATGCAATAAAGTGGACTGTATAATTAACGTAGTCTAAAGGTTCTACACACACAAAACACAAGCACCGTAGTCCGCAACTCGTCGTCAGTTTTCTCGAGCGTCTCAGCACACACACCGTCGTCTCTCTCGAGCATCTCAAAACACACTGTCGTATCTGTCGTGCATAAAGCCTTCGAAGCTTCGCTTCACCCAAGCAAAAGAGTTTTATAAACCGCAACATATAATTTACATATTTAGTCTGCACCATCAGAATTATTATGTTTCGGATAAAAAGTCATAATAACGCATGAAATTTTAAGTATTATTGCATTTTATGTTGTTTTTACGCGTAAATGTTTAAGTAACGAAAACGTTTACGTTCGACAATTTACTTTAATTTTATTTCCTTTATTGATATAACACAACAGTACACTATTTGTGCTTAAAACGTTAAATTTTAAAAGTCCGGATTTTGTCCGGGTTTTTGTGTTCTTTTGTCCGGGAAGTGAGATTAAAAATGTGGTAACCCTACCTATATGCATTCATTGTTGTTAAAAATTTACCAGCACATCACTGATTATAAATGTATTAAATATACAGTATAATAATCATTAATGTTATTGTTATGTATGTGCTTTGGCAATGACAAACCGAGATCGTTGGTTCAACAATGGCTGTATTTACTTCTTAAGACACACAATACCTATGCCAGGGATATGCGACTGCACTCCCGGATGGTCACGTTACAACTGCTTGCTCTCTGAGAATCAAGAACATGGCAAAGTGGCAAAAAACAAACAAACATCGCCGCGCAACACAAACAAACAAAACATGAAATGCGGCCCTATACATAATAATTAAAATACAATAAATGAATACATAACAACTCCTCCCCCTTTTAGCTTGAAGAGCCACACAATTTTATAAATTAGCATTAATTCATAATATAGCCAAAAACTAAATACATATCATGTTGCCTAATAAGCACTGCTCACAAAAAATTAACCAAACTCTTAGGTCCCAGCAGTATGGCACTTATAGTCCTTCAGGTATCCTGGAACCCTCTTTATTCTCACTGATGCTCTTGTAGCCTGCTGCGGTGATGGTAAATTTTCATCACTCTGGGCTGACATTGCGGCAGCCGATGATGGTTCACCATTATCTGAAGCACCAATGCTGGTAACACCTCGAGCATGATTTGTCTGCAATTCATTTGGAGGGATCTGCTCTCCTACTGGAACTTCAGGCATTGAGGGACTAACACTTTTTACAAAATTATCAAAAGGAAAAGGATAAAAACATTATTTGAATAGAACACACTATCTCCAGAATCTTTAAAACTATCTGATGAGGAAGGGAGCACTGCTGATGTGTTACGATGCATCAACTGGTTTACATGGCGCCTTTCAGTTCTCCCATCTTCACATGCAACTTCAAAATTGCAGGGACCCTTGGCTGCTTTTATGTATCCCGGCAACCATAGCTTTCCACCTGCATAGCTACGGAAATATACAGGATCTCCTTCTGCAAAAAATCTAAACTTATTAATTGGCATATTAACAGCATTTACGACTTTCTCCTCCCTCTCAGAAGATTTTGGCCATGCCGCTGGATGTAATTTATCCAGCCTATCCGTTGGCCTAATGCCATCTGCTGAAACTAAATATCCCACAAATTCCAAACTTCTAGCAGAAAATTGGCATTTACTCAGCCTTAAACGAAAACCTGCCCCCTTAATCTTTCTAATACTCCTCTAACTCGATGCCATAGCTGGCCCTCTGATGATGCTTGACATAGAACATCATCCATATATACAATTACTCCCTCCAGGCCAGCAAGGATAGTTTCCATGGTGCATTGAAAAATTGCAGGAGAAGAGGAGAGCCCTGGGGGCAACCGAAGCATTCTGTACAACCCCCTATGGGTATTAAGAGTTAACACCCGTGACGTTTCTTCATCCACCGAAACCTGCATAAAGGCTTCAGATAAGTCAAACTTGGCAAACCATTTGCCTCCTGCCAATTTACTTAAAAGCTCGCCCACAGTTGAGAGTGGGTAAATCTGTCTCATGCATTGCGGATTTATTGTGGAGCTGTAGTCACCACTAATTCTAATGGTTTTGTCACGCTTGACTACATTTACAGTAGGGGTGGCCCACTCTGAAAAATCAACCCTCTCTAGGATTCCCTTCTTCACCATCCTATCTATTTCCTCACTCACTTTCTCAACCATTGCGAGTGGAACCGGCCTAGCTCGGCGAAAAACAGGATTCGCGTCAACTCGCAACTGAACTCGCGCGGGGGGACTCGCGTATTTTCCTAAGGCAGATTCGAAAACATCCCTAAAGTCTGAAATTTGGGGTGGTAAGTTGGACTGCTCTACGGAGTGCACTCCCTGAAATTTGACACCCAAATATTCAAACCAATTACGGCCCATCAGGCTTGGACCATCTCCTGCCATCACCACCAAAGGGAGTTTTTCCCGACGCGGAGGCAAACACACACTGACCAAAAGTTCACCCCTAACAGGCAATTCTTCTTTTGACCAGGTATTTAGCATTACGGTTGGCTTAAAGAGGGGTATGTGCCTGAACATGGAGTTGTAAGTTTCTCCCCCAATTAAAGAAAATCCTGCACCGGAATCCACCTCCATCGGCATGGTTTTTCCCTCAGCCCACACAGTCACATTCTTCGGCGGCGGTGCAGGAGCCGACGGTATGTGGAAAAGCAATGAATGCAACCTTTCACTACCGTCCCCATCATTTTCATTCGATGCCGAGCCCGCTAGGCCTAAATTATGCGTGGCTGACCTACGCTGCCCGGGAAAACGGTTTCCTTGATGTGGCCTCGAATTCTGGAGCGATCCACCGCCTCCCGGCTGTCCGCTCACGTTAGCACTGGGTTGCCTTTTTTTCTTGAAACAGGCCCTGTCGATATGGCCTACCTTTCTACAGTACCTGCAGATTGACCTTTTATAGACGCACGAGGCCGCATTATGCGGTCCTTCGCAGCGATAACATGGTCCCTCAACCGGCGGCTGGGATGGCGGTCCTCTATACCTGTCCTCCCCTTTATGCTGCATACCGGTGCGATGGACGGCGGCGGGAGCCGATGGACCCTGGAGTCGGCTCACGTGGTCCCTCGCTGCTTCCGCGGCAAGCGCTCTGTCGATCGCCTTACTCAGGTCGAGGGAATCGGCGGAGAAAAAAGCCTCCTTCAGGCGTAGATCCCGAAGGCCCAGTAGAAGAGACTCCTCCAGGTCCGAAAAATCGCAAGTCTCCGCCATGAGTCGCAGATCCGCCATGAAGTCTTTAAAGGACTCGCCCGGTTGCTGCACCCGCTTATGAAACTCCTCGCGTTTCACCCACTTGCACGGCGTCGGATTTATGTGCGAGTCCAGAAGCTGTATAGCCTCGGCGAACGTTAATACGCCCGTGCTGCGCGGTTTGCAGAGCTTAATGGTCTGTTTTAATATAAATTCGCCCGGAGCCGTGAACAGAATGACTTTTTTGCGACTGTCCTCAACAATATTGTTCGCGATAAAATAATAGTCAAGTTGTTCCTTGAATATTGACCATTCTTCCGCATTACCGGACGAGAAACTCGGCGGCGTGCCTATGGTGCCAACGTATGTAACCTGATGGGAAACACGTGGTTCCGGTTCGGCCATGATATTAAAAAAAATTTTGCACCCGGTCGCAAAAAATAAAACGGTAAACAAAAAATGTTGAGACAAAACGCGGATTTTCGTCGTCCTCGTCGCCAATGTTATGTATGTGCCTTGGCAATGACAAACCGAGATCGTTGGTTCAACAATGGCTGTATTTACTTCTTAAGACACACAATACCTATGCCAGGGATATGCGACTGCACTCCCGGATGGTCACGTTACAACTGCTTGCTCTCTGAGAATCAAGAACATGGCAAAGTGGCAAAAAACAAACAAACATCGCCGCGCAACACAAACAAACAAAACATGAAATGCGGCCCTATACAAAATAATTAAAATACAATAAATGAATACATAACAGTTATTAAAATATTTAAAATAAATATTCAATTTGTATTTACGATATTGTCTAGTTTATATGGAAATATTTTCATATTCTTTCAAAGAACAGATAATGCAGACTCAGGACCATCAGAAACGTCATCAGTTAGATGGCAGGTGGGATACATAACTGTCAGGGGCGTCAATACGAGCGAGCCTGTTGTTAAGTATTTGGCAGCACACCGCTGCTCACATTAATGTCTTTGCCCCACCCCCTTGCCCCACTGCTGAATATTATATTTAAATATAAAGTATTTCATGTTTTCGCCCCTGATTTAAATTACCTATCATTTTGTATGACTAATGCGATAAAAATTAGTTAAGTGTTTTCGTATATTTTATATTTCTAAATGTTGTTGTGCTCCTCCAAATATTTTTCACAATCATACTGTCCCCTCCCCCACAGTTTGGTGGCTAGTAATATTCCTGCTAATACCTACATCTTGAAATATTTTTATTTTAGTTTAATTCTTCATTTATGCCCATCCATAATTTTTGATGGGCAATTACACCAGTATTTTTGTAATATCAGCAGACTGATGATGATAAATACATGTTCTGAGCATCATAATTGACCAAGTGGAAAGTGCTGTAGAACATAAAAAGGTATCATCTTGACTTATGGCCAGGCAAAGACATAGTACCAGTATAAATTCTCATCTTTCTGGCCAAAAGAAGGCTCATATTACAAGTTGGTCATGAGGCCTTGTTTGAAATTTTGAAAAATAGTACAAGAGAATGAACTAAATGGGATTTGGAAGTGCTTAAGAAATGTGAGAAAGAAGAATTTCAGAAGGAAGTTATTCAATCCATAGAAAATGCTGTTATGCAAATGACTGTTTAGGAAAATTGGAAGGTAATGAAAGCATGTATCATGGAAAGCTTGGAACAATGATAGGAAAGGTTACCTCAAAGAAAATAAAGAAAACAAAGATTACAGAATAGATGATTTAAAATATGGAAGAGAGTAGGTGGAAGGAGGTTAATATGGAATATGGGAGGTAGATGTATCAAGAATTAAACAATAAACTTAGGAGGGAAAGCACAATAGAAAGAGAGATATGCTGGAAATGTGAAGATATTGAGGAAGTGCAGAGAAAAAGAAAAGATTTAATATATAAAAAAGTGAAAGAGATATCAGGAAGAAAAGAGAAATATATTGGTTTTATTAGCCTTGAAGACCTATCGCATCCCTAGTAAACTCTCAACACAAAAAAATATTAGTAAATAATATAAACAAAATATATATACTAAACTTCATGTTGCATGGAAGATATTGTTGGTATCTATTTAACCTGACTTTAAGCCTGCATGCAACAATTTAGGATAAATAAATACATTTTGCTCAGGTATCGGCCTATGTCCTAAAAATTTTGGCTTAAAATACTGTATTTCTTATTTTTCTGCGAATATGTAGATACCATAACATAACAATTTTTCTAAGATTAATATTTTGATGCTTCATATACAATATTATTGCATATTATTAGTATCATGAATACATATGATAGAGGGAGAAATATCCTTATTTATGATGGGCAGATAAAAGAGTTGAAATCATCTGAATTGATAAGGAGAAAGCTATGGAAATGGGTTCAAAGGTGTCACCAGTGTGAAAAGGGACTTTTCCCATCCAAAAACAACTTCAACTAAGATTTTTTGAATGACTAAAAATAGTTTTAAATTTATTTCATCCTCTTCAATCTATAGCAACATGAGCGATGATTTAACAATTGCATGACAAAACCAGAAACTATGGCCACCCTGCTACCATTCACATTCAGGAACTTTTTTCTCTAGATACATTCTCAAAAAACAAGGATACAGCTTACATGTAGGAGCGGCTAATATGAGATTAAATATGGTATGTGTGTAATAGTCTTTATTATAGTTAGCTTCAATTCAAAGACAGCTGGGTAAATATTACTTTAATTCACATTAACCATGGAGTACTGAAAATTGTCAAACATTGATATGTTGTCATGAACAATGCAGAGGTTAATATCCAATTTGATTTTTTTAATGTGGAGATGATCAAGCTTTTTTCAGCAAAAATGCAATTTATATTATCCATTGCAAACATGTTTATGATAAATGATTAATAGGTTAATGATTGTTTCAAATTTAATGGTTAATTAATCAAAAATATTTAAGATTTTGAAAAAATGATAAATTTTCCTTTTCGTGATTTGTCATTTCAATTTGGCACCCTTATGCATCACATTTTAATTTTATACATTGGCAGTTAGTAGTTGCAACTCTGAAGTTACTTATTAGTTGAAGTTATGTTTTTAAAAGGCGGTTCTTTGCAGCATCGTTGAAAAAAGATATTTTAAGAATAAACCATGTCAAAAAAATTGTGAATGTTTATAGAAATATCTTTTCATTTTAGTCTTGCTTTATCACGTCTTTCAAGAGGCACCTGAGACAGTCATGTCACTCTGGTTTGGAGTATAATTTGTGTCACATACTCCAGTTTCTTTATTTCCCAAAGAAAAAAGTTTTTAAAAATCAAGTTGTTTAATTAAATTGTTTCTGCCCCAGATTCGTTGCTGGAAGATCCGGCTCCTATTTTATAGTCTTAATTAAACGCCTTTCAAAAGAAAATTTTTCTGGAATGTAATTTTCCTCTTGTAATTAGGGAAAATTTTAATTCTTGTTAAAAAGGCTGTGATATTTGAGCATTAAATTAATATTTTTGAACTAAAAGATATTTTTTGCGTTGTAACGGGAATTGTTGCGCGCCTTTGGCAAATGCCACCTTCACCACACCCTAGTTAAGGCCTTAGTTTACCCCACCGGTCTATGGCGTGTTTATTTACTGAAGAAATTACGACATTTTTGCCATGATCTCTTCTGATAGGTCATTATTACGTTGATAATCCTTGAGATAGCACGCGTTTATGTAGATTTTTAGCTAAGTAATATATATATGAATTCATCGCCATATCCTCGATAGCTACGTTACAAACTTGCGCAGACTCGATCGTTGTAAATGGAATATTTCTTTATCCACCGATACATTTGCAGAGAAAAGCTCAACAGGATGTGAGTGGTTTCCACGACAGAGATTTTGTGGGTTTGTAAGAGAACCGAGTGAGCGGGTGCGTGACAGGGTGCTTCGGCGAAATGGGAGCAGAGCAATCGGCCCGTGATATGTGGCGTGGCCGTGCCGGGTCGTGGGCGTGGAGGCGTGGTGTCGTGGTGCGCGGTGTGGGAAAAGATTTTTACCCATCCGAGCTCTTTCGAGGTCTTGGTCTCGAGCCGTCGTCTAGTGCCGCTCTCGCTCGTGCTCTTAATCTCCTCAAGTATCCGTCTACAATGTTCGTGGTTCTCTTGGCCCTCCTCATCTTCCTCGCTCTTCTCCGGACAGGTAAATTATATTCCTTCATCTATTGTTTTTTCCCTCTAATATATTGACTTATGTTTGAAATGATTTTATTTATATACGTGGGTTAGATTTGAAGTCACCAAGTAATTTCTCTTTATGTTAATGAGTAAATGAAAGTTCGTGTGCTGTTATCAAGCGCAAATCTCGGTAACGTATCGTTGAATATGCAATAAGTAGATAACCGCCGTTAGTCTTGGCACTTGTTAACCTGGAGTGGCTGTTTATAGTCAAGGTCTATACCGCGCAATAAATCCCTGCTGGCTGCAATTATGAATGAATGTATGTGGGGACACCACTATTCTTCCTGAAAAACCTAAGGCTCGGTCAGTTACCGGTTCCTACAATCCTTACTATAGAGCAGAGTTACCCAAGCGTGGTCCCGCGGCTCGCGAAGATGTCGCAGTTGATCACAAGATGTGCTGGAGAATAACTTGAATAAAATAAACGAACAATTTGGAAATACTGATAGGACGTTAGGGCAATTTTTTTTCTCTATTAAATTGGCGATTATATAAAACACTCGCCTCTCAAGTTGCACGGTTCCGCTTTACACTTATTCGATTTAGCACAGTTTTCTTTTTAAGGAAATTGCACAGCCATCAATTTATCTTGAGCACTGTTTCGAAACTGTCCCCGAACATTATAAAACATAGAAATGTTTCGGTTTGACTCAAAGGTTACTACAAATGTTTAAAGAAGTAATTCTGGGTATATTGGAAATTGTTACATGTAGAGCTTAATACGGCGCTCAAATGTAATCACATGAATTAGTATAGAAAAAACATTTTGCACGGTTTCGCTTTGCGTGCTACCAGTGTCGAACGCACGGGAGAGACCACCGGGTCCGGACCCCCTCCCCCCACCCACTCTTGGAAAATTGTAATTTTCTAAACTGCGGAAACACATATTTATTTAAAAATTTTAAAACTGTGTTCATGGGCGTCGCGAGATGGGAAAATGAGACAATTGATCTCCTTTGCTTTTGAACATAAATATAATTAAACTTAAAACTCAGGACTGCACAAAACGTTATATTTAAGAATTTTGTTAGTAATTCAAGGTCTGATAAACTTTTGACTGTAATTGTTCAACCGGAAGTGGAGGTTTACTCGACGTTTGCCAAATATCTCCTTCAGGACTTCATTAATGCAAATATTAGCCATTATCAAAGTTGTAGAGAGCTTAATTTTCTACAAGCTATGTTTAAAATATCTTTTCATGGAACGGATTGGTGCAGAAATATTTGAAATCTTTGTCCGAATTTATGTTCAGTAGGTACATGGAATTTAACTAGGTGACAGCTTTATTTCCGTCGCTATGATAAAATTTTCGATAGCGTCACCAACGCTGTCAATGGTCGTTTGCAGTGGCGCATCCAGTGGAGAGAGTGTGGGGGTTAAACCACCCCCTCATGAATCAAATTTCTTTTATTCTGGTTAAGCTTCTGTTCCACCATTAGGTCACTTCGTTCATTTAAAACAACGCTCAAAAACTAGTTATTTTAAATGTGCAATTACATTTTTACCACTTGAATCATTCGTGCGTCAATGTTTTATGAACAGGTTAGAGGTACGTTTCCCAGTACGCGGTGCGATAGGAGACGTAAACCGTTGGCGGTTCCATGAAATCGGCGAACGAAGGACTAACAATTGACAGTAGTAATCTTTCACTCTTAATTTTTTTACTTCCTATGCGCGTCCATGATGATTAACTTTTATTAATTGAGTTAGGAATTAAAAAAACCCCTCCTTTACTAATTTCTGGATACGCCACTGATTATTGTATCATTAAGATTGTATATACGCTTAGGACTAAACTAAGTAAACGCACGTATAAATAAAATGTATTGCATAGTATAACTTGCATACGTCTTCGATGCTTGCCAAATATTTAGGACCCCCGTGAGAAAATCCCGTGTGCGCCACTGCGTGGTATTTTCCAGAAAGGCATGTACAGTACAAAGTAAGGAATGGGCGTACCAGCCAGTTAATGCGTCCAATAATTGTGATAACCGTGTGTAAAAATATATAACCTTGTCTGAAGTTGGTGCTGCTGCTAAACTCTGTTTATCTTTGAAAGGATTCAGCGCATACAAAAATATTGGGAGTCATTGGTATAGAGGCTCTTTGATGGCCGTATATTCATAAATGGTAGAGCTTTTATTAATATCGGTTTGTTTCGATTCTTTCATCGTATTATTTCGCCAATATATAGGAAACCTTGGTTTTCACAAATAAGATGCTAGAAATCTGACGCCCTAAATTTGATCTATTCGGCTGTTATTGATCAAAAATGCACTTGCAATTAAATGCATCCCGTTTTCCACCGCTTTGCTTTTCTTTAAATCTGGGCTCTGCAAATACATTGAACTCTTCGTCAAACATTTTAATTGCTGTAGTGTCTTTCACATTTTATTAACATTTATGATACCGTTTATTTAATTTTGGAAGTGCATGGGGAAAAGTAAGGCGTGCTTGTTACTGATATTATATGAACGCGTATGCATTACTGTAGGTACCTAATTATTTTATACTAGTGTATTGCCCGTTGAAATTCAACGTAGAACTTAGAAATGAATAAAAACAGATTTAATTATTGAGTAAGAGCCGGTATAAAATTTTCCAAAATTGAGATTCGGGAGAATTTCTTTCTCATTCTTGTTTTCTTTAATAATGAGCCCCTTGACAAAAATGAAGTAATAATAATAAATAAAGAATAATATTCTCTCCCTTCCTCACACAGTCCCTCTCTCCCTCCTTTCCTCTCTCATTTCTTCCCTCTCTCTGCCTCTTTTTTCTCCCACCTCCCTTTAATAAGCGTTCATGTTTGATGCAGGAAGGAAGGCGGGAGCTTCCACGAATGTTATGTGTTTGGCTTGGATCAATCAATCAAGTACCATTTAACTTTCAACATACCCTCAAAACAAAATGTCTCATCTTTGACTGTTTGTTTCCTCCTACAACTATGAAAATAACGCATAATTCCAGGTTGTCACTCATAGAGCGAAAGCACTATAGTTCAAGATGAGAAGCTATTTTGGGGATGGGTCCGAAACCTTTTTGAGTGAGGGCTACAGGTAGTGATAGGTCTAAAATCAAGTTACCTAATGGGATTACCTGTACAGTTTTTTGACAATGAAAATCTGAAAATGCTCACTTTTTTGTATCTAGAGATCTCTTCCCATCTCGCACAAAGCGGATTTCTGGTCTAAATAAGGTAGTCCGTGTATAAGTAAATTCGCATAAAGTGACGCTTAAGAGCGTATTACATTTTTATTATAGAGAACTTCAAGTCAAATAAGCGCTCTCTCGATTAGCACTTCGCAATCACTGAGGGGATTAAGAGTGCTAACGAAGAGTGTGTGTGTATGTGTGTATTTTTAGCTAATCAACCTCTTGGATTATTATAGCCGTGGCTCCTTCCATACTAGGGTTACCAGATGCTCAAAGGTAGATTGGAGGACATATGCGGAAAAAATGGAGGATAAAGTAGTAAAAAGCCGGGCATTCACTTCCGAGGAAAAAGGGCAGTAAGAAAGGTGAAGGAGCAACAAATTAATTCACCAAGGAACCAATAGAAATAACAAAAATACTCAAAATGCTTATATAGTGTAATAAGAATGAATTTTATTCACTAATATACTTCTCAGAAGAAATTATCTTTTTAAGCAGATCTTCATTCTTAAGAAGGTAAGAATGGAAATCTTTACAAGAAAAGTCTTTGCCTGAAACGTTTCAATAATTTCCCTGATTCATAATGGCAAAAAATTTCTCGAATCCTTATTTTTAAAGAAACTAATGTTGTTTTAAGCAAAGCGACAACTTCTAAAACAATTATTTTCTCTTACTACTGCCTCAATTTTGTTTTGGAAAACAGACGTAAGCGAGACCAAGAAACGAAGGTACAGTTCAGAAATTTCACTTTCAAAAAAGGTTTTTATCAGTATTGGCGGTCGAGTAAGGGACAGAAAATACTGTTTTAGAGCAGGAAACAACTTCAATAGTCTAGTGCATCTCCTAAGACCCTTCCTTGTGCTTGGTCGCGCGTATGGCCTTTGCGAGAGTAAGATATGCACTATTAAGAAGAATGTTCGCAAGATACGGAATTTGGTAATGTGTTCAACAGATCTATTGGCTCAGATAACCACAATAATACGAAATCATTTTTTGGAGAAAATGGAAAAGATACTGGGATTGTGGATAGAAGACCAGCCCCAGAAAATGATGGATCTAAGTGGTGCCATAGTTAGGGATAAGGCCTTAAATATTTATGGGTGCATTGTAGAAATGGAAGGTTGACCCAAAGATCCATTAGCAGTTTTGCTTATAAGGTTTATAAAACGTGGAAATCTGCACAATTTATAGATAAAATGAAGATCTGCAAGTGAAAGTCATGAATTTACTACCACGTTTCTCAAAGAACTGAAGGAAATTATGGAAGCTGAGGGATATAGCTCTAAACAAGAGTTCATCAGTGATGAAACCAGGCTTAATTGGAAAAAATGCCAACCAGGATATATCTCCATAGAGGTATAAGTAGCACCGGTTTTCAAACCTGCGACAGACAGATTGACTCTACTACTATGCGGCAACGGCAAGAACTTGTTGTCAGTACATTGGTAAGCAAATTATAAGGCATGGGTCACAGAGCAGTTATTTGAGTGCATATTTTTGAATGATTTTATCTCAGAGGCAGAGCAGTAATGCAAGTAGCAAAATCGGGTACTTAAAGTTATTAGTTAAGTATTAGTTAACACACCTGGACATCTTAAGCACTTGGAAATCATTAATCAAATGTTGGGATATTTTTCCTGACCCCTAATACCGCTACATTTATTCAATCTCTTAACCAAAGAATAATATCAAATTTTAAAGCGTGATACCTAAGAAGGACAATCTTTCGACTTTGTGAAGGCACTGATGGACCTGATAAGTTGGACATACATTAGTGGTGGAAAAACTACAATATTAAACATGCTTTTGTTAATATTAAGTCCTCGTGGGATGAGTTTCAAGAGTCAACCATGATCTGCTGGTGGAAATAACGTGTAAATGATTATGAAGGTTTCCCAAAATTTTTAAACTCAGTACGACAAGGTGGTTGACGTAGAACGTAAGGTGGGGCGAGGGTTATAACGGCATGCAAAACGAAGACGTACTGCACCTAATTTATTGCGATGATAATGGATTAGGTGTTGATGACATTTTGGAAATAGAAAATGACAATAAAGAAAAACAAGAAATGGAGGAAGATAAACAGTATTTGGAAGTCACGAATATGACATTAAAAACAATAGCTGAATTTTTTCACACACTGAGACTCTTGCACTGATTGCAAGTGAAATGGACCGTAGTCTAGAAAGAAGTTTACACTTCTGTCGTGCTTGAACGTCTGTCCTTGCTCCCGACAAGGAACTTTTCACAAATACGACCAATAGCAAAGTAGTCAACAATGTTTCTATATTTCGAGCCCCAGTCGGACACACCTAATCCTGTTACCACTCCTGGACCGTCAACCACTACCCTTCCACCCTCCGCCATTCTGTCTCATTGTCAGTTGTTGCTGCTAGGTGGTGATAACCCCTTGTCTCCAATTTATAATATTGATGTCACACTGCCGATGACTCCAAACAATATTACAGAATCAAAGGTAGATGGTCCATCACCACACTCTCCTCAGAACATGTAATCAGCCAGCACCCTCCACAACCTCTTAATCTTTATTAGTGGTTACCTTTCCCGGTTGATGGTGATTACAGTACTGCATTCAAGCCAGTATTTGTAATTACTTAATTTAAAAAATATTTTTATCATGTCAGGTGAATTTTTATTTTATTATATTATTTCTGATTAAGTTTGTCATAGTTTGCTAGGCGATAGAGTGAGGCTGGCACGTATTCCTATTGATTACATTGTAATGATGGATTCACTTTATGTGAATTCGATTAATGCGAATTTTTTTGTGACGCAACTCTGGCATAAAGAGATGCCCGGTGATACTGAAAAATACCAAATTTAGTTCATACCGTCACGGAAACAGTTACATCGCCATATGTAGCGATAAGAGTGATTTATAATAGTAATACTTCGATAACTACAGCAACTGAGCATGACGTTCTCTCATTTCCTTCTTTCAGGATTAGAAGTGATTATGGAAGAGTCTGAGGAGGAGAAGGGAGAGAATGAGGCTTCATCCGTGGATGGCTCCACTTCACACCAAATGTACAGTAAGTGCAAATGTTACAGCTAATTTGCCTCTGCGGCCTATTCAATAATATAAATGTCTAAGAACTCGTCATTACCAGCAGTAATAAATAAATTATAATATATTCGTGAAAATTATTTGAAGTAAAGGGGGCACTGGAGCGGATTTTAGCCAACATTTAGTGCGATCATGATCTTTTCTGAACCGGCTATAATTAGGCAGTCCAATTTCAGCATCTAAAATATCTATATTTAGACTTGTTTCTGTCAGAACGATAATGTTATAATCAGAAGATAGAGCGGAATCTCTGAAATCTAGTGACTTTGATCTTCTGATAGTTAACTGATAGTTAACTGCCTATTATTGTCTAGTTTTTGGATATTTTTGCTTAAAAAGTGTAGGAATGTCATCAGGTCAGTCGCTTGAGGTGAGTATAAGAGCTGTCTGCATAATGGCAGCGCCGCTGATTTGCATCGGTGTGTCTTGAACTGAAGTGTCATTTTGTCTTTTTGCTCCTGGCGGCAGATTTCCACGCAACGACCCTCATTATCATTAACATATTAAATAATTGAATCATTTTCACCAGAGATGAGACTGTTATTTAGTTGTTACTTTAAGTTCGCTCTGTAGTTTCTTTCACACTGATGTGAGTTCGGTCTCTTAGAGGCTGGAATGTATGTAATTCCATTCCTACTCGCACAGGATATTTTATTTAGAAAGGTGAAACAATCATGTTCAGTGTCTAAAGTCACTTGCAGAGGTTTTGATTTTTCGTCGGCATCTCCAAACGCGAATGTTCGAAGTTATAATTCACTGCATTCGTTGAGGATTTAGGAAACTAATCCTCTTATAGCTTTAAAACATATTCAATGTGTGTTACATTCTAATTTGTTCATTTTAAGAGTTTTACTTGAAAAGAATATTGAATTCTTCTTATGTGACAATTAAGTCTAATTTTCTTCATCGACTATATTTTAGAGTAGTATTTCTTACCAACGGTGGTCCGCAAGCATTTAAGTGGTGGTCCGCGTCTATTGACCACTGATCAACAAAATAACATTAAAAGTACTTCCTGAATATTTTAGGAAAAGATTTTTTTAGACTGTAGCCATTCATCGGCCGCCTTTTTTTTAAATCTAAACAATCCCCCTCATATTACGAGAACTTTTACCTTTCCCTTCATCAAACCTGCGCGAAGCAGAATTCTCTGCAGTGAAAGAAACGAAAACAAAACATTGCAACTATCTCAGTTCAATTTTACACCCAAAATTTTAGGAATAGAGTTCCAACATTCAGGCTCAGGGATCGCACTAATAATATAATGTACCTCTTAAGTGCAATGCGAAAGCATATTTGTAATTAGTAATTTGAACTCCTTGATCAGTATTTCTTATTTCATGTTAATAATATTCATAATAATAAATTAATACTACCGTATTTTTCGGGCCATAAGACGCACCCCGATTTTTGGAGGATTTTTCAGGAAAATTTATTTAGGCTCACCAAAGCTTATTTCTAGCCGTGTTTAATTCTGTCTGGCAACATTTTAAAAAATATTATGGCGTGATAACGGCTAAACACAGCGCTTTAGAGAAAATTAACTCGTAAAAGTAAAAGGAAAGGGTCTAAAATATAAATAATTGCTTCGAATCCTGTATAGCTGAATGTGCCCTGCATGCACACGGCGGTCCTATTTATTAGGCTGTCGGAGTGCGCCGCACACGACGGAGGTATAGACATACCGTACCGATAATACCTACTTCCTTAAACTTGAGTGTAAGATGAGATTTTAATTCCAAATAAATGGAATGCACATGTAATGACGATACATTCGCTCAACTCGTCCTTTTTCTTCTTCAACTCTTACTGCCTCGTACATAACCATTTTGATAGATACAGCAATACCTAACTTCCTCAGTTCTAAAATCCATTTTTTTCACTTCCTCCTCTAGTTGTGGCAATTTAGAATCAAGCTTACGAAGACTGTTTTTGTTTTCCTATCGACTTCAGTTTTCCCTCCTATTTTTTCCATTGACGGATCATTTTTCTGTGGGACGTGGACCGAAATGACGTTCTGGTGCTCGGTTCTGGTGTGTTTTTTGCGTTTTGAGTCACCTGAAGCTTATAGGTAATAATAGTGTAGGCATATCTTTTCAAAATTGTAGCCATTGCGATCTTAATACACGTAACGTTATTCATCGTAGTTATTTATAAAATTTTTATGACATCTTCGGAAATTCTAATGTTCCGTGACATTAATGCGCTATTCACCGGGGTCATTAGGAATTAAAACGAATGAATAAAATCGCAAACGCACCGAAATTGTAATTACTGTGAGCGGACGTAATAAAGCGCAATAATGAAAATGCGTCGTCGGAATTCACGTTGCATGAGGTTTGACTGTATATATTAACAATGTTTTCGCTATTAATTTTTAATAATGTATATTTTTATATTTTCGCTACGAATGGTTATCAATTCTTTCATTTTGCGCATAAGTGGGCTCATGAGTGTAATACTGAATAATGTAATAATCTTACCTGCAGGCTATAAGACGCAGGTTAATTTTGGGAGCAAATGTTCTGGAAAAAAGTGCGTCTTATAGCCCGAGAAATACGGTTTTTTTTATATTTTAATGATATCATAAGGTTTTAGAGATATTGGCGGCCCGCATAAAATCAGTTTCATTGAAATTGGTCCATGGCATCCGAAACCACTGTTTTATAGTACTTATTGCTAATTAATGTTTACTAGTTGTACCCGCGAAAAATTCGCGATCAATGTGTTTAATTAATGCGCATTTATTGATTTATGAAGAAAAATTACAGCACCTCGATCAGATGTCGTTCTCCTGGTGGCGAACCATCTTACGCGCAGAAAACAGCAGCGACATCATTAGCAGTAGGAACATTATAACGACGTTGATCCTTTTCTCGGTCTTTCATGATGTACATAAGCACGGTCTTGACCTTCATCTCGTGCTCGTTGTTCTTCATTGAGAGCTACCAGGTGCACTGTTCTGAACATTTGAGCGTATGAGTTAGTGTCTGCCCTCTATGCATTCGGGCAGTGCCGACCCAACGTGAAAATGTGAAGGGTGCGGAAAAACATTTTTGCGCCCTTTTTCAAAATTCTATATTTTTACAATTTTTCATTACAAAATTTCCAATACTTTTTGCACATTGAATTACAGGCAATAAAAATTTTACCATAAAAAATTTATTTTACAAAACTCAAATTTACAAAAGGAAACTTTTCGAGATTTTAACCTGGAAAAATTTTCTCTTAATTTGTCCATATTAATTTCTCTTGCTGTTTCATTCTCTATACTAATTATTGCACAGTCATTCAGTCTATTTTTTCCATTGTGGAGCGCAAATACGTTTTTATCAACTTTAATTTTGAAAATGACCTTTCACCACTAGCCACAGTAATAGGTAAAGTTAATAGAATTCTTAAAAATATATAAATATTTGAAAAATTTTCTTTGATTTGGTTTTCACAAATATCAAAATAACACATTCAAAGGAGTATAGTTTTCTAGTATTCTGTTTGACATAAGTTTATGTTCTGAACACAAACTATCACCACAGATATCCTTTTTTCTTCATTTGTTAATTGCGCAATAACTCACTATTTGCAAAGGTTGCACATTTGATTTTAGCTACCGTAAAACGTGGCTACATCGGCAATACGAGGAAAAGTTTTGCCACGCTGATCGCATTTCATTTGTTTTGTTTTGTCATCTGTACATCAAGTTTGGAAGCTTTACTTCGATCGAAGTTTAAAGGCACAGGCTGTGCCCAGAGCACCTATGTGCGTCAATCTGAAATACCTACTACGGCGAAACCGGAAATGATCTTCTGAATGGAGTAAAAGAGAATCATAGGCATGCAAATAATGATTCGAAGAGAACGTTGTAATAGTATATTACTGTTTCCTCTAAGAATAATTTCTCTGGGATTTTTATTTTAACCTTAATTTGAATGTCAAATAAAAATTTAAAAAAATATTTTCGTGTCTTAGTTCCCGAGTTTTGCGCCCCTAAAAACTTTGCGCTGGGTGCTTAGCACCCTTCGCACCCTTTAAGCCGGCCCTGCATTCGGGCACTGCGAGCGCCAGTGCAACCAAAGTTTGCATGGAATCCGCTTTCATCCAGAGAAGGTCGAGGGATATGTTTGCATCCGATTCCAAGGTCCCAAGATCGATTCCAGGAGCTTTACTTTTTCCCATTAGAATAGCATGGAAATGAGTGCATCGTATTTTCTCCTTGCATTTAAAATTACTTATTATCATCGTAGCAACTCGAGACTTCGACCAAAGAACGCCCAAAGAAATACACTTATTTTCATTCCGTCGATCTCCGAAGAGTACATAATCAAATCTATACGCAAATTTGTTTTTAATGATATAATTCGACGATTTATAGAGCTGAAAATCTTTGGCGCTCACGGAAATTTGGTAGCGTTCTTTTTAATCTATTCTATTTAAAATGGAACGAGGCATTCCTTTTTCTCCCAAGTACCAGGATTCGAGTCCAGGTGGAATTTTTCTTTCGTAAAAGAGGATTTGCGTGTAAAGGATTCTTTGGAGATGTATTATCTTTGAATAAGTTTTTTTAATTGTTCTCTCACAGATCGCATAATATCTCTACGGAATATTGCTCATACTAAATAAAAATGGTCGCAGCATACACAGTACAATATTTCTCATATCTGCATTCGTCTACTACATAGAATAATATTATTGGTTACCTTTTCGTTTGGACAGCTTATCGAGAACTGAGCGTAAAACTCGATAAATATTATGTCTCTGGACACGTTATATTTTCTTTGACTGCCCTTTTTTGGAGGGGGGGAGAGCGAAAGCGGTATTCATGCCTTTATTACAAAGCATAATAGGAAAATATCATAACATTTTACAATAGCATAGTAATTGCAGCAAAGTCTCCACCATGGAATACAAAATTTAAGCAATTTATTTGAATATTTTATGTCATAATATTGGCGATAAACATTAAATAGAGCAAATCGTACATGAGAGATCTGATCCTGTATTTTCCATATGCTGGTGAAAGTGTTTCACGGCTGCAACCAAGGTGAATGTAAGTACGGCTAATGACTATGTAAGGGCTCAGGAAATTAGGAAGGTAGTGATAAGAGGAACGCTGCGTACAGTTCCATCTATAAGAGGGCCTCAGAACCGGATGCTTGGAATGGAAAAGCAAAGTTTGGGACAGTGTGAGGAAGGTGCTGGAATTACGTGTCCCTCCTACGGCGTGTAGATGTACTACTGCTGTTTACCATAGATCTTCGACTCACTTTTTCCTTTCCTCTCTCCTTCTCTTCCTTCTTATTCCTGTCTTTCCGCACTACTTTTCCACTCCGCATTTTCTTCGCCTCTTCTCATCGCTATTTCACTTCCTCATCCTCCTCTCTCCGTTATCTCTCCATCCCATTCGCTACTCTTGCTTTTATTTCTCCCTCCCTCACTCATTTCATCGTTCCGATTCTCTCTCCCCTCCGCTCTCTTCTCAACACAAAATCCTTATCTGTTCATAGCTGTGCTCTTTCCTCCAACATTGTTCATACGTCATGCTGCACCTCACTGTTGCTCTTGACACAGCCAACAAGATCTTGTGGAAAAGAATAGGCAACAGA
Source organism: Tanypteryx hageni (assembly GCA_028673005.1). Taxonomy (NCBI): domain Eukaryota; kingdom Metazoa; phylum Arthropoda; class Insecta; order Odonata; family Petaluridae; genus Tanypteryx; species Tanypteryx hageni. The sequence continues at coordinate 42,441,547 of CM054120.1, forward strand.
TACTTTCTCGCGGATGGTAAGTGAAATTCTACTTATACAGAACTGCTCCATACATTGACAAGTTATTTGTTACGAATTTAATACGCGTGACTTAGGTCGATTTTTCATTCAATAATTTCGCCTAATAATCATTTTGTGCTGCAATAGATAGATCGTACTGGGGGTAACTTGTTTCATTGCTTGTAGCATGCAAGTGTTAATTGGCACTTCGGTGTGTAGCCCGTCGTACAATTCACAAATCAACGAGTTGGTAAAGATAACCTCAGTCACTCTCATCTTGATGGCAGTTCTTTGTGAGCTAAATACTACCCGCTTTTTAAAATCTTTCTATACATTAGCTGATTATTAACATTAGGCATCAAATCTGTAATCAATATCAATATATCAATATTTAATTGATCTTTCTGTAATATTTCCCAGTTTGAAGTAAAAATTTAGAATGGGGAAAGCATTCCAAAGTGTAGTAATTATTTTATACCAATTAGCAACACGAAGAAAAGTCTTTAATAGGCGGTAGTAGTCCGTTTTGTGCAATATAGACCTCAATCTAAATTTGAGAAAAAATATAACAAAGAAAAAAGTCGAGTTTTCCCACTCCGCGTTGCGTTAGAAGAAGCAAGATAAGTTGCAAGAACCGTGTAAATTTCATGAAAATATCATTGAAAACTTTCAAGCTATCACCGCCTCTAACGGAAAGTGCTGAAAAAGTTTACTAGCAGTTCTATTATTTATAATTTCTTGATATATTAGCCAATTAAGTCATTATTTGGTAGATGACCCTTTTTGTTTTTAAAAATCATTCGTTCTATCACAAATTATTTTAAAATAGAAGTTAATACAGTTCCAAGGCGCTTTAAGAGCTGGCAGCTAAGCAGGATAATAAGTAAAAATTAAAATTTTGGTTGTGTATTTTATATCTTACAATTCATAGCAATGTAGCCTATACATCCTTCTATTTCGGTCCAAACGGTCTTTTACCAGATAATTAATTGGTTTTACAAAAAGTACCTATCGAAGATCAGTAGTACGCACGCGTCTGTATATATTGCTGAATCGCATTTCCGCCAAGTTTACATTTTAAGGTTTGATATTAGCAGCAAGCAAATATTTTAAAATTTGACCCGCCGAGGAATAAGAACGTCTGTGTTACAAATACCAGCTTTTATTGAAGAATGATACACTTGAAAATTGAAAAAAAAACAAAAACCAAGAGAGTGAAATTGTATTTATGATCTGTAAATGGTGTGGCATCGTAATTCACCCTAGAGCTGAGCATTTTAAGGAGAAGAAACACTTAAGATTAAAAGAATATGATGAAATGAGAATCATGTTTCGTCAGGGTTAAAGAGCGTGATCAACACAATAAATAAATTTCTACGTGCCCATTCAGGACAGTCGCTAGGCTTTGCTGGTAGTCCATTGGGATACTTTACACGAAACTTCTGAATAGCTGCTAAATCCTCACTAAATTCAACCAATTAGACCAATGATAGGTAGAGAATTATTTTGTCCTAACCAGCAAAATGAAAGCGTGATTGATTTGAAGCCAGGCGCGTAGCGTTAATGGTTTCAATAGTTCGATCAAACCAGGGCCCGGAGCTCGAGGGGGCCCGGGGGGGCCGTGTTGAACAAATCTTTTTTATGTTTAATAAGCGCTTTTCAGAAATGTAATTTATCGTTGCAGTGATGCAAACAAAACCATTCCTCTGTGTCCGTGACTCTTGGGCAATTGTTGCACACCTGAAGAAGAATTGTTTACTATTTCTTACACTTCCTGTTACTGTCGCTACATCAGAACGCTCATTCTCTAAGTTTAAATTAATAAAAAGCTTTCTCAGGAGCTCAATGGGGCACGGTCGTTTCAGTGGACACGAAATTATTCCTATAGAACGGGCCTGTTTTATTAAAATTGACACCTCAGCAATTGTTACAAATTCTGCGGTAAGAAAAGCTCGCAGGGAAAGTTTTTCTAAGTACTTAGTTAATAATGGGATAGATACTACCCAATATATATCTTAATATATAAAACAGAGTGGATGTATATTTGTATGTCCAAAATGTTTAACCCACTTCCAGAAGGCCTAGAAATTTGAAATTTGGCACGTAGCTTTTTGCTCACAATTGGCAGGAAAAATCCGAAACATCGTGACTTTGGATTTTAAGGATCCGAGATCGGGGTTCCAAATTTTCCGGAAAATCCACGCCGTAGAGGAAGAATAGCCAACGCCAAGATAAAGAGTACAAATGGATTCATGCCTAAATATAGTCTATGAATACTTTTAAACTAGGTCAAATGATTTTTCAGGAATATTAGAACATTGTTATCTTTTACCATTAACATTGAAAGATTTATCGCAACATAAATCGATACATCTATTTACATTTGTTCGGTAACCAAGATGTTTTATTACTGCTTTAAAGGCTTCGGTGCATCTAGTCATGTGAATATTAAGTAAGACGTTATGTATAGTTATATTAATGGTAAAACTTTAGAATACAATACATAAAATAGTAAATGTTAATGTAAATATCGCTTGCCTAATTAAGGAATGGGGAACGTTTGGTAAAGTTTGGATCTTTTTTTGCGGGGGCTCCGTGGGCCCGTAACGAAGTCTCGAACCAGGACTTAAGCATCGCCTTGCTACGCCAGTGCTTGAAGCATAATTATTCAATGATTTTTGATGAACCGCACACATTGGTGATTATGTTTTTAGTTTTTCTTTAATTTCTTATGAAGAGGCACTTTCTAAAATCAGCAAACACTCAATAAGTTGCACCCTGTGGAGCTAAAACGTTATATGAGTGTGAACTTGACTGGAAAGATGTGGGCTCAATAAACGCCGATTCACCTTAATGCCATAAAAATATCGCTTTAAATGTTAACTTGAATAAAAAGCCTGAATTCCTTCGTTTATGTTGCCTGTTCCAAATTTCTGTATCGCGCATAACCATTGTTCTCCAAATTGCTATTTAGAAAGCTCGTAATTTAGGCTATGGAAAACAGTAATATAGCAAATCTCTTTTATATCTTTGTAAAGATATCAAGATATCAAGATATAAAGATATCCCACTCTCCTCTTCCCGCTCCCCCTTCCACTCTCCTCTTCCCGCTCTCCCTCCCACTCTCCTCTTCCCGCTCTCCCTCCCACTCCCCTCTTCCCGCTCTCCCTTCCACTCCCTTCTGATCTCTCCATATTTCCCTTCTCCCTCCATATTTCCCCGCTTCTCTCTCCCTCTCTCATTCGACTCTCTACCCTTCTCGTCTCCCTCTCCTCCTTTACTTAATCATCAGATTATTCTTCATAATTTTACTATCAATACTAAGTTAAATACGTTACAATTTGGCTAGATGGCCAGGTGGCAGCGTTAACCAGTTAATTGCAAATTATTAAAAATAAAACTTCTTTTACATAAAAGATGTCATAAACTTATCAATATATGGATATACAAAAGCAGGAACGTAACAATAAAAATTCCGGGTGTCTAATTTTCAGGATTCGTGGTAGGCCACCGAAGCGGTCCCTGTGCCCATCGTGCATCACCTTCCCAAGCAATCCCATACTTCTCCAACAATAGAGTAATAAAAATGTTATTTAAAATCATGTAACCTCTTAGTGTTATCATTTAAATAATAATACTTTTATTGCTGGGTTGTAGTAATTATTAATTATAGCAATATAAATGATTCACATAAGAGTAGGGCAAGTGCGCCGAATATGAGACCCTACTTTATTAAAGCTATATAACATGGGATAGAAAAATGAAAAAATAAATTAATAAAAACGAAATTGTCAGAAATGGATTTGGCTTTAAAGTACAATACTTGATTTTTTTAAAATAAAATTTAATATATGAAAAATTACAAAAACTAAAAATAGTGAAAATCGGGGTTTGAAAAAAGTAATAATTTAATTTTTTTGTTTTAATCTATTTTTTGTTGTTTCTAAGGCAAGGAGGGCACGCAAAGTTAATATCAGTCGCCCCACAGTACTCATGAGCCCACCGGTGACATTTGGTGCACTGCACCCACTCTTCTCCCCCCTTATCTTCAGAATAGAGGCAGGAGCAGAATAAACATTCGGCATCATGGTCGTTAAATTCCATGTCTGAACAGTCGCAAGTTATTGGTTCTGCCATTTTTCTTCGTCGTCATCTTTTTCCTCTTCTAATTCTTCGTCTAAACTCTTTGATGTACCCGCTTTCTTCCTTTTTCCAAACAACTTCTTAGCAATGTCTCCTTTCTTCTTTCCAGTTGTCTTCAGTTCTCTTCAAACACTCCTCAAGTTCTGCTTTATAAGGTTCTGCCTCTTCTTCCTCTTCCAATTCTTCGTCCAAACTCTTTGATGTACCCGCTTTGTTTCTTTTCCCAAACAACTTCTTAGCAACGTTTCCTTTCTTTTTCCGGTTGTCTTTTTCTTCTTTTTATCCTCAAGTTCTGCTTTATAAGGCGATTCTGTTATGATGCAAGCCTTGCCCCTTTCTTTTACTTGTTTCATCTGTTTTTTCATTAAACTAAGGGAGAGGTCTTATGGCAACTGGAGAAACTATATTTTCATTTGGAGCGCCTTCGTCAGCAGGCTGATCTTGTTCTTGATCGTGAACTGCAAATGCATAATCTTCAAAAATATTCTTATTAAACGGAACAAGCCCAGTTTTTCTAAAGCCGTTAATTGAGATCTGCACTGTAGCAGCTTTGTTGTAGGCGTTGCCAAACAGTTTACCAACAACATAAGGTGTGACGGTTCGCAAGGGATTGTTGTGCAACCATGCCTCTATTTCAGTAGCATAGTAGCTCTTTAACGGTTTCATCAATGCAACATCAAGCGGTTGCATTTTATGGCTGCTGTGGGGGGGGGGGCAGGCAAATGATAATCACATGCTTTTCTCGTGCTTTGTTAATGATTTCAATATTCCTGACATGAGAATAATGACCGTCAAGGACAAGTAGAACAGGATCATTTTCCGTAGGTTTGGTAAATTCAACAAAATGATCAAACCACATGCAGAAGATGTCGCTCTGAATCCAACCAGGTAAACATGACACGCAGAAATGCTTCCTACAGGTGTTCCATCCATCAATTCAGTTTTCATATTCTTTCTTGGCCAAACGATCAGAGAGGGAACAAAAGAGCCGGCAGCATTCATGCAGGTTACTACAGTGATAAGACTGCCTCTCTCGGCTGACGTGAGACCTCCAACCTCCTTTTTGCCTTTTGGTGAAATAACTTTTTTAGTTTTATGTTGAACCACCATTAAACCGGTTTCGTCTACGTTATAGATTCTGTTAGCTTTTTTCCAACTTCATCGAAAGCTTTTTCGATCAAATCAAAGAATTTGGCAACATTCTCAGGCGTGAAACCTTTAATTCTTGCATAAGAAACTCCTTAAGGAGTTCGACCGGACAGATTTTTGTGGTGACTTAAAAAGCTGTTCAGCACTTTTCTTCCTGCGGCACCCCCTGCCATTGAAAAGAGATGTTTGATACCGTTCCGCATTGCAAGATCGAAAGCCATTCGTTTTACATCTGATCGCCTTAATCCGTAAAAACATTTGTCCATCTGTAAGCAATACTCGACCAAACTTGCTTCAAGTTGTTCGTTCAAAACAGGTTTTCTGCCACGTTTCACGTCAACCAAAGCTTCAGGTGTATCATAACCAGTTTTTACATAGGTATCTCTCTAGAGTCCCTTTTGGTACCTGGTACTTTTTCGCTGCCTTTTTGTAACCCATTTCGCCTTTTCTTACAGCGTTCACAGCTTGCACCATGTGATCTCCACTTTTTCCTTTTTACGGGCGTCATCTGTAAAAAGCCGAGGGCCGAAACTTCAGTAAAAAATAAGTTAATTACAATATACTTACCTACAATACGTATGTCAAACAATATTCACCTTTTTTCTTCAAAAATAACGTAGTTTTATGAATTCCATGAAGTGTTGTTCCTAATATGAGACCCTTCTTCACCGTATCTCATATTAGGAACATAAACACACGTGACGAAAATTTAAGGTTAGGCCGGGAACAATGACTTGAAATATTTAACTCTATATCGAATAAGATAGAAAATTTAATGCTGAATCAAAGTTTAGTGATGGAATTTAGAAATAACTTACCTTGAATATCGAAAAAAGAAGTTGAAGCAACCACTATGAAAACTTTAAATAAAAAAAATTAATAAACTTGCATGGAAAAACACACGTGCTTCGCAGAGTTCTAGAAGCTTCTCCGGTATAGTTTTGCAGCGCGCTCTATTAGTTCCGTGTACTTCCGAGAGGTTTAAGCACTCACCAATAGAGAAACCTAAGGGTCTCATATTAGGCACGGGTCTCATATACGGCGCACATACCTTACTATTTCCTGTTTTTATAATATTTTATTGTACGCTTTTATGTTTAATTGACCGCACGTATATGTATACACAGGGAAACCTGGTTAATTCGAAACTGAAGGGACCAAAAATTTATGACTTCGAATTAAACGGATTCGAATTATCGGACACATCGTTATGGCGCCAAATTTTAAAGTATTAAGTCCTCGTTCGCTCGCGTGGCTGCGGACACTGTTGTTGTCGCCAAGCAGGTGTTTAATAGGGTGTGTTAGTTAAAGAACAAAACTCGACCCTGGATGTCAAGATCACATATTTAATGAAAAAACAGATATATGCATTAATATTGACAGAAAACACTACATCACATAAAAAATAAAAAACTTACTTAAATGAAAAATAAATCAGCACTTCAATAATTCATATAACTTTTTGGAAATATTCATCAATTTACTTTATTTAAAAACAGTACTGTATTTATCGGGTACGAGTTAGTTGATTTGTCCATTAGTTTAACTAGTGTCATCCAGGCGCGAATTTACAGGACGCGAGGCCTCAAGGTGGTAGGTTTGCGAGGCCCCTTGGCCAGTGCTCTTCAACCTTTTTTATTTCACGCCACCTATAGATTTTTTCATTCATCGCAGCACACCGAAATTAATTTCACGCGAAACTTTGTTGTAGATTTCTATTACAACATCAGAAAATAATTAAAATAATTGGCATCAGAAATAAATTAAAAATAAAATATTTTCTTAAGAAGGGAATAAATTGTAGCAAAAATTCATTGAAAACCATTTTTATAATTCAGTGAACTTATGAAATAAAACCAAAATTAATTTTTCAAATAGTAAGACTATGATCAGATGCAGTACCACGTTTATAATGACATCGAAGAAACGGTGAGAATATTTTCCCTATAGTGAATGTCTTAATATCTAAAGATGTATGATAACTTGATTAAATAATTTTATTAGTAAGAAACCTGTTCCTGTCTTGAAGAACAGTCTTTTTATGCTCGCCTCTATGGTGAAAATAACCACTCGAAGTTTCTGGTCGAGGTATTTCAGACACGATCTCTTATTACTCTTCATCAGCGACAATGTTGAAAAACTTAATTCACATAAATATGTCGAAGGAAACGGTAACAACGCATCAATTGCACATTCCGCCACGGTTGGGTATTCATTCCTCACTTGCCGTTAAAACTCATCCAGAGGCATATCATCTAACATCAGGCTAAGACTGCGATCATTCCCGAATTCAATGGATTCCCTCTAATTTTTACGGAGAAATCATTAATTGATAAGTCCGCAAATGAAGGAACTTATTACGCTCGTTTGTTAGCTTGAGAATTGCAAATTCGGATTTTCCCTTGTACTTATTAACTCCGTACGTCCCGCGGCACACTAAGTACTTCGTTACAGCACACCACTGTGCCGCGACACACCGCGATGGTGCACCGGTTGGAGAGCACTGCCCTAGGCGATATTTGTTTGTGGCAGGGCTTCCTACTGAAATTTTTTCCGCTCCGGTTTTCGTTCCGCTCCGTACAAAATGCAAAATTTAGGTTCGGTTCCAGTTTCGCTCCGTCCATCATCAATGAACCGGTTCGAACCGGTTTTCGTCGTTCCGACCTTAAATTTTTCATTAGATTTATATTAACTTACTCTTAATCTTAGGAGTTCGAATAATTTTCAGCAGGACCCTCTCTCTAGGTATATAGATGCCCATGGAAAATCCAACCATTAAGTAGGCAGATATTACCTCAAAAATGCATATCTATAAAGGTTTAGGACAGGACATTGAACCGGAACCGAACCGAAAAAACCGATATTTTTGGCCGGAGTGGAACCAAACCCGAACTGAAAAAAAAAATTGAACCCGAACCGAAATCGAAAACAGTTATTTATTTCGTTACTCTTTTTCGGTTCGCATAAGTTTTATAACCTGTCATTCCTTCTCCATTTGAATTGTGCTCGCCTTCCGACAGTCTTTCCTTACTAGCTGTAGAACAAGGGTCGATCTGTTTCTGTGCTAAGGGCGTATTCACTTTCGTTTGTTACAGGTTGACACTTTTTGTATATATTATAATTGCTGATATACTCGGCGTTGTCCAAAAAATTACGAATAAATGTTTTTATTTTTTCATTCAATTTAATCGGTTTTGTCTCTTATTCTGAATTTTCTGCTGCTATGAATGTTGCCACCATTTTAAAGAATGTTTTCTTTTTACCAAAACAAGGTATGTTTATTCAAAGCATTACGACTATAGATTTTTTGGTTTCTAGGGTGGTAAAACTTATGATAAATTTTTGACTTAACTCGTCCGATTCTAGTTAACTGAAATCGAACTTTGTTTCCGTGGAATTGGATGCAAACATGCATATTTCTTTTCCTTTGGATATAAAAGTATATCATGCCAAGTTTGGTCGTTATAGTCCTTTCCGTTTTCGGATAAACATACCTTCTAAAATGTATAACAGATAAACTTAAAACAATAATTTTTACTGAGCCGTTCGTAAAGATGAAGAGTAATCAAAGACAATTTTTTTCTTATTCCAAAAAGTTTAGCCGCTTGGTCTTGACTTCGTATAATATTTCTAAAATCCACAAAATTCTATTTAATTATGTTGTTGTGCGTAAAGTTTCACTTATTATATGCGAAGCATGTATGGCTAAACGCCTTAAATTGTTTATTTTATTTAATGAGTTTTAGTAACTTAAATTATAACTTGTATCCCTTTCATACTGAGCAATTAACTATCAAATCAATTTCGCTTCAAAATTCATATTTTTCTCGAGACAATTTCTCTGGGAAATGTGCTCACATTTCGTGCCTCCAATATCTAAATTTCAGAAAAAATCATTACCTTTTTAGAGCACCTTAGTTCATTCCGAAACATTTGAAAATGCTCAGTAAGATTCTAAAAGAATATAAAATGCCATATAAATAAAGGATTAATTAATTTTAAATGACAAAGAAAAGAATATTGAAGTTGTAAAACAAATCAATGTTGATTTTTGAAAGAATAACGACAATTTGACATCAAATTAAAGACTAAAAATAAATAACATTTTAAATATCTTTTATGCGCGCTAAAAAGGAAAAAATCAATTTTAAATTCCAATAAAACAGTATTAGGAGTTGTATAAATGGAGCTGTTTACAAATCGAATAACAAAAAGTCTAATAAGGGAATTCATACAAAGTTTTACTGTTCATTATAGGGTGGGAGGAGGCGCTTGCACGATGTTATGTGCGGATATCAATTTTTGTCTTGCGATAGTGAAGACGTATCTGGTTTAAATAAAAATTAACATTAGTTAATAAAAAATATTTTGAAATTCTCTTGAAATTTTCCCCAAAAAATTCAGTTGGAGCGAAAAAAACCGGTTCGAACCGGTTCAATGGTGGTTGCTGGAGTGAAACCGGAACCGAACCGAAATTTTGTGTTATAACCGTAACTAAAACCGGAGCGAAATTATTTCGGTTCGATGCCCTGGTTTAGGAGCACGTATTCTCAGGGCAACCCTAGGCCCTTGACGTTATCGGACTTATTCGATATAGAAGCGTGAGCTTTTCAAAAAGGCGCGCAATTGAGCATAAGGAAAACCCCTTCTTTCACTCCCACTGTTTATGCGAACCGAAAAAAGGAACGAAATAAATAACGGTTTTCGGTTTTGGTTTAGGTCAAAGAAATTACTTCGGATTCGGTTTGACTCCGACTAAAAATATCGTTTCTTTTTGTTTTCGGTTGGTTTCCGGTCCGATTCCTTGGTTTTCGAGGCCCACGACTCGAGAATTCTTACGGTGTGACCTTTTTAGGCGGCTAATAATTCTCAGGTCTAGGAGCACTATGTAACTCGTCGTTGTAACTGACAGAAATATAGCACTCACGTACTTCAAATCTGGGCCCGCTTGATTGTGTGTTGCGCACTGGTCCATTAGAAAAATTTCCCGGTTTCGGGAAGCCATTCACCTCTCCGTTTGTTAATGCCTTTCTTTCGTTGCCGCTACTTCAATAATATGCCTTTCACCTTCTTTCATAGCACACATGTCGGGGCGGGGCAGATTCGGGTTGAAAAAACCGGCCTCCGCCAGGATTCGAACCCAGGCCCGTTGCGCGGAAGGCCAGCAGTCAAACCATTCTGCCACCGCTCTGCGTTGTAGTTATTATTATTATATTGACCTTTCGAATTTTCCTTTGTTGATTTTTGTGCCCATGCCAGCTAACATATCGCAATGCATAAATTAATGGAGCGTACTTTATTTAGAGTCGGAAAGAATGTATTTATAAAGTTTCAATGGTAGAGATGATTTTAGGGTATTATGAATGAAATAACAATGTTGCATTTCTCGCTTCAGAAGAAATGGTGAACATACGATAGAAGCGCATTATGTTTTTGTGTATTATTCGTGGTGTGTTAAATTCTCCCCACGAGAACGGTAAAAAGGACTACGCGGATATTGGATAGCAGAGTGAAGCAATGAGCAAATTTTTCCGGATATCATGTGCATTCTCTATGTGCGATGTTACCAAAACATGCGCAATTTTAATAGCAACCACAAATTTACTAAATATTTGGACCAGTGGTTCCCAAACTGGATTTCGCGACACGCTGGGGTCCCGCACCTGATTTTTAGGGGTGCCGCCAAAAACTTGGTGAAATAAATAACGTTGATAGGTAGTTAAGAAAATAATTTTTCCTTTAATAAATTAATTATGGGAAGTACCAATAAATGGATGTGTACAAAGGTTGTGATGCCCGTATGTTAAAGGGCTTCAAGGCCGGGATGTCGCGAAATTATATTTACTTTAGAAAGGGTGCCGCGCCTGCAAAATTTTGGGAACCACCGCTTTAGGCTATACATGTTTCATTTCACCATATTAAAAAATACTTTTCAAATAAATAAGGGATTTCCTCCGATTTTGATATTGTGGGTCTTAGTATTTTATTACAAGCGTAAATAAGTCGCGTCCTATAATTTTCTGAGTAAATATCGAAACCATAATCTCAATTCAGACCGGAAGGGACAGACTTTTTCCGTATTTCGTTTTCATGAAGCAATTTTATCTGTCGAGCTAGTCTTTTTTTACGAAAATATGGTTACCTGACCGGCGATTTTTTTCGGCAGAGCGAAAATCAAATTAAAAATATCTATTTCGTCTGATTACACCGGAGACCGGCAGTTTTCGAGTCCCCCTTCTATGAGTGAGAGAAAAACACTTTAGTCTCTTCTCAGCCATGGTCGTGCAGGCGTTATGAACGGTCCAGATGCGCAGAACGTTCTTTTCTTTATTCGGTGGCCGTGCGTCGATTTGTTCATTATTGGTCGTATTGAGTGTAATTATTGTTTGCGCTGTAAGAAAATACCATAGAGAAGTTGATTTTAAAGGTCTGAAAACTTCCTTTATTTATCGATGAACTGCTCGGTGAAAAAGTCCGCGTCCGTCCATCCCTCTCTGTCTGACAATGAGTTGGCCTTTGTGGTGACGTTTTATTGGAAATGCGCTAGTGACGGAAGCCCCTCGAAAATTCGAAAGCAGTTGCACTCCCCTACCGCGCCGCCGCTTTCATAAGAGTGGAACGGCTCACGCCGGCTTCCCCCTTCTCTACTACTTCCTCCTCTCTCATCCAGCACAATACTCTCTCTCGCCAGATAGACTCTACCTGTCTCTACCGTTCCACTCTAGTTTTACTGCAGTCTGCTGTGGTGGCATAATACCTTAACTACGACAACTGTAATTCTGTGGCGAAACGGGAAAGCTATGCTGGGAAAATTTCGATAATTTCATTTTTACATGGAAAGGTGTCTATTACCGTGGTGTTTTGTGATATCTGTGACATTCTTTTAGAATCCAGCGAGAACTACGAAGAATCAGTGTGCCCTGGTGCTATTTTATTCCTGAATGTGATCACCGAAAAGAAAATCAGTCTACGCATCAGGCCGCTGTCTCCATGAAACTCCATTTGTGCTAAATTTCTAGTTGCAGCGGTATGACTTTGGGATAGTTGAAATAGGATATATAGGTTGTGGAGCCCTGCCATTTAAAATCGAAGAAATCTGTATTTTAAATTTACTTGAGTATTAATTGCAGCTTAAGTTAGAGGTAATTATTTTTATAACCTTGATTTTTCTTTTTCAGCCCTTTAGCTACGTGTAAGCTCTCTCCTGGATTAGAACTGATTAGTTTTAACTTATTATTTCGATTGTTTTAACTTCAAATTTCTCGATTTTGAAGTGCTTATATACTTAAAGTTATTCTATGGTGATTAAAAAAAGATTCTGCCGTTATCACGACAAGAATTGGATATCAAAATCCGTGTATATGATAATTGTGTTAAAGATAAATGTTTTTAAACAGTTATTATTTAAGACAGGAGGCAAACGGACATAATATGCAGAAATGTAGAATTACTCGTAAAAATCTTAATTTATGGTTGCCTGACCGAGGCTTATTTATTTTTAAGAAAATGAAGTAGTTCGTCCTAGCGCACTAGATATTAAATATGAGTAAAAATCATGTTGAGACTTGTAACCATCACGACAAATCTGGCGGTGAAAACCCGTAGAATCGTGTTAAATCAATTTTAGAGCAATAACTTTTCAGCCATTCTCGTCTTTCGTATCAAATAATTGACGAAGGTTCTATAATTGGAGCGTGATCTGGATATCGTTGTAGCTTTTATGGGCGATCTAATTAGTTTTCGATCTGGCATTTAACAGCTCATTTCGTGTGCACCAATGTTAATAAATCATAAGGATAGGACTGCAGTTTTCATGTTAGGCTGAAATAGCTTTAAAGATTCGTCAGAAAAATTTTGTTTGGGAAGTAAAACATTGCCCTATGCTGCCAAGTGTGAATGTGAAGGAGTCGTAAAAGGGAATCCTTGAATTTTGGTTGCTTTTTCTATTAATATTTAAGATTGTGGCATAAGTTTGAAGGCAGTCGTTTTCTTCTTGTTTTTCTAGTGTACGCAATTAATGGCGGTTGTAGCTTCCAGGTGGGAAAGTACTCCAGGATAGCGGGAACTTAAACATGTGTATTGGTTGTGTTGGATTGAGTTAGTTTGGTTTAGTCGGACCGGATTGAATTGTTTTGTGATAAAATTTGACTAATATAATGAAGAATGGCACCTAAATTTGAGAGAAATAGTTTTAATTACTGCATTTTATTATTTGGGTCTATTATTTTTCACGGTAGTTGTCGCATTTTACCACCATTTAATTCAGACCACCCCAATACAACTTACCCGACATAACGAATACAAAATTGTCATTATCCATAGACACCTTCCCATCTAGAGGCTACTTTCGCCTATATTGGCGTTCCCGAGATAAACATAAAAATATCAATGTCTTCGCTTGCTTGCTTGTCTTTGAGGACAAATTTTAATTTAAGTTATATTATTTCTTTTTGTACCGCCACTAGAAATTGCCATCCTTAATTTTTAACACATACTGATAATTTCTTTATTTCCAGAACATATTTTTCTGAAGTGCTCCTAAATTAAAGTCATTTCCTCGTTTTCGTATTTAACCAGTTAGTAAGTATGCATTATAAGTACGATAATGTTCATAAATTATCCCTAAGGTATGTTTTACATAATATCTTTGTGTTGTAAATATTATTTTGTAGCAGAATGGGTACGTGTTCCATTCCACAGTGAGTACAAAATCACTAACATGTTTAAATTCCAACAGGTGATTGGCGAAGTGGGATAAAATTGATGTTAATTATAGAAGCGGTATTTATATATTAAGCTGTAACAATTGTAATGGTGTGTATATTGACCAAACTGACAGAAACTTCAATATTAGGATATTAGAACACAAGTTGTTTTTTGAATAATCGGAATCGGTCCCACTTTGCCAATCATCTGTTGGAATTTAAACCTGTTAGTGGTTTTCTACCCACCGTGTTGCATTTTATGACCAAAGGCCCGAAATTGGATGTATTGGAGCAGTTAGAAATCTTACATTGTGTCTGATAATGATCGACATGTGGTTAATGAGTTTCTATACCCTACTCATTTCCTCCTGCTGGATATCCCTCAACTATACCTCCCTCACTACCACCGTCCCTCCCCACAAACCCACACTTCTATTATCCCTTCCCCCTCCCTTCACCATTGAGAGCCAATCCCGTAATTTCTTTCCCCCTCCTCCCCCTCTAGCCTTCCTATATATTTGAATGATCTCCGTTTTCTGTTCCCTTGATGATGTTATCCTGTAATGAAACCCAAACGCGTACATAAAATCGAATTATATCTCGTATTTTACAATGTATCATATTTTGCAGACCGTTTTTTTATAAAAATGATATTGCACAAAAATAAAGGGTAGTTTATTCTTGGCGGTTTTTAGAAAAACTTGCTTTACTCAAAATTGGCTTCAGAGAATTAGATTAAAATCAATCCAATTGTAGAGCCTGATGTCACAAATAATACTCCGTATGCCATATATTTCTTTAAGTCACTAGATGTCGTCCAGTGACATTAAAATGTACGCTAATCTACCTTACCAAAGCCCTATGACGTCACGCCTTCGCCGCGATCCACTCAAAATCTTACTACAGCCTATACGCTAAAACTAAATCGAATGATATCTCATATTTTTAGATAATATTATTCATAATAGATATTCTGAAGAGATGAACGATATTGCGCTACAATTAAGGATACTTTATTCCAGGATATTTTGAATCAAAATTCGATTTACTCAGAAATGGCTATAAGGATTTTGATTAAAATCCATCCAATCGTACAGCCTGTCACAAATAATACTTACTAAGCCATATCTCCCAAAAATTACTAAATATCGACCAGTGGCATTAAAATATACACTAAATTACGGTTAACTTTGATTTATACGCGTTTTTCTTTTATAAACGTACACAGTCGACCAAACGTATATACATACCTATATGAGAAAGTTTGTGCAATGTATATTGCGCCGTTTATTTATATGTTGAATAATACTTTGTTTTTTTTTCTTTTTCTCTGATTTATAATTGAGTTAAAGCAGTCGATATGATGCTTACCTA